>OZ010605.1:18058627-18379158 GCA_963932145.1 Acanthosepion lycidas
TTTTTGCTTTTAAGTGGCTGAACGTCCTCAACATATGCTAATGCGAGTGGCTGTTGGCATTCACCATAATGATATTGACAGTGTCATTGAGGTTTGTATTTGGCTAATTCTCATCAATTTATATTATTATTGCTGTGTATTAATGTTGGATTAATTCTGTCTTTGGGGGCAAAACAGATCCAATTGTTTCATTAGCCCTCTTGTGAAAATGTAGGCAATTACAAGTGTTATTAAAACAATAAGTATCACATTTTGAGATGGAAGTTAACAAATCTCCATTTTCATGTTACACAAAGGATATTATTTAGAAAGTCCAACAGATGCTATGACAAAATGTAAATTTGGTCCCCAACAGAAGCCAAAACAATGTTATAACCTAGTAAGAAACATAGAATTCCATAAACTGTGCCTTCCTCCCAAAAAAATCTAAAATATATAACCAAAATAAACAATTCCAGAAACATTTATCACAGAAAACAAAAATAGAAATTTATATGGACTAAGACCCCCCCTCCCCAATTACTTACGGGCAGCATATCTAAAACATACAATCCACCAAAAGAAAGGAACAGTCAAATAGCCCTCAGAATAATTCAAAACTGTTAATCATTAGAATAATACTATATACAATGCATCATTAGCCTGTGCATATAAATAGTTGAGCAAAAACACAATGCACATGGCCTGGTGATTGTCTTTAGCATGAAACACTGTCATCACTAGGTGTTGACTTCAATATACAATTACATATGATGGACACTCCAGTCAATTTCGACATGAGGATCCAACAACCTCATTCAGTTCCTATGTTTATGTTGTATGTGACACTTCAGTCCCATTTTTTGCTGGCACATTTTGCTGTTATCTTTCATCTCTCAGCCGGCCAATGTCTTATTTCTGACACCACTCTGGCATAAATATCTCCAGTTATTTCTATCCAGGGCAACTCGCTTGAAGTTAGTATGAGGGCACACTGACAGTAGAGAGGTTACCCTTTATCTTGCCTTTATACCTGAGCCACGCCCGTCCAGTGAAGTTGTGGCTGCATCAGGAAAATCTCAATTCCACCCATGTTGCATTTTTTGCGATATATATATATATATATATATATATATATATATATATATATATATATATATATATAATACAATTTCTAAACTGCATAATTTCACTATCATTATAGTTTCATGAGCTATCATTTTATCTTTAATTGAATAACAAATTTTAGAATTTTTGCTATATCTTTGAATTTTCTTTTCAAAGACCTACAACTTGATGTCAGAGAAATGGTTTATCCATGCCTCACCAACTCTGTTTAATTCTGGGACTCTACGACCACAGTTATCCAGGTAAGCAGGTCTTTTTTTTTTTTTTTTTTCATTTAAAGTTCAAACTAATAGTAATAATTGAGTCGTACTAAATAAGAGCTAGGCAAGATATCCCTAGATGTCAGTAGTGGAATCAGAACACTCTACCCCTGAAGATTAGATAAAAAAGGAGCAGTACAAAGATGAGGCCAATAGTTTGCATGTAAATAATCACAACTTCAAATTTAATAAATTTGAACTCTTTTCTTTATTATTGAAAGGGGGTTAATATTTTATAGAATCTAAGTGTTTCTCAGAATCACCAGTTGTATTCCAGTCACGTTGTGAATTGACATCTGTTGTACCTCCTTACATGTAAATGCTTTATCCTGTGCATCAGTTCCATTGTGACACTATTTTGTTACTGGAAATCAGTTTTCTTAAAATAGAAGGAATGATACACTGACAAACCTGATAGATGAGAAGGGTTAATGACTAAAACCTGGGGTGGTGGTGGTGGTGGTGGGGGGGGAATTGAAGATTTTGATTCTTATATTGACAGCCACCTGAATTGTGTGTCAGGGTTCCTGAACAATGAAAAACATAAGGTGGATGTGGATTTGAACTGTGACAGTCCAAAAGAGCAATAATGATCAACATGTCTCTCACACGGCTGGGAAAAGGAAGCTTTATTTTTGTAAACAACTAGAATTAATCTCACCTGGTTGGAAGTTGGCCGAGGTAGCAGGCACAGATGAGACACCAAGGAAGGTGGAGGAGCCACTCGCTCTCGCCGAGAAGGATTAGTGGGAGATGATGATAAGAGAAAGTGGAATTTATCAGGCGGAGTGATGCTTGCAAACATCACCAGTGGAAGAAGGGAATTCCCCAAAATTATGAAGTAATTCACAGCAACTAAAAAAAGGAAGATGACGCCAGGCGGGGAAACACTGAATTTTCCAACTGCACCGTGCTCTACGCCAATTTGGGCAAACATCACTAAATATGAATGCCCAAAGCAAGATTGTCAAATGGAAGAGAGTTCGCTCCAGCCACTGGTCATGATACACCCGATGTTATCTGCAGAAGAGAACCCTTGATTTCAGGCTTTTGCCGAACTTTACCAAATCAGCAAAACAAACTTTACCAAGTCAACAAAATTGTCATGTCAGTTAGGAGAGGGTTAGGCTGATAATTGTTGCATGCAAACTCTTGATTTAACCATTTACTGTACGAAGGACTTTATATAAAAACAGTATTTAATTTTTCTTAATTTATTCAAGTGTTTTCTTACTGTGTGTCTTTGCCCTGATTGAACCAGCTAAATACAGAAGATACCATATAAAGATTTGTTCTTGGCTGCCTTATGATCAAGCAAATGATAATGTGGGATAAGGTTGGACCTGATCACTCCCATCGATCAACTGCAGTTATTGGACATCTTGGATGACCGGGGAGGGTGTAGGGCGACACCATGCATAAATCTGCTTTAACCAAAACAAAATTAATATATTTTGACCTTTCACAGTCACTCCCACTCAAAAAGTCAAAACCTTAATTTTGAACTGACTAAAAAACAATATATACCCAATTCAAATATGCCTGACACAGACCAGTATTTGATGTCAACACCAACATGCTTAACAGATAGAAGTTACTAGTCTTGTGTGTGAGTATGTATGTATGTATGTATATATATGTAAATAAATGATACATTTATTTACCCCCTTTCCAATGTCCTCTTTCGGTCATTGCTTGGATTTACATTTGCCAAGAGAGAAAAGGAATTAACCATCACAACATTAATAAGTATGTCTTCCAGGTACACCATTTACACCTCTGCAGCACGTGTAATAATTTTCTTTACTTAAATTCTGTTGTGCTAATTTTAAAATGAGTAATTTTGTTTCCTGTGCTGTTAACTGTTGTACTGGTAACGGTATCTCATGGACTATTTCCCTACGTACACCCAATAATATATCCCCTAGCATAGGAATGCTAGAAAACACTTAAGATAGACCCAGGACACACTGACTGTTTCTGGATTAAAGTATTAATAAAAACCTCTTAATATAACATTTTCTTTGTAATTAACTTAGAACAACACTACCTAACTCAACAGTACCGGCACCAATCTATTATGGCACAAAATTTTATAACCAGTTTTCTTGTGTGTTCCTTTTGCAGCTGCTTTCTTTTGGCAATGGAATCTGACAGCATTGAGGGTATTTACAATACTCTCAAGCAGTGTGCTCTCATCTCGAAGAGTGCTGGTGGCATTGGTCTTCATGTTCACAACATCAGAAGCTTTGGTAGTTATATTGCTGGGGTGAGTTTCCATATTTCTTTATTGAAATGTTCTGTAATTTTCTCTTCATTTTTAAAGGATCAAATCCATGTAGAGTAAGGGAAGCTCAACAGTAGATCATGGATCCCTGTTCGGTTGCCTGGAAGAAGTTTGATAGTTTCAGAAGTTGGAAACCAATAACACAAAGTCAGGTGTTTGAGATAAGGGTAATTTGTCTTTGCTGAAGTTAACTTTACTTTAATCATCTGGGAATAAATTGGTAAAAATTGGGGTAAAAGATGAGGAAAATAAAAGAAAAGAAATAAATATAAATGGCTTTAAATAACTGTAGTCAGACTAAACTTCATTTTCTGAAAAGATTTTCACTTTTTTTTTTTTTTTTTTTTTTTTTCTTCAACTGGAAATGAAGTCCTTTTGGGTAGAGTAGGAATTTTATTTTTGTGAATTTCCAGCCTATATGCCCCCCTTCTATGTTCGATTGCTTTTTTAGTTTTAATGATCACAAAACCTAACATTAATACAATTGATGCACATATCAATCACTGTCACAACCAACCAAAAAGCAACTATTAATGTAAGACAGATATTAGTAGACAATACTATACAGTCCTCACTGTCAGGAAAGATACAAAATACAATACAAGATCTGCTTATGCAAAATAACTGGCATTAAAGTAACTTTAAGGAGACTTCATTTTAAAACGAGTTTAAAACATTTAAATTACGTGTTTCCGGTACTGCCAAACTTATTACATTTGTTTTACACGTGGGGTTACTTGTACATGTCTATTTAAGTGCTTTTTTTGGTTGGAAGTGGAGGAAATTGGTCTCCGCATTTTAGATGAGAGAAGTTGCCAAGTCCTGGGAATCCCAACCCTACAGCAGCATCCTTCCTCATTAAGAGAGTTGTATAGACACCAGTATGGCTGCCTTTGTGAGGACTAGTTTATTTTTTATCCATATGTGTATAGCTCTTCATATTAAAAAGAAAAAAAAAGTCATATCCTGCCTTAGTGAAGAGGCCAGGTAAATACTTGCATGTATATTTAAATTTGAAATGAAGTGTAACATCATGACAAATGCCAAGATGTGGCTAACAAACTTCTTTCTTTTTCCAGACCAATGGGACATCGAATGGATTGCTTCCAATGCTTCGGGTATTCAACAACACTGCTCGATATGTTGATCAAGGTGGAAATAAAGTGAGTTTATTTATTTATTTATATATATATATATATATATATATATATATATATATATATATATATAAAACTAGGTGTAATTGTCCACCCCACAAAATGTTTAATATCTTAAAAAAAAAAAAAAAAAAAGCACTAAACTAATTGAGTTTCTTTTTCCCAGGTTTTCAGTTGAGATGTTTAGCCATCTTGTTACTATTTGTCGTAAGAATCACTGAAAAATCTTTTGAGTTATTCAGCTAGAAAGAGAATAGGTTAAGATTATTTTGTGTCAAACCCAATGTCTTAAATATGCAATGGTAAGAGGAAAAAAAACAAAAACATTCATTCCTTCACTAATAATACCAACATTCATACTCTGGCTTCCATCTTCAACACCCATTCAAGAACTATCAAGAGAACGGTGACTAAGTTTGAAAAAGTGGGAGCATTAGAGGAAAACTGGATCTGTTCACAACAGAAAGAGTGATCATCATTTCAACTTGGATCAATTACAAAGGATCCAACTCAACCCCTGAGATGTTTGGCACATGAGATGATTTTCAGTTGTGATAGTAAAAACAATCAGTGAAAAAAGAAAAAAAAAAAGAAACTTGAAAGCTGGCATGAAATGTGTGAGGCACTTTGTTACTCCAGGACAGAAGGTTAAAGAGGGCAAAGATCGCCTTGAATAAATTGGAAAAATGATCCTGGAAAATTTATTTATTTCAATCCTTCATGATCCTCAGCTATAATTAATTGATGATGGAGGTGTCATTTTCATTTAAGATTGATTTCATTATGTTTCTTCTGTTAAACTTGGAGAGTAATTATACATTCTTGTTGCTCAAAATAGTTCAATAGTGTTATAAAAACCACAATTTTGCAAAGGCCTTATGGATTATGAGTTTAGCTAAAAGGAAACAAATGTTACTTCTGTGGCATCCTGATCTTCAGAGCTATTCTGACCACTTATGTAATGAACACCTTGTACTTACTGAAAGGGAAAGAACAGTCAATGTAACCAACATGCCCAAACTGCATACACTATGAAATGTGTTTTGACTGAGTGTACAGCTCTTGCTCCCTCTAGGAAAACACTTCAATATAAACAACATAAAAAGAATCTCTTTGGAAGAGCAAGGATGGGCTATGTATCATTTCTCAAGAGTGGGTTTATCCCTAAAACAGTAGAAATCTCATTGTGTGTGTGTGTGTGTGTGTGTGTGTTTTATATACTGATAATTAAATCAACCAAGTAGTTGATACAATAAGATTGTTAAAAAATATATAACTGAAACTAGATTGCATTAAAAAAAAGAAAAAAAAAGAAATTAAGTAGTTGATACCCTATTATTGAGGAAAAAATTTAGTTTTATGAAATGTCTCTGCTTTAAATGATCCATTAGGGGGTTGATAACGCATAAAACAACCAATCATCCCCTTCAGTTTCTATGTTCTTGCAAACTCCCTAATGCTTGTCACTTTGTGATGACACCTTTTTATTTTCATACTTGTTTTTTAACTGCCAGCGTCCTGGAGCGTTTGCCATCTACTTGGAACCTTGGCATGCTGATATTTTTGCTTTCTTGGATTGCAAGAAAAATACAGGCAAAGATGAACAGCGTGCTCGAGATCTCTTCTATGCCTTGTGGATCCCAGACTTGTTCATGAAGCGTGTAGAAGATGATGGAGATTGGACATTGATGTGCCCAGATGCATGCCCTGGACTGTCGGATGTCTGGGGCAAGGAATTTGAAGAATTGTATACAAGGTAGGCATGTTCACATTTATGTAATATTTGAAAAAACGTTTTCTAAGCTTGATTTGGTATATTTTTGTTTGTTTTCATACTAATATCTTTAAGACCTATTCTGTGGACAATATTTGTTGGTTTGCATACAGATTGAACTTACATCCTCTAGGTATTAATAAGAAGAATGCTTTGTTGGATTAACCCGTCTCCTTTGCTGGTTTAAATGGATTCTACTCAAGGAGCTCAATTTAAGCTGGTTGTTTTATTATAAGCTGGTGACACTTTCAGTTGCTTGGTGAATTTTTTGTCAGTAATTCACGAAGCCTATCAAATATAAGTCCTGGCAAGAGGAAACTAAATTTTGGGATGTTGACAATGTGTCTGAAGCTAAGTGCCTCACTGGTATAAAGCCGGGGTGGCTGTCTTGGAAGTAGATCCAGGCAATTTCAATGACGGACAAGGCATGACAAAACCATATGCAAAGCTTGATAAATTGTTTAAAGTAAATTCCAACCTTTTTAGCTTTTGAAGCTTATAAAAAGTTTGAAAAATATTCAAGGACACCTGATATTGACATGGCTAACTACTAAATTGGTTTTGATTGGCTAAAACAACAGCATAAATTGAGCTACTTGGGCAGAACCCATCTGAACCAGCAGGGGAGACAGGTTAATCCAGCAAAGCATATTGTCTATAGAATAGATCTTGAGTCTTCATCTTTTGTTAGCAGGTTTTGGTTGTTGTATCTGTTGATCCAGATAGCCTTCAAGGGATTTTGTACTTAACATTTTATTTAATCTAAGAGGGTAAATTATTTCATCTTGTGTCTAGTATTAGAATTTGATAACCACTATTACAGTGTTTTTCAAGTTTGCATTCTAGCCTCTTTTCTGATGTTTGCCACAACTTTCATCCCAGCTTTCAAATCTGGCTCCTAAAGCCTTGACCCTTATCAGAGATAAGAATGTATTTTCTGATGAATATGAGAGCTGGAAAATATAGAAAGAAATTTGACTAACCTTGCCTTGACCATGGTACCATAATGTTGGGCGGGTAACACTCACTACTTGGTGGATCCTTGCTTCCAAAAACCAACTCTCAAATCTTTGATTCTTATCAGAGATAATAATGTTTTGACGAATGAGATGGCCGGTAACGTGTGTAGAACTTTTAGAGGGAAAAGTTCACTCTATTTTTGAGCCTCCTAATCTTGATAAATACTGAATATTGTTGCTTTTATCGATTCTCTCACTTTTTTTTTCCCCTTTTCATGTGGGAAAGCAGGGACAAATTTCTCACATTTGGGATGATCTTGCTTTGTTCTTTAGTACAGCTCAATTCTTGTTTGCCTTGTTTCCATCAAGCCTGTACTGTTCAGCCCAGGGGCTAAACTTGAATTTTATTTATATATATATATATATATATATATATATATATATATATATATGTTGGTGCAAAAATAATGTTTTTGACGTATTTTTTTAACATCAAAAACCAACATTATTTGTGTACCAAGCTAGTATAATCATGGTAATTATTCTTGGCAGATTTCTTTTTTGGTACTTCAAATTTAAGTGCAGTACTAGATGCTTGGCAACTCTGTTACATTGCTGAAATAGATGCATGTAACCATAAATTCTATTCTAATAGTTACTTTTCTCACCATTAACATTACCAACTTTTTTGACACGATCTTAAATTTTAATGCAACATCAATTACAATCTACTTTCTGAATTCTTTTACTGTCCTTTCTCTTTAGTAAGGAATTACTGAAAATGAAAAAAAAAATTGTCTTAGTGACATGATTGCTTTGTTTGGAGTTTATTTTGCTTAATTCATTTACGATAATTACTGTAAGGCGATAATACCACTAAGATAATACTTTAGAAGGGTTAAACTTTCCCAGTATGTTCAAAAGACTGGGGAGGAATGTGAACCAGATGATAGGCTAACATATCTATAATAGATTTAACTTGAGGGACTTAACTGCCATCACATCCTGTTGGCTCTTCAAACTTTTTTTATTTTATTTTTAGTTATGAAAAGGCTGGTAAAGGAAAGCGAACTCTAAAGGCCCAGCAGCTGTGGTATGCGATTATAGAGTCCCAAACTGAAACTGGAACTCCTTATATGGTTTATAAAGATTCTTGCAACCGTAAAACCAACCAGCAAAACTTGGGAACCATCAAGTGTAGCAATCTTTGTACAGAGATTGTTGAATATACCTCCCCTGATGAGGTAAGTCAAACATTTGTTAATGGATGAAAATTACTTGACTTGGTGTCAATATTTAACCTCATCTGAAATAACTCTGTGATCTGATTGAAAAGTCTGGATACTTAGCAAAATGGTGGAACAGAATATAAATGTGTATTCCAAGATTAGGTACATACAGACCACTGTATACATGTTGAGTATCCTTTATCTGAAAATTCTTCAGGTTTTGACATGACTTTCCATAAAGGGAAAATGTCAGAAAGCACATTGAAAACTCTTGGGTATTGTGACCTCATCTGCCCTGGGTGGGTGTTTTCCAGCCCAGCTATGTAACCTATGTTGGCACCAGTGTTTTTGTTTTTGTTTTTTTTTTTTTTTTTTTTTTTTTGTTTTTGTTTTTTCTTTTCTTGTTAGCAATCATCTTCTTTTGTGAGTTAGTTACTAAGTGTTTTGTGTTCAGTAAAGATATTCAAAATGTCAGTCCTGCAGGAATCCATACGAGTAGTGAAAAGGAAAAAGTGAAACATTTCTGTATAATATCACAGGAAAAAAACTGTTGAATAAACAAGATTGTGGGAGGAATTTGGTGTTGGAACAATTACCATTATACGACCTAAAGAAACGGAAGGATAAATTGTTAAAGTGATGAACAGAAATTAATGAGAAATAGAAAATTGTTGCACAGCAAAAAATGATGATCTTGATTGTGTATTGATGAAGTGAATTTCATCAGTGTGAGTGAACATGTTGCTTACTAGAATACTGATCATGAAACTGGCAAAACTATCATGACAAACTGAATATTGAAGGTAGCTTAATATTCAGTAGGGTGTTTACAGAAATTTAAGAAAAAGATGACATTAAATATTTCAAGGTGTGAGGTGATAAAGAGTCTACCTTCAGGGTATAAGCTGTCATATAAAGGAATATCGTGTTTATGCTGTCCCATCTTATAGATGCTATATACAAATTAAATAGCTCTGTATTCCAAAATCAAAAAAAAAAAAAATCTGGAAACTGAAGCATTTTGGATAAAGGATTCTCAATGTGTATTAACAAAATTGTTTGCTAGTTTTGCTCTTGAAATATTAGGTTGGTGCAAAAATAATGACGTAATAATGTTGTTTTTTAACGTCAAAAAACAACATTATTACGTCATTATTTTTGCACCAACCTAATACATACAAGTAGGGATGATCTGTTCCCAAACCCGACCTAAACATGTTTAGCCAATGCCCTGTACTTGATATTTGCAGCAATTTCAATTAGAACAACCACTTCAATACTTATGTAAAAAGTCTTAGTTGGCAATAATGTAAGTAACAAATGGATATAAAAAGCCTTCTTAATTATTTAAGGCTAATTTAAATATTGTGGTGACTTGTTTGCATAATATGGCAGTAATTGTGAGTAAAAATGATGCACTAAAATTTGTAAGCAAGTGATAATTTTAGTTCTCTGAATATCAGGACCATTGTTTGTACTCCTAAGCTGGTGCTGGGAATGAAGGAATGTAATAAAATTGATATCAGCACTGGAGAGGAAATGGGAGTCTTTTTCTAATTATGCACAAATATCTCTTTGGAAAAAAGATGACAGATGATGGCATGACTCTTGTTATTGACCAATTTGTGTATGTATGTATGTGTGTGTGTGTGTATATATATATATATATATATATATATGATTTGGTTTTGCTAAGTCTCAAAGAAAAAGCATGCACTAAAAGAAAAATTCTCTCATGCTGAATGTGTTAAAATTATTCAACTTTTTTGATTGGGAAATCTAAAGTTTGTCAAAAATTGACAGCATTCTTTGTTTATTGTAGAAGGAATGCTCTATTATGATGTAATTTGTATTTAGATACATTGTATTTATTTTCAATTTTTCTGGTTGGAATTGTTCACCTATATTGCATATGAATCATTGTACATAATTACAATAAAATTTGTATTTTATGTGAATATTACCTTATAGAGCTAGGTGGTGGTGGTGGGGGTGCTGTATCATAGATAGGATACACAGGACCCTTGTACCTGCCAAAGGACTTTTGTGTGAATTGCCTGAAATGTTTTACACATACATTTTCACATGCACTTATGTGTGTGTGTCTGTCTGTCTGTTCTAGTTTATTATTAGCTCAGTACCTGTTGCTTCATTGACAAGGTGATGAAATTATCTAAATTGTTTGTCATTTTGAAATCCTACACTTAATTAAAAAAAAAAAACAAAAAAAAAACTATTATTTCAAAATAGTATTATGTATTGGTTGATACTTCATAACATTTTACGCATCTACTGGGTTTTTGGGAATATTTCTTACAGATCCGCAACATTTTTGAAGGAAAAAAAAAAAAAAAAAAAAATTATTACTAGAAATAGATTTTTGACAAAACAAAATATTATCAGCAATAAAAATTGTCAGGATTAAATAACCCATTGGGGTTGTTATACCATAAAACAAAACAAACTTACAGATCACCATAAACTATTTTACATTTGGGCTTGATTATCCCATCCCCCAATCTGGCATACATCCTCTTTTGTAACTAGCAATATATTGATGTTCTATTAGGTTGGTGCAAAAAAATATTAGAAAGGGATTTTTTATTTTTATTTATTTATTTATTTTTTTTTTCTTTCTTTTTTCTGCAGGTGGCTGTCTGTAATTTGGCTTCTATTGCATTAAACAAATATGTCAAATCTGATCAAACATTTGATTTTGAGAAGCTTATAGAAGTCACCAAAGTGATAGTAAGGAACTTGAACAAAATTATTGATGTGAATTATTACCCTGTTCCAGAGGTAAGTTTATTATTATCACTTTGTATATATGCATGTACTTGTGTGTGTATGTAGGTGTGTATGTGTATACGAGAGATTGCATGTTTATACTGTTGATCTGAAGTTATACAAATCATAAACTTAATCCAAGTTTGCTTTTAATAAACAATTTCTGCAAATTTTAAATGATTTCCACTTTATATATATATATATATATATATATATATAAAATAAATGTAATGTTAATAAAATATGTTGAAATTCCCTAAAAATTTAACCCAAGCTTTTTTCTAACATGTAAATTAATTGTTGAAAATTTGACAATTGTTTGAAGGGAATTTTGGTTATTGAAACTTGCATAACTTTACAAACTCTGTGTGTGTGCGTATAAATAAAATGTGTATGTTGTAACACTTGATATGATTTTTTTTTTTTTTTTTTTTTTTTTTTTTTTTTTTTGGTTGTTGATCCAGTCATCTAACAAAGTAACCTCCTTAGTATATTAAAAAACAAAAAAATAAATTGGCCTATTCCTCTTTCTTTGAATATATTGTTACTCATAAGCCCAATGAAACAGTATCTCTTAATCTTACTGTATGAGTACAAACTGGGGGAAACAAACATTTTTGCATTGATTCAATACATTTGATAAGAAATGGATATTCCTTGACAAGAGTAGGCCAGTGGTTAGATGAAAGTGAATCGCTAAAATAATACCCCAAATCTCCACTGCACCCTAAAAATTTAAGGGTTAAATGGGGTTATTCATTCTCGCCTCCAAGGGAAAACAATAATGGCAATCTTGTATTGTGCAGAAATTTCGTGTATGCATGAAAAATTGGAAGAAACCACCTGGCATGACCGCATGATTTCTGTTCAACATTAAGGATACCAGACTTTATAGAGATGATGGTGGAATTTACTACATAAAAAAATTCCCTCGAACCTAAATCAATTAAGAACTGATTAAACTCTTGAAGGATCACAACTTAAAAATTACTACAAGTGATGTCAGTGATCAACTTCCTTGACATGACTTTGGACTTGATTTTTGGGAATTATGAACCATATACTGAAGATTTACATAAAAGGAAATTATGTAAATAGCAAATCTAATCATCCTTCCATTATACTAAAACATTTTCACAAATTGGTACAATATAAATTATGAGCTAATTCAAGCAATGAGAAAGTATTTGAAAATAAAATTAAATCTGTAAAATCCTTAGAACAAAGCAATTATAAATTACTTGGAAAATTAAAAAAAAAAAAAAATGCAATGTTATGGCTTAACTCCTCCCTCTATCTTCCTCTCCTCCTCCCCACTACAGCCACAATCTAAAACAAAATCAGAAAAAATTTTCTTAATAGGTAAAGCAGTTCAAATAATTCTGCAACCATAAACATATTTAACAAAAGTAATGAAGATCAGCTTCAGCTTTTCTTTTTTTTTTTTTTTTTTTTTTTTTTTTTCCAAATCCTGTAAATAATTGAGCTGCTCTCTTATTTTAAAAAATCTGGTAAATTTATCAAAACTTAAATTATGTAATGGTCAGTCTGAAGATTGCATCATGCTACCAGTGGAGGAGAGGTGTGTGTGTGTGTGTGGCACTTTTGAGGGAGGCCAGACAGCCAGGCCTAGAACATTTGTAAGTCCTTGTCATTTACACTCATAGACACACAGCCTCTCCTCCTTAAACCTCTCACTACCTCCTTTTCCTCCTCATATCATCCTGCCCATTTACTTGATTCCTTATATTAAAAACCTCTAAATACTTAAATCTGCTTTTAAATTCTGTTACTATTTTGTTTTGTTTTTTCTGTCATCCAATCATTAGAAAATAAAAATTTGCCCCCCCCTCTCTCTCTCCTCTTTACCCTCTCTCCTCTTTACCCTCTCTCCTCTTTACCCTCTCTCCTCTTTACCCTCTCTCCTCTTTACCCTCTCTCCTCTTTACCCTCTCTCCTCTTTACCCTCTCTCCTCCTTACCCTCTCTCCTCCTTACCCTCTCTCCTCCTTACCCTCTCTCCTCCTTACCCTCTCTCCTCCTTACCCTCTCTACAGTAACTGATTGTTGCTTCTTTCTTTCAGGCTGAAGTATCCAACAAGCGCCATCGGCCAATTGGAATTGGGGTGCAGGGTTTGGCTGATGCCTTTATTCTGATGCGTTATCCATTTGACAGTGAAGAAGCCCAGGAACTAAACAAACAAATTTTTTCCACCATTTATTATGCAAGTCTGGATGCAAGCTGTGAACTTTCAGAAAAATATGGACCTTATGAGACTTATGAGGGCAGCCCTGTCAGCAAGGGAGTAAGTTTTTTTTTTTTTTTTTTTTTTTTTTTTTCCTCCCCAAGAGTAATATTTTAATATGCTGGAAGGGTTGGGAAGAAAAAAGAAAGAAAAAAATTTATATATGTAATATGAAGTAGTGCTGCTGATAAATTTTTGGCTTGGCTCTCTCCCCATCATCAGTATGCTGATTTTTGGTCATTGAATTACTGATTAGATCAAGGACATTTAAATACATGCACACACGCATGAATACAGAATATCATGCATTAAGTGCTAGTGCTAAGAAAATAGTGCTTAATAGTCAACCTCGGCCTCCAGACAACTTCAGAATCTTATGCAACTCTTTTAAACGATCTCTTTGTTTAAGTTGGTGAATGTTGCCATAATCTTTGCCTTCAGTTTATCTTTGGTGTTAAAGTATTGTTGGCCTCTCACTCAACTGCACCCCAAACATAATAATAAAGTGGCTTGCAGTCTGGAGAGTTAGGTAAACAGATGTAAGGGGTGATATGGTTGCAGAAGCTGTCAGCCATGTAGGTTCTCCTGCTTGTGTGGCATGGTGCAGTCCTGTTGCCAGACATCGGGTCTTCCAGAAGCCACCCTCTTGACTAAGTACATAAAAAAGCAGCATATTACGATGAAAAAAGGCTCATAAATCAGCAAAAAAATTTTGTCTCAATATGTTATTAATTGAAAGCTAAAGCATTAAATTTATTATTTACAGTAAGTAATATATTCTGGTGTCTTTCAGATAGAAATTATATAGATTGGAATGTCAAATATATGCTCGATTTTTGTTTAATTTTCTTAAAAGTGGTCATTTTCTTAAATTTTAAGAAATTTGTAAACAAAAACAATTTTGATTTTAAACTTCTTCCTAAAATAAATTTATAAATTTTTTGACAGGTAAATTTACCTGACAAGGATGACTTGGCATCTTGCAGGACAAAAAAAAGTTTTCTATTGTGAAAATAAAAGAACAGGGATAACAACTACTAATAAATATTTACATTTATATAAAAATAAAAACTGAGATTGGTACACCCTTGGTAGTCTGGTGCTGTGCAAGCTTCATCAGACTTTGTGTTTGCTGTATCTGCTTTGACATTTATTAGCTCATGAGTGTGCAGATTGTACAATGAGTTATCCTCATAATTGAGTGAATGCCTGCCATATATATATATATATATATATATATATATATAAATAAAAGGTTTGATTGATAAATCCTTTGACATTATTATACATTATATATAAGATGGTTTTTAATCCTATGACAGTCTTCTTCCACTATTTGATGTCCGTCTTTTAACCTTGTTGCATGTCTATCTTCACTGGGGAAATAATGAAAAGCTGTTTAGTCACTGATACCCATGCGGATGGTAATAGCTAACTCAAACCTTGATTATAATACACACACATCTATTATATGGGCTAAGTGGTTAGAATGTTCGCTTTCTGAGACCTGGGGAGGTGACATTTTGACATTATCGGCCAGGAGAGATTATTTATTTCAGAACCTTTTTGGAAAGTTGCTGAAAAAAACGTGCGTGGGTTGGATAGACAGAACTGTTTGGAAGCCATGAATGGTTATGATAGCACAGTCGCAAGTCATCATGACTGAGGGGCTTAAAGTACTGGCATTGTTCAAACTGCTGACTATAGTGAGATCAGGATAGTTGCAGGTGGGAACTGTGGATGTTGAGCAAACACAAATGTGTCTGAGTGGGTGCCTGCAATAGGGATTGGTTAGCTATCCTAGCAGACGAGTGTGCTCTCTAATTGATATAGAACTTTGTGGATGGGGTGCACCTTGACGTGGTGTAAGGGCTAGCAAATTTGTCTTACTAAAACCATTCTTGAGTAGTGAGTTCAATCTTCACTGGGTGCACCATGCTTTCAGTCTTGTGCCACTTCTAGCTGTGCTTAGAAAATCATTTAGAACTTTGTGGATGGAGATAACCTTGCTATCACAATTTCTTTGGATCTTTTTGCTTTATTTGTTAAAGGTAAAATAAACTTTGTCATGGTTTTGAATCCTTTTTAAACATATTCTTCTTTCAGATCTCTCTTAGGTTTGAAAATTTGTCTTTGTTATTCTTGGTTTAATTGATTGTTTTATTTCCTTTTAGATTCTCCAATATGACATGTGGAATATGGATCCACATCCAATGCATGACTGGGCTTCACTAAAAGCCAGAATTGCCAAGTAAGTAGAAAATATTTTTATGTTCATGTTAAAATTCTATTTTAAGATGTTTCAGTGAGTTGACTTGTGTCTGAGAATAGGTGTTTGCTGCTATCTTTATTGTCAAATGCTAATCTAGTAATGCAGGAATTTACTCGATTAGCAGCTAGGTCTCATTGTGTTGCTATGGACATCCATGTAGAAAGGAAAGACGTGGTTTTTATCTCTATCTCAAGTGTTTGTTTGATGGACAAGCAGGTGGTTCCTTTTGAACTTCAGTATTCTAAGCAACATCCACTTTGATTGAAGGGGAATGAAAAGTAAAGGAGTGGATTAGGGTTTTTGGAGATCAAGTGCCAGCAAAACCAGAAATAGGGTATATCTGGGTGCTGGTCTATATTGTCATACTTGTGTTCAAGAAGACTTCTGATCTACCCTTGGCATGAGGTTGGCATGTCTGTCATGCCGTTTTGAAGCCTCCATTCTTATTGCCAGACACCCTGCTGGGATTATTCAATGGGTAAGGGAGGAGTTGGCAAGGAGGAAGAGTTGACAGAAAAGTTGTCCCAAGTATCACCTACATACCCACCCAGGCAAAACCCTGAATAAAATACTTACATATAATATGGGAAGCAGTATTTGCATTCTTATTTCTAAATGTAGCATTTGTTTTTCATGTTAGTTTGTGAGCATGCATCACACCAAGAAGTTTGAGGATTGAAATGCAATGTGGGGTAATCATTGGCTCGTTGGTGTAATACTTGAGTCAGGGTTACATTGTATATTTACATCATTGATTTACAATTGAAATGTCAAGATTCAACTAAGTTCTGTGCTAAGGATTTCTTCTATGATCTTCAGAAATTTAAAATGCAATGTCAATCTTTATCTTCTGTCTTTTTTATTGTTTAATCCTTGATCATTTTTTTTTTTTTTTTTTTTTTTCTTCAACACTCTGTAGTAATTTTAGTGACTTCAACTAGAATTGTCTTGCTTGAGATAAAATGATTCAAGAATAATTCTGTACACCTGTTTTCACCTTAGGGTAGTTGCCATGAAAATATTTGTAGAAAAGACAAGAAAGCTGTGTTGGTGAGAAAGCGACTGAATTCAAGATGCCAGATCTGGATTAATTATGTTACGGACTTGGATTTTGTCAAGAATTAGGTGATGTATAGCAGGAACACCACACCAGATATGACAACAGTATTCAATGCATGGACAAAGAATAGAAATGTGCAAGATGGATTCCGACAAGAATTTTTTGTCACAACACAGTGAACCAGTTTTTCTTTGCAGCAGATCTCCCATTTGATTGATTCAATATTGTCACACTTCATGTCAGTAGAAAATGTTACGGTATGACTGTGTAGTATTGCTCTTCTGGTGTGAAGATGAAACAATTATATTTGCCTGTAAATAGGCATATATGTTCTTTGCTTATATCAACTTTAATTGTCTATGTATCAAACTATGTTGACAATTGTGTTAATTTATCTTTTTAATCTTTTCTTTTTCCCCCCAGACATGGAATAAGAAATAGTCTGTTGCTTGCTCCAATGCCAACAGCTTCTACAGCACAAATTTTAGGCAATAATGAATCAATTGAAGCATACACAAGCAACATTTACACACGCAGAGTTTTGTCTGGAGAATTTATGGTAAGTTGCATTCATATTTTAGCTGATAAATTTTCTCTTTTTTTTTTTTTTTTTTTTTTCCTCTCTCTCTCTCTCTTTTCCACAATTTTCCCTGCCCATATACCTTGCTCTCTTCTCCTGCTCCAGTATGTGTTTATACCGCTCCCTGTGTTTCTTGTTGGATTATGAATTGGAACATTGAGACATTTTGCAAGAGGTTTTTTTTTTTTTTTTTTTTGCCCTTGGTTCTTTTAACAGTATATATGGTTTAAGTCCATTTGGAAATGGCAATGAAGATGGTAAAAGCAATGGTTGTCCTGAAGTGGCTGACAGGATATTTTGATGTACAAAAAAATGTCCTAATTACAAGTATTTGCCATGTCTATAAATTAAGATTTTTATCTACTACAAAATATATAAGCAACTGTACTCAAATTTGGCTAAATCTTTATATTAATTTCACAACTACCATCAGTGTAGCTTAGCCCTTCAAAATTCAATTTGCCCAGTGTATACTCTGCCATAGTGTATGATATCATTGCAGCTAAAGCAGAAAATTAGTCTTTGGTGGCTTATATTTACAAAGTGGGTCTGTACATGTTAAATGATAAACTGTTAGTAACTTTTTTCTTTTTGAGTTACCTAACTATGTGCTACTAATTCTACTAGTTTAGGTAAATTGAAATTTTTTCCTTTACTATTTATTTATCAGACCCAGTTATGGCTTATATATTTTGTAGTAGATAAAAATCTTAATTTATAGACATGGCAATTATGGACTGAACAGTCAAAATACTATTTTCTCTTTAAGGATAGTTTTCAAAATTTCTTATGTGAATATTTCTTGTTCAGCAATATTTCTTGAGACTAAGCAGCCTTAGTTGTGCACATTTTTGTTCTTGATTAAACACCATTTTTTTTCCTGTTTTGTTATATATATATATATATATATATATATATATAGAGAGAGAGAGAGAGGGATTTTTTTTTTTTTTATTCCTAATAGAACCTTGTCTCTCCCTCTCCTGATTATTTAAATACAATTCATGTATTTTGGATAAAAAAAAAAGTTCTTGTGTATGTCTTTCAAGAAAAGGATTGCACTTAAATTTAGTTTTAAAATTATTTTCAACTCTATTTCAGGTTGTAAACAAACATTTATTAAAAGATTTGACTGAACGAGGTCTTTGGGATGACGACATGAAAAATAAATTAATTGCCAGCAATGGATCAGTACAGGTGAGAAACTGGATCATTGCTACCTTGATTTCAAGAATTAGCTGAATTTT
This sequence comes from Acanthosepion lycidas, assembly GCA_963932145.1. Lineage (NCBI taxonomy): Eukaryota > Metazoa > Mollusca > Cephalopoda > Sepiida > Sepiidae > Acanthosepion > Acanthosepion lycidas. Next base: position 18,077,592 of record OZ010605.1, read on the forward strand.
TAGTGGATGAGATGTGAGAATTGGTGCTAAAATTGAATTAATTTTGTCATGTTACGTCTATATTTTTTATCTACATTTGCCTCATAGTTTTCTCTCAGGTGAAACTTCTGCAGAAGTTAAAGGAATATGCCCATGTAAGATGTGTCCTGTTACAAAGAAGTTTTCAAATTGGTGGCTGATTTTTTTTTTTTTTTTTTTTTTTTTTTTTTTTTTTTTTCTTCACAACACCACACACCCATTCTTGTTGGCTCCTTGGGGATTTCTGTGGTCACCAATTAGAGATATTTTGTGGGTGATAGAAATGAAATTAACAAACGGTATTGAGAAATGCTGATATGCGTATCTCCTTGCCTGACAGATGAAAATCTTACAGGACATAGTAACTTACCCATCTGCACATCCCAGGGATGCTGCAAGTAAAATTTTCAAAGTAGTTCTTCCTTTTCTTACACATTCCTTTTTTCATTGGTTGGATGTGTGGATGGCATGAAATGGACATTAAAGTCGCTTTACCGGAAACTTTCTTTTTTATTATTTGACACACCTGAATTCTTTGACCTTTTGCTTTAAATACTGTTTTTGTTTTCAATTTATGGATTCAATTGAAAGAAAATCAACTTTATTCTCAAAAAAATATTTTTGTAATTGAACTGTGATTAAGTGTAAATACTGTTTCTGTTTTGAATTTAATTTAAAAAAAAAAATGTTATTCTGTCAATTTAAATGAATCAGCGGGATTAAAATTGTTTGGGTATTTTTTAATTAATCCTAGTCTGTATCCCTGCAGTTTAACACTACAATTTATTAACCAACTTTTGTTGGGAACGTTTTGAGCTTCCCAGGGATGCACCCAAATCACCACCTGTGGGTCCCATAGTCTCATTACATTAAAAACTCTTAGCATCTCTGATTATTGTAAAAATAAGTTTCCTGTGACTACACTTACATATATAACAATGATATGTTTCCTTACAAGGAAATATTTGGCATCTATAGACAGAACAGCCAGTACTAGCGTATTGAAGTTTTAAAATCTTTCTCTTAAAACAATTTTTCACAAATAGATTTTTCAAACCCGGTAACATTGAATGTGGGTTACCTTCCTGACATTTTTGTATCAAACAGTGAGGAACGTCAACATTTTCATTGTCATTATTTTCTCCTCGAATTAATGTGATACGATTTTAACTACTGCTACTGGAAAGTTCTGAAGTGATGGTGTTTATGTTGTATAGTTATTTGTGATTCTGTAATGAATAATAATGAATAAACATGCAGCTTGTGTCTCTCAGCCAAACAGAAATGGTAGGTCTTGTTCAATTACATCTTAGTTTAAGCACATGCAGAATGGTGTAATTCTCCCCTACATAGAAGCAACAATTCTATTTCATGTGATTTATTTTATTTTATTTTTTTTTTTTTTTTTTTTTTTTTTTTTTTTTAAGTAAAGATTTTTATTTTGATGTCTTACAGGATTTGGCAGTTCCACAGGAACTGAAGGACTTATACAAGACAGTGTGGGAAATCTCTCAGAAAGTGGTTATCAAGATGGCTGCTGACCGTGGCATTTACATTGACCAAAGCCAGTCTCTCAATCTTCACATTGCAGAACCAAATTATGGCAAATTAACCAGCATGCACTTCTATGCCTGGAAAATGGTAAGAGACACATCCACACATACTATTTGCAGCTTTTTGTTATAGTAATATTGTTTCTGATATGCCACTATGGCTGACAGAAGAATACAGGTTGATATAATGGTGTGTAATTCTAATTATCATTTAATAAACCAGGAGTTATCTCCCTTACTTTTTCTCAGTCACTCTTAAAACAATTTTTTTAAAAACCACATTAGTGGGTAAATATTTGAGTTAATATCCCTGCTTTTTATTAAAACAGTGAAGTAAAAAATACAGGGCTACCACATAGCCACTAAAAATAACACAAACACACACACACACAGCCTAAAGATAACTCCACCAATATTTGTTAGACAAGGCTTCTGGACCTGTCTATATTTCTGTGATGAGGTACTATGTACACTATTTACATTGATCCTCATCTTGGTCACAACATTTTGGCTATTGTACACTCTGGCCTTCTTTAGATGGTTGGAATGTCGAATTGAACCCTTAATTTCGCTCTCCAGTTCAATTATCAGTTATCTCCTGTTAATTCTCTCTCCACCACCTTAACCAGGTATTGAACTCACACTCTTTGGGTTCTGTCACTGAATCTAACTAATGCCTTTATCCACTGTGCCATGTATCCTTGAGAACATCTGTATGAATTTCTAAACCTAATGTCTTCACCCACAGTTTTTACCAGTTCTCATATTGTGATTTTTGCTGTTATCAATTATGTTTTTACCAGAGCTCATACTGCAGGTTTTGTTGTTTATTATTTCTTTTCTCTGGCACTCCTTATTACTGCTTCCCATACTGTATTCACTTCTATACTTGGTCAGCTCAGATTTTGTGTGCTGATTAATTAAGTTTACAAATTTTCCAATGATGTTCTGTCTGATTTCAACCTGATCCCATGGAGGGTGGTGATCTCCCTTTTCTCTCCATATGTGGTCAGTCATGCCTGATTTTTCCACTTCCCCTCGCGTTACAGATTTTGGTGTTCTTGAAGCCTTACCTTAAGGGGGGTGGCCTGTCTCCCCTTTATATTTCTTTCCACAGCTGCACAAGATGGCATACACAGTCTTTAGTCATGTTCTCTTCTATGGGTGTGTCTTACTCTGGAGAGGTATCTGCGAAGCTTCTGGAGCACAGCTCAAGTCAGAGGTCTTCTTCAGTGGCAGGAAGTCACAGGAGTTCAGTGAAGCAATTGCCTGGCGGATTCTCTTTCAATCATTTCAATTCTGTTTATATAGACCTTCATCCAAAACCAGCATGGGGTCTGATGTGAATTGGGATTTTGGCCATTTCCTTAATCTCAACAGTTCATTGTTTGACTCTGGGAATATTAATTGCATGCCCAATTTTGGAGAGGCCCCTCCTCCTCCTCTGAGGAATAGTAGTAGTAGCAGTATATCAATCACCCTAACTCCTTCCTTCTCGTATTTGTGCCTCATACCAATGCTGCCCAAAGGGGTGTAGGCAATTCCTCTGCCTCCCTTGAGATTCCATTTCGACACTTCACTTCTATGGTCACCTGACCAATCCAATCTCTAGACTGCATGGGCAAGCAGATGAGGCTAAGCTCCAATTATTAATTTTAATTAATGTCCAAGATTTTCATGAATTAAATTTCTTGACCGCTTCCACTTTCTCAATTGGCATTTATCAGCTGTTGATAGCCCTCATCTCTTCAGCGATTCACAACTTCCCTTCCTTTTTTGACAATTCTCCAACTTTGCCCTTGTTTTCAGAAAAATTGATTTTATCTCTTGGCCAGCAGTTAATTCCATAACCTGTATTTTTAAACAGTAGTGTCTCCATTTCAGCTTTTACCAAAAGAAGTTTCACCGCTCCATCAATTCACACCTTCTCATTTGACGAGTGATTTTTTTTTTTTTTTTTTTTTTTTTTTTTTTCACATGTCTCTCTTGGTATAGCTATCAAGCTATATTTTCAACCCTTAAAGTGTCACATTAATACTACTACTAATAATTATTGTAGTAGGAGGAGTAATAATAGCAGCAGTAAGATACCTCCCAAAGAAAGATACCTAAGGCTTTAAAATGCATTTTAAAAATGAGATATTTCTTAGTGCTTTTTAGTCTTGATACAAAGCTAATAGAATAAATTCCATCTTTCCAATAAGCAAAATACTTGCTGTGTTTTAAACTGAATTTAAAGGGATTGTTTGTTTGCATAAAGGCCACTACTGACTGCCTGATGGCTATGCACAATAGTGCATACAGAACTGGTAGTTGTGGCCAGTCAGATGAGAGCCAGACTGCATAAAATGTGTATGGTTATTATGGTCATAATTGTTGGTAGCCTCTAAATGAATAAACTTTATTTTCTGTCATTCCAGGGCCTCAAGACTGGTATGTATTATCTCCGTACTAAGCCAGCTGCCAATGCCATCAAATTTACTGTGGACAAAACAAAATTGAACTCTTCTGTTTCTGACAAAACGGATTCTGTCAAGAAGCAAAACATGGCGGCTATGGCTTGTTCAATTAACAACAGGGAAGAATGTTTGATGTGCAGTGCTTAAATACCTACATCAAATCAATTTACAGTTTTTTGTTGTTTCTCTCTCTCTCTCTCTCTAAATTTAAGCAAGTGCCTTTCTTTGTTGACTCAGCCATCGGTAATGTACTTTAATAAAATGATGCCCGGGCTGAACTGTTACTCAAATTTTGATGAACTGATCAACTTGTACTTTTGGATATGAACTTCTGTTGTTTTTTTTTGTTTGTTTTTTTTTTGTCTCATTTCTTCTCTATCAATTATATTTTTCACAGAAAAGGCTGCCCAGGCTTTTATCCCACTTAACACTTCTCCCTCATTTAATATAACTTTTGTCTATCACCTGTTTGCATTGATGGGCTCCATTTCGTAACCTGTGTCCTCGTGTAATTTTTCGAATGACAGTAGGGTAGATCCTCATTTAGGTGATGATGTTGCCTGGGCTCAACAATTGTTCCTCTTTCGTCTTGATAATCATCTTCTCTCTCTCTCTCTCTCCTATCAGCATCTTTCTCCTTACTGCTGACTTTACCCCCTCTCTCTATGAACTTCTCTCTCTCTCTCTCATATACACACTTCTTTTCACTCGTACACACTTCTTTTCACTTCCTTCTGTCTGAAAATGAAAACTAGTTTTACTTTCTTTATCTCCTGGTTGCATAAAGGTACAGAAATTTGCAACCTGTCTCTTGTTCCTCTTAGGTTTGTCAAAGAAGAAGAAAAAAAAAATACACATTTGTGTCTCACAAAACCAATTGTCTTTTGTTGTGTAAAGATCAACATGTTTTTCAAATGGATCGTTCAAATTGTTTTGTCCTGATTAGAGAAACCAGATTTTTAAACCATGAATATTATAAATAAATTGTATATATATATGCTTTTTTTATTATTAACGAATAAAGATGAATTTCATTTTAAAAAGTAAAATTTTCTTTCTTATTGCATGAATGGAAATGCGATTTTTCTCCTCCCTCAGCTGAGTCTTTAAACATTTTTGGTAAATTTTGCTATTTCACAACTGCATGTGTTAATGAACAAATAGTCTGTGGTAGCAAATGTTTAGTACATTGTTTTGCTCATATGGACAGCCTTCTCTGACTTCCTGACCCTCAGACCTGACCACTTACCAATACACTATACCTGGATATTTTCAGTCTTATTTCAGAACTGCATGTATTTTTCAACCAAATAAGTGTGGCGTAGCAAATGGCTGGTACATAGTTGCTCATATGAACAGCTTTATTCGACTTGCCATAAATCCCCTGGGGCAAGTAAACGAATATATTTGAGAGATGAAAGATGTGGATAAGAACACTGAGGATGAAGATGTTGATATTAAAGAACAATTTAACAAAATTATATCTTAAAATTGACTGGTTCTTGTTTTTAGGCTGCCTTGTGCAGTTCTTATAATTGTATCTAACTATTTGAAGAAATTTTGGTATTTTTCTTAATAAGTTTTGTAAGACTACCAAGGAATTTATATATAATCATTACAGCACTGGAATTGCTGTTTCAAATCTGAAACTTCAGTTCAATCATAAAAATTAGACTTAATGTTCCATTGCATTATCTAGCAATGCTAAAAATAACTTTTTACAAATTGATTTACTTGATTTATAACTCCAGACAAATTTGATATTTTGAGAGGAAGAGGAAAGTTAAAAAAAAAAAAAAAAAATTTATTTTGAAAGATGTTGATACAAATTAATTGAATGAAATTACATTGCCATTCAAATTTAAATTCTTTTAATCAATGTGGCATAAAGGGATAACAATGCCGCATTACAAATTTTATATGAAATGTATTCAAACAAAATTATCCATTTGATATATATCTTATTCATACTTGATTACTTGCTGACACATCCTTGGCTATTTTCAAAATTGCTTGTGAACAGAAATGATTGAAGATTATCAAATGGCTAGAACAAAGTTACTATTATAAACGACTTTATTCTGGCTTATGTCAGGATACCATGCACCCCCAACGAGGCTCTGCCGAAGGGCAGTCTCTGGTCTCTAGGGAATTTTTGCATGAGCCTACGGGCTCGGATACCACTTTAAACTAAGCTTTGTGCCACATCTTGCAGCCAATAAACGTTTTACAGGAGATGCATTTATTTTATGGGCCCTAAAATTGAGCTACATGCTCTTGATGTACAATGAATAGAAACATCAGTTGTATTGGCACAGCAGGTTCCGATTTCCTCGGTACTTGGCGACATTGTGTGTATACTTAACACATTTTTGAAATTGTTTGTGGGACAACTTCTGCTATTACCGTATTAAAAAAACAGAATCAGGATCATTGAAAACTAAAAAAAATACCAAATATTCCTTGATTGTGGGGATATTTATATCTTATCTAAGAATGTGACCCATTTATTCCTATTTTGCTTTTTGTATTGCTTCTTTTTATATATATATATATATATATATATATATATACAGCTTCTTTTTTGCATATCTTTGAATATTTTTCATATTCAAAATTCTATGTTGCCCACCAATCTTTTGATTACCCACAATTTTCTGTTCAGTTGGTAATTACTCTTCCAACAATTGAAAATCCCCCAGGTTGAGAAACTATGAACTAGATGAAAACACCACCACTAAATGTCTTGGCGTTATGTGGGAAGTATTTCTGCTACACTCGATATAAAGGGTAGTCGGAGTAAAAAAAAAAAAAAAATGTAAAGTGGTTGTTAAGAATATGAGAATGGGACTAACCGGTTTTTGCTATTCAAAAACATAAATATGTGCAAAATTATTAAAAAGGCGATGGGGAAATACTACCAGAGAATCCTCTACAAATCAAACATTTCTTCTGCTTATGAAGGGAGGGTTGCTGGGTCTCCATATACCTTCAGTGTTTGAAAAAATAATCCTTTAAAGGGAGAAAAGGCGAAATTAATAAACATGGCTTAGCTTTAATGAGGGATTTGATGTCTAAATACTCTTTCTCTCATTCAGGTAAATGGCAACATGACAAAGGTTGAAGGAAGCCAGGACTGATATTTGTAATGAGCTGAAGGTGTTGCAATATTTTTCTGTCTTGTTTTCAGCATCAGTTTTATCAAACGCCATATTTACTATTTTGACTCTACATTGCATATTCACAAAACGTTTTGTGCAATTTCTTAGTGATACAAAACTTTGTTGTATAGAGAAGTCTTGAAAATTACTATTCAAAAAGGATGGTGTGAGTCCTTAAGTGACCAGCTATTTGAGCAACAAAGAGTATCATTAAGTTCCAAAAGGTTAAAATGAAATTTTAAGTAAAAATGTATTAAGAGCAATAATCCTTCTATACATCTCATTATTTTTTTTGAGTTATCAACCTTTTGCAGATTAAAGCCCTAAAATATTTTCAAACTGAATTTTGTTTTACCTTCAAGCTAATTTGATACAAGCCCTACTAATTAACCCGTAACTGGTAGGAGAGGTAGATTTATATCTTTACAATGGGTATTTATCTTTTTTTTTTTTTTTTTTTTTTTTTTAAAAAAGTGGTGGGAGTACTCCAACATATATTTCCAGGTATTTTATTTTATTTATTTATTCTTTTTTTTTAAATATATATGCCATATCACTTCAGGATGTAGGCGATTATGGATCTCAACAAACTTTTTTTTCTGCTTATATGTAAATCCTGAAAATTGTTTCTCATTCTATCACTAAAGTCAAGCCATGCCAACCTGTTTAGTACTTAGATGGGGGACCACTTAAAAATCCTGAGTATTTTAAGTGACCTCCAGTCCAAAATGTTTCAGTATTAAATGATTCCACTAAAGAATTAAGCTGTGGAAAAAAAATTCCTTCTAAAATCTTTAACTGAATTACTATGATTCGGAAAACAATGAAATGGTTTCTTATTGTCTTCTCTGTGGTTCTGAATTCAAAAATGTCCTTTTCCAAGGATAAAAAAGTCTAGTCTGTTTTGTTATTTAACCCATAGCTAGAGGTAGATGTAATGAATTTATTACTCCTCCTCCCCAACCCCAGAGAAATTAATATGAAATGAATGCAACTGACTAGTCCAGAACTATAGGTTTGTTGCTTCCACTTTCTTTGTCTATAACCGTTACACTATGCAACCATTTTTAACTTTTAATCTTAAAAAAAAAAAAAAAAAAAAATAAGAGTCGTACCGACGATATAGTTTTTAATTTAAATTAATTAAACTTTAAGAAATTAGACAATTATACCACATGATTTCTATATTTTAGCAGTATAGGAAGTGGACGCTGAAAATTTATCTAAAGTCTGATGAAATAACCAAAAATTCAGGGTGTGTGTGGTTTTTTTTTTATTTGTTTGTTTGTTTTATAATAATAATAAATGTTTCTTGGTTACGCCGAGAATTTTTCAGTACCAGTCGCAGTGTAGCAGAAATTGATACTATTATTGTTTAGATAATAAGCGTCTACTCAAATATGTGTATCCACTAAAAATAACGTTTGATGTTAAAAAAAAAAAAAAAAGTCTGATTAGAAAAATCCATTAATTCTTAAGAAATTGCATTTGTTTACACTTCGGATATGAAACTGACCTGTTATGGTCTCTGAAAAAATCTGAATGAGTGTGTTTTAAAAGCAAATAGAACCTTGCTTAATTGTGAAGCTCTTCGTGGTCGAGCGGTTAAATCATCTGACGGTGGTTTCTCTTTCGGATTCGCAAGTTAGAATTCTGTCGAAGGGCACATTTTTTTTTTCAGTAAGTTTTCTTGGGTCTACAGGTAGACGAAAAAAAATGCTGTTTAAAATATAAAACGATGTGTCTACTTAAATACGGGTGTCTACTTGGGAAATAAAAATTTTGCTGGATTAAAAAAAGTAAAACCCATTCACTTTCAGAAATTTCTCAGAAAAATCTCTCTAAATTGTTTATTTCTGAGTCTCACTGAAGATACTTGAAACCGCGGATAAAGAGTGCACTGTATTTTCAAGCTGATAGCAAATAGTAACGGGAAGTGGGACGACTTATAGAAGGCATGGGACGACAAAGAAGCAAAAACAAGTCTATATCAACGGAATACTTTCCTGCTTGCTATACAGCACGAATAACTTCAGCTCACCCACTAACCGCAGAATGGGTAATGCAGTAGAAATCTAACATTGGCAACAACTATCATTGCCATAGCGACAATTCGTTTTTGTCAAGAGAAGTACATTTTTACATCCTAATGCTTCTGTCTTTAGCTTAAAAAGAAACTGACATCGAAAGATTGGGTGTGAGGTGACGTGACTCATTTGGTAGTAGAGGATCCGTTGTCTCAATGACGTCAGGCGCGTGATAAATTTTTTTAGTTCGTGATATTGTATAATTCTGCTTCATAATAACGGTAACGCATTGCGATCGCTACGCATTTGCTTCTAAAATCTATCATACCTGTTTCATGTTATAATTGTAGAAAAATGGTACTAACGAGTGCTTGTTAAGTGAGCATCGTTATTAGAATTATCTATTTGGAATCAATATTTTTTTTAATCATTTCACTTCATGCAAGGAAATAAAGCCACTAAGGCACAAGGGGTTCCTGAGTGAAAGAAAAAGTAGAAACATTAAAGAGCGAGAACAATAGAAGCGCAATCAGGAATACAGTAGATAACGATTGACATTTCATTTAAATTTTTGATTGGTTTGGTTTGGTTTGGTTTGTTTTACGACATATTAACCCCAATGGGTTATTTAATACCGACAAGATTTTTATTGCTTCCATGCTCCTCAAAACCCCCTGATCAAGGGCCTTTCTGTTGGATGTGGTTTATTTAAATTTTTGAAGATTGACTGGAAAGTATGGAGCCGGAAGTGAGTTCAACAAGAGAGAAAAGAAACTGTTAGCATAGAACTTACGCTTATATCTCACCAATTCAACTAAAAAAACGATACGCCCCCCTACTCTACTACATTTCAATTTTCATAAGGTAGTACTCATATAAAATACAAATTTTATTTTAACTTAATTAATGTACATTGTACAATAATGGATCATATGCAATATAGGCGAACAATTCAACTAGAAAAATTGAAAATAATTGTATCTAAATACAAAAATTCGAGACATGCCATAATAGATCATTCTGGGGGCACTTCGACGTCGGGTAATGGTTAACAAGCTTGCCTCACTATTACGACTGAATGGTGAGTTCGATCCCGACCGGGTGTTCTTTCGAACGCGTGCCACGTCTAAGCTCCGCTTAGAAAGTCATTTGAGCATCTTGATGTGGTGTCGCGGTTAGCAAAACAGTTACGACTGAGTAGTGAGTCCTCACCGCGTGCCCCATACTTTCGCCCTTGTGCCGCAAAAAAAAAAACAAAAACAACTTTTGGATACTTCGACGACTCGCTAGGTTAATTTCGACTGAATAGTGAGTTTGATTCTCACTGTGTGCATCACACTTTCAGCCTTGTGCCACATCTAAGCTACGCTTAGAAAATCGCCATAGACGTTCCATCTTAAATAAATCAACAATGTTTTGCAACAATTCTTAACAATAACATCAACTTGAGATTTTTCTTGTTAGAAAGTTGAATAATTTTAACACATTCAACATTATGGATAAAAAATAGTGTTTTTCGACACTTAGCATGCGCAAAACAAATTTACGCATTTGGACGAAAACAAAAAAGACCCTAGAATGACGTAACATTCGCAAAATTTCTTCACCTTATAGTCAGTTGTGCTTAATTTGTAACGTATATAAATGTAGGTAGAAATAAAAACAACAAAACAAATGTTGATAAAATAGCGGGGGTCACAAAGCAATGTCCGGGGCCCCCAATTAGGCTTCTTGCCCCTCCTGGTCGTGGGGTTCGGTCATAGAACGCGCCGATCCTGATCACGTGTGAGTGTTTGTCTTTGTAATGTGGTATAGTAGTCTAATAATAAGCGTGTGTTTCCGTTCTTGAAATCTTGATGCTGAGAACAGGCAACAACTGAACCGCCAAAAAAGTGCTATAAATAAAACACAATTTGTGTTACTCTTCTTATCAGCACATGTTTATCATCAAAATGCTTGGTTTCTTTTCGCAGCAAATTCCAAAGTACTTATTTAGATTAACCGCTTTACTTAGAATGATTACTTCACTACTTATGTAAAAACACTTAGTTGGCAATAAGCGACAGATGGATATAAAAATTATTTAAGGCTAATTTGTTTAGATAATGCGCTGCGTATTGTTTGCGTCACGTAGCAATACTTATAAATAAAATGATGCTCTAAAATAAGTAACCAAGTAATCGTTTTAAGTTCTCTGAATATCGGTGCCTTTTCTTTTTGTAGAGGGAGACATCTTTTGTTTTAGAAATAAAACAATGATTTAGGAACAAAAGCTTCTTAATTTTTTTCTTTTGAAATATCAAAAATATAATTTTGCAAGGCAAAAATTTCACTGAATGTTAGAAATTTGGAAAGTTTTCATCTTAAATCAAGAAAATACCAACTTTAATCAAAAAGTTAACTAATAGAAAATGAAAGTGTTAGTTTAAAGTTTAAACTGACAGCAGGTGGATATGGATTTAAGTTTAAAATTAATCAGAATGGCGCAAATTTGAAGCAATAACACCCGCCAATAAACACTGATTTCAAAGTAATTGTCATGATATTTAGTGATTTTGACAAACATTATTTTTTTACTGTAACATAGTATTATTAGTAATAGCATCTTCAACGAAAGTATACAAATGTTACAATAACAAATAATATCTGTTGTTTTCAGCAGTCGTAGTTTGCAAGAAGTATAATGACATGAAAAAGGAAATCGTCGACTTGAATCGTTGTAGCATTCATTTTCGCACTAATACTGTTAGGAAAAGCATGAATCCATCTATCTTCCCTCTGTGTGTTAAATAACGGTAGACTGAACTATCTGGCCTTGGATGGCAGCCAGTCTAGGCGAAAAACTATTCTGAATTCAAAAGCACGGAGAAGGCAATGGAAAACCACTTCACTATCTTTCTTTACTAAGAATTCATGACAATTCACAGTTAATAATAAATAGTAAAAAAAGTCATCTGTGCCCCGCCATGATTGCCCACCTTAAAGGGACATGGAATTATTTAAAAAAAGTTTCGACGTGATATGCAAATCAATAATAAAGCATCAGCCATAATATTACGTAATGAAACATTTACCACGTTAAATCTGACTGTTGATCTGTTTGTCTGCCTCTCTCACTCGTCTTAAGAGGTTCTCTGAATCTCCGATTTTATGATTATAGAGGCCCAGGGACGTCATCAGCAGACGCTGGTGGTATGGTAGAGATACTGAACCTTTTTTTCGCAAATTACCCATATTTTTCTTCGCTGCACATAGTAGTCTGGCAAAAAAAATGTGGACGAAACAGAATGCCCTTGTATTTCTCCATGGTCTGACGATTGCATTAAGTATCAGACCGTCGTTATCCAGTGTAGATATTTATGTCCACACTGCTTATATTTACAATACATACACATTGTACCTGATCCAGAGTATTTTTCTCTCAGAAATATACCATGATATATAACAACTTAAAATGCCTTACAAACTGTATTTTTCATGCACGTGGACACTGATGTCAACACCGAGCGGCGACAATCTGTGAAAATGCTTGAACGCAATATAGCCTAAACTTTTAGGCCCTAAAAATGGCGTTCTAACATGAAATAGAGTAGAGACTGTCGCCGCTCGATGTTGTTGTTAACCCCAGTGTCCACTTTTATATTTACATACCGATACGTGTTCTATCACTGATATTGAACACTTAAGTCATAAATAACACACCTTAAATAAAAACTATATGTTACTTTTAAACGTGATAAAAGACAAAAATTAAAATAACATAAAAAAATTAATAAAATTATATGTATTAAAAAACAAAAAACTAAGTAATGCACATGAAAACTGAAAAACAACTGTTTTAAAAATAACTGAAATATAAATTATCTTCGTGTTTTCAAAACACTTTTTAAACTCTAAAAAGAAAAGTAATGAAGGTCTCATGAATTAATTAATAAAAACATTTTAAATATTATTAAAATTTAAAAACCATATTTAAATATTTAATTAAAAACTGTTTCAAATCAGATACTTTATCAAACTGACTAATATTCCTCAAATAAAGTTTCAGAAAAGTATATTTTCTAAATTTATTTTTGGAAGATTTTTAAAGAAAATTACATTGTGATGACAGATAACTAAAAAAAAAGGATGCTGATCAGCTATTTAAAAAAAAAAAAAAAAAAAAAAAAAAGAATCTGACTCTATCAATTTGTTTGAAATACACTCAGGGAATTTTGCTTACTGGAAATAATAAATAAATTTAATCCTTTAGCTAAAATGAAAGTTTTTTTGTTTTTTTTTTTATTTTTAAAATTTAAACTTTGGTATCGCGAATTATTCGTGAATTAGTGGAGGTAAGTTTAAAAATAAAAATATGTAAAATGTCAAAAACTCAAAAGTTAGATTAAAAATTTCTTGTTACAAAAACAAAAAAAAAGACGTTTTTTAATCTTTGAACAACAAATCAACATTTCCAGGATTAAAATACATAATGCGCGTACACAAGAAGATGAAAAAAAAATCTTTGGTCTAGGGTGGTTTGAGTGACATACAAACTCACACGTGTTTAGTTTGTATGAGGAACTGTGTCAAGCAAGAAGATCGAACACATTCTCTGCAGAGAGTATGAGTTCGCTTCTTAACAACTATTACCCCGTCCTACCGCGAAACTCCCTTATTTTTTAACAAGTGGTACAGTCGCATCGCACAAGTGATGAAATTTAAGATCGACAAAGAATTTTTTTTTTTTAAGCTAGTACCATGCGATGTAACCGTGGTGTCACAAACCAGTAAATACTATATAGTAAATACTACCCAACTCACTAAAATAAATAAGTACATAAATATAGTACCTACACACACGCACATTAGGTAAGCAAAGAGCGGGTTACTTTTTTGTTTTTCTAGGTGAAGGAACGTGTCACGTGATCAAAAAAAAGTTACCATCTACAGACGAACTGCGCTTCTTTCGTTTTTGGCGCTCTAGTTTAATTTGTTTTAGTTTCTTAAACTCGTCCATTTTGAAAAGAACTCTCTTCCCTTCTATTTTTTTTAAGCGTTAAAAAAAAAAGATCATCAGCACCATTACGATTTTTGTCTTTTTTTAAACTGGAACGTGTGTAAGCAAAACAAAGTCGAAAGAAATTTCATCAAACAAATGGAGCTACTTGCTAATATCTTAGAATTTTGTGGAAGAAACTTATTCGAAATATCTATCGCCTTGTTGGTTTTGTTTCTCGTTTATATCTTTCTTGTTGTTCAAATACACGAATTGGTTGGAAATATAACTCGCGTTGCTTTTCATAGTGACATTTGCTCAGAACAATCAGAACTTCTATCAACGTTACTTCATCCCTTAAAAGTCGACCAACTCGGTGCGGATCGCTTGTTGGATGTCTTGGATATTAGTGGTATCAATTGCCCCTTTGAACACTTACCGACTGGATGTCAGTTGACCTGTTGGGAACCTAATCCATACGGTCGACCATTTTTGGAAAAAAAAGCCGAAGAATCCGAAAGAGTATTTCTCAAAGAGATACTCTCGGGTCCCATTGGAGATCTGGACAAAATTGAAGATGGTAGTTTCGACATTGTTGTATCTCATATGTCACTGTGTTCAGTTCCTGAACCTGAAGAAGTCATCGTCGAAATCCACCGTCTCCTTCGTCCGGTAGGATTTTTTTTTCTTTTCCTTTTCTCTATTTTGGCTTTTTTTTTTCTAGAACTCTTTCGTTAGTATTGTTTGCAATACAATGTATTTTTTGTTAAGTCCTTTTACCTGTATATAGGAAAAATGAAAATACTTAAATTTAGTAATAAAATTTGCTGTTTTATTACACAAAAATAATTATGCTTTTTAAAAATGCTGACTTCTTTTTTTTTTTTAAATGTCACGAACTTAGACGACTGTTATTACATGAGCCGCGTAAAACTTTTTAATCGGGTCATTTAATGATTTGGTCTGTCACTTTTTTTTTTTTTTTTAAACCTCTTCCACTGATAAGACTTAGAAATTCTTCTGTTTTAGGGTCACAGACAAGGCGAAGGTATAGGCTAAAAAACTCCTAAGCAATGGCCCTCCTTTCTATAATCTAAGAAAGCTTTTACAACAATAACATAGCAAGGAGTCCTAATCTTTGAAAAAGAAAGTGTATTCGTGCCAAGTTATTAAGTGTGAATTTCGTCTGTTCGTTGCTGTATTGTTGATAGTTTTTTTTTTTTGTTTTTTTACGCTAACCTTGCACCTTTTTAAGTAAAGTTTTATTTTTTGTAGTCTTACTCAGATGACTTATTTTCACTCAATTTATTTTACAATTGATATTCAAATTTGAACAAAGTTCATGACTTATTTTTATAGCAAATAATTCTTATAGAGTAGCATTCCTTAGGCCGCGTGTCAGAATCGAAAAATATTGATTTAGGTGGAGGGTTCTAATATCGATAGTGTCAAGTTGGTCAACAATCAACTCAAATCTATCCCTGACTTTGAAAGAGTTATTGGCGCTAGTCGTTCGTTTTGCGTACGACTTTTTTTTTCTTTTTTTTTTTTTTCTAGGTGGGGGAGTTACAAAACATTTCTTTTAAGGAACAAACTTATAATTCAGAAACTAAAATGTTTTGTCCAAGCGCTTAAATAAAAAAAAAAAGTTAGCTTTAAAACTTAAGCAGATATTGTCACATTTTCAAACTTGATATTTGTAAATTAACAATGATTTAAGGCCAATAACCCTAAATCAATAACCAATCGTTCTGACAAATGACGCCGCTTTGGGAGGTATGTAGAATGCTAATTTCTAAAAAAATATTTCCTAAAATTACCTCAAATTTCTTTAAGAGGACCACTATAAGTAGGCCAGTCTTAAGACCATGCGATACACTTAGCACATCTACTTTGTCCTTAAAGACCCTTCAGGGTTACAGCTTTGTAAAAACTGGGTTGTCTTATTTATTTTAGTCTTTAAAAAATACTTAGAATTGAGTATTGACACACACATCATATATAATCAATCTGATTGGAAGACCATTTAAAACACCACAGGTACTAAAATTTGAATTTCGCAACTTGCCATTAAGATTTTTTTTTTTTTTTTTTTTTTTTTTTTTAAGCTGAATTAATTTGGGCCAAGATTGGTAGATACCTCCATTAGGTCATGTAAAAAAGCAGCATATCACTGAAAAAAGGCTCACATCAACGAAAACAAAGTTTTGTCTCAGTATGTTATTAATTGAAAGCTAAAGCATTAAATTAAAAATTACTTATATTCAGGTGTCTTTCAGATAGAAATTATATAGATTGGAATGTCAAATATATGCACAATTTTTGTTTAATTTTCTTAAATTTTAAGAAATTTGTAAACAAAAACAAAATTTTGATTTTAAACTTCTTCCTAAAATAAATTCATAAATTTTTGACACGTTATTTGAGTAAAATTAGAAAATTTAAAATTCAATCTGATATGAAACAAAGAGTACTTAAGTTATATAGCATATAAATTTGTATCCAATCATAAATTTACTTTTCAATGAAAATTAAATTTAAAATTTTGTAGTTCTGAAAATTCAACAAATCTAAATCCAATTGGCTTCAATTAACCAGGTGTGAATGAATACTACTCTTGTTTGTAACCATTTATGGTGCTTCTGTTTTGGTAAAAGAAAAACAAAACAAATTGATGGTTTAAAATTTAAATCCTCCAAGAAATAGTTCTGCTTTAACGTGTCTGTGTGTGTATATAAGAGAGAGGTTGAAATTTTAATTATTCGAAATTTCATAAAAATAAGCGGGGGTAACATTTGTAAAAAGAACAATTTTCTGCCAATATTTTCTAAAAAAAAAAAAAAAAAAAAAAAAAAAAAAAATTAAAAAATAATTTTTAGTTCATTTGTGAATAAGTCCTGAAAAATTTCACTAAAATCTGATAATTATTTGATTTTTGAAAGAATTTCCAAAACGATGTTTTTAACGCCAAAATCTCTACTAATCTTTGGTCCACCTGCTAACGCAAGAAAATTTTTTTTTTTTTTTTTTTCTTAAACCAAAATTCTGAATGTGCTTTAGAAAGGATTAAAAAATTTAATAAAATGATCGAAGAATAGTTTTGGTCTTTCCTCTCAACATTTTGCTAAAAATTTGTTTTTTATCAAGTTGGAATTTTTTTGCTAGAAAATTTTTGGCGGTATCTATTTTTTATTTTCAACAAGCAATTTCATGCAAATTGGACATTGTTTGAAGTATTTTTTGTTTTAAGTTTAGATGAGGATTGACCTTCGTACATAAATTAAAATTCTTGTTTTAAACGGAGTACGTGGATTAAATCAGATTAGTCTTTCTTTACAACTAGTGCAATCATACGTCCAATGAATGCACTAAAGGAAAAGGTAATTAAGTCGTCTGAGTTTGCACCTTATTTTTCTTAAGATAATTTAATGACAAACCTTCAAATTTTCTTTTTTATATATTCTTGTAAAAGAACTTAAAAACATTGTCAGATAAAAGTGTATTCTTAACCTTAAAATTCAAAATATGGTTAAAATAACATACAAACTTTTTTAAATGAAGTATTGTAACATTAGAATTGAAATTACTAGGACACAATCAGAAAAGAGGGTTTGGAGAACTTGATACTGATCAGTCATATTGAGAAACGGGATAATTTTATTGCTACTAAAGGGACATAACCCATGCCAAATGTTTCCAAATTTTGTCAATGACTATGAGAGTGTAAAACTTATTCATGCTATATTTTATGAGGGAATAATCTGGCCATTTTTTTTTTTTTTTTTTTTTTTTTTTTTTTTTTTTTTTTTTTAGGCTATTCAAGTACTGAGAAACATGCAGTCTGAAGTCGAATATAGTTTTGTAAAATACTGGAGCATGAAAACTTCTTTATGGGAATGGTAAAAAAATCCTGGATAGTCTGTCAATTTTCAAACATTCCTGCATATCGCTTGTCCCCCTTATATTAAAAGTAAATTTCTTAATATTTAACTTGATTCACAATGAAAAGAAAATGGCTAATCCGTGAAAAGAAATTTGTTACAACTTGGTTAGTTTGGTTTGTTTCACAGCATGTCAACACCTCAGTGTGTTATTTAATGCCGACAAGATTTTTATTGCTGGTAATATTTATTTATTTATTTATTTTTTTTTTTTTTCAAAAAAGTATTGTTAGTATTAAAACCTATTTTTACACTTTCATAATGTTTTGACCCCAATTTGGGGGTTGACTATTTGGCCATATCTGGGACCCTAACAGGTGCTACCACCCCAGGTCAAGGTGGACCTGGGAACACAGCAATTAAAGGGTGGTTCCACATTCCTCATAACCACCTGATCAGAGGCTTTGCTGTCAGATGCAGTTTATCATCTTACCCAGGACGGGGTTACAACTTGAGTTGCTCTGTAGAAAAACATCACACTTCTAGCAATGAAATAAGTTTGATTTTAATTAAAGTGCTGATAAGTCACCTTTTACAGTAATAAAATATTAGGTTGGTGCAAAAATAACGTAATAATGTCGTTTTTTGGCGTTAAAAAATACGTCAAAAAACGACATTACGTCATTATTTTTGCACCAACCTAATAACTTGTGTAAAAAAAAAAAAAAAAAAATTCATTTTTTTTTTTTTTTTGTTTTTTTGTTTTTTTTCTTCTTTTTTTAAAGAAGAGTCTCTATAATTTATCACCAGTTCTGTGTAAATGGCCTGGAAAAAATTGAATGAATTTCCAACCTTTTCTTTCAACCTCCTTATCTACTAAAATTATCTGACAGTACTATTATTTACTCTGCTAAGCTTTGTTTCTGTTAAAAGTCCAGAAGTATATGGTACCCAATGAGGATTGAACTCTCTACTGACATATGGTCAATGAAATTAGTCACACCAACCATTATTCAACACAAAGGTGGTATTTGTCTAGCAATGTTCTTAATGAAAAAGCAAAATTGTTTCTGTAAATCTATATAATACATATTTTGCATCAGTTTGAAAACTTTCCTGCCTGAAAATGGATACTTTGTGCCAAAAAACATTTTCTTTGCTATGGACCTTCAAAGGGTCAAGACATCTATCTGCTCTTCTTGGCACCTTTCTTGTTGTAAGACGAAGGAACTTTCTTCCTCTATCACATGCAACCTTAAAACACATAATTAAAATATGTACACACCAGTACACAGAAATAAATAAAATTATATGATGTTAATTTACAATTTAACATACTTTTAGTGTTATTTCTTTGTATATTTTTATTCCTGTGAACATGAGGCTATCCCTGCTGGTATGATGTGAGTGATACCACACGTTTATTCCTGGTAGTCTTATACGAGAAGGGCTGAGCTGGAGTTTCTTGATGTGATAAACAAGGATGAGGTTCAAAAATCATTTCAAGTTCTGAATTTAGGTAAAGCAAATATACCTGCAGGACACTTACTGTCTTCATTCTATCCATCCTCCTCCTTGCAGGTTGAAGTGACAATGCCAATCTGGACATCTCTATGCCTGGTGATAGCTTTCCCTTTAGTAATTAAACTATATATATATATATATATATATATATATATATATATATATATATATATATATGTTGTAACCTAAGAAAGGGTTACTGAATAAGAATAACCAAAATGAAGGTTGGAAATGGGATAATATTTATAAAAACATACAAGATTCGCCGATAGCAGGTAGTAATTAATCGACTGCTAATGGTGAGCTAGAAGTGAAACCCAAGTGACAACCACATACAGTATATTCTACTGTATTTATATGCATTGGGACCTACCCATTGTAGTCCATAGGTATGATATATATATATATATATATATATATATATATATATATATATATATATATATATATATAGTGGTGAATGCATGTAATTCTTATAGTTGCAAACATAAAACTTGGCTGCTTCAACTAATTATCACAAATTTCTCATTTTTTTTTTTTTACTTTCTTTTTTCTTTTCAGGGAGGCTCCTTTTATTTTCTGGAACATGTTGCAGACCGGATGTGGTTCATGAGATTTCTTCAGCTTCTTAGTCTGCCACTTCTTTTTGTCTTGGGTGGCAAATGTCGACCAAATCGTCATATATGGCATCACATAGATGAGTCAGAATTTACCACCCACTCATATGAGAGATTTCGTGTTGGAGCCTTCTCAGTCAGGTGTCCTGTCATTGTTGGAACAGCAACAAAGTTGGCTTAAAAATTGACTCTGTAAATCCACTCCACCTTACCTATTCACATCTCACCTTCAAACCGACAACTTGCAATTCCAACTGAAAGGTTACAATTTTTTAAATTGCATACATTTGTTTCATTATGACTTCATAAGTCTGATTGATTCTAGAAAAAAAAAAAAAAAAATTAGAATCTGAAAAATTTTAATCCTCCACATTCAGATGGGTTCTGTGGCTTTAACTGAAAATGTCAGTTATAACCAGAATTCTGTCCCACCCACCAGAAATTTAAATGATTTCTAATTTTCATTATAATGAAATGCTGATTTAATGTGAAGCATTTTATATAAAGTGTGCAGATATATATCTATATTCAGTTGTATGGATACGAGTTTGTGACCCTGAGTTTCACACTTGTGATCAGACAAACTGGTTTATTATTTAAAAATTGGATCTATTTATGATTATTTGTTTGATGGTGGGAGGGGGAAATTCTCCTCTGTCCGTTTGGGATGACATTCTCATACACACAACTACACACACATACAGGTGTATGCATTTTAGTTCACACAAACACACCCATATAAACAATCCAAGGTTAGGTGTAGATAACACATCCAAACATGATCAAGCATAAATAGATCCAATTTTTAGATAATAAACCAGTTTGTCTGATTGCAAAAGCATGAAACCCAGGATCACAAACTCATATCCATACAATTAAATATGTTAGCTCTATCACTGACATTGAGCACTTTCCAGTAAGTACTACACACACACACACACACACACACACACACACACACACACACACTAATCATGTTTTTATCAACATGATTTTTTTTTTTTTTTTTTTTTTTTCCTGATTAAAGTTGGTGTCATTGGATCTGAAAGCATAGCGTATTCAAACATCTTAGAATTGATTCTTAATAAATTAAGATTTAATTCTAAATTTCCAGTTAGATCTTTTGTAATCCATTCTTTTTTTCTTTTCCTTATAAGAAATACCACAATCACTTTTAATTGATCTGATTAAATCTTACCATATTTAAGGCTTTTTGGCTACTGAATTTCTGGAGACCAATGTCTTTAAGAAATGATGCTAAGTTCATAACTTGTTTTAATGTTCACTTTTATATTCATTTCTCCCACACCTAATCAGGACTACCATTCCATAAACTCCTGTAATATTTTTTTTCAAGATTATGATTGAACTCTATTTAATTTGTACTAAGGAATGTCTTCATGTTGGACTCTTAAGCCATTAATACCCATGATAAACACCTGATAATTATAGGTTCCTACCTCCTAAACCATTATTATTCACTTACCCTGAAACTGGATGGTGAGAATTCTTGAGTTCATCTAGGTTGTGTTCACTGGGTAACTTGTTCAAAAATACTTTTATTTTAGATTCTTTCAGTTCTGTTTTCAAAATATATAGGCTCTTTCTATTTCAGGGAAAAAATTATCCTGGTGAAAATATTTTTTCATAATAGGATTTCAAAATAAATTTGAAGTGTTATCGTTTTTAAATTGCCTAAGTGAACAATTCATATTTTATTTTTGAATACATGTAGTAATGTCTGATCGGAAGATGAAATTTTTTTTATTTAACAGAGAAAAAACCCCAAAAAACCCTTTTTTATTTTGCTGTTGTGATATAGAATTTTATTTACTTATTTTTTTTTTTTTTTTTTTTTTTTAACTTTTTTTAAAACAATTATAATCTCACTTTGAAGTTTATTTATTATTTTATCTTGTTATGAAATAAAATGTTGTAGATTGACTGTTTTATTTTATTTTTTTCTAAATAGGGGTACTTCAAAGTTCAGGGAACTTGAATTGTATGCAAACTAAACTTTTTGCATAGGATCATGGTAAAACTGCTTGGATTTAGAATTGCTGTACTAAATATAAAATGTCTACGCTGGAGAAATATAATAAATATATATATTATATATTTGGTTGGATAGATGTGAGCTCTATCTCTGATATTGAGCGCTTTCTAATAAGTACTGCGCATATAATATATATATATATATATATATATATATATATATATATATATAAAAATGCATAAAGAATTGATCAAACTCTATAAAAAGGCCCCCCCCCCACTAACCTAGAAATAGAACTTAACAAGGAGGCTAGTATATACTAGCCAGTAAATTTAATTGAGAAAACAGAAAAAATTAATATAAAAAAAATTTTATAAGATTTAAGGACCATAAAGATGATTTCCTAAATAACCCCCAAATGCCGGCTAATCAATCCTACTAAAACACAGATGGGTAAAATTAGCAAAGTAATATTACAAGACATATGTGAATCATTACTAACATTTTTAAATATTAACCAATGGCACTCTACTTGTGATTGTATTGAATGCTTCAAAGGTTATGATAAAAATAACGAATGTTCTTTCTGTAAAATATGATATAAGAGTTATCTATCCATTACAGAAAAAAAACTTTTACTGAAAAAGCTTTAGAGTTGGCCAAGAAGTATGTCAATATCAAATGATAAAATCAACCTCATTAAACATTGTCATAAGTCACTATTATACCATAAGGATGTATTATGGATGAAAAAATGAGATAACGATAATTTTGACAACTCTATGGGGGCATATGACGGAGCAGAAGTATGTGAATTAGTTGGGTGCCTCCTACTAAATGGTTTCAATAAGTATATTGATCCGAGTAACCATGGTCTGTACAGAGATGATGGGTTAATCATAAAAGATAAATGTACCCCTAGAAAAAGCGACATAATCCATAAGAAATTACACTGGTTATTTAAGAAACTTGGATTCAAACTGGATATATAAATTAAGTCACTCACTACTTAGACATTACACTAGACATACATAATGGTACAGTTTCACCATATAGAAAAAATAACCAACAACCACGATATATTGATGTAGGTCCTAATCACCCTAAGTGTATTTTAAAACAAATACAAAAAGGAATTAGCCATAGATTGTCCATTAACTCATCAGATAACATCTTTGTTCATAAATTAGTTTATTTTTATTAATCTTCAAAAAGTAGTGGACATAGAAGTAAATTAACATACATTGACATGGATAATTCCTCTAAAATGCAAAGCAAACACAAAAACAGAACCAGAAAAGTATTATGGTTTAATCCCCCATATAATTTTGCAGTTAAAACAAAAATAGGTAAAATATTTTTCAAATTGCTTAAAAAGAACTTCCCACAGACAAATGTATTACATAAAATTTTCAATAAAAACTACATTAAACGAAGTTACAGTTGTATGCCTAACATGACTAACTTAATTAGTAAATATATTAGGAAAAAAAATTTGACAAACCACATATCAGCCCCACTAAGTGTAACTGTACAAGGACACCTGCCCTCTTGAGGTCATATGCCAACAAGAGTATATGGTCTACCAAGTTAAAATACATAGAAATAAATTTAATAGTACTGATAAGAACTGTAAAGTTTACATAGGATCCACCCAGAGCAGTTTCAAAAAATGTTATTACAACCACCTCAGTAGTTTCAATCACAAAACCTATAAACATAGTACTACCCTGTTCACATGTATTGAAGATCAAACAAGATGATAATAAGGACCCCATTTTGAAATGGGGAAATATTAAAAAATGTTATAAATATAAGGGAGGTGATAAGTTCTGTTCACTATGTATGGAGGAAAAACTAGCTATCGCTACCCATAAGGAACCTAAAAATTTATTAAATCAGAAATTCTTAGGTGTAGGCATAGAAAAGACTGGTTATTAGAATAGATTTTTTTTTTTGTGTGTCATTATTGGCTTATCAATAACATAACATGCCCTTTTTGTTGTTTGTGGGTTTTTTTTTTTTTTTTTTTTTTGTGTGTGTGTGTCACATGGTTATGATTTTATTTGGTTTTTATCAATACTGTTATTTTCCTTAGCCAGTTTTACCCTGAAGATCCAGTTAGGTGAAACCTAGGTAGGTTTGCATGGCTCCTTAGGATTATTCTTTATATATATATATATATATATATATATATATATATATATATATATATATATATATGTGTGTTTGGCAGAAATAGCTCCCACATGAGACCTTAGTGACAATCATGTTTTAATCTAGATAATTAATTTATGATTATCTGAGAGGTATTTACATTCAGGGTTGATTCTTTTGTTCATTGTTTTTCCTTCTGAATGATAAAAGGAAGTTCATGCCTTAACAAGCATGAGTGACACAACCACTCCTTGATTTTTCATAGACTAAAAATGTTTGAATTTAGTTTTTGAGCTTAAAATGTTGCCAAACTGTCTGTTCCTCTTATGTTGCAGCTTGAATCAACATTTGAGTTTTACTTTCAGCCATTATTCTTGGGTAGGATAGCGGAGTGGTTTCCTGTTAGTTTTGTCATGATTAATTTGAGATCTTGCATAGGAAAAATGTTTTTCTTGAAATATTGTAATCATACTTATTATAAAACCCAGGTTGTGTGTGTGTCTGTTCGTTTATATATTGGATTGGATTTCCTACCTTTTTCAACCGATTTCAACAAAACTTCGCAGGACTACGTAAAATTATCTTGTGGTGGTTCTGACAGCGCCAAAAATTGGAAAAACAATTGTTTTGCATGAAATCAATTTGAAAACACGGTTAAGAGGCATCGCTGTCGTGAGAATGAAAGGGCGACAACTCATATCGAGTTATACTTATTATAAAACCCAAGTTGTTTGTGTGTGTTTGTTTATATATGGGATCGGATTTCCTACATTTTTCAACCGATTTCAACATAACTTTTTCTTTTCTTTTCTTTTTTTTTTTTTTTTTTTCTTTGGCAGGTAGTGTTTCTTATTGTCTTGCACACTTTTTTCTTTATTTTTACATTCAGAATGGTTTAAAAATTCCATTTACAAGACAATTGTTTATAATAAAATTCTTTTCAATCTGTAGACTCATAACAATTGAAAACAATGTTTTTGTTTGAGTTTGGGTTTGACCAATTCGTTAAAAAAAAGACCTGCGTGTCCGTCAACCTTTAACCAATAATCTTTGTCAATTTTATTTTTCAGTCTTTATGATGGTCGATAATTGATCTCTCTTACTGTTACATCCCTGGGCAATGCTGGTCTCTACTGCTAGTCCTGGATAAACCACTTTTCGTCTAAATTCAATTTCAAATTTTAATTTTCCTCCCACTCTTATTTTAGGTCATACACCTCCTTTTAACCACTCAAACAATTTTTACGAACAGCGTCCATATTTTGAATATTAAGCATACTTCAATTCCCCACCATTTTTATTATTATTATTGACTTGTACCTACATACCTCATTTCTTGAACTTAAACCCCAGTATAGCTTTAGTACAATTTTTGTGCTATTTTAATTTTGAACTATGAATCAAAAGTTCATCTCATGAGCATCTGTATACTTTTTGAATAAACAATAAGCTATATCTTGTGCCTAACTAGTTGGGTAACCAATAAAACTGGAGTTGCACACCAAATGTAGGTATGTGTATTTATTATATATGTATATAATATGTATCTCGGTGGCAACTCTGGGGATCAGGCTGATCCAGAGTGAGTCAACATTCAAGTATATCTTATTTCAAATCAACAAAAATCTTCCGTAATGTGTTGTTTTCATTCATGAATTAAGCTGGATCCAAAATTGTTTTAACTCCATGCCTCAAAACGTTGACCAAAATAAATTTCATTGATATTGTTAATAATGAAAGGAAAAAAAAAAAAAATTAAATAAAATTAACATGGCTGGATAGGGCAGTGTAGATGTGAGCCCTATCAGAGCTGGACACCTATTTAATAAGCAATGCATTTCTTGTTTTAATTTTATAAATAAGCTTTTAAAAATCTCTAATGATTTGTATGTTCTGTTTTTCAAAGAACAGATTTTTATTTCAACTTATTGTTTTCAAATGTACATTTTTAAATAATTTATTCTGTACAGTATAAGTTTTTTTTTTTTTTTTTGTGTGTGGAATGTATCAATTAAAAGGTCAGGCAAATGAAATTTAGCCTCACTTCAAGTGACAGTGAGGAATCAAAGAAAGTGTCAGCCCTAACTCATAGACCAGAGGGTTGGGTTGAGGAGTGCATAGGAAAAGGACATGTTTTCCCTTGACATCACTATTATTTTAACTACCTTCGCAGCAATATTTGTTTTAAAAAGTGATTAGAATTTTATGAAAATCTAGTTCTATAATAAAAGTGAATTTTTACATTTTCTTTGTTCTTGAGAATTGACAAATATAATAAACATTACTTATTTATTACATTTATTTACACTATTTGTTTATATTATTTTTTGGAATGGGGTGCAAAACATCAGTTAATTGCCAATCAATTCAAACTTTCTAAAATGGTAATAATTTATTAAATGTTTATAAGGTTGAATTAAACATTGTTTTCATATTTATATCTTTATAAATTGGTAAATATTAAATATTGCTTTGCATTATTTTTAATACAATTATATTAGTTTTTAGAATATTGTAAATATGAAATTGTAGAACAATCGCACGGTCAAGGAGTGAATAATAACTCAACCTTGAGAAAGAGCTATTTATGGTGCCATGGAGCATCTCATTGTGCTAAAGTGGGATAGTCCATTGCTTGGGCTGTGATTGGCTGCTGGTACATGAGTGGAGGTATTTCTATATAAATACCAATTTGATTCATCAGTTAGTTTGCAGGGTTTGTATTGACCGCAGCGAGGTCAGCGCCCGGCCTTCGGGCTGGGTTGCGACCGCGGCAAAGTCTAGTTTGGACCATATCAGGACATGCTAAGACCAATTTGGACTAAAACTTGATTAAGCTTGGACATGTTATGACCAATATTTGACCAGTGACCCTATGCGGAAACGCTCGGGTTTCCCACGAAAAACGACCTTGTGTCACATCTTGACCTCGTGGGAGTCAAGTAAATACCGCAGGGTTTGTATTGAGTTACAACCTGCTTATTTTTGTCTGCCAGCTGGACGCTAGCTGGGACCCTTACGCTGGTAAGTGCTGTTTATTGTATTGTTATTCTACAGAAATTAAGCTGTTTAGCTAACCATTCCAATAAAGAATCTGATAAAATCTTTATTTTTGTTGTCAGTTCTCAAGAACAAAAAAAAAACCTTATAAATTCACTTTCATCATGTTTTAGTTTTATTACTATTTTAATAATTACTTTTTAAAACAACGGACATTACCGAGAAGTGTAGGTAGTTAATAATAATAGTGGTGTTAAGAGTAAAAGTGTCCTCTTTACACATTGTTTTTTGTTTGTTTTCAGATACAAAGGTTAAAGTTTAAAATATGACATGTGCTGATGCACAGAATGCAGTTTAAATATTTTTGCATTGAATCCTTTTTGCACTAGTTTGAGTAAATTATACAACTATTGAAAGATTTCACCAGCATTATGTTGCTACAAAAAATATTAATTTGTCAGCTCCCACATATGCAAATGTCGGAACTACTTAATTGGTGTTGTTCCCTGGTCTACCTTAAGCCAGCGTGGTAGCATGTGTTAGGACATTTGGGCAAGTTGTCCGAACCGTTGAAGTTTGTGGCAAGTCACAATTTGAAAATTACATTAAAAATTGGTAATTTTACTATAAAAATGTATTCTTATACTTGAATAGTGTTTTGATTTGGGGGTGGGGGTACTATTTGCCCATAGCTGGGGTCCTAACAGTCAATTGGGAGATGGAAGCTGCAAAAAGAAGCAGTTGGAGAAGAACAGTTTGTGAAAAAACATCCTTCGAAAACACCAGAAGACAAATAGAAGAGAGGAAATGAGTCTAAAGAAAATCCAGGGTTCTCCATACCCTGAACCCTTCTACACTAGCATATGGTGGTTGTATATGTCTCTTCAGATGCAACATAGGACTCGTTTCACACACATGAAAATGTCAATGAGAACCACCAATGAAGACACTTTTTAAAGCAAAATGACCAACAATATTTATTATTTTATAGTGAAATTGAAGAAATGGTATACATTGACAATACAAGTGAAACAAACATTTAACTAGGATTAATCACATTTCTTGTAAGGAGAAACAAGTTTTCACTCCTTGTTTGATTTTGTAAGATTATTTGATTTAAAAGAAAAAATGGCAGCAATGTAATTATAATTTAGCCATGAAATAATGTCATTCTTTTGTATTAATTATAAAATTTGAATTTTCATATTTAGATTTCAGCATTAAATAACCCATATAGGTGTTAATATGCCTCTAAATAAAAACATCACTAAACTAGACACAAATCTAAGGCACACAGTCTTTTTCAATACAAGACTCGGTCACATTTTATGATGACTCAAAATTTTTGTTGTTTTGTTATAGACAAGCGTATGGTTGCAAGAGAGAAATACGACAACAGCAGAAATAGATTTATGTGATTTATTTCCATAGGAATGTGTGGTTTTGGGACAGCTACCTTGTGGTATAGTTCGTAAGCTGGCTGCCGACCTGGGTTGATCTCTCATAGTAGTTCTCGCTGTTTGGCGTGGTGCTACTGCTGCTGACTGACCGTGACAGGTCTCTTCCCTGGCCTCCTGTTGACTGTTGTACTTCCCCGTGTGACCCCTTTTATGGCATTTTTTATGGCTTAACAGGCTTGTAAAACGACGCGAGTATAATTAGGAGGGAAGCATTTTTCTTGGTTGAAAAATAGAAACACATTAAAATATTATTTTATTTTTCGACCGGAACTCATGTGTCGAGCTTATGCGCAGACGACGATAATGGTCATTTTAGAACGGGGCCTTGTCCTGTTCACATCCGGCTCTCGCTCTTAAGTATGTTAGTTTATTTGCCTGCAAATCATCCGAGATATGTCTTATTTTATTTTATAACAGTTTCTTTTCTTATTGTCACAGATACCTTGGAGTATAATGATTTTTTTTTTTTTTTTTTAATAAAGATTATATTAAAATTGTATGAGAAAAAATAATTAAAATCTTGGAATTGTGTAAAAATTAATAAAGAAACTATTTTAATTAAAAAGACTATTAAAATTGTATGAAAAACTAAAAAAATGATAGTCTTTGTAAAAATTAGTATAAAATTAATTTTAATAAAGCAGATAATATTAAATTGTAAGAAAACCTATTAAGAAAATTAAAATGTTCCTAATAAGTTTCTTTTTCAAAAAAAATGCTAGAATGAACCCAAACAGTTATATATATATGTGTGTGTGTGTGTATAAAAACATGAATAAAAATTGATGTGTAAAGATTTGAAAAAAAAGAAAAGCAGCTGAAAATTGATGTTATATATAAAAAAGACAGATTAAATATTTATTTCCAAAGATTCATAAAACAGTGTCAACTCTGATGCTGTCAAAACCCTGCCAAATTTAAGTGGCAAATAGATGTGGCTTGATTGAATAGTAATTCTTCAGTTTTGAGCGAATGGAGATAAAAATTGTGTGTTCCCTAAGGACTTGTTTTTGATTTGGTTGGAGTTATCTGTTTGCCATATGAAAGAGGAAATTTTGACTGCAAAGGCAGAAAGGATTGATCATATCAAGCATGTAGAGGATACTATCTGGTATCGCTGTAGTAGAAGAGAAGAAAATCTGCTGTTGCTACTCTGACTACCACTATTATTGTTGCTAAAGGAGAACTCTTAAAAACCTCCAAGAATTCTCTTTACGAAGAATGCCTTTTCTAAAACTGTGAGAGTTTATCTCATTTGAGTATCTTTTCTAAACCTGAGATCTAATTTCAAGCATGAAAGTCTGATTTACATTATGATATTTTGTCAAGACGACCCAGAAAACCTGCTTCATCTGAGGCAGGTCTACTTTTTCTCACCCTTTTGACCTTTAAAATTGTCAAATTTGTGAACTTTTCAAAGCAATTAAATTTCTTTTGCTGCTATGAAATTGATTTATATGAAATGTTGCTCTAAAAGGAAGTTGTTAAAATTTATTTGTTAGGGGAAAAAGATGGTTTTCATGAACTTTTCATTCTTAGCAAAAAATAAAATTTGTTTTACAAAGGACACTTAATCTGCCTTGATAGCCGGAGGTGCACAAGGGAAATTTTGTGCAAAGCCTATATCATAATTTGTACAAAACTAAACAACACAAAAATACAAATACAAGAACTTCTTTATTCTTTATCCCCATATCTCATTCTCTGATGAAGCTTTAATAAAAATGGAACATGTTAGATCTATAAACATTTCCTATTTGTTCATTCTGATCCATATTTTATCTCAATTCATAAATGTGTGTGTGCAATATATATATATATATATATATATATATATATATATATATATCTTACACATATATGAATTGAAATTTTATATATGTATGTATATGATAAAAAAAGAAATGAAATTATGTAAAAATAATAGGTAAATAAAAATAATTAATACAATAGACTAGATTTGTTTATTACACTTTCTTTGAGGAGAGTGTTTTAAATAAACATTGAAAGACAGTTACGCACACATTCTTTAAATAAAAAACGCTATAATGAATCTAAACAGTTAATAAAAAAATGACTTTAATAATATCTGATGTGTAAAAATTTGAATATGTGAGGCTCAAATTGGTTTTGTAAAAGAATTACCAACATGAAGGCTGACAGTTTATAAAAAAAGGTATATTTATAAAATTTGGTTTTCAAAGGTTTGTTAAAAAAAGATTCTCAAATTTGATAGTTTCAAAACTTTCTTAAATAAAGTTTGTAAACAGGTGTGGCTTAAAGAGATGCATTTTGTGATTATTTTTTAATCAATGGCGAATGCAAATTACGAACACAGTGTTAAATTACTGATTCAATTTGTAACCGATTTGTGGTTATTTAAGAAGTATGTCGACTGGTTCTAGGATTTTCAAAAAAAAAAAAATCTAAATGCTACCATTGCTGTCAATAACTGTGAAAATGAAAAGAAAGAAGTTAAAGAAAAGGAACTAAGAGAAAAAAAAACAAAGAAGAAAATACTACAAATTTTGAGAGATATATGACTTTTTCTATAGTTGTTTGTGAAAGTTTGTCATAAATGAGATATTAACCCTGGCTTTGAACTTTTAAAAAATGTAAGACTTACCTCATCTCAGTAAAATCAAACTATTATCTAGATAAAAGAAAACAAGTAATACTCGTGAATTGCCAACTCCTTTTGACAGTTAAATGAATTGAAGTAAGTTAATATTTTGTTGATAATTATAATTGTTTTTGTGGTCCAACAGAATTGTAATTAGAACTTGTCTTGCCTAATTGTGTTGTGCACAAAGGAAAGTTTTGGGCAAGCCTGTTTATAAGTTCTGTGCTATTATTTTTTTTGTCTTAGTAAATGTAAATTGCTTTTAAATTTTACACCATAGTAAATCTTGTGTTTTTTCGTTCATCATTCCTAATGTAGGTGAAGAAAAAGAATGGTCAAATGAGTCCTGTAAACCAATCAGAAATCAAGAGACAATAGTATACTGAAATGAATTCCTTTGTCTCGAAAAAAGGATGAACTCGGAGATGTCCAGGCAAAGCAAACATAGAATCGATGAAATATTATGTCCGTCCTCCCATGCCCTAAATTTTTGGACACCTAAAAATCCCACAGAGAGTCGAAAGGATTTAAGAGATACATACTTAAATACTAAAATTAAAATACATATCCGAAGATAACCACCTGTGAACAACGAAACTCATATAACCACTTTGGAAACACCCACAGTTTATTTACAAAATTACTAAAGTTAAAAGTATGTGATCCACATATGAGATATTATTATTTATCTTTTAAAGATTTATTTACCATTTTCTAAAGAAATAAATTTGAAAAGAAATCTTTTTATTAAACAAATTAATAAAAAAAATGACAAATATTATCAAACTAAAAAAACATCTACAATGCAATACCATTTTAATTTAAAATGGTAAAATTTTTAAATAACTGAAAACAAATTTTTTGTTCACTCTAATAAATTTATATAGAGTTTTAAACTTTTAATTCTCAAGAATAAAGAAAAGGTCTATAAATCCGTTTTCATATGTTTGGGGTTTTAAAATTCTATCCATTCCATTTTTTAAAAAAAATCAAACAGACGAAGGAGTCAAAAACTGTACTGTACACCACAGTAAATGCTTAACAGGATAACTTTCCATTTTTTTTTTTATCACACCGTTTTTTTTTTTTGTTTGTTTGATTTTACTTTTGTAGGCACGGAAATTAACCCTTTGATCCCTGCGTTCCTGAACAATTTGAATCCTTCTACATGAGTCAACAAAATTCACAAATAATTGGTAATGTTTCACGCTGATAGTTTCTACAAGTGTTTACCCACCGTTCAACCGTGGACGTTTAAATCATTTTTTTCTCTACTAATGTTCAACCGGTGTCTGAGCATTACGCCCTTTTTCTCTATCACTAGTAAAGCGGTGTTCAGGGCTCAAAAACATTGCCTAACCCACCACCCGTGTGGCTCTTGGGCCTTGTATAGAGTGAACATAAAACAAAGCAGAAAAAGATTTAAAATACGCAAAGATATTATTATTCAAAAGAAAGAAACCGCCTTAGATAAACATCTTTCAGTAAAGAAGAAGGCATTTAAAAATGGCATATGAAATAATTAATGAAAGCATCGATAGCCACGTGGTTTATGAACAGAAACAATACAGTTTGTCTGAGGAGAGAATTAAGCAGACGAAAAACAAACAAAAAAAATAGTGCGCTATGTTTTTTTTATGATCAGACACTCAAAGTAAACCAAAACAAGAACAGAACATTTAATGCACTGGATGTTTTGTATTTAGAATATATCTAAAATTAGAATAAATCTATATTCAATATATCAAGAATTGTTAAGTTCAGATTTTTCCCCCGCTACTTTTTTTTAAACGCGTATGAATATCAACATTGATAAGCAAGAAAAAAAAATGGCTGAAGTTGACGACACGGAATTATCGGATGAAGAAGAAAATTCTTTGTTAGTTGCTTGTGTCGATAGTTGTAAGTAAATTTTTAAAAACATAATATTTGAGATTTTCATTTATATCTGCCTCTAGTTCTGGTTTGTAAGTAACAATATTTATTTGTCTTGTTGATTTTATTTTTATGTGAATTTCTTTAGCTTTCATTTTTTTTTTATTCACTTGTCAATTGAATTTTTATTGTCATTTAAATTATATAGGTACCTCCATTAGGTCACGTAAAAAAGCAGCTCGATTGTGACAAGGTGATGACAGATTAGAGATGATCAAAAATCAAAATTGACAATTTTTGCAAAGTAAGCGAACGCGGTTTTTCGCTTTAACTAGCTAGTACTTTTTAAATATTAACATTTTTATTCAGCAATTAATCTATTTCATACTTTTAGGTAATTAATTATTTAAAGTTTTTTATTAATTAGATAATTGTTTAAATTTTTTAAGGATTATGTCGTATATACATTTCCATACGTAGAAATTATGAACGTTTTTTTTCAATAAAATTTTTTTAAAAATTATTTTAAAAATATTTGTGGTCAAACGACTGTTATGTGCTTTTCAAATTTCGATTCGTAAATTTACTTTTTCATTAATGCTATCATTGCATTACGTGCTTGAAAGCAATAAAGAATTTTAAATGATTTTTGAAGTATTAAGAAGTTAATGAAAAAAATTTTAAAAATTTGTAAAAAATACATTATTCATCGAAAAAATTGTATTTCTTCACAAAATAATGTCCTTATTATAACAAATGTATTAATTATTATTAATTTTTTTTAACTAACTTTTTTTGAGAATCTCTATTCACTTTCAAGAATATGAAAGTTTAAAGTTGTAATGAAGTGGCACTCTAAAAAAGTGGGGTTTTAATTTACAATTCAGTATACAGTGTAACCCGGATATAAGAGAGATTTTCTCTGGTCCCAAATTAGAGCCTGTGTTAATGTATAATAAACCAAACCCGGATATAAGAGACTTCTTCTCCGGCCCCGACAACTCTCTTATATCCGGGTTACATTGTAATTTACGTAAAAAAAAAAAAACCCGCCAAATTGGACCCTGATTTTATATCCGACATTATCTGATGTTGAA
The DNA here is from genome assembly GCA_963932145.1 of Acanthosepion lycidas. NCBI lineage: Eukaryota > Metazoa > Mollusca > Cephalopoda > Sepiida > Sepiidae > Acanthosepion > Acanthosepion lycidas. The sequence goes on from OZ010605.1 coordinate 18,112,018, forward strand.
TTTATTTTACTTTCACAACAAACGTGCTCCGACACCGAACCCTGACTTTTTGTCCACGTGTATTGAATGGATGATGACATAAGAAAAATAAATGTTATTCGATGCGGAAAAGTAACAATTCTCCCCACAGTTGGATTTGATTGAGTACATGATCAACAAGCGCATGATGCTGTCTGAAAAAGGAGGTAAGCGATCCTGGCCCTCCACAGCTTCACTGTCCCTTGTATTGGTGCAAAAATAATGTCGTTTTCTCCCATAGTAACATATGTGAGAAAACGACATTATTTTTTGCACCAACCTAATAGCTCTTTTGTCTTTCTGCTATTTCTCCTAAACCCTGTTAGTGTTCTACAATCCATTTCCTTAAGCTCATCAAGTATAATACGTGCTGATTTTCCTCTGTCCCTCAATCTGTCCTATGAGTATCAGATTTTCCAAGCCTTCCTTCCTCATTTACGTGCCCTGTCTCTTCCAGATGTAAAAGTGTAAATTTCTTTTTGCTTCCATCATTAGTTTGACAATAAATACTCATTGTATATTGAACCACCAGTTTAGAGCTGATCACTTTTCTTTTAGTTTTACTTTTTAAAAGTTTCATTTTTTTGTTGGAATTGAAAGAACAGGTCTACCAAAATGAAATAAAGTAATTTTCAAAGCAAAACACACACAAAAAAATATTTTTTAGTATCATTGTTTTTTAGTATCATTCTCTAATCTTTCCTATTCTTCTGTTATTAATGAATGGTTGTTGCCAAACGCTTCTCTAATATATGTTACTATGGGAGAAAACGACATTATTTTTGCACCAATACAAGGGACAGTGAAGCTGTGGAGGGCCAGGATCGCTTACCTCCTTCTCTAAGAGTCGCAAAGGAGCTGGATGATCGCCCACGTTCTGAAAGGACATGACAGTGTGGTCCGAAAGTCTTGTCATCCTTGCATAATTTTCTTTTTCAGATGGCTGACTCAAAAATTATGGTGTTCATATAGACTTTCTCGATGTGTGACAGCGTCAATGAAAGTGAATAAGCTGAACCCAGTACATGTACTTTCTTTTTATTACTAATAATTACTTGTTTTTTTTTTTTGTTTTTTTTTGGTAGGGGGTAACACGACTTTCGGACCACTTTGTAGAACGAAACGTCAATGAATATCAATGTGGTAATAAAGATTTCCACTTCATGTCAACAAAAAATATTAGACAGAGAAAGTACATTCCCCTGGATGTTAGCTAGCATCAGTCTCTCAGGTGACTAATAAATTAACAATACAGAGAAGTTTTGGAGGTGTTTAAAGTTAAAAACATAACAAGCTATTATTTATTCCTTTTTACTTTTTTTTTAGTCTAAACAACAGATTGTCTCATGTTTGTGATCAGCTGCCAGTTTGATCTCATTGAACTGATCGGCCTCTATTTTAGTTATCAGACGGGAGTAGATAGTTGTGTCATCAAGCTTAAATTTACATCATTCAATCAAAGGGTCATGTACTTACTAGCGTCGAATTCAATTTTACCCTTTTGAAAACTTAAATAAATTTATAATCTTAAATAAACTTTTAAATAAATGAATGAAGTAAGTTAGTCTTACTAGAAATCCAATTTTATAGAAGTTTAAAGTGTAAGATAAACGAAATTACTATATTTGTTGTTGTCATATGTTGCTATAAACTGGAACTGGAATAGGAATTTTTCGGTTTGCGAATTTTACCGCGCAAAATAATTTGTCATTTAGTAAACACTAATTATCTCCCTTACATTGCTTTACCATATTTATTTTTACTAGTTTTAAAAATTATGAAAATTTCACGGTTTTCCTATTTTGTTAAACACTTCTATCTCTCTCTTTCATTTATTTTCTCACTGAAACCAAGTAGTGTCTTTTTGCCTCTTTCCATGTTATCAAAACGGAATAGTCCATTATTTATGATGAGGCAGGGTGTATCAGTCACATGAATTAATGAAGGAAAGGACAAACAAAATTATAATAGGATCCCTGCCTTTGGATTTGAAAAGTAAAAATAAAACCTTGTGAAAATGCTCCAAAAACACACTACGAAAACATAAGTGGCAATATGAACAAATATATTTAAAGACGAAAAAATTTTCCAAGAAGTTTATTTGTCTCCCACTTCACTTCTGTAAAGTTTTTGCCAAAATGTTTTTGACTTTGTTTATTAACTCATACAAACTGAAATCTTCACACATATGAAAGTTGTATTTCATTATTTACTTACAAAAAATACTTCAAATGTTTGCATCTCACTATTAAAAATTTCTAACAATTGCCATTATTTTTGATGGCATGAGTACACTAGTTTGAAATAAAACACAAACCAGTGTTCAAAATGTAATATAAATTATGTGAGGTGCCCATTTTTGCCTGAAAACATCTTTTAGGAAGCTTTTAGCAATAAACCAAAGTAATTAAAACATGAAAAAATCATGAAAGGTTAGATTGAGCAGAAATCGATGGGAGACACTCAAATTAATAATCCTAATTTTAGCTTATAAGTGAATGGTGTAAACAGAACCAGTAAAGATCAAATGCTGGTTTAACTTTGTAGGATGGAGAAAATCCAATATAACTAAAATTCACCTAATCTTCCTCCAGTTCGTTTAGTCTGTTGTTGCCATGATTAATTATTATTATTTTTTTTTTTTTTTTTTTTTTTAGATGTAACTTAGTCAACTGAAATTAAGTTGTTTTTGTTTCATACTATTCAGCTAATTTTATGTTGAATTATGATTTGAGCAGTCAAATTCTGGTTCTTGGGCCACTTGTCAGCATTAGGGACATCTGATTTTCAGATTAAGAATTTTGGGTACTTGATTTGTTTGTTTGTTTGGGTTTTATGGCATATCAACCACTGTGGGTTATTTAATGCCAAATCCAGTTTATATGAATTTTAAATGCCTATTTTGTATGGAATAAAAAATGTATAGCTGGCAACATTATTGTTTCAAAATCGTATAGCTGGCAACATTGTGGTTCCAAAAACACGTATAGCTGGCAATATTATCTTTTACAAAAAAACGTATAGCGGGCAACACTATTTCTTACAAAAAACGTATAGCTGGCAACATTATTGTTTCAAAAACGTATAGCTGGCAACATTATTGTTTCAAAAACGCATAGCTGGCAACATTATTTTTCCGAAAACATTATTTGAGGCCTTGCTGTTGGATGTAGTTTATCGCCATACCCAGGACGCGGATGTAGTTTATCGTCATACCCAGGACGTTTGGGTACTTTAGATTAAGTGAATGCTAGAAACAGGACCAGTAAGTATTAACTGATTTAACTTAGTGGCATGGAGTAAAACCAATATAATTGAAATTCATCCAATCCCCTATCCAGCTTCTGGAGATGACATAATTGATGCTTTTTTAGATAAAATGCAACTTCTTTTTCTTTGTGTTGTGTTCTCTCTAGACATATGCAATCATGACTCTCCACAATTTCCTTTGTAGCCCTTAATAAATTTTGTCTTTTTGTTCTCTCTTCTAAATCCTATTCTGCCATCCATTTACTCAAGCTCACTAAGTATGTTATGCACTGTTTTCCTCTGTCCCTCTTTCCTTCAATTTGCCCTGTGAGTATCAGATTTTCCAAGCCCTGTTTCCTCATTATGTGCCTTAGAAATTTTAACTGTTGCTTCCTGATGTTAAATATAAGTTACCTTTTTGTTTCCATTTTCTCTAAAACTTTGTTGTTGCTCACATATTTGGTCCATAGTATCCTCAGCATCCTTCTTTAGAAGCAAATTTCTGTTGCTTCCAGTCTCTTTCTCATCTTTGAGAAGATTGTCCAGCAATCACTAATAGGAGGATAGATATCACATAACAGTACAGTATTCTTTTCTTTGTTTCTAATAATTTTTTTCTGCTTGTTAATACTCTGCTTATGCAACTTAGTCAACATAAGTGAAGTTGTTTGTTTTTCATACTCTTCAGCTAATTCTTTGTTGAATTACTATTGGAGCAGTCAAATTCTGATTCTTGTCAGCATTAGGGACATTTGGTTTTCAGATTAAGAATTTTGGGAATGAGATTAATTGAAGAAATTAATCCTACATCAATGTCAAGATAAAGTCAAATTGTCAGTTTAAGAAACACATGGAGTGATGAAGGAGAAGGTTTGGTGACTGCTGTAAATATCTATTGATTTCATAGTCTTTGAATGAACAAACACACAGACACAATGTATCACACTGTAGTAACTGCATAATATGCATGCTATAAGCCTCAGCTTGACTGGGATTCAAACTTGACTCTCCAATTTCTCAATTATGTGTAATAGTCTGTTTGGTTAGTGAGGCTTGCAATAATTCCTGACCCACAGACAATCCCTTTTCTAATTTTTGTTTATAATCTGATAAAGAATCACTAAAATTTCTTTACAATTTTTTAGGTGAAAGCTTTGCTGTTGGTTCTTTGGAGTCTTTACCTGAGGAATTTGCAGAAGACCTTGATGACTACAGTAATTTTGAAGAATCACAGAATAATAATTGTGATTCTGGTTCTCCAAATAGTAGAAATGGTTCTGAATCCTATATTATTGGAACTGCTGCATCCCAACAGATGGCTGAAACCCTGTTAAAGGGATCAGTTTTGTTGAGGTTGGTACGCTCTGGTTATGTGTGGGTGTCTGATTTATCCAGCCAGGCCTGGTGTGAAATGAAAATGTATTACTCTTTTTCTTTGCCTTTACAAATGCCAGTGGAAGTTGTGGAAGACCCTGTTATGCAAATTGGATCAGCAATTCATTTAGCCCGGCGTAAGTTAGAGCTTTTGTTTTATTTACCTGCCCTCATTTGTTTTATACAGTAACTAGTTATTTTTCAACATAATCTCCTCCTTTGTCAATTAATTTAAATCCAGTGGTGAATGGATCTCACAAAAACATTGAATCTGTTGCTTTTGCAGATGAGGTCATCATGATAAATATCACTTAAGAAAAGAGATTTTATACAAGACTGTCTATGATTATTTTTTATATGCCCTAGACCTTCAGGGTGTAGGTGATCATGTCTCTCCACAGTGTCCTTTACTCTTTTCATCTGTGAATTGCCATGACTTATTGAAAAAGTAAGTGTAGGGATTCTTATTGCTTGCTCTACAGTTTTTAATTCAGATTAGTCCTTCTTGTAGACTGGCTACCACTCAAGGCCAAATATCCCCATCTATCCTGATATTCAATCCACAATTGGGGAGAGCTGAGATAGATTCATATCTTTCACAATGGCATTGAAAGCGAAAGCAACAAAGAAGTCTAAAATTTGAAATTGGATTCTTGATTCTGTAGCCGTCACACCAACAAGGACCCCCTGGAACAGGGCAGTCGTCTCTCATAGGCTCCCTCAGCCCCCAACTGCTGAAGCCTTCAGACACACTCATTTTATAGACTATGACGAAGCAGCTGATTGGTTGAGTGGGAGAGTTTTACACATGCGTAAGTGTACTCTGCCAATTCTTCAACTGCTCTGTGACACCATACGCATGCAATGCATGGGCATTTTGGGGCATGATGTTAAGTACACGACAGTCACAGATTCCATGTTCCACATTGATATCCATTAACAACATTCAATTTTAGAAAATTGAATCATATCTTCATTCTGATGCTCACCCCAGTGATTTCCTTTGGCTAAAGACAATGAACAGACTTAGAATTTAAATTTCAAGGACAACTCAACACTACTGACTCAGCTCCAGACAATTCAAGACTGAGGCAACTCAGCACCAGAAAAAACAAACTTTTTTATAAACAAATAAAAGTAATTTATTAAGGATTAAAACCTTAATTAGTGAGTATTTTTTTACGATTTGCTTTTTCTGTCTATATCTCTGATATGAGGTATAGTGATTATTTACCTTATTTGGACTGTTATCCTCATCTACATTGCCATATTCACAACGTTTCAGCCATTGTATGCTCCAGCCTTCTACAGGTGATTGGAATTTTGAACCAAACCCTTTATTTTGTCCATTGGAGGTGGGCGGTAGATTGTTCTACCACGTGACATGCCTCTTCCAGGTGTCTCAGTTATTTCCACTGGGCCATGTGTCCCTGTTTTGATCACATGGAAAGAGTGGAAAAGACACTACTTCGTTTCAGTGAGAAAATAAATGAAAGAAAGAAAGAGATAGAAGTGTTTAACTTCTGTTTCAGTGAAATGGAAAAATTTGTTAATTTCAAATCCTTTCATTTGTACCCACTTACTTCTTAAAATAATGAGCAGTATTCATATTTATAATTGTTATTGCAATATTTTGTTAAAGTTATTAAACTCATATATTTAACGATGTGATAGAGGATTTTCTACAGATATGACTGAAAGAAGGGCACATAGAAGTGGAAAAGAGAATCAGATTAAGCTGATAAGAACAGATACTACATTTTGATCTTAGGCAAAAGGCTGTGAAGCAACAGAAACTGAGTAAGGCAATCACCAAAAGTCCTGTTACTATAAGTATAATAACATTGTTTGCTGAATTCTTTTTAAATTATTATTAAGGGATATGTTTGTAAGATGGGTATTTGTCTAGAAAGAAAAAAAAAAGATATAAATGTTTAATGTCTTCTACCAATACCTCATAAATAATAGACTATTCCATCCTGATTACATAAAAAAGCAAGACATACACTACTTGGTTTCGATATGAAAATGAATGTTTCCATCGGTTAAAACTATTATAATTGTGCTTGTCTCTCCTTTTGTTAGTTTGCACAATTGTTATGCCCTGCCAATACCTCATAAATAATAGACTATTCCATTTTAATCATGTGAAAAGAAAGGAAAAGACACTAATTGGTTTCAGTGAGAAAATGAATGATTGAAAGAAAGGAGGAGAGATAGAAGTGTTTCCTGGCTGTTTATTTGTACCCACATCTTAAAATAATGACCCACCTTCATATTTATGAGTGCTATTACAATAAGTTGTTAAGTTCAAATACTTAACAATATGATAGGGGAATTTCTATGGATATTTATTGTCATAGCTCTCACCGTGAGATTCAATCATTAAAAATTAAGATTCATCAGAAATTTCAAATAGGAAAATCATGACATTTTCACAGGTTAAAATTAGTCTTTATTATTTTACTAGTTGTACCCATTAAAATTTCATGGATTTACTGTTTGAATTCTGTTTTCTCTCTTTTTCTCACTGAAATCAAATGGCATTTCTGATACTTAACCCTGACTTGATCAGCCACATCATGGATAGCAGCTTTTATTTTGAAAATCTCAATCGGCTGCTTGATTATGTGTTGCACGTGATGCAGTCGTTGATATGTATTAGTCAAACTTATGTGGAGTATGTACATCAGGAGACGATGCAATAATTTACCAAAGAGAAAGTTGCTTACGATGAGGTGGAACTTTTCTGTCTTTCCTTGCAATCAAAACAGAACTGTCCTTTTAATTATGAAGTATTAGCAGGTGTTCCTTTCTTTCTTCCATTCTTTTTTACTTTTCTCACTGAAACCAAGTTGCATTTCTGATATATCTTTTTTGTTTTTCCATGTGATCAAAACTGAATAGTCAATTATTTATGACATATTGGCAGTGTGTAACGTATGAATTATAAAATTTTATGGATATGTAATTAGAAATGTCACTAAGTCTGGATTTTGTATTACTATATTTTGCTATATTAATCACAATTGTTTATAACATTTTGACTCTTAAACATTTGCTTTCTCTGAAAATATTTTGTAAATTTATTGTAACTAGCCAGAATGTTACTTTGTATAAAAAATAAATGAGAAAATATTTTTAAAACTCTTTTCAGAGTTGAATGTCCAGGATAATGTAAGCATCCATATAGAATCCAAAGAAGACAGTATTGGAGTGAAAATCTTAAACCTATTGTCCGCCATAAAGACATTTCACAGTAATGGAACTTTGGCTCGAGAGATTCCCATTTTTGGGGCACCATTTGGGAAAAATCTTTTTGTTGTTGGCACAATTGACGAACTTCGATTCAACCCGGGTCGATACACAATTGACTTAGTAGAGTTAAAAACGAGAAAAAACAAAACTCTTCCACATCGGTTCATGAAAAGACAACATTGTTTTCAGGTGATGCTTTATTGTAAACTATTTGATGATCTTGTGAAAGGTTTGCTAACAAAAAAGAACATTGCTGAAAATTTTCAGATTAACCTGGAAAAAAAGTTTAACCCTGACTTGATCAGCCACATCATGGATAGCGGCTTTTATTTTGAAAATCTCAATCGGCTGCTTGATTATGTGTTGCACGTGATGCAGTCGTTGACATGTATCAGTCAAACTTATGTGGAGTATGTACATCAGGAGACGATGCAATCATTTGCCAAAGAGAAAGTTGCTTACGATGAGGTGGAACTCTGCCATTTCTTTAGCCACTATGCAGACTTCTGGCTGGGTAAACGTGACCCAGTTGGGGTTGATATTGAAGAAGCATACAAGTGCCAAATGTGTGAACATGCACATCTGTGTGGGTGGAGAAGGAGGAAAAATGAAGAATACACTCAAAAGAAAACAACAACCAACATTAATGAATTGAATAAAAATAAAAAACAATTTATTTAACAAGTGCGTCCAAAAATTCCTGAAGGGGTTTTAAAATTCTATTTAGTATTTTATCTAAATTAAATTTACAAAATATAAATATTTAATTAATCAGAGAAAATAATAAAATACATTTTAATTCCTTTTGTGGTACCCGCAGTATATGTGTGTGTGTATGTATTATTAATTGATTAATGAAAATCTTGGTAATCCATATGGGTAATCCCAAGAAGGATGAAATCTGGAGAGCTCAGTGTTCAGTTAGAGCGAATAAATTAATTTAAAGAAGAAACAGACCACTTTATGGTACCATTGTAATAATTTATTTCACCAGAGTATTTATTATTCTCTGGATCTTCAGACTTCATTTTCAAGTTTAAAAAGATGAAATTAAAATTTATACTTTTGAAAGGCAGTATTAATGTTATATAAGGTGACATAGAGGGTGATGAGGGATAGTGTAAGTGTTCTAATGAACGCTAATGCATACCTGTCAGCCATAGCATTTAAATGTAAAAGAAAAATTCAGTAATGGATAGCTACACATAGTTTTGCTTTACTGATTGCATTCCTGATGATCATCTCGGAAAGAAATGAAAAATACTTGGGTGATAAAAGTGATTCTCACTGTTACAGTGCATTTCTTGCCTCATTCAATTGTAATATACAGAAAAATATTTGTGAATGTTAAAGGATTATGATCAAAATAAGCAGATAACGTTTGTTAAAAAAAAAAAATATATATATATATATATTGGTTAGGATCAAATATGGATCAGGGCTTGACAGAATGATAAGCTAAAGAACAAATAGCAAACATCTATCAATCTAACATGTTTTAATTTTATTAAAGCTTTGTCAGAGACTGAGATATGAAGAAAAAGAAAGAAGTTCTGGTATTTTTACTTTTGTTTTATTTGATTTTTATTGGCCAGGCATGTACCACATGCATTTGACTCTTAAACCAACATTAGTATAATTTGTGGTGTTCCAAATTCAAGGAGAGATTACACATCCAAAGTTTCAAGAAAACAGCACAAAAGTAAAAATGCCATAATTTTTTCCTTTTTTTTTTTTTCTCCATATCTCATTCTCTGATGTAGTTTTAATAAATGTGAAACATGTTAGATTGATAAATTTTTTCTTATTTTCTTTATCTTATATATATCTATATATGTATATAGGATTAATACAAATATAAAATTTATCACTTAGATGATTGATGTTATATTCAGCATCCAAACTCCATAGTTTCATACACAAACCTTTTTGTATTTGTTTGGTTCACTCATCAGGAGGTTTCAGCAATTTTTCATTTTCATTAATTTTTATGTTAGGTTAAAAATAATTTATACACTTTTTATTGGTGTTAGTTTCATTTTTTTTCTTCTGTCTGTGTGTGTGTATATATGTGTGTTTGTGTATGTGCACATGTGTAGAATAGATTATTTCTCCTTTTCCTAATTTTTTTTTCTCCTTTTACTTTTTCACTGTTTTTTTTTCTCTCTCTTTCAGCTTTGAGTGTAAAAGTTAATATATATAAGAGAGAGATTAAACTTATTCCAATGAGAGAAAAGAGTATATTTTAAAGAATAAAGTAAAGCTGTAAACGTATTTGATTATAATGTGAATTTTTAAAATATATATTATTATACTTTATTTTACATATTTTTGGTACACATATTTCCAGTCTTGCAACCTTCACCAGGCAAAGAGTGATTATTTCCACATTATTAAAGGAATTAATTTTTCCCTATATTTTCAAATGTTTAACCATTGTCTTTTGTGTGTAGTAATAATCCAAGAAAATTTAGATTTGCTATAAGACACAAAAGACAATGGTTAAACATAAGGAAAATTAAAAAATGACTGCTTTGTCATTATTATTAAAGGAAAGTTAAGGTGAAACTTTTGGAAATGCCGAAAAATTGAATGAAAGATATCTATCACTTGATCCTCATCTTGTTGGACGTTCTGCACCCTCACTTGATTAGTATGGTCACTCTGAACTGTACAGACTTTTATAAGTTTTTCCTTGTTCATTTTCTTTTTTTGCCATGTGAGCAATTCCTCATGGCCTCATTCCAACTAAAGCATGTCTTTTGTCTTTTGAACAGTCTGAGGCTCACATTGCACATGAAACTCATAGTCAAAATGAAGTCATGTGTCTCTTCGATCTTGTTTACTTTTTAGCTACTTCAGCACAGTTTATTTAGTCATTGTTTATTTATATTTATAAAAATGGAAAAAAAAAGTAATAGTGAGGGCATATAAGGAGACAGGAAATTATGATATTACAAAAAGGTTTGTATACAAAACTCTGGATTTGGGGTGCAGATTATAACATTAATCAACTGACAGATTTTATATTTGTATTAATCATACATACATACATATATATATATATATATATATATATATATATATATATATATGATTAATAATCCCTGACAATCTGCTTAGGTGAAACCTTGGTAGGTTTGTCTGACTCTCTAGGTTTAACTAATATATATATATATATATATATATATATATAATATCTGATTTTAAGATGGTTGCATAAAAGTGCTGAAAGCACTCAGGATAAAGAACAAAGTATTCATGAGACAGTTATAACTTACTTCTGCAACTGCAAGTTTCAAACAATGGCAACCTTCATATGGTGAGAAGATTATTCTTGCATGAAATTTGAAGTTGTGGAAGGGAGGAAACAAAAAAAACGTCACTACATAACTGTGTGTGTGTATGTATATATATATATATAGTTTAACAAATTTTTTATGTTTATACATTCTTTTTATAGATACAAATATTTAAGTAAATGCTCTGTTTATAATAAACAGTATTAGCAACATTTACCGGCCTGAATATCAGAGAAATTTTCATAGAAAATATGCATCCTCTGACAGGAATCGAACCTGTATCCTATACAGAACTGTCATATAACCTGATGTGCCTTTACCAATTGGACCACAGAGGAGCGTTCGGTTAGCAAGGTTGATTTTACTGTAATTAAACACAATTCTCCATGATTTTCTCTTATACATTCATACCTCCTCAATGTGTAAACAAATGACGTCACACATTATGAAATGGACAAAGTCTGACAATTATTTTTATGTTTATGCATTCTTTTTATAGATACAAATATTTCTCGGACATTCAGGCTAGTAAATGTTGTTAATACTGTTTATTATAAACAGAGCATTTACTTAAATATTTCAATTTTTTAACATTTTTTTATTGTTCAATAGATATATATATGCACACACACACACACACATGAATTAGGATCAAATATAGATTAGAATCCATCAGAATGATAGGATAAGGAAACATTTCCTATTTGTTCCTTATCCTCTGTATGTGTGCTTATATATATATATATAGGTACCTCCCAAAATAGTGATAACTAAGGTTAAAAAAGGTTTTTTAAAACTGAAAAATCTGAAGGTTTTATTTTAGTTTTAATTTCAAGCTAATAAATTTAATATTTGATGTATTTGAAATTGATTGTAATGATTTTCTTTTCTGATTATCAGTCAAATCGCTAAAATTGTCCATAATGACAAATCTGTCAACACAACATAATTCTTTTCATTAAAATAATCTTTAAGAAATAAAATATACTTTTCTGAAGCATTGAGAAAAATTAGCTGATCTTAAAGTTTAATTAATCTGACTTAGATATTACTTAATTTTAGGTTAAAATATCACAGAAAAGCATCTTTTAACACAGGTGGGTGTTTTTATGGGGTATTGAAACATTTATTGACAGTCTGATGTTTAGGAAATTTATTTAAGGAGGCAATAATGGACATAAAATTACATGACAAATACAATGTAAATGCTGTTTTTATATTATCTAAATAAAAGATTATATGAACACAAAAGGGACATTTTACAAAATAATACACCAAATGCGTTGGTTGCCCACCATAATGAGACTGACCACAATTTTAACATTAAAAATGCTACTCTGATCAAAGGAGAAAACAATTCACTACAACAAAAATGTTTAAAGAGTGCCTTGATCACAGTCATCTACAGTAAATTTGCGCCCTGTCTCTTACAACATTTCACAATTGCTAGCAGAACTTCTATTATCCCAGTGTGGGGAAGACTATTAACAAAAGTGATGGAAAGAAAAAGAATCTAAATGAAATCAGCTCGATTAAAAAAAAAAAAAAAAAAAAAAAAAAAAATTCAAATTTAAAACATTTTAAATTCCCACTTTGTGTGCCTATGTAGTCACACCATCGTATCAAATTTAGTCTGATGAAGTCCTAAAGGGCGAAACACATCAGATAAAAACTTTTTCCATTTTGTCATACATTTTTCCCAATATATATTTTAACAATCTATTTTTATATGCAGACATGTTTTGGAGTTTTTCTCATTATAAACATCATATATATTTTTATATTTATAAATAAAGATAATTTTTTATCTTTAGAGAATTTGTTGTTATTTATCGTTAAATCTAGTCTGACAGTGTAGTGGTGCTTAAAATTTAACTGATACACTCTTCCATACTTTTTTATAATAATAAAAATAACAGCCTTCCCTTTGTCTCTAAGGATGAAAATGATAATCTTTGTGATTAACATACAGTGACATTAGTTTCTCTTGGCTGTATTGTTTATTCTGTTACCCCAAACACTGATCCTTGGAATCATTCTGGATTTACGGCCACATCACATTGAAACATCGGTTGCCATATGATCACTGAAGTTAAGCAATGTTGACCCTGATCAGATGCATGACTGCTTGGGAATATTAAGCGATGTAATCTTTGATATGTGGCTGCTGTAATGGAAAATGGCTCAGAATTGTTAATCGGAGAACCGAGTTCTAATTTCCATTGGGTTCATTATATTCACTTACATGCAATTACCCTTGGGAAAGCTATGAATTCACCTTTTCTCTCCACCCAGCTATGGGTTAATTAGTAAGACTTGTATCACTAAATAATCATCTCAAGAGAAAGAAAAAAGAAAATCTGCAAAAGGTTGATAAGCTCTAAAAAAACCAAATCAATCAATTTGGAATCATTCTGTTAAAACAGTCTATTTTATAATTTACACCTTTTTTTTCTCATGTGAATTTCAGTACACAACCATTTGACAAAAAATTGTATTTTGATAATTTCATATTTCATTTTTTTAAATGAGGAATTGTCAACATACTTTATTTCAAATTATTATTCTCATCTTGGTTGTTAGAGATGTTAATATAGACACAACATTTCGGCGGAGTAACCTCTGAGCATCTTCATGCATCCATTGTTTGGCTGATATGAACACCTGATGATGGCCAGAGGTTACTTGGCCAAAACATTGTCTATAATGGAATCTATAACCACAATGAGAACAAAGGTTTGAAATAATTCGAGTCAATTGTAATTTGTTTTTTATCTTTCTCCTGTTGAGAAGCAAAATATTTCATCAAACGTAAAACTAATTTTGATAAACATATTTAAGTGTTTGATGCACACACTAGAAGATTTTTTTTTATTAATATTTCCATGTTTATTTAGATTTGAGTTACGAATAAATGGGCCAGGACAATTATTCTTTTTTCAAGAAAAATCCATTCTTATTCAAACCACCTGTAAATTTCCTTTCACCCCCTTAGTTTGTCCAGTGTTTCTGAATCTTTTTTAAGCAATGGCACACCAAGGAGCAAATGAAAATATCACAGAACACTTGGTAAAATTTTTGAAGGGTAGGCATTTAAATGTTAGGAAATAAAACCATAGATTTAAAAAAATGCACACACAAATATGAACTTATTTTATTTCAATGTTTCAATTCAACTATTTGTGCAACTTAGTGTGAAACCTGTGCCTGGTGTTTTTTTGCGACTTCTTCAATGTTTGGTCAAAGGTGAGATAAGCAGATCCTCATTTCTTTTTCAGTTGAGTACCATTACTATTTCCACACGCACATGCATATATATAATATATATATATGTATGTATGCTGTGACAATATTTCATGGCACACTAGTGTGGTTGAGAATCATTGGTTTAGTCTGAACATTCAAGGACAAAGTGTTTCAAATTATAAAAAACAAAAATCCAGCCAATCCTTTTATTTCAACCACCTTATTAATTTGTAACTCAAGTGTAAGTAATCTGATAGTACTACTGTAGGTTACCCCACTTGACTTTACTAAAATAAGTGTCACTAGGGGATGCTCCTTAAGCCTATAAATAAGGAATGACATTTTCAGACATTCTCTTTTTCTCTAAGACAAGTTCAAGTCACACATGATAAAAATGTGTTCCCCACTGGAGCATGCACACGTTCACTTCTAATTCTCAGACATTTCCCACGCAAACACATTCTCTAGTTTAAATGTTTTCTTTGTCTATGTATATTTTTTGTTAATAGATACATTGTCATTTGTTTGTATATAGCTTTGTTGGTTTATTTATTTATTACTTGGCACACATTCGAGTTTGCAATAATTGTTTGGGAAAAATATACCAGGAGACATGTTTTCTAACTAAACTTGACTAGCATTCCTGCATGGTCTGGTACCCCTGCTGTTGATCTTGAGGTCCTAGACAAAATCCAGAGTCTGACAAGTAATGTGATAGGTCCTGATCTGGCATCTCATCTACATTCACTTTCTCACAGATGTTACGTGGCTTCCTTCTATCTTTTCTACAAATATCTTGATGAAAACTTCTCTGATGAGCTACTTTCACTGGTAGCTCAACTGCACGAATTTAAGCATGTACTAAGTTGGCATCTTGGTTCCACCCTTTCACTATCAAAACACTTGAATATAACTGCTTCTACTCCCACAGCTTCTTCTCTTGCACTTCCTACCGGCGGAACTCTCTTCCTCCTACTTGTTTCCCTGACAGCTATAATCTTTAAATATTCAAATGTAATGTCAGTTGACACCTGATGCCTTGATCCTGATCCCTGTCCTTCTCTGTATCTCAAACACCCCTCTTTACTCTTGCTCTTACTCTCTGTAACCCCTTGTGTGCTCATAGCACTCCCACTTTGCTTGCTGTGAAATGCTTAAAAAAAAAAAAAAAAAAAAAATCCCAAAGTAAAATGGTGACCACAATGTGTTATTTATTCACTTGAATACAAAAACACGCACAACTATATAAACAAACTCAACTATGTATTGTTTAGATACTTTTCAAACCAAGAACCAGTGAAGAAAAACTTCAAACTTCTTTACCTACTGTATTACACATGGACACAAAAAACTTTCAGTATCTATCTATATTTCTGAGATGTAGTATTATGTACAGTATTTACATTATTTGGACTATTGTCCTCATCTTTGTCGCCATATTTATTATTACAACATTTTGTCTGTTGTACCTCTCTGGCTTTCTTCAGGTGGTTGGAATGTCGAACTGAACCCTTTATTTCACTCACTGGGGTAGACTGTTCTAGTTCCATGTGCCATGTTTAATGGATGTCAGTTATCAGTTATCTCCTGTTAATTCCCCTCTCCAAGCTCTCCACTGCCTTAACTGGGTATTGAACTCACACTCTTTGGGTCCTGTCACTGGATCTAACCAACGCCTTTATCCACTGCCATGTGTCCTTCAACAAAAATAATTTACTCTTACAAATTTGTGATTAAACCTGACGTAAAGAGCAAAATTGCAAAACTAAAACATCTACATGACATAACTATCTGGACAAGATATTCTCCAAGTCAGTAAATATTTTTTCAACATGTGCGAACCCAAAAAATCCCTAATAGCTATTACAATTACTACTTGGTTATCAGGTGAGCAACACTCCTCTCTTCTCTACTGCCTTTTTCTTAACCCTTTCTTTCTCTTAAAATAATGCCCAATTCTTCCACCAGCAGACATCACAAAAATTTTTTTTTTCACCAAAATAAAAAATAAGACTTTCATCTTACAAGTTTGAAGCATGCAAAAGCCTGGCTCATTTTCTTCAAGAATAACACTCAGAATTCACAAATAAACCTATGCTGACTACATGAGTGAATACCACTCAAACACCATGGAAGTCAACTCTATTTTTAACTTTATCTGTTGAGCATAATAGAAATATGTTAAAGCATGAAATAATTCAAAGGTGACCCACTGACCTTTCACTCTTCAACGATGTTAACATGAAAAAAACTAAGGAATCTGCAAGTACTGTTTCATAGTACACAGAGACAGCTGCATCTCCAAGAAAAATCAATAATGCTACCAGATATCTTCAAAAGTTCTCA
This sequence comes from Acanthosepion lycidas, assembly GCA_963932145.1. Classification (NCBI taxonomy): domain Eukaryota; kingdom Metazoa; phylum Mollusca; class Cephalopoda; order Sepiida; family Sepiidae; genus Acanthosepion; species Acanthosepion lycidas. Next base: position 18,128,811 of record OZ010605.1, read on the forward strand.
CAGAACATTCATTTGACACTTTGTAGCAATTTCGTCAACATCAGCTCAGGAACTTTACAAATCAAAGCTTCTATTAAAATTTTGTGCAACAACATCATCTGTGCACAGCAAAACAAACAAGACCTTGAAAACAAAATCAGTTCAATGTGGAGCATTGGAAAACCATAATTTTAATACCAGCTGCTGATTTCTCTCTTTCTACACTACTGACATATCTTCCAGAGTGTGCTACTTTCTGACCTACTAGAAAATTATACACCACCCTGATGACACAGTAATTCACACAAGTACATTTTTGTTGACATATTTCTTCAGTAGGTAAAGTTGGGGGTCTATGAAGTACAAGAAGAAAATTTGGGAGTGTCTAATGCATCAGGGAATTTTATAAGCAGTGAAATATGGTACATTTATATATAAAGCAATAAGAAATTTGCTGAAAAGGAGAAATAACCGCATTTTACATTTAGGTACCTATCCACACTATAAAAAAAATAATCAACTATGTACCAATGAAAAATGCATATATAAAAAGAAAATTGAGAAATATAAACAGTCAATTGTTAATATATCACCTGATGAGTGGATAGAGTTATTGCTGGAGGGTCTGTCTACAAAACACTAGAGTCAGGATGCTAATGGATGGTAATGTAGTAATGATTTCTCACACATCCTTGGAAGATAAAAGGAAAAAGAATCTAAGTCAATTTAATGACCAGTGTTTCTTAGGAATCTTGTCTTCATTCCATCTTTGAGTCAATTTTATGACCAGGATTTTTCAGGAATCTTGTCTCCAGCCCACCTTTGAATTGACAAACGTAAAAGTAGATGCCTTTGAAAAAATGACCACCCAAAAACAAAATGGGTGGTTTTCTTTTCTGGAACACAAGTGTATGATTAGGGTGGAGGGACATCAGCTAGTATCCATATAATGAGTCAGTCAGCAGTGAAAGAGGAATGGACCAGCAGTCAGAGAGGAAAGGACCAGCTGTGAGTAAGTCACCAGTCACAGAGATGGTTAGGCACTGAGTATAAGGGTCCTTTTTCCATGGTCAGGTGTTAGTAAAATAGCAGGAGTATCCCCTCTCAAAGTTTAAGGAAGACATTGTCGATTAAGTGAGAAATCATATTGTTTTCTATTTCCCAACCAGTGTCTTGAAAAGCATTTTTCATTATTCTTTGTTAAATTCAATCATGGCCAGTGTAACAAATCTATGAATATAGTGAGCTGGGTGTATATGCATACAGCTGACCTTGGTGTCATCACAGCTTGTGCAGTGATGTGTGGAAGAGCATTGTCACAGTAACACCTATCAGCTAAGTGATAAACTTTAAGTTTCATTAAAGATGACTGACTAAAAAAATTTAATAAGAAGCTTAATCATAGTACTTTATCAGTTGTCTTTAATGAAAGTTGTATAAAAGAGGAATTGCTGTTCAGATACACTATATATATATATATATATATATATATATATATATATATATATATATATATAAGAACAGTAATATTTACAATCCAGTGTTCTTAGTAAATATTTTTATTTTTAAAAAAACTGCTCAATACAAAACAGTAGAGCATAATATAATTATTTTCTATTTTAAAAATATGGTTCCATCGCTACACAAAATTTTAGTTTCTTTTTTGAAACATAGTAATTCCTTTGTAGCGATGGAAACATTTATTTTTAAAATCGAAAATAATTATAATATATATATATATATTTATATATACACACACACACACACACACACTTCCTAATGAAGAAGCATTTATTTCATACAAATATTTATTTTTTTAAAAATATAATAATCTTTGTCTTTGAACTTAATTCCATAATTTATAGTCATACAGGTTGTACATTATACAGTGAAAATTTCAGATTCCAAAAAATCTGAATGTGTCAGGGCTGTTGATTTTGGTACATGTTAAAGTTTAGAAAAAGGAAGACAATACAATTTGGATACAATTTTATTTCAATTATGAGTAATGAAAAATTTTCTGTGAAAAAAAAAATGATTAGGGTAAGAAAAGGACGGTAAAACAAAAACAATAATTAGATGTCGACAACACAAGAAACAAAACATTGATCTTGTTTGAAAATTATTTAAAACCCAATTGTATAATTAAAAGAGTGAAACCTGGTGGTTTTCTTATAATGAGAATGCGCTATCATCAGTGAGAATTTTTTTCAGTTAACTTTGCAAAGATATTAAAAAAATCTGATTAGTGATAAACATAAAAAAATAGCTTTTAAATTCTCATGAATTCAGTCGAGTTATTTGAAAAGAAAAAACTTTCCTATTAGAAATGAAAATGCAATAATAGTAAAAGTTTTAAGGGAGACAATCCAAGCAAGATTCTTTCATTTGACTGTTTATCATTTTCAAAGAAACCCAATGACGCTTGAGCTTAACAAACAAATGTATGGTTGAGCAAGACATTAGTCTAGGTTTAACATAACCTAGTTTGGCATGAGGCTATAAAACTGGAGTAAACAGTGAAGATTAGTTTCTAGTGAGGTATGCAAAACATGACCATCTAATAAACTAAATATTTTCAGCATTCTTTAGTGAGAAATTTGACTACACAGCAGTTTTGCAGTCGTTTGAAGAAATGTTAAGAAATTGTGAAAAATAACTGAGGCATTAAAACCAACCAACTGAAAAGATAGATTTTTTTTAACCTGTTCTTGATTGGGCTAAGAACTTTTCCAGCATCTACTTGTATAAAACAAATATGTGGTGCAGTTTATATTACAATCTGATTTGACGTGCAAATTTTCGGGATAACAACTGAGACATTACTCTATTTAATGAACAATTTAGTTCATGCCAATTGACTGATAAACTCCTACAACAAAAAATTCACAAATTGCCATATTAGTAAAAAAACGCAATCTTAAATTTCCGCCCCCCTCCCCCCCAAAAAATTCAACTTTACAAAAGTTTGTATCCGTTAACAATAACATATTTCAAAAACAAAACAAAACATCTTTCGATTCGTATTTAATTTTTTTCGTCTCAGATGCTACCTGGATTTTACTAAAAAACAAAATAATTTCCATGCCTGAGGATGACTGAATGTACAGTTGAAAGTACTTGCGTATTAAAAATGACCTTATACAGCTTATAATTATTAAAAACAAGGATCATAACATTCATTGAGTGATTTGTAGGTTAATGCAACTTTAAAATTTTGTTTGCGAAAGGATTTCGCCATTTTATATCATTAACTTTACTAATCTACTTTTTGTATGAATGGTTCCTTGTATAAAACAGTATATTTTTGTATATACATTTTCTATATGTAACCATTTTTATTGCATATACATAAACTAACACTTACATGAGGCAGAGGAGTGGCCCTTTGGTCCTAGGTAAAAAGTACACAGATACTACACTGATCTCGGGCAGAAGTTCCAATCCATATATAAATAACCCCTTCATTTTTCACAGACATTATGCTAATATTCTAATAAAAAGCTAAAAAATAATGTAGTTTGGGGAGAGAGTGGGGAGGGGCGAAGAAAAACAATAAAAAAAGAGGATCGGATGGGGTGTTTGCAAACAGAAACAGTGCCCCTTTGTTAATTTCCAACGTTATTTACATATTATTTACAGTTAAAAAGAACTACTGCAGGAGATTAATTAACATGTCAAAGAATTTTCCTCGGTTTTTTGTGTTCATTTTCAGAACTGAAAATAAAAAGCAAAAGAAAAAATTGTTGAATTGTCATGAATAACTGTCAGACAGAATAGGACACAATTATTCATGATGACAATTCAACAATCTTTTTCTTTTGCTTTTTATTTATAAATTGGGAATATCTGATCTCGCCAGAGAACAAAGACATCTGTTACCTAACACAGTGGGGAATGGGGAGTAGAAAATAAATGTGGGGCTAAAAGGAGGGACCTATACACTTCCATGCCTTAGCTAGTTTTGAAAAATGTAGATCAAAAGACTAAAAAACAACAAAAAATATACCTTAAACCAGGTCTAGGACGACTGATGTTTCGGTGGGCGGCTCAAAATGCTCTTTTCTAAGTAGCGTCCAACAACCACTCCAGGTCAGCACCTCTCCCACGCACCAAGCACGAAACTCTCACCCAATATTTGCCGAATTTCAATGAAGAGAGATGCACCTGATCTTAACTTTAAGCTGATGCTTAAAGAAAGAGACCAGTTTAGAAGAGGAGAACTTCTCGCCTCCGTGAAACTCCTTCTGTCTTGTTGTCTACACAACCATTCACATAATGCCAAGCAGTCACAAGAGCAAGTGCTGCTGGTCCCTTGACATTGGTGGCACCACATTGGCACAAACGGAACTGGCTTCTAAGACAAAAAACTTTCCGCCCAAGATGCAAACCATGTAGCTTTCAATCAGCCTACACAACGGATGTATGACACTGCAGTGGAAGAAGGCGTGCGCAATGCACTCTTCTCAGTCACAGCAGCGCATGATAAGGCTGTTGGTTTGCGTTTGGGTGTGTGGGAGAGGGTTCCTTTCTCTGGGCTCTTCAGCTGGACGGATTGGCCCATAAAGATACTCAGTATCTGATTCGGGCCCGACCTTCAGCTGGTCAGAGGTTCGGAAGAAGATCGAGGAAGCAGTGCATCTGTGGACTCGAAGGAATATTTCCTTAAAATGGAGGGCAGAAGTGTGCATTTTGCACAACTATCTGATACTCCTTTACTGGATCTCTGTTATTCCACTCCCGTCTACCGAATGACAAAATTTCATTGAAGACTGATTTTTCGATTTCCTTTGGAGAGGGAAGGCTCATCTGGTACATCACAAGGTCTTCTGCCTCCACCCTGCAGAAGGCGGTCTGGGTATGCCCAACATTGAGACTGGTCAGCATACGCTGCACCTGAATTTCCAACAACGGATGTGTACCGAAGATGGGGAGGAGGAGGGGCGAATTCTGGGAGGAAGACACTCGCTGATCTTTCTCATCTCTGTTAAGTGTGCATATGGGAGAGGTGGAGGCAAACCGAACGCCTCAAGACGAATGTCTGTTCTATGGGGAATGTCGAAATGCGCTGTGCTGACTCTTACAGGTAAAGAATCGCCTCTCTGACACCCAGGCATTGTCTCAGAAAGCATTATATAAAGTGTTATTGAGGGTGGAAGCCAAAGACAAACTCCATTTTGCACCATCCCGCCTTGGGCACCCAGGTTGAAATGTCTCAAAAATGACAAGGCATCATTCACCTGGCTGGTGTTGCAAGGAGTTCAGTGGAGATGATAAATAATGTGTTACAAACTACTTGAGAGAGCAATTTGTAGTTATTCACACAAGGAGGTCAGGTTGTGACACAAGTCGGTTTAATGTGGGGGGCCCCGGCACGTACACTTCAGCAAGGAAAATTCTCCTAAAAATCGGGCAAGGAAAATTCTCCAAGCCCCTGCAACCATTGGTTGCGCTGGCCTGCACAGATCCCTCTCTCTAGTGCAATGAGAGGGAACAGCCTTGGGCAGATGTTCCCCAGGGCTGGCACCTCTCTGTATAATGTTCCTCAGTTGCAACTCTGTCCTTTGACAGAGTCATCCCATAGCACACTCTGCTCAAAGACGGAGACGCACCTGGGCGATGATAAATAGGGTGTTACAAACTACTTGAGAGAGCAATTTTTATTTACTTGATCCCCCACTGAGTCAGGGTGTGACACAAGGTGAGTTTTTAATGTGGGGACTCGAGTGTCGTTCCGCGGGCTGCTGGTCATAAACTGGTCTAAGCTAGTCATAGCTGTGATACTACCAGTGCAAGGACGGATTCCTGCACCCGATAAGTATCAATGTGTTATAAACCACTCAAGAGAGCGATAATATTTATTGCACAATATTTTGTACAAATATGGCACAAGTCTAAATGAAGGAATGGGGAAAAGGATAGTCATCTTCTGTCTTACCGTATAACTTAGCTAGCCACAAACACTGACCCAAATGTACAACAATATTCATTCCACCAAAACAATGCATTCTTACTTACCACATCCATCAGAATGCCTCGGAAACTCTATGAAATCCTAAGGGGTCCCCATATATACAATTCATTGTCTGTGGGGGAAGGGGAATAACACAAGAGAGCAATTTACAAACTAAAACCTCAATATCTGTATTATATATTATCTACTTCTAGGCAATATCAGGTTTAAATGATATGCATATTGACTTAAAAAAAATATTTCATTAATTAACTGTCCTTCGTTACTGTACTTTTATTTGAGGATTGTTTTGATTTTCATATAAAAAATAGTTTTGTTTAGGAATATCATCTTATATTGTGCAGAAAAGTTTTTGAAATTTGCATTTTACTTGGCCATCAACAAGTTGGCATCTATTTGTAAAACTTTTCTTAACTATAACAAACCAATTTATGAATGAAATATTCATTTAAAATTTTTGTTTCAAAGATTTCAAGTAGTGAATATATCTTACTTTTTGAAGCGATAACGAGTGGGCAAAGCCTGCTAGTGTTATATAAACAACAGTTAATAAATTGTATATTTTATAGAATACTGAGTGTCTAATAGAATTTGTCAGATCATAAAATAATTGTCTTGAGAACAGAACAGCCTTACAAGAAAAAAAGTAATGGCCCTTTTCTAAAAAAAAAGTACAATTACTGTGTTTGCCAGCCAAATGGACACATATTTAAAAAAATGTACCACAAAATTACCCTCCATCCAATACAGCAGTATCATGCATGAGAAGGACATGAAGACCATGAATAAAGTGGAGTTCACCAGGAATCAGTGCATGCATAGAGCTCAGCTTTGAAACTAGGACTTCTGGAAGTGAACAAACATTATATCAATAAAAATATCCCTGAAAAATTAACCCAGGAAAAAAATTATGGAATTGCACAATATGTTGATGCTTGTTTTGTAGAAATCCCAGATTTTATAGAAATATTTGCTTTGACTGGCATATTCCTGTTTGATTTGGGGGGGGTGTTTTACTGATATACAGGAATTAGAATCTGCTTTTGTGTATATATGGCATTGGATTTCATTTATCAACAAATACCATATTTCTGTTTCTTTGCCTCTTACCATATATACCAGTGTTCACTAATACTAATAGATTTCTTAGTAGCTATTAGGAATTTAATGTACGTGCAGGTGTTGCTTCCTGAAAAACAACTGAAACAATTTTTAATAAATGCATAATGAAATGTACTAAAATTCTTCTTTTCCAAAAAATGTCCAGGTGTAACACCCACCGGTGGTCGTGGTCTCAGCGCCAGCGCCAATATGGGACGTCCACTGGTCGCGACGTCAATATATGACCTTGCACCGTCGGCCCGTGGTCAACTCCCAGTTGTGGCGCGAAGCCGTAAGGTTTCTTCCACCAGCGTTTTGGGGTTGACTCCTTGTCGCTGCCACCAGCCTGTGTCCCGGTCGATCTGGTCGTTTCCGGTTTGATACCAGCTTTGTCTTTCTCAGCTCGCCTCCAACGCTTGGTCACCGAAGTAACTGCTTTGATCTCAAGTATAACCTACCCACGTTGTGACTTTTATATTAGGTAGACGAAATCAATCAGGTGTCGGGGAGTAGTGCAAGCTGAATCCGGGATAAAGGTGATACCGCACAAGTGTAAGTAAAAAAGAATAATAAAACAAACTCAAGAGGTTCAAATATGTTGAGAAATAACAATTAACTTTATCTGTTGAATAAAGGAGTGTGTTTCTCTCCCGGCCCGTTTCTATAGATTCGTGACACTTTTTGTGTTTCTTAAGCGAGTTATCTTAAGTCGTTCGTCAATAAAAACTTGCTTTTGGTAGGAAGACTGTCGAAAAGGACGTGGAAATCTTTCAGTCAACTTCTGCGAGGCTGGTCTCTAACTGCAACTCCGAACTCTCTTGAAACTCTGCCGAAAAAACTCTCCAGCTGCCTCGAGGCGTTTGTTTATATGGACACCAACCAACTCCGGGGTGGGGCCTGTCGTGGTTTGGGTTCTTTGACAATTCCCAACAAGAATTCTCTTTGTTCTTAGGCCAGGAAAATTAGTTACTTTCCATTTTTGGAAGATTAATCACTTTCCACTTCGGGATTCCTCCCTCGTCCGTGAGGGAATGTCGGAGGAGAGTTATCCTCCTAGACTCTTCCTCTCTCACATTGGTATCTCAATGGGTGTTAACTTCTCCGACATTCTCATACATTCACCTCCGCCTATCACCCATGCTACCAGTTAGCCAATGATCTCTCAGCAGTGTGGGCGTGGCTAGACTGGTCCTCTTAGAATTATTATCGAAAATTTTGTTTATAAAATCATTTTTCTCTTTTTCCTTTTCCTTCGGCCAAAATATTTACAATTCCCAGATTGCCAATTAATTCTTTATCACATCCCAAATTCCTTTAGTCAACTTTTTAACTGGGTGGTCGTGTTTACCTGATAATTAAATTCTTTATTTTTCTAATGTCTTAAAATTCTCTTATCACCAGATGCTCATTTTTGAGACAACAGTTTGAATAAGCAAAAATTTTGGACTCTCTTTTTTTCATATCAAGATTCGTACACAGACCAGATGGCTTCCCGCTCTGGAATCAGGAATTAAAGTCAAATGATATCTCTGAAAGATAATCAATGGCCACTTTCTAGGGTGGTCTCAAGCTGAAATTTTTTCATGGCCGCATGCGTCGGTCAACTTTGTTTATCTTTCAGAATTCTGTTTCATTTGACGTGTCACTCCATTATCGTGACATTAATTAATTTGACAGAATCACAGTCTCGCTTTTTCTTACTGATTTTCTGTCTTTTGCGAAAAGTTTCTTCCTTTTGTAAATAAAATAAATTCTTCTTTTTTTTTAATGTCACTCAGTCTATCTTTCGGTATAGCTCTTTCTCGCCTTAAGTATTTCCCGTTTTTAATTTCTATGGTTAATTAGTTAGCCAATTACCATAGCTAAATAGTGTCAGACAGGTAATTAAATCTTACCTCACTTCTATTAAAAAGTACCAATAGTATAATTCGTACTAATGCTTTAAATGTTCTTTTATGATTCGTGAGAATATCACATAAAGGTAAGGTTATAATTTTGATTTTATTTGGTTGTGATGTGTCCATTTTCTTCTAAATATTCTATTCTACCAAAATCTGAATGTGAACAATAGGCCGGAAAATACGGTAAAGTAAGTCTGTCCTTGTATTCAAGTGTCCATTTTAATTCGATAATATTAGCAATAGGTTGCAGTTTCGAAACAAAAATCTTTTTTAATATTTTATAAATTTATATAATGATTGAATGTGCAGGCGGTGTAATGATTAAAGCTGGGAAAAAGAAATTGGCAAGCCAAGTTCAAAATCAGTTCAAGTTCATTATACTCACTTTCACACTTTCCCTTGGGAAAGATAAAAATCCATGTCTTCTTCCCTCAGCCATGGGTTAAATAGCATGGCAGACGGGTCTCTTTAGCTTTGGTTGGCAACTGGTCTATGAGAAGAGTCAATTCTGAATTCAAAACTCAGCAATCTGAAGCTGTACAATGATGGTTAGATATGTTGGGGGTTGTAGATACTATGTCAGTAAAACAAAAACATAATAGATTTCGACAAATATAAATGATTTCCCTGGAGATCGATTATCTCAAATACTGTTGAAACCAACAGACACTGGCCGTAAGGAAAGTAATTTTAATTTTGGCAAAAAAGGAAATTAATTTGCAAAAATCAACCTTTTGTTGTTAGAGACAAGAATAGAATTTTTGTCAATTTAGTGTGATGAGTGAAATTATTTTTTTTGTCTTAAATCAAATCTTACAAGCCACATTGTTTTAAACATCTGATGCCAGTCACTGCTTGTATTTAGACTTTCATTTTAAAAGCTCAAGTTAGTTCTAAAATTACACACTTTAAAAAACAATGGTTTTGTTACAGTTACTGTATAAAATTTGGAGAAAGTAGGAGTTTGGCTGTAAACAATGTGTAGAGAGGAGGAGGAGGAAAGCCTTGCTGTAAACAATATGGAGAAAGGGAGAAGAGAGAAGAAAAGCACTGCTGTATACAATGTGTAGAGAGGAGGAGGAAAGCTCCTCTATAAACAATGTGTAGAGAGGGGGAAAAGGGAGAAGAAGGAAGAAAGCCTTGTTGTAAACAATATGGAGAGAAGGGGAGAAGAGAGGAGGAGGAAAGCTCTGCTGTAAACAATATGGAGAGAGGAGGAGGAGGAGGAAAGCCCTACTGTAAAAAATGTGTACCTGCTGTAAATAATATGGATAGAGGAGGTGAAGAGAGGAGGAAAGTATTGCTGTAAAAAATGCGTAGAGGTGGGGAGAAAAGAGAAAAAAGAATACCATGATGCAATATCAGTATGAAGAATGGAGGACAGAGAAGGAGTGGGGAAGCCCTGCTGAAAACAATGTGTGAAGATGAGGGAGAAGAAAACTAGTTCTAAACAGTGTGAACAAAGGAGGAGACACAGAGAGAGAGAGAGAGAGAGAGTGAGTCTCTTACTATAGACAATGTATAGAATAAAGAGCAGAAAATCACATAGGGAGGGGGGAAGTTTGGTAGTTGTAAATAATGTGGCAGTTTGTCTTTTGACAAAAAATAGAAATGATAAACTTACCGTAGTTATTAAAATAATTATGCAATGTCCTGGAATTTGTTGTAACAGCTGCTTGCTCGAAAGGATTTGCCAAAAAAGCTGCAACAACAACAACAAAAATGTTTTTATTCAAGCAGAAGAATCGATAATAATAGGATGGGAAAAAGAAAGAAAGTTTCCCTTTCTATCAGCATCTGAATTTCAAAAATTTAAATTATAAAATTTCTATAAAAGCAGCTGACATTGATTCAACTTCTCTTTTTATTACTCCTCCCGCCTTTTTATCTTTCGGATAATCTCAGACCACAAACATTTAAGTTCTATTTCACCATTTTGTTTAGTTTCCCAGGATGATCAATAGAGCGTAGAAATGAATGATGGAAGAAAAAGATATTTTCACATTGTTCATTACAAGTTTTTGGTTGCATTCATTGATACATATGGGGTACAATTTCGGTGCTCATCATATCACATATCACATTACATTGCTTATTACATATAGCTTATATATCACATATATCTAATAAATGCCAATGTCAGTGTGTCAGACTTTTTCAATTAAAAGGACACAACTCTTTAACTTTTAAATATCTCATCTTCTTTGTCTATATAATAAATGTGAATGACAGTGTGTCACACTTTTTTTCAACTTTACTCCTAGAGGCTGTAGCCCAATATATCATACCATTTTGGAATCAGGTCGACTTTGTGAGCAAATTAAAAGCATTCCGGGCTGCATCTGGACCTGCAATCCTAAAATTGTGGATTCCCAAGTTTTCATTACTGCCATTGTTTTTTGTGACTTTTTTGGTGACACATTTTTGTACGATAACAATTTTCATAACTTGGAAATAAATTTGGGAATAATCAAAATTATTTGCAAAATCCAGCAAAAGTCACCCATGAAATAAAAACGATTGCTTGTATGAAAAGTAAGGACCTATGTACATATAAATTGTCTTTAAATTAAGTGGCGGTAGAAGAATTATCGTTGAACTTTTAAAAGGTAAGCTTCAATATTAATGCAAAACTTAAATGCAGCAATTAATTTTGAGTTCTTCTGTAGTTTATTGTTGCCTATTACATCTACTCCTATGTCCTGGGTATGATGATAAACTAAATCCAACAGCAAGACCTCTCATCAGGAGGTTTTGAGGAGCATGGAACCACCTCTTAATTGCTGGTGTTCCCAGGTCCACCCTGACCCGGGGTGGTAGCACCTGTTAGGGTCCCAGCTATGGGCAAATAGTTAACTCTGAAACTGAGGTAAAAAGCATTATAAAAGTGTAAAAATAGGTTTTAATACCAGAAATACTTTGTAAAAAAATTATTACCAGAAATAAATTTTTGAAGAAAAAAAAGCTATTATCAGCAATAGAATTTTGACAAAACAAAATATTACCAGAAAAAAAAAGTTGCCGGCATTAAATAACCCATTGAGTTGATATGCTGTAAAACACAACAACCCAAACCATCTACTCCTCCCTACCTATTGTGATGAAGACTCAATCAAGAGCTCTCTGCAAGAGCTGGCTAAAATGCTGCCTGATAGGGTGGCTTTTAAGCTAGTATTATATATAACTTACATATTACATGTTGCTTATTACATATTACATTGTTTATTACATATTACTTATGTATTTATTACGTATTACTTACATATCACTTGTTACATATCATTGATTCTAAAGGCAAATAAATCTTTTTTTCTGAACATATTGTTAGATGTTTTTATGGGAAAGGTCTTTTGATAATGTGTTATTTTTAGAGTAACATTTGATTGTTTCAGGAGAAACCTAAAGCTCCAGTCGCTGAACCAAGAATACAAGAAAAGAGACTATTATCGCCTTTGGTTGATAAATGCATATCTCAGATAAATTTATACCCCAAAACCCCCCAGTATTACTATGATTCGCAAACACCCAATAATATTATGTTCTTGCACACACCTTTCCATAATCGTAATACCAGACAATTGAGACTATATCCCTGTATATGTGTGAAACATTGCATTCGTTAATATTTGTCGTATCCCAACTAAATATATGTTATAGCTTACATGATATATCTTTATTATCATTATATTGTCCACAGTGTCGTTTCGTTCATTTATGGTCAGCGGTCGGCCAAATGTGTTATTCCAAGAACCTGGGGAAGCCTAATTCAGTTAAATCATAATTGAGTTGGACTTTGCTTACTTTCTTTTCTTTTTATATTATCTGCTGATGATTTAGTAATGTAAGGGAAATCACCCTAATATTTATTCAGTAATCCCATAATGGAAGGTTATTTGGGGAATAGAAGATATAAAACGAATCATCGTGCAGAATACATGGATCTTAGCCTGGTGTTGGTTGTGTCCCCCATCACAATATCAATACCAGGTGAGGATCTATGACAATAGAAAAATAAATACATACGCATACACAAATAAGAAAAAAACAAATTCAAATGTCCAGGCAAAATGTAACACTTAAAAATAACACTATCTAATATATAAAAAAGAAAACTCCTAAACACACAAATATATATAAATATCTCATATAGTACACATACACGAGTACAAATATATAACAATATGTGAAAAAAAATTACATACATACGTATGTGTACACACATCCTTCACTACAAATAGAAACATACAAAAACAAAAGTATACCTATGCACATACATACACATATGCCCATATCTGCAATTCGAATGTGAGTCCGAGTAATGAATTTATGAATGAAATAACAACCAAACTATATATATATATATATATATATATATATATATATATATATATATATATATATATATAAAATAATAAGTATGTATTAACAAAACAAAGGTATACATAGACAATAGAAGATTATTGCATGTGACAAAGCAATGGATATGAAAGAAGAAAACATTTAAAGTAGTGAAGGTGTTTGTGTAAATGTAACAAGTATTTGTGAGACACTGTGTATATATGCATGTGTGTGTGTGTGTGTGTGTGTGTGAGAGTTAAAAAAAATCAACAGAGGACCAAGGGAAGCAAATGTGACTCAGTGGCAGTGTTTCTTATCTACATGCAACTACATCTGAAAAATAGACAAAAAAAAAAAATGAAAAAGATGTCGCTGTTTATAGGCATAGGGAGCATCCTCTAGTGGCATTTTTTAGGAAAGTAAGTGGGCAGTAACCATATATATATATATATATATATATATATATAATCAAAAATACACTCTTAAGTAGGTGCCGGAGGGGATCATCAGTGATGTAATTTGGCTTGGTTCATCAGGAAGTTTCGGGTCTTTCAACATCATACTCCCCATTACCAAGTCGACCCAATCAGGGTAGATCAATGCCTGATTCCCACTCTCAATCAAAAGCTAACAGTTACTCTGGCCTTTTAATGAATTAGATGGAGAAAGACCCTGTTTTCCACTCAATTGGACGTTTGTAACAACCAATCCATTGCACTATCTATCTATCTATCTATCTATCTATCTAATTATGTGTATATATATATATATATATAATTATGCATATATATACATATATATATATATATATATATATATATATAGTTTGCTTAGTATTATTTTCACACTGTTCTTTTTTTATTGTCACTTCTGTTTGTTGCGCATTCTTACCAATTTGCACTTAATCATATCCAATTATTCTACTGTTATCTTTATCTTGTTTATATTTACAAACGTCAAATTTGAAACAAGTCACTGGTAACTGCCTACTGCATTATAAAATAAAGTATTTAATATTTCAATTGTGCTCTCTTTTTGCCTAATTTTATGTTTTAATCACTAAAAGATTTAAGAAATAAATTCAGTGTTGTAAGTGAAACACATTTGGGTGATCATGTCTCCTGATTCATGACTGACTGGGAAGATTTGCCTGCAGGAGGTTGCTATTTCTTTCTGCAGTAGACTGGTTGCCAACCAAGGCTATAGGACCCAAATCTGTTCTGCTATACAAGCAATAGCAGGAGGGAAAAAAGATGGATTCATATCTTCCCCAAGAATATTTGTGTATAAATGAATGTAATGAGCTTAATGAAGATTAGGAAAAAAAGCAGAAATATTAAAGTTTTAAAATGAGTAAATACAAAATGAAATTAGTTAAATTTTATTGTAGCATTTATAAAAATCAAAACTATCTTTATTTAAGCTCTTTGATTAAATCAACTTGAATAATTTTACACAGAAATTTTCATGTTTGGAGTAACTTTTATTAGATTAATTTAAGGTTTTTACTTTATTCCTTTATTTTTTTTTATATCAATGTCAATTATTATCTATTGTCCTCCTGATTACTTTTCTTTTGTTCTTGCTCCTTAGTAATATTTCTGTTTTTTGTTCTTCCACACCCATTAACCTCCTTACGTCTTTGTGGCTCTACTGACTTGCTTGGGGTGAAACATTTAAATGTAATGTCAATCATTAACTACTGTCTTCTTGATTCCTCTTCTTTTATTGTTCCCACTCCTCAAAAATGTCTTTTTTTTCTTATTCTTTCACACTCTGTAACCTCTTGTATCTTAGTGGCTTTACTGCCTTGCTTGGGGGGAACTTGATTAAAAAAAGAATAAAGCTCACCATTATTGGTGAGTAGTAAAATGTAACAAAAAATTTGCTTTTAGAATAAATATGTTATAAAATAAAATAAGACATATCTCGACTGATTTACAGACAAATAAACTAACATACTTAAGAGCGAGAGCCGGATGTGAACGGGACAAGGCCCTGTCACAAAATGACCATTATCGTCATTTATGCATAAGCCCGACGCACGAGTTCCGGTCGAAAAATAAAATAATATTTTAAAGTGTTTCTATTTTTCGACCAATAAAAATGCTTCCCTCCTAATTATACTCGCGTTGTTTTATGAGCCTGTTAAGCCATAAAAGGGGTCACACGGAAGTACAACAGCAGTCAACTGGAGGCCAGGGGAGAGATCTGTCACAGTCAGTCAGCAGCAGTCAGCAGCAGTCAGCAGCAGTAGCGCCACGCCAACCAGCGAGAACTACTATGAGAGATCAACCCAGGTCGGCAGCCGGCTTATGAACTATACCACAAGGTAACTGTCCCAAAACCACACGTTCCTATTGAAATAAATCACGTAAATCTAATTCTGCTGTTGTCGTATTTCTTTCTTAGGTTTAAAAAATACAACCCAATCATAATCTTAACACCCCTTTAAGAAATAATCAACAAAAAAAGCAAAACAAATAAACATCAAAAAGGACCAGAACTACAACATCAATCAGTTAGAGTTTTAGCAGATAGTAATAAAAAAAAACAGAGCCTGATAAAATTAGCCATTGTAGCCAGACAAAAAAAAAACAAAAAAAAAACAACTGAACCTCACACAACTCCCAAAACTTGACATGTAACAAACAGCCCTACTTTCATCAAAGTAGAAACCCCTTGATAATGAAAAACTAACTGCAGATTACACCTCCATTTCAAAACTATAAATGAGTAAAACATTTCGTTGCTTAGTTATTCCAAACATCACTTGAGGATAAAACTGCCATCCAACAGTTAAGGTTTAATATTGAAATTAAACTTGAATACTGATGACCAGTTTTGAAACAGTAATTTCTATGTCACGATGGAATCATATTTTTAATTAATAATTATCATTTATATATATTAATTAAACAGAAAATAATCTTAATGCTTTCATAATTATGTTTTACATGCACCAAGAAACAATATTTTGATTGTTAATCCCTAAATTTTATCTAGGTGAGGAAATTATATGCATCCATTTTAAAATCTGTTTCTAGTTCATTCATATATCATAAAAAGTGTTGTTCAGAATGATGAAAAAATTCTAAACAAAACTGATTTTTTGAAAACTTGAACTTATATTAGGTATCACCAAAATGTGTGCATGCTTTTAATAATGAAAACAAAAAAACACTGCTTCCAAATTTATCATGGACATACTGAAAATCAATCTAATACAATTCAAAAAAAGATTTTTGTTAGGAGCTGGTACATGGATAATTTAATAAAACATTATTTTATGACAGAAAAAAAAATCTATAATCATCATTTATTTTAAAATTTACTTGTAATTTTTAGTACAAATCGGAAATTAATCCAGTTCATAACAAGATGAAGAATCAAAAATAGGTATAGTTTAATGCCATTTTCAAATATGAACTGGATTTAAATTTTATTTTCATTTTAACTATATTTTTATACTGCAATTAAAAAAAAATTCTAGGTTTCATAAACTATTGCGTCAGAATTTTTATGCTGATGGATTGAGGGAGGGAAAACTCAAACAGCTAGGCAAAAGTGTTGTACCCTAAACTCAATGTGAAAGAGGAAAAATGATAGAACTCTTGCCTGTTGTAGCAGCATTTCACAGTATCCCCAGGTAATAAAAGTTTGAGATTCTGACGAATTGCATCATTGCTTACATGAAATGTTTGTCCTTGAATTGAATATTGTAACTATTTAATGTAGAAACATACTAATAGAACTAACAAAACTATCTGAAGGATGAAAAGGATTTCCTTTATAGCTTTCCAGGAGGTGTCAAATGTTTTGTATTCTCATCCATCCAATCAGACAGGATCTACTACAATATTAAACATAAAAACTGGTCGACAAAAAGAAGTAGATTCCCTGTTTCTTACCTTGACCGACTGCCACACTACCATTTGAATTCCATTAGTTTTCCTCTCCACATTGAGTTTCTTGGTGAGAACAATTTACAACAATTGATTATATACAGTTAAAGATATTTATGTTTAAAAAATAAATTAATACTAGTTTCTAGATTAAAGTACAGAGGACAAAAACAACTATACTTTTATATGGGGTTGACAGAAGAAGACTAGTGTTGTTGGTTTATAATTTTGACAACTACTCACAGCCTACTATGTGTAAAAAACCTTTATTTTCACTATGTTTAAAGGAAAATGTATTATTTTTACAAATTTCAGATGAATAGTAAATTTAAGGATTAATTATTTCAAAACCGTTCTCCAGGACAAATATTGGATTTTTAAAAGATTTTAAATTTCATTTTTTTCTTTTTTTTTTGTTTCTAATGAAGGTTTGATGAGTGACCATAACAATGTTAAAAATGTCTAAAAACTAATTTAAATTATTTTTTACGGAAGTAATATCAAAATGTAACCATTTAAATTATTTAAAATAAGTTTTGTTTTATTTTGTATTATACCAATCTCTATATATTAGGTTGAATAATGTCGGTTTTTGACGTAATTTTTAACGTCAAAAACGACATTATTTTTGCACCAACCTAATATTAGGTTGGTGCAAAAATATTGTTTTCTCACATAATAGCATATGTGAGAAAACGACATTATTTTTGCACCAACCTAATAATTTGCATACCCCAAATATTAATCCAGAGTTTATTACGTCAAGGGAAACAACTCTTTCTATAAATGGAAGAGTTGTTTACCTTGGACTATGATTTTTATTTATTTATTTATTTTTTTTTTAAAGAGAAGGAAAAACAGAAATGAGTGACGCCTGTCAAGCAAGAGTTGAAATCTGTTATTGATATTCAATATTTATTGGGTGTTGAAATGTTTAAAAGATGTGAATTAGAATAATAATGACTAAATATGTAAATTTGGTAACAGATGGTAAAATACGAAATATTCTTTGCTTGTTAAATTATATAAACATGCATTTATTTTAATATTTTGCTCATCTTTTGACTGGGAGCTTCATTACAATTTCATTGTAATGTTTTTATCTTTAACAGTGATTGCTTATAAGAGCAGCAAATCTCTTCCCTGAATCTACCAGGATTGTGTGGTGTTGTCTGTTGATGTCTGCTTCACAACACATGGAGCCACAACACACATAAAAAGAAGATAAATCCATATATTTTAAATAACATGTGTTATAGACAAGCGTATGGTTGCAAGAAGGAAATACGACTGTAGAATAACAGTACAATAAACAGCACTTACGTAAGGGTCCCAGCTAGCGTCCAGCTAGCAGACAAAAATAAAGCAGGTTGTAACTCAATACAAACCCTGCAAACTAACTGATGAATCAAGTTGGTATTTATACAGAAATACCTCCACTCATGTACCAGCAGCCAATCACAGCCCAAGCAATGGACTATCCCACTTTAGCACAATGAGATGCTCCATGGCACCATAAATAGCTCTCTTTCTCCAGGTTGAGTTATTTATTGCTCCACAACTGAGTGTTTATATTGACCGCGTGATTGTTCTACAACGACAACAGTAGACATAGATTTACGTGATTTATTTCAATAGGAACGTGTGGTTTTGGGACAGCTACCTTGTGGTATAGTTCATAGGCCGGCTGAAGATCTGGGTTAATATCTCATAGTAGTTCTCGCTGGTTGGCTACTGCTGCTGACGGCTCATTCTGACCGTGACAGGTCTCTTCCCTGGCCTCCTGCTGACTCTGTTGTACTTCCGTGTGACCCCTTTTATGGCGTTTTTTATGGCTTAACAGGCTCGAAAAACGACGCGAGTATAATTAGGAGGGAAGGATTTTTATTGAAAATATTATTTGAAATATTTTATTTTTCAACCGGAACTCGTGCGTCGGAAACATGCGTAAACGAAGATAATGGTCATTTTGTGACGGGGCCTTGTCCCGTTCACATCCGGCTCTCGCTCTTGAGTATGTTAGTTTATTTGCCTGTAAATCAGCCGAGATATGCCTTATTTTATTTTATAACAAGGCTCCCCCAGATCTCGGTCTGATTTACAGTGAGCGTTATTCGTGTATATTTGGGTGATTAATTCATGAAAAGTCTCTGAAGCGTGTGGGAAGTTGTCCTCGTGTTCTTCTTATTGGCATTTGTTTTGGTATGGGGTTATTTGCTGAATTATGTGTCCCAGAGGGATGTGGAGGAGAATGATCCTGGTGACTGTTACATGGTGGAGGCAGAGGGATTGTATTAGAAAGATGTGTTGGACGTGGGGCCAGTCGTCGGATATGTGCACGGTGAATCCAGATTGTATCATCATTATCGTTTTGCACCTGACACATCATATTGTTCGTTTTTATAATGGTGTAATTTCCTATCCAGGGCAAATGAGACGATTGGGCAACAGTTGAGAGTGCCCGGTGAAGTAAAACCTTGTCGCCTGCTTGTATTGGGTCCTTGTATGTGAGGCGATTGAAGTTAGTCTCAAGTTTGTGGTCAGCTTCATCGTTGGCCAGGGTGACGTGGTTGTGAACCTGCTTTAGCAGGGCATTAATTTTCATTCCATATGCTCCAGGATCGTCACTTGCGATTTCTTTTTTGTGTAGTGTGGGTAGGCCGATGTTGGGGTGACGGCCAGTAATGGCATAGTGCGGGGAGACACCGGTGGCGCTGTTGGTCGTGGCATTCATGGACGAAACGACAGATTCTAGAACGTCTGTCCATTCACAGTTCCTGTCTTCACATAACATATAAAGTGCGTTCTTCATCGTGCGATGTTGTCTCTCGATATTTCCTGAGCTTTGCGGGCGCCAAGGACAGTGAAGTTCTTGCGTGATTGACATCTGGTTACAGAATTGTCGGTAGACTTCTCCAGTGAAGTGTGTGCCTCGATCAGAGGCTACTCTGCGTGGAATCTCTCTGTGTCGAAGTAAGAACTGGTACAATCCGCGGACGGCATCGATAGCACGGTCTCTCGCGCATAGTATGGCTGTGAATTGTCGGCTGAAGCTATCCAAGATGGTTAGGATGTAGCGTTTTCCCTTTGAGTTGGGCATTGTGACAAAGTCTATAAAGACGAGATCGAATGTTCACTTTCCTCGTTTGCAGTGGCCAATGGGCCAGTGGGTACGTCTACTGTAGTTGCCCTTGCACTTAGCACACGTGTCGCAAGAATCAGTATAGGCCTTGGTGTCGCGGTTTTTGAATTCCCACCAGTAGCAGGAAAGGAGTTCTCGCATACGGGTAACACCTGAGTGGTTGTTGCCCTCATGTGCCTGGTAGAGGTATCTGGATAGTAGTTTGTATGGTACAACCACTCTCGGAGTGTGTTTACTGTCTCTTATCATCAAAACGGAGGTGCCTGGTTCTAGAAAAAATTGGTGTAAATGTTTTTTGAAAAGTGTAGCTCGGTGGTCGTCAGGATCGATATGAGGTTCGCTTGGAGTGGGTGACCGGAGGGTACTAATGATCTTTGCCAGGGCGTCGTCCTTCTGTTGTTCATTTGCGATGAAGGTGGTTGCAGATTCTCTCAGTAGGTATGGTGGTAGTAGAGTGATAGGCGAAGAATTCGTTGGTGACGTGCTTGTGGGTGCGGGCGTTTTGTGGTGTGTGAGTTTTGGGAATCAGCTGTAAACCGATAAACTCGCCGAGGCACCAAGATGGGATGTATACACGGAGGTCTGAACCACTTACCTCGAATGTCCTGCCTGCCGGTGTAGGGTCGTCCGGGGCTTTCGTTTTCTTATGTCCGCAACCTCTGCTGAGCATGTCAGTCCATACATTTGATTCGTCTTCGACATATTCTAAGACGAATTTATAACATGAAATTTCTTCTTGCCATCGTCGTATTTTGGCATTATTGAACTCTCGTCGGTCCAGATATGTCAGCGATCTGTGGTCAGTGAAGATGACGAAGAGGCGGTTGCGAAGGAAATAATCAAATTTCAATATTGCCCACTTTACTGCATATGCCTCTCGTTCCGTCGTGGACCAGTTCTGTTCCGTGGAGTTGAATGTATGGGAAGCGACCGCTATGATATCTTTCTTCCCGTTGTCGGCTTCTTGCATTAAGATTGCTCCACATGCGACGTCACTGGCGTCGGTGGTGAGTGTGAAAAGTTTGGAGAAATCCGGAAACGAGATGACGGGTGTCGAAGAGAGACGGTCCTTGATTTTTTTGAAGGCTCTGTCGGCATTTTGCGTCCAGATAAACGGTTTATTTACCTTGTTGAGTTCGTGTATGGGACCCATAAGTTTTGAAAACATATCTGGCCTGATTTGTTCGTGAAGACGTGTCTCTAGGAATTGTCTGATCCACATTAAACGGCCGATAAGGCTTTGTAATTCCTTTTTTGATGTTGGAGGTTTCATTTCCCTGATGGCACGAACGTATTATGGATCAGTCTTAAAACCTTCGCTGTTTACTATGCGTCCGAGAAATTTTGCCTCTGATGCGAGGAAGGAACATTTATCGGGATTCAGCTTGAGTCCGAATTTTCGGAGGGCAGTAAAAAATTGTTCGAGGGAGAGTATGTACTCCCTAAATGTCCTAGCGTGGACCAAGTTGTCGTCTATATAAGAAGAAATGTTGTCACGGGATGTGACCGTGGCTAGGGCTTCTGCTATGCAACGAGAGAAGGTTTGTCCGGCAGATATAAGGCCGAAGGCCAGGCGCGTGTATTGATAGCATTGGTCCTTCCATGTAAATGCTGTTTTGTATCGGTCTTGCTTGTCGATCTCAATTTGCTAGTAGCCGCTGCGTAGATCGAGGGTAGTGAAATATTTATTGCCTTTGCCGATTTTGTTGAACAAGTGGTCGATCCTTGGCATTGGGTACGGGTCAAGATCGACTAAGACCTTGTTGAGAGTTCTTTTAAAGTTAGCGACGACGCGAATCGATCCGTTTTTCTTGCGTACGGCAAATACAGGGCTATTGAAGGCTTTGGGGTCGTTGCAGTTTTCAATTATACCTTCATCGGCCATGCGCTTAATTTCGGTATCAACGTCTTCTTCCAAAGCCTGGGCGATCGGGTGTTGTTTCTGGCTGCGAGACTGGCCGTTAGTTGGTATGCGAATGGGTCGGATGAATGTGCCTTTGCTGTTGCTTTTGGTGCCGATAATATCAGCGTAGCGAATGAGTAAGTTTTCAATGGCCTCTAGTTCGTCTCGGTTCGGGTGGTTTGGTAGCGATAGCCCCGTGCTATGCTTTAGCTTGGTTAGCTTTTGATCCAGTGTCTGGATGTTGGGTTGTAGTTCCGTAGTAGGGTGGTTTTGGATGACGTCAGCTTGGGCGCCATATGCTGGATTGTTGGTTGACGATGACGGTGATATGCTTGCGGCTGTGTGTGTTGTGTATCCCGAGGAAAGTGTGCGTCTGAATTCTATAGTCGCATTTTGGTTGTCGATTAGATAGGAATCGAGCGTGTTGTGACATAGGATATTTTGGCCGATCAGGATCGGTGTGGTTTGGGTAGTTACCAGCACGTTAACCGTTTTGAATGTGGGTGAGTCTCGACTGCCGATGGTGATGTCGCAAGTCAGTTCGCCAAGGGCGGTGGTGCTGCCGTTGATTCCTTTTACTACGACGTCGGAGCGGGTCATGAGTTTCTTGGCTTCTCTGGGTAACTGAGATATTGGTAAGATGCAAGTGGAGCATCCAGAGTCTAGCATTGCGACGCCAGAGAAGGTGATGTCCCTAAAGTTGAAGGTGGACTGGACGAGCGGTGAATGATGAGCGAGTCCTTGAAAGTTGAAGGTGTGATGGCTGACGTAGGGGCACGGCGAACGAGGCATCACATCTCGTCCTGCCCGAAGGGAAAATCCTGTTCCACATCATTTATGGCTTGTATATTATCATTCGTTGCGGCGATATGGGCCTGTGCTCGAGTGCAAGGTGGGTGGCGATATAGGCAGTTGCGTCCGTGGGCGACCTCTAAGGTAGTTCTTGCACACGCTGTTTCGTGGTGTGTGCTGATGTTTTCTGCATGTCAGATGGTGGCCATGTTCGGGAGGGTTGGTGAGGCCCGTCTGCCGTGGGTTTGATTGCCTGCTGGGTAGGAGTGGTCCGTTTCTTTGGTTTGACCGCTGTGGTTTCTGTGTGAAATAAACAGTGTCGTGCGAAGTTGTGTCGTTGGATTTTACACCGCGATCAAGGTATCTTTGAGCTTCGGAGGCTATGCCAATGGCTGAATAGTGGTTGTCCATTGTCTTTACAAAGATTTGAGTTCCAAATGTTCACCTTTTCGCTCATTAGCATAGCGCCGATGATGGAAATAAGTCCATCGACTGTTAAGTCTGTATTTTTGTCTTTTTTGTATTTGTTTTTTATCTGGACGGCTGCCTCTCGACGGGTGTTTTCGAGTCGACCCGCGAAGTCTATTAATTTTTCGCCGTCTCGTATTCCAGGCTGGGATAGGAGTTCTTACGTGACGTGGATTGTGTATGCTTTGTTTAGGGCCGTGATGAATCGGTTCACGTCGTGTCCAGGGTGAAAAGTTCTCTCTAGCTTCAATATGTCACGTATATTTTGTTGACGCATCATTAAGCTGTAATCGCCGTTTGTTTGAGCGGTGGGAGATGTTAAAGTAGTTGATTTTAGGGCATGTCGTTTATGTCGGCTTGAATTTTTTGTATCGTGGCTTCGGAAGGCTGTGTTGGTCCCGTTTTCAAGTTGAATAGTAGTGTTTTCTGTTTCTTGATGAGAGTAAATAGTTCGGCTCGGGTGAAGCTCGTGTAGTCGTCCATATTTCTCTTGCTGTACGCTTCTGACACCAGTGTTATAGACAAGCGTATGGTTGCAAGAAGGAAATACGACGACAGTAGACACAGATTTACGTGATTTATTTCAATAGGAACGTGTGGTTTTGGGACAGCTACCTTGTGGTATAGTTCTTAGGCCGGCTGAAGATCTGGGTTAATATCTCATAGTAGTTCTCGCTGGTTGGCGTGGCGCTACTGCTGCTGGCTACTGCTGACGGCTCATTCTGACCGTGACAGGTCTCTTCCCTGGCCTCCTGTTGACTCAGTTGTACTTCCGTGTGACCCCTTTTATGGCGTTTTTTTTATGGCTTAACAGTCTCGAAAAACGACGCGAGTATAATTAGGAGGGAAGCATTTTTATTGGTCGAAAAATAGAAACACTTTAAAATATTAATTTAATTTTCGACCGGAACTTGTGCGTCGAGCTTATGCGTAGACGACGATAATGGTCATTTTGTGACAGAGACTTGTCCCGTTCACATCCGGCTCTCGCTCTTGAGTATGTTAGTTTATTTGCCTGTAAATCAGCCGAGATAAGTCTTATTTTATTTTATAACACATGACTATAATTATACACTAAAGATGTTTAATGATTAAACTACAGAGTATTACGATGAACAGAAATAAGCATAAAATGTTGCTTTTGTCTACACAAATCCAGGTGTGTGGTTATAATATTTTTATTTTTTGTATCTGAGATCAGGATTTTGTTAATTTGATTCCAATCAGTGCCTTCTAGTAGAAGTGACTAATTTCATTTGTTCTGGCATATATATAAACAAGCAGCTGTTGTCTCAGGAAAAGCTCTAAGTAAGTTAACAATGATTCCAAACTGGATTACATGGGCTATAAATCTTACCTTGTGCAAATATGATCAGCCAATATGAATATGTAGGATCAGTCTACATGGATTCAAAGTGAAAATTTAAAATCCGAGTGTCATGTCCCCAAATACAACATAATACGAAGAAAATATTTATTTACATTGGCAAAAAGTAAAACCAGTTTGAAATAATCATAGATTTATGTACACATTAACATTTGTTTTTATATGATAATCATTGTCTTTGTTTTAATGTTTGACAAAATTTTCCATTTGTTAAAGGGTAGTTTGTAAACTTGGTCAATATAAAGTGTATATATATGTGCGTGTGTCTGAAGCACATTTTAATAGTGTGTATGTGTGACTGCTGACTGAATGTGTATGTGAGTGAAGAACATTAGCAGAAACGTATGTGTGCATGTGAGTACTAATACGTGAAATCTGATTATGGTGGTTCCAAAAGGAAATGAAAATACAAATAGATGATCAGACTTAATTTTTCCCATGGCTATGAATATTTTCTTGAGTTGTGTGGATATTCCATTGAATGGTGTGTAGTTATTGCTTACTGAGATGTCATAATGGTAAGGAGAGAATTCTGGTCGGGTTTTACAGATCCAAACGTTTTTCATCGATGGACGATCCATGTCCAGCTACTGACTGAGTCTTTGCTGTGTATGTTTTTATTGCTCCCAAAATCAGTGTATATATAGTTATCCTGATTATGTGAATGGCTCCAAACAAAAGCTTTTCAGTTTACACAAGATAGCACCCAGTGGCCAGTTCATTTGGAGTAAAAATATACGGATGTAGTTGGAAACATAGCAACTGACTGACTGTCCAATCAAATCAAATCCTTGAAACCTCTTATTTCATTTTGGATCTTATTCTTTTACTGATTTGTACAAAAGTCTTTGTTTTAGTGGTTCTGATCCTACTTGTGTGTGTGTGTTTCTTACATATTTATGTTTCACTTATTGCTTGTAAAATATAGGATTTTATATCTTATAAATAGTTTACATATAGAAAATAATTAACTTCTATAGATGAAAGTTTTCAGTCCAAAAAACACAATTATTTTCTATCTTCAAAAGCATAATGCAAAACATTTTTATAAAATGTATAATGAAGTTTAACATTTTTTGCTTTCTACCACTTTATAAATAAAATCTGCATCATTTTTACAAAGTTAATTTTGGGCTTAAATCATTGTTTCAGGAGTTGACAATAGGAATTCTTTCATATTTATGAATAACAAATATTTTCTCTTATATAATTTTTCTATATCAGCAATTTCATTAATTCTATCTTAAATTTAAATTTAATTAATCTAGATTAAATTTAAAGTTTTCAAAAGAGAAGATGATTGAGCATCTTTCTTTAAAATTAGAGCATCAAGAATAGCCTCCTTCATGTTTTAGTGAAACTTTTCCAATATTGAGTTTCATCGTTTTCAAGCAGTGTTTACGGTTAGGTTAAATAGTTACTCTTGGTACATAGCTGAATGAGCTGTTGCTATAGTTTATCATTACTTCCATCTTTATTATTGTAAATGGTGTAGTGAGGCTCATTCCAAATTCAGAACTGCCTGCAACTGCAGCAAAAAAGATCTGGAGAATGTTAAGATTAGCTAATCAGTTAGTCTAAGCTAGAATTGCCAATGAAAGGCTTGATTCCTGTAAGTTTTGGAGACTCATTAACTGGATTCTTTGTCCTGGGTAAGGCATTAAACTACATCTGGCACAGTTAGTGGGGCTTTAGGATACGCTGACTGCAACTCTGCTTGTGGGAGAAATCCCTCACTGAGGACACCTGGGTGGTGGGGGTCAATCAGTTATGTCTGAAGATGAGATCTTGGTGGTTGAACATTCCATGACCCAGGTCAAAATGATCATGTGAATTGCAATACTCCACTTTGGCCATTACTTGGGCTAGACAGGAGGTCGGAGAGGCTCAATCCTTACAAGAGGCTGGTCAAAACATGCCCTAACAACGAAAGTTAATCCCAACCATATTATTCAGTTTGATCGTTCTTCAATCAGGCATCCATCTCCACTGTAACTTTTACACACTAGGAAGTGCTGGCTAAGGGTCAATCATGCCAAGGAAATCAAAGTTTGATCACGGCTTCATGTTACCAAATATTAATTTTTGGGTACTAAATCTGAAACTGGCAGCAACTCAAAACAGTTCTCAGTGCAATTATACTGGTTGTGTATCCCCATCTCAACCACGGTGATTGAGATTCCCCTTTGGCATATTCTCAAAAGAAGTTGGACTTTGCAATTTTCCTACTGTTTTTTTGTGTCAGATTCAGTAAACAAAACTTTGACAGTTTTTTTTACTGAAAAGCAACATTAATATTGCAGTTATTTTTGATATAATTGAAATAAATATTTTGAATGGCACAAATGCAATAAGAAAAATAATTACATCAAAAGAAAGAATGATTTTTGTCTAATCAGATATCTATAAAATTATGCAGCATTTATTGTAAATATTTCCTTATTGCATTGCTTCTCATGTAGCACAACAGAACTTATCTGTCCTTCACTAACCTATAAGTTATACATATTTCAAGCAGTAAGAAATATGGCAGGCTGACTAGGGAAATAAAACGGAAATTGTCTTGTTGGTGTTAATCTCTCAAAACATCTTTATTTACACCAGCTTTCTATATTCTCTCACTATTCATGCCCAAGTTACATCATATACAACAATGTCAACTATCAATTAAGACATTAATTCACTTCTCTTTTCTGTATCTGCTAATGTATTCAGTTCACTGCTTAAATAGACTATTGTCACATTCAAGTTCTGTAAATATGTAGATAAAGTATTTCCTCTCAAATATATATGCATGTCCTTATCTGTTTTCACCTTTGAATAAAGTGTTACATCTTTGTGATTGTAAGGTAAATTTATTTCCATTAACCATTTCAAACTAAAGTATACAATATTTCACAGTAGGTTTTTGGTTAGTTAAATTATTATTTGAATGATCCAAACTAAAATTTACTGTATCTATTATATAACTGAAATCTTATAATTTAGTGGTAATTATTTTTTTTATATAACAATAAAATGTTAACTCTTTAAGAACACACATTAAACTATATTGTTTAACAGCTGCTTTATTTATAGAAATGCTCAATATCAAAGCTAGACAATTTATAGATATAGAGAACATATACATAGGAATTAACATTGCTTGGTGACTGTCAGTTTTATATTTCAATGTGTTTGAGATTACATTAAGCTGTGAAACTAAGAGTCATCATGCAGAGTTGATTCCCATATCCACACTATTTTGGAAACTTCAACATGTTTGTTAATAAATTAGCATCATCAGAAAAATATTTTATTCCACAAGAACAACAAATTATGCATTAGTGAGTCAAAACCTGATTCACATTAAGCATCTGAAAGTTTGATTTTTTTAAAACTAATTTCAACTAATAATTTCTTTTCAGGGTTTATGTATCCCATAATAATTCAGTACTAATTTAGTAGGAAAAGATAATACACTGAAATAGTAGAGTCATATATTAACTGTAGAACACACAGATCATGCCACATTCAAAGCATCTTCATCTAATTAAGTTATATTAAATTTTAATTTATTAATATTTGTATATACTTTTCAATAAATATATTTGTTCTTGCTATTGTAGATTTTGTTTATGTGAAATCCAATTCTTTTTCTAATTATACCAATTCATTGGTAAAACATGTCAAAGATTTTCCAAATTATCTAATATATTTATCATATTGTCAGATTCTCATCTGACTTTATTCATATAATATATGCATGTGTACAAATCTGGCTAAATAGCTATACATAAGCATTTATTTTTAATCACTTCTTGGTTGTGCTGAGAACTTGTCAGTACCGCTCACATCAGACAGTATTGATTTTTTACTTGCCAAAGATTACAGGGTCCATTCAGGATTTTTGAGGAGATGGAGATTCAAATTAACTTGCTAGTTTAATAATTATTCCAAATAGCAATGTGAGTTCACCTTTTCAATATCCTGAATTAATTCTGAAAATTTCTGAATTATTAAAATGCATATGACAAGTACAAAAGAGTAACAGATTTCTGTAATAAATAAATATGCATGTGTGCACATTACATGATAAAAAAAATTGTATCTTTCAAAAATTTTCTTTTTTCTAGACGTAATTTAAAAAATTTTTTAAACTGCCAAAATCATTTAATCTTGTGATGAGTTTTATCAGGTTATAAAATCTCAACTGCTATAATTTACAAATATCTGAGGGAGACACTGAGGTCAACATTGAGCAGTGACAGTCTCTTCCAGGCTTGCAGATTATCTTCAAGTATGAAACATTGTCACCATTTGTTGTTGACCTTCATGTCCAGTTTTATATCTACATATGCTTTATCTCTGATAATTAACATTTACCCATAAATATAAGATACTTTACAACTATATTTCATACAGTTCTCTCTAAATTATTGGAATAGTTGGCCAATTCCTTTGTTTTTGTTGTTCACTTAAGATATCTGAGTTGAAGATTAAAATATGAATATGAGACAAGAGTTCAGAATTTAAGCTTTTATTTCTTGGCATTTATACTTACATGTGTTAAACAACTTCAGACATACCACCTTTTATTTGAACCCACACATTTTTCATGTGATAAATCTAGTGCCACATATGACTGACAAGTGTTACTTGTTGCCAAGGTATTGCTTTTTAGATTGTTTAAACATTAAATAGATCTGAATTAATACTCTTGGTTTTAGTCTTTGCTTTCACTTGTAAAGATTGTATTTCTTGTTAAAAAGGATAAATCAAGATCAAGATGAAATAGCTGCCTATCAGAGAAAAGCAAGCCATTTTAAAGCAGAGAAAAGGAAAATCAATCAGAGCCATTTGTAACGTCTTGAAAAAGAAAGAAACTATTAGTGTACAGAGCATAGAACAGGTTGGCCAAGGAAAACAACAGCAATTGGTGACAGAAACATTGTTAGAGCTGTGAGGAAAAACTCCAATACAAGAGTTAGTGGCATCACCAACAACCTCCAGAGTGCAGGGGCTGAAGGTTTCACTATGCACAGTTTGAAGAAGTCATTAGGAGCAGAAATATAGAGGCCATACCACTCATCAGCAGTAAGAATCAGAAGGCCAGATTGCAGTTTGTAAGGAAGTACAGAGATGAGTAACAAAAGTTCTGGAAGAATGTTTTATGGAATGATGAAACCATGATTAATCCCTACCAAAGTGATGGAAAGACTAAAGTATGAAGAAAGAAAGGATCTGTTTATGATCCAAAGTATACAACAAGATCATCTGTGAGGAATGATGAAGGCAGTGTGTTGACTTGGCCTTGCTTGGCTGCTTCCACAACAGATTCATTCATATTTATTAATGATGTAACTCATGATGTTAGCAACAGAATTAATTCAAAAGTTTGCAGAAACATTTTGTCTGCCAATTTACAGAGAAATGCATCCAAACTAACCAGATTGAAGTTTATCATGCAGTAGGACATATTGCCAGTACAACTAAGACTTCATCAATTGAGAAAGGTAGACAGTTTTAGACAGGCTGAGTCAATCACCAAACCATAACCCATAAATGGTCTATTGAATTGTGAGGCACCCAAACATTTTGGTGATTCACATATCCAAATGTTTTCAAATGTTTCATATATGCAAAGTATATCATGTGACCTAGACAACTTTTGATCAAAATTTTGATTTGATCATCATCAAAGATTGCAGGCCTGCCAGAATATTCTTGATTTTTCTGATCAAGATTTCTACTCCTGAACTTAGCAAACTACTTACAGTACACTCAACTATGGCACATATCTTTTTTTGCTGTTTGTAGAGTTTTTTTTTACGTTCTGGAAATAAAAAAGTATCAAATGATGAAAACAAATCTCATTTTCACATGAAAAAACATTTAAATCACATGCCCAGGTACCACCATTAAAAAATAACTAAAATCTCTTCTTCTAACCAAGTAAATAATGTAAATTTGCTTCTCAAGTCATAAATCACATCTCTGTAATTAAATGATTCTTTTTAAAAACTCCTTATAGATTTACAGATAGTTTAATGAATAGAATTGTGCTAATTTCAACCCAATGTTTAATCATATTAAACAGTCAAGGATAAATAAATCTGAGAATCTTGATGTAAATAGGTTTACCAATGTAACTGAAGTCAGTGTGTTTGAAAAATGAACAGTTTACATATAGGATAAAGCCTCATTATCATCTCGACTTTTAATAAAAAATACCGCCAGGACATTACATTTGTAGATATGTGTTATGATCCACAATAATGATGATATTTCATCATTCTAAAAATAACCTTGCCATCTGCGATGACAAAAATAAGGATATTTCATCATCCCTGAAATAAAGATAAAAAAATTCATCATCTTAAAAACAATCTAGCCACCAGTGATGAAAGATGAGAAAGATATTTCATCATTTTGAAATCTTATAAAAACGACCCTTCAACCCCAAGCAAGGGCAGTCAGGACAGTAGGGTCAGTAGACTAGAGTAGCAAACACAAACATATCCTCATCCATCTGTGGAAATCAAAAACTGATCTCAAACGTTATCCTCACCAACAGATTCTTGGAACAAACAAAAACAAGAAAGCACAAATTTTCAAAGAAACAAAAGAGACAGTAACACTAAGAACACTTTTAAAACACACCTTACCGATATCTGTAATTCACATCACGAGAAAGAAAAATATAAATTCTTCTTATTAATATTGACACATATTTCAATGATTATTGTTTATGTTGTACAGTTTTATTTATTTTATTTTCAGTATAAAAAAGTAGACAGGATTCCGCTATCAACTATTACTACAAATACATATAACAACAGGGTAATTACTTCAACATCCAACCCCATTACATATGCCTTCTCCATCCCCAATAGGAATGAGGGGATATGATAAAGAATTTTTTTTAATTCAGGTTTCTGATTATAAGTTATGAAACTTTTTGGCTGTGACAAAATACTGAATAGTAAAATTCATTATTAACTTAAAAGTCAAGGTAATAAGTTACTTTAAAAAAGTTAAAACTTATATATTGTCTGTGTATGTTATGGTTGATAACTAAATCAGCACTTTTTAGAATGTTAATATTTTAGGTGTATGCAAAATGAAGTGGACAAACAATGGAGATTTTGTCAGTGAAAAACACAGGATCATATATGCCAGCCAAGAGGAAAATGATAGAGGAGTAGGACTTGTATAAGACTAAGTTATGAAGAAATGTGTTCTGGGATACTGTCAACTATCTGAAGGAACTCTTGTCAGTAAACAGAAAAAGCCTTTTAACATATCCATCATAAATGTCTATTCATTGATAGCAAAAAGTACAAAAGAAATTGAAAAAGTATACTCTAGATTCGATGAGGCCAATATTCAATGCAAATTGCAACAAATTACAATCATCATGGGTGACCTGAATGCCAAAATAGGCAAATTCAGATATGGTGAAATAGTTAAAAAAAAAAAAAAAGAGATGAGGAACTCATAATAAACTCAGAAAAAATGGGTCCAATGGTGAATGATCAGGTAATAGCCAACAAGTGGTTTGAAGAACACCAAAGATATATATGGATACGGAGAAGCCCAGGAGGAGAAATGTAAACCCAGTCAACAATGAATAATAGATTCAGGAATCCAGTTTTACACTGCAAATTATAGCCAAGTACTGACTGTGAGAGCAACCACCTTCCATTGATACATAGACTTAGAAGGAAAGTACAGAAATTGAAGACAGCAAAGGCAGCATGCAAATTGCATTATGACAGATTCCTGAATAAACCAATTTGAAGGAGAAGTATATG
This sequence comes from Acanthosepion lycidas, assembly GCA_963932145.1. Classification (NCBI taxonomy): domain Eukaryota; kingdom Metazoa; phylum Mollusca; class Cephalopoda; order Sepiida; family Sepiidae; genus Acanthosepion; species Acanthosepion lycidas. The sequence continues at coordinate 18,161,497 of OZ010605.1, forward strand.
AACAGTGTTAAAAGCTAATACAATAGACAAAATAAAATTGGAAACTCAAAGTGCAACAGATTAAGAGAAGATTTAATAATATCAACAATTGAGATCATCCCAATGAAAACTATACAAAGAATAGATGATAGATGAAATTCTTAACATGGTGAAAAAGAGACAAGAAACAATGCCAACATACAGCACAGAATATAGAACTCTGCACAAAGATATTAGGAACAAATGCAAGCAAGCTAAAGAGGAATGTCTCAATGAAAAATGTGCAGAAATAGAAAGAATGAGTATTGCAGATATGCATAAAAAGTAAATAACAGGACAAAAGACATGATCATTAACAAGATGCATAAAATCCAAGGACGGGACACTGAGATTAGAGAAAGAAAAAATACTTCGGAGATGAAATGAATATGAGAACAACTCGAAATATATCAAAGTACTAGAAATATTAAAATCTGAAGTGAAATCTGCATTGACCAAGTTAAACAGAAACAGAATAGCAGGACTAGACAGGAGGATAATAGTTAATTTTGGAACTTTGGTATTGCAATCAATTTGAAAGTTGGAGTTTGACATGATAAATAATTTCAAAAAATATTTTTTGAGGAAATTAGATATGATTAAGTTAAGATTAGGTTAAAAATTGGATGATTGGGATTTCATTCCATTGATCAGTGAAAGATTTGAGGCTGTCAAAAAATTCTGTACCCTTATGGAAAATAATTGTGTAAATGTCATTTAATAAAATATTTTCCAATTGCAAAATTAACCTCATTCTCAATAAATCAAAGAAAAACAAATATAAAATATTCACTTTATAAAGGCAAAATGGATATTAAATATAATGTACTTAGGTTGTGGTCAGCAATGAAAATCAATTCCTTTTTTTCTCATATGGAATGTAGGTTTTGTTATTTTTTCAGTTGAAAAAAAAATTAGACTAATTCTCAAAAAAGAAAATACAAAAACATGCTATAAAATCTCATTTGAATCAACAATAGTAAAATAATCAGTTTTTGAATTTTGTCCTAGAATTTTCTTTCAATGAGTATTATCTAAGTTTTCACCATTATAAACATTTGCTGTTATTTTTATTACATTTGATATTGAAATCTTAACCATTGTTCATTTGCACTGTAAAATTAATTAGTTCTTTTGTATTTTTATACAACAGACTTAATTATTTGAAAAAGAAAATAAACATTTTGTATTTTCAAAGTAATGGACATTTCTTTAAAACATTGTGTTAGTTTCTTTCATCAAAATAAACTATTTCCATTTACGTAAGTAATAATGTTTCTTTCTTTCTATTTTTCTTATTTCTAATTTACGTTTGAAATTTTATTAAAATAGATGTTTGCATTTGTTCTCTTCAAAAGAACCTAATGTTAATTCTATGTTTGTTTTTCTTTGCTTAATTTATGTCTTGATTTTTAAAATTTGAATTCACTGAAAAATATAAATTTACTTCTGGTAAATAATATTGTGATATTTTCCTTCATGTTTATCATGTACACTAGATCTATTCTTAAACTTATATACATTTTAAAATTTCAGGTTCCATTGAAGAAAGGGAATAATTAAAAGCTCAGAGAGAAAACAGGATCAAAAGGCAGTTTTCAACTTGGAATTATTGACAAAGATGCTGTCAAAAATATCAATAAACTGAAGCAGAAGTGCAGAGAGATTAGACAGGAGGATTGAAAGACAGCAACAACAGGATTCTACACATGTGGCCTCTACAACAGATATTTTTTAACCAATGTCTTTCAGTGAAGAAACAACTGGTTGGTTGTTTTCTTTTAGAGCTTAGCAATCCCTCACGGGTCTTTTGGAGATGAAACATTCTTATATTTCATAAAATTTAATTTTGCTTTCAATCATATGGTATCAAATATTTACTTATTTATTTGTTAATGCAATCTTATGATTTCAATTATTTTTCTTTCACAATCCTATGGTAACAACTACTTTGATTGCTTTAGATATCAGTTTTTTTTTGGTATGAACTCACTCTTTGGTGAAGTAATATTTTGTCCATCTTTGCTTTTTCAAAGAGCTCCTTTATGTTGTTTCTATTGAAGTATCTTTTCTTAAATGGAGCAAGAGTCAAACCATGTTTTATAGTGTATGAAGTTTGGCATGTTGATCACATTGGTTATTCTCGTTTCAGTAAGTATGAGTGTATAATTCTTATATGGTCAATGCGCTTGTGGGCCAATATTACCTCTTATTTGGAATTTTCTCTATCCTGGCTTCCATTCTCCAAACTGGTTTAATTTGAAGCAATTTGTTTGGTGCACTTTTATTCCAACATTGTTGCCATTTTTGTTTAATAATCATGTTTATTTGGATCTTCAGGTCTGTATGGATGAGATATATTGAGGACACTACTGTCCTAAGAAAAAATGATTTTCGATGAATAATGAATTTTTAAAAAAATTGTTTTCTTTTTTTCAATTTTAGAAAAATTTATTAAGTTTTAAATCTTTAAAAAACTTGTATCAATTTCAGCCTTTTAGATGATATTATTAAGAGAAAACTATATTTACAAATCTTAAATGGAAAAGCTTAATACAAATCCTCAAACACGTATATTTCTAAAAGAATTTTAAAGTTTTTTGTTGTGTGTATAAACGTGCTGATGTAATAATTATAGTAAATTTAAAATCAACACTTCTAAAATTTGATAAAACATTAGGTTATGAAAAATATTTTCCTAAAGTTTTAATATTACTGAGTACTTAAAAATTAAATGAAAAAGCTGCTCATGTGATTTTCTTCAATTATGTTTTAAAGATAAAGTTTCTGAGGAACAACTATAGGATACAAATCCTGTATAATTCCAACAAATGACTAAAAAACACAAAGTAGATTTGCACACCTGCAAAATCAGATCAAAACGACTAAAAACAGATTTCGCAATAAGGTGTGAAATTAATTTTCTGAAAGGAGGGGATTTGCTAAACTAAAAAAAGATAACGAGCCAGTGTGAAAAAAAGTCAACAATAAATAGAGTTTCAAGTCAATCACCAGTCAGAAGGGCGCAGAGATCATAGAAGACTGACAATAAATTCCATCACTGACTCAACCAGACACTAAGAGCCGAAAGTGGATTAGCAAAGGACAACAACAACAAATTTACATCTGACTGCAAAACAATTCATAAGTACATTTTCCTTTTATCTTTTATTCCTCATCCACACTCTCTTTTTCAACTGAAATTGATCGCCCCTTTTTCCTTTGCACCTATACAAAAACAAAAGAAACAGACATTACTCTGCTACTCTGTTGAAAGACAACGAACACAGACATTTTTTGTCAAAATCACATTTTGCTTAAATGAACTAAAGCATTAATCTTTTTTACCTTATTCACAAGATAATAAATATACAATGTTCTATTTTCTACAAACGTTCCTTATCGTGTTGTTTCTTCTTGAAATTTGCGTTGTATTTTGTGGGCAGAGTATCCTGTATTAAATTCTCCTTTAATCCGGGTACGCTGAACCCCACAAGTGGTGACCAATTGACGTGAAATGAACTCGCAAATTTCCAACTGAAAGAAAAGCTTCAACAAAATAAGCAACACATTTTTTTTAACATAAACCCTAATCATCAAGACACATAGAAAATGCATACACACACTACGGAACCTATGGAAGCCGCTATAACAATTAACTTACCAACAAAGAACCCAACTAACGTACAAATTTGGTTTGCACAGTTAAATGCAATTTTCAATGCAAAGAAAATTACATCGCAAAGTTCAAAATACGCCTACGTTGTCGAAAAACTTCCCGCAGATGTAACATCCGAGGTAGTGGATCTACTTAATGACATGCCGGAAGAAAAACCTTATGACACGTTGAAAGCTGCAATTATTAGACGTGTCGGTAAATCGGTGGAAAGAAGGTTACACGACTTATTCAATAATGTGAACCAGGGATATATGAAACCGTCACAGTTTTTAAGAAAAATGCGATCCTTATTAGGAGACAATACCATGTCCGGATTGGTGTTAAAGAAACTGTGGATGGATAAACTACAAACATACAACACAAATACTCGCATCACTCCCCGATGATTTACAGCTGGAGAAAATAGCAGAAATAGCAGACAAAATACATGACAACAACCAAGACAAAAATGTATACGCCACATCACATGCACCAACAGATACAGCAACATTACCAGACAAGTCAACTGAATTGTCGCAGCTGTATAAGCAAATGGCGAATCTCAGCTTACAAGTACAGAGTCTGGTGCAAGCACAGAAATCTCAGCGTTCTCGTCCAACATTCAGAAATAGAACCTACTCACCACACAGACGTCGAAGTAGATCGAACTCTTTCCCCAGAGAGCAAATTACACACGATACCTGTTGATATCATTATAAATTTGGAAGAAATGCATGGAAGTGCACTGAACCATGCAATTTCAGTTCGAAAATTTCTCACATTTCTATACAACACCAGGGAAACGACTGTGCCGGCAGCAAGTAAAGACGACATTAGCTGCTGGATTAAAACAAGAGAGTCGTCTATTTTACATCCGGGACAGAAGTAACGGATATTTATTTTTAGTCGACACTGGCGCTCAGATCAATGTTATCCCACCAAATACAAAACAAAAACCTACATTCTCCACAGACACATTGCAGGCAGCAAATGGATCAAAGATAGAAACATACAGTGAGATATCACTAACGCTCGATTTGGGTCTAAGAAGATCTTTTCCATGGATTTTCACACAAGCAAATATGAAAACACCTATCCTAGGAGCGGATTTCCTATCCTATTTCGATTTATTAGTGAATATGGCTACACACTCTCTCATTGACAGTAACACAAACCTAAGAACAAAGGGAATTGCCTCAATCTACAAGTCAACAGGAATTAGTTCAGCAATACCAACGGCTAATGGCCTACATGAATTGATAAAAAATCTCCTACACTAACCACGCCTTTAACACATACAGATGAAATCCGTCACACTGCTAAACATTATATCACCACAACTGGACCACCTACACACACATCACCACGCAGATTACATCCGGACAAATATAAAATAGCAAAAGACGAATTTCAACATATGTTGCAGTTAGGCATCATACGTCCTTCAAATAGCCCATACTCCTCTCCGCTACATATGGTTCCGAAACCAGAAGCTGGCGCATGGCGACCTTGTGGGGATTTTAGGAATCTCAATGGAAAAACTGTTTCTGATAGATATCCTATACCGCACTTACATGATTTCGCCATAGGTTTGCAAGGAACCATAGTTTTTACAAAATTGGATTTGGTTAAGGCGTACTACCAAATTCCAGTAGCAGAAGAAGACATAAGGAAAACTGCAATTACCACTCCTTTTGGACTCTATGAATTCACCAGGATGCCATTTGGGTTACGTAATGCCGCCCAAACCTTTCAAAGACTCATTGATGAAGTTTTGAGAGGATTGCCTTTTACCTTTGCATATATCGATGACGTGCTTATCGCCAGTCGTGATGGAAAAGAACACCTATACCATATTCAACAAGTCTTCGAGAGACTGGCACATTTTGGCTTAAAGATAAATGTCCACAAATGCGATTTTGCTGTTTCAAAGTTAAATTTCTTGGGCCATGTGATCGACAAAAACGGAATCACACCTGTCCCAGAGAAAGTAGCAGCAATACAAAACTTTCAGCAGCCGACATCACTGCGTCAATTAAGACGATTTCTCGGTTTAATAAATTACTACCGTAGATTTATTCCAGGTTGTTCCAGAATTTTGACCCCACTCACAAACTTGCTGCAAAAACAGAAGAAAAATGCAAAAATACTGATCGACGGAGAAGCGTTAGCTGCATTTCAAAATGCTAAAAAGGCGTTAGCAGATTTTACCAAGCTCTCTTACATCAGTGACGATGCTAACTCAACACTTACATTGACAACTGACGCCTCAGGAGATTCAATTGAAGCAGTTCTACATCAGAAGCTAAATGGTTCAGAAAAAGCCAATCTCCTTTTTCTCGGTCAAATTAAACAAAGCACAGCAGAAGTACAGTACCTTCTCGAGAGAGTTACTTGCTATTTACTTAGCAATAAGGCATTCTCGACATCTGCTCGAGGGACTAAACTTTACTATTTTCAAAGACCACAAACCCCTCACTTATGCTTTCCATGTGAACACAGATAAATACACACCCAGAGATACCCGACAACTGGACAACATATCCCAATTTACATCGGATATCCGCTATATTAAAGGTTCAGACAATATCGTGGCAGATACACTCTCGCGCTCCACGATACAATCTGTCGATTCTGAAACCCTTACCTTCGACCTCATTGCAGATAAACAAAAGGATGATACCACATTATACAAAATAAAAGAGGACACTTCTTTACAATTGAAGGAACACCCCGTCCCATTTGGAACAAAAACACTACTCTGTGACGTTGGGACTGGTTATTCAAGACTATATATACCACCTTCATTGAGAAAAAAGATATTTTTGCATTTTCACAATCTCTCACATCCCGGACACCGAGCAACCGACAAGTTGATTAGCAGTCGTTTTGTCTGGCCAAACATGCATACTAACATAAAACGCTGGACTCAAACTTGTTTAAAGTGCCAAAAAAGCAAAGTAAACAGACATATTAAGTCCTCTCCTGGGCATTTTCTAAAACCAGATGGTAGATTCACGAATCTTCACATGGACATAGCGGGTCCCTTAACAGAAGCAAACGGACATAGTTACCTACTCACTATTATCGACCGATTCACAAAATGGCCTGTTGTTGTTCCTCTAAGGGATATATCTGCAGAAACGATCTCTAAAAGTATATTATATGAGTGGATTGCCGTTTTTGGTTGTCCTTCAGTAATAACTACAGACCGAGGTTCTCAGTTCCAATCTACGCTCTTTGATCAGTTCACAAAACTATTGGGAGTTAAGCATATAACAACAACGGCTTATCACCCATGTGCCAATGGCTTAATTGAACGTTTCCACAGACAGCATTAACAGCAAATAATGATTCCAAGACGTGGTTAGAAAATCTACCGCTAATATTACTATCCATTCGGAATGTAATCAAAGAAGATTTAGGATGTACAGCATCCGAAATGGTTTTTGGAACGTCCTTGACGTTACCAGGACAGTTTTGTGATAAATCCAGTCAACTCCAATCAACTAAATCTTTTGTACAAAGATTTAAGCAAAGAATGATTGAACTAGTTTTCACACCCACTAGAACACAAACAAAAGACCTTTACACTCCAAAAGACCTTCACAATTGTGAATATGTTTTCGGACGAAACGACACAGTAAAAATGCCTCTTTGCTCTACTTATACGGGACCTTTCCAAGTAGTCAACAGAAAACCCAAATATTTCACAATTGTAGCAAAAGGCAAGCAAGACACTGTCTCTATAGACAGACTAAAACCAGCGTACTTGAATTTACCTATAAAGGAAAGTACGTCGGAACATTCTACAGTCGCGACAAATACCAAAGTAAATGAAACATTTTCTACACCTCCAAACACACCTAAAAACATTACCACAAGATCGGGTAGACACGGACACTGGCCTACTCATTTTAAAACATATATTAAATATTGAAAAATATTTTCAATATTTATCAATCTGCAGGGGGGTTTATGGATACAAATCCTATATCATTCCAACAAATGACTAAAAAACACAAAGTAGATTTGCACACCTGCAAAATCAGATCAAAACGACTAAAAACAGATTTCGCAATAAGGTGTGAAATTAATTTTCTGACCAATGAAAGGAGGCGATTTGCTAAACTAAAAAAAAGATAACGAGCCAGTGTGAAAAAAGTCAACAATAAATAGAGAGTTTCAAGTCAATCACCAGTCAGAAGGGCGCAGAGATCATAGAAGACTGACAGTAAATTCCATCACTGACTCAACCAGACACTAAGAGCCGAAAGTGGATCAAGAAAGGACAACAACAACAACAACAACAAATTTACAACTGACTCCAAAACAATTCATAAGTACATTTTCCTTTTCTCTTTTATTCCTCATTCACACTCTCTTTTTCAACTTAAATTGATCGCCCCTTTTTCCTTTACACCTATACAAAAACAAAAGAAACAGACATTACTCTGCTACTCTGTTGAAAGACAACGAACACAGACATTTTTGTCAAAATCACATTTTTGCTTAAACGAACTAAAACATTAATCTTTTTTACCCTATTCACAAGATAGTAAATATACAATCTTCTATTTCCTAAAAACGTTCCTTATCGTGTTGTTTCTTCTTGAAATTTGCGTTGTATTTTGTGGGCAGGGTATCCCGTATTAAATTCTCCTTTAATCCGGGTACGCTGAACCCCACACAACTTTAGATCTGTCAACACATCTACTATCAGGTTAAAAATGCATGTCTGTTATATTTTAAGCTGAAAGTAAATATGTTTTAGATCAAATTAATTATACTTTAAATCCACTAATATTACTCAAACTTTCAGTAAAGTATATTCTATTTTTTGAAGATTCATTTAATAAAGAGAATTACATTGCAATGAAAAATGACCAACGAGGGCATTAATCAGCTATTTTAGAAAAAAAAAAACTCCTTCCAGTCAATTAAATTAGTTTTTGAAATACAACAAAGTATATTGGAAATATTCAATTTAATTTATTAGCTTGAAATTAAAACCAAAATAAAGGCTTCAAGCAACACTTTACATTTTTAAAAATTCATTTTCAACCTTAGATATTGCACTTTTTATGGAAGTCCCCAGATTAAGTGTATATGGAATAAAGTTGAAGAGGTCAGTAGTGAGAAAAAATGGAAATTTCACAAAAGTGAATAGGAAAGAAGCACACACAATTGTTTATCATCTAATAGTCTGAGACCATTTTGTTATCAGAGTAATATTTCAGATAAATACAAATCTGTAAATTATTGAAGTCTGCTAAAATATTGTCAGCCAGAAATGATTAATCTTCATTTGGCTAGATTTTCGTTTTTATACAGCTTTCTTGGCCTTAATATTTTTAATGGTAATTTGAATAAAATTTTACAGAAAACACACCAAAAAATCTTTTACTTTTTACTATTTAAACCAATATCATTCAAGAGTAATCATCTACTCATTATCCAAGTTATGAATTTATCCATTTCCAATTCTGTCTGAGTAGATTTCTTTTTCTTAATTCTTATCTAAAGTGTCATTTGTATTTTTGTTACATTTTTCTTCTTCAAATACTTTGAACTGCAATGTATGCATATCATACGACACCTGATAACCTCATAGTAGTTTCATTTTTATGTCAAACCTTCACAAATATGTAAGAAAATTAAAAATGAAATTTTAGGTTCCATATGAAGAGAAGCGAAAATCTTCAACCAGAATAGAGTGTATAGCTTTCTAAATTCAAAAGCAATTATAAAAATTCAATTACAGTAATTTCTGAATTACAAAATTCAGTTATTTTACTTTTGAAAATGCTTATTCATATTCTTTAAAGATAATTTTATTTCATGTTGAAATAGGATATGCAATAGCTGAATACAAAATGTAGCAATTTTTTAGCATTTTCTGATTATTAAAGAATAGTTCCACTGTTCTAATCAGTTTATGGAAGAAGCAGATGCTGCTAGATATCCATCTTTCTGCAAGTGGTCAGCCAATCGGTTACAACACTGAAGAAAATTCTCATGAAAGGGAAATAATTGTAATGCTTACCAAAATCCACTTAATTTTCCATTACAAATAACTTTATTTGATAATTGTTTCAATATAATTTTAAAGACATTTCATTTTGATGAACATAATGAAAAATTGAAGTATATAAAAAATGGGTTCATGTGTATTTCATACTCATTGAAACATTTTCATTTTAGTACCTATCAATTTAAATAGTGTATACATAAAAGGTTGAGAAAACAAAACTCTTGAGTCACAGTATAATTTGACTTTTGACTGCAAGACATCCTGAATCCAATTCAATTGTGTGTGTCAGAAATCTTAACTGACATAAAAATCCATTTACATAAAATGTAGATTTCCTAGAACTAGTGAGTTTTGTGACATATGCACATGTTATACTTTGCCTACTTATCATCACGGTAGGTAGAGACAAAGGGTAACTTAAAGTCAAAAGCTTGGACCATATTTCTTCCAAAATGAACTTTGGACAATTTCTGATGGAGACTAGAAGTTTTTCATTTAGAATAATGTTGATTAATTTAGAATTTTGTCTTTCAGGAAAAAAGATAATTGGAATTTTGGAGAAAAAACAATCAGTTGAAAAAAAATTATATTTACTCAAGTAGATTGTTTCATTCTTAATAGGAAGAACAGTTCACATCTGTTAATCTTTTTTTATTCATATAATTTTGCACAATGTACTTAAAATGGAATATTAATAAATCTTGTGGAGATTGAATCCTTGAAAAAGCAGGGTATTTGTTTTTCAAGTCCTTAGTTCATTTTACTTTGCTCTGTTTCTTCATTAAAAGAAATCCAAACTTATCAGTTATTTTATTCTCCGATTTTTGACAAAATTAATTTAATAACTGAAAATTTATTACAACTTATTTTCTGATTAGAACTCAGTTTTAAGTTGTTTCATTTTGTAGAAAATTTAAAAAAATAATTTGTGATAGTTATTTTTACATATAAAATGATCTAAACTTTGAATATTTAACCTGGAATTAAAATAACAAGAAATTCAACTACATCCAACTCATATGTACATTAGTAAATGTACGCATATCTGTTTTTAATTTTTAAATGTAATTAACACAAAATTTAGTCTTTTTATTTATTGTGTTCAAGGGAAGGTTTTTATGATGAAAGTTATAACTTCAGGTCCAAGAAGAATTTGAAAGAAAAAAATGTAGATATTTTCATTGGTTCCCTGTTTACAGAATTTTCCATTAGAATAAAAAAAAAGTATATCAGTAGTTCAAAAAATTGAATCTGTTAAAAAAAATGTTATTTTAAGAGAAGACTGCCAAAATAGCTTATAGTGGATGGGTTAATTATATGGTAATATTTGTTGAGAATTGGTTGCATGTCAATTAACTATTTCCACTAACATCAAAAATAAAATACAAAATTCAACTGAATTGTTTTATAACGTAACAAATAGATTTATTTAGGTTGATGTACAACATGCAATGAAAAGGTAGGACAGAGTCGTGTCCCTTTAACTTGGAAATATTTGTACCAGAGTACATATTAAGAACAAGACATATTATATTAGAAACTGATAAAACATTTATATACAATTCAAAACGATATACAAGCAGAATATTAGGTATATGTTATGTTGGCAAATGTGTATGATGTTTTAGGTTTCAGAATGTCTTTCTTGTAAGCGTTCGTTAATGTTGATATCAAGTTGTTATCATTAAGTGTCTTTTTAAACAGAAAGTTCTTAAGAAGTAATTTACCTTTCACTGTAATATTTTTAAGGTCGTTCGCACATAAATGTTTGCTTAATAAATAGTAAATGCAATTCACTTTAGATGAGCAATATCTGAGAAATAATGTCCACAGAGTTGGTTGAGTTTTTAGTGTGAGTGAGTCAGCGTTGATGTATTTTTTTGGCGACAAAGTCTGGTTTCGAACGACGTGGAGTAAGTTGGCAAATTCCCTGTGGTGCTGTCGGTAATTATCTTTAACGTCTGGTCAGCAATGACTAAGACGGGAGTCGGTGAAGGTTACATCTTGGCACTTGGTAGCTACTCTATACTTCCAAAAAGTTAACACGTGTTCGGTTTATATAATGGTCAAGTGGCTCCCAGCATATGAGCGGGAAAACAGATTTGTCGCGTGCAGGCGGTCTGATTGGTCAGAACTGACCAATCAGCAAGCTAGATTGGAGGTGATTGACCAATGAATACTTGTTATATTGTATGAAAGTAGAATTTAGCTTACCATATAGGAAGAGTGCATTTCCCACAAGGAGGTAAGGCTGGTTGTGTAGTGGAAGATTCCACAAGCTTTAACTGCCAAGTAGACAATTACTTTTTTTCAAAAATTTTACTTCTGGAAATGTTTGTAAACCAAAACTATTTTTCCAAAGAAGGGAATATAGAAGTGTTTGACATATGCTGCCAATATGCCATAAATAATGGACTATTTCATTTTGATAGTATAGAAAAACAAGATATATGAATGAAAAAAGGTACATAGAAGTGTTTAACGTCTGGTTCAGTGAAATGGAAACAGTTATAAATTTCACATCTTTTCATTTGTACCCACTTCTTAAAATAATGAACATATTAATCATTGAGTCTGAATTCCAGTCGAATCCATTACATTCACTTATGTGCTAATACCCTTGGGTAAGGTATGAATCCATCTTCTTCTAACCCCCAGCTATGAATAAATAGCAGGTCAGACCCGGTTCTGTAGCCTTGGATGGCAACTGGCAACCTACTACGGGAAAAAATTTGCCTCATCAGTCATGTATTGAAAGATAAATATTTGCCTATGCGTGTATCACGCATGGCACATGACTAAATTATTGTTATTGCAACATTTTCTTGTTAAGCTCAAATATTTAACGATACAATAAGTGAATTTCTAGGGATATTTTATTGCTATAGAACTTGCCATGAGCTTAATCATTAAAAATTAAGATTCATCATCATCATTCATTGAGTTAGTGCATTTTGCACTGCTGTAGTCACCACTTCCTTCTGTTGTAATTGTGGTTCATGACTAAATAGTACTTGTCCCTGTCTCTCCTATTAAAAGTTCCTCTGCCCACTGGTAAAATAGTTGACCTCCAAGGCACAGGTGGGTTGGGGAGAGGCATTCCCTTTCAGCATTTGGATCAGGAAAACCCTTCTGACTCTCCTCGTACAGTTTTGTTGGCAGGTAGATTCTGTTGACCGGAGTGTGGTTGTGAGTGTTCATCAGAATATAAGCTTAAGTAAACTGCAAAATTTTCAATTATAATATTATAATTAATAATAATAATGATTAGATAATTATAATATATCATAATTAAGATTTTGAAAGTTAATATTTTTTAAGTTTAATATTTTTTATTTTTCAGATGTTCCTGGTTAAAAAAAACAACAAAATATTTGGCAAATTTGAGCAGATCATCATTTCCATGATGGTGTGATGTAAAACAAATACACTGGAACCTCACTTCATGAATATAATTTGTTCCTGAAGCCCGTTCATAATCCAAAATGTTTATAAACCAAAACTATTTTTCCAATATATATTTTATATTGCCTTTGCAATAAAATTTCGTATTAACCTTTGGTAAAAATGTTCAGGATACATTTATTGCAAACATATACCATGTGATTTTTCAGCTTATCTATTTTCATCAGAAAATATTTTATTTAAAATAGTTGATATTGTGAAATTGTATTATGGCACTACAATAGTATTCGGAATTTACTTGACCCCCCCCCACTGATTCAGGTTGTGACAGAAGGTCAGTTTTTAACGTGGGGACCCAAGTGTTTTCACTCGGGCAACTGGTCTAAGCTAGTCTTAGCTGGTCATAGCTTGTCCAAGCTAGTCATAGCCGATCTTGGCTTGTCAGAGCCGGTCCAAGCTAGTCATAGCCGTGATACCACCAGCACAGGGGCGGATCCCTGCGCCCGGCAAGCGTCAGAGTGTATAAACCCTTCGAGAGGAATTTATACCCTCTTTATAGTAATTTACACACCCCACTAAAATAGTATCCTTATTGATATTTATTTTTACTTTCAAATCTACAAACGTCACCGTCATTATCTGCCTGTGATTAATTCATGGTCAAATTTTACTTCAAATAAATTATTGCAATAAATATAAGATTTTGACTGCATAAAACCACTCTCCTTACCAACTGGGTCTACGATGATGAAGTGGTAAGTCTCTCCTCTCGTATTTTCTCTGCACAATTTCAAATCCAAGAACCATACTCATTATCACAATAATCAACAGTATTAAATTACAAAGCGAATAGCTTTACTTTCTTTGGTGGTAAATTAAGGAAGCCACAATTATATTATCGCGAGTCGAATGGTAGATTTGTGTTTTAACTCCTTGAGATCGCTAATCGTTAGTTTTGTATGGACTAAAAACGTCTACTCTTCGTGGCCGCATCCTTGATAGAGTATTGGTAGGGTATATAAGAAAAACGCGATTTTTAAAGAATGAAAAGTACGTTTGTTGATTCGAATCCAGCCAAAATACATTTCATTAAAATTATATATATATATATATATATATATATATATATATATATATATATATATATATATAGAGAGAGAGAGAGAGAGAGAGTGGAGTAAAAAATAGAAGCTTGGATTAAGGAATCGGGGAGCCAAGTTCGAATTCCAGGCGAATCCATTACATTCACTTACGTTCTATACACGTGTGGAAGGTATTAATCCTTTTTTTCTCCCTCCTGCTATGGGTAAATAGCAGGACAGACTGGGTTCTATAGCCTTGGATGGCAATTGGTATAGGAGAAGGACAACTCTGAATTCAAAACCTGCGGACGGTCGTTTGGAGACCTTGTGGCACGTAGTGCACCAGGTCTCTGTATTCGGCCCTTCAAAATGTGTGGTTGTTCTGCACAAAATCTTCACCACTGTAATCAAATTTCATGTGCTCGTTTCGGGCTGTCGGTTTATAGGAACTGATCTGCTTGACCCTCATACGTCGAATTCGAAGGGAGAGTCGAGTGTATATATATATATATATATATATATATATATATATATATATATATATATATATACACACACACACACACACACACACACACACACACACACACACACATATATATATATATATCTCCGTATGCGCAAAATGATAACGGTTGATGTAATACTTTTCTTTCATTGTCAAATTGAGATGTTCTGAATTTCATGTGAATTTTTCTTCGAACATATTATACCAAGAAACGTAAGATTTATAAGCTCATAGAATCTGTTAACAATGGGTAGGTTTGGTGTACGTCAGTGGTAGGATTGCCGACGGTGATTCTCGATTCGTGTGTTAAAGTTCAGCAAGAATCTGTTAATGAATATTTGTCTTCTTGTAAGAAATAGGTTATTATTTTCGGTTGGAAATTATTAAATCCGCACGATATTTAATGATTTCTAATAATAGATTTAAAATGTTTCCAGATTCAAAGTAAACGTTCAGTCATCCACCAGGAAAACAGGACCTGACTAAATTCGAACCTGTAGACTGTACAGTACACGGGAATTCTTGCGCGACTCGATTGCGAACTACTTTGTCGTTCATAGGTAACTCTACTGACTTTTCCGTCAACGCGAAACAAACTTCTGCACTGCGAAGCCGCCAATGACGTTCTTCGCAGTTTTTGCCGTAACAATTTTAATAATTCTGGAATTAAGTAAAAAAAAAAATATCAATTGTTGAACGGCACAATACAAGGAGCGACAATCAGTTCTGGACAAATAATGAATTTCTCCTCGCGCCTTTATAACTAAGCAACTAGCATAATTAAAAGAAAAAACTTGTATTTCAAACGAGTGATTGATTTTATGGAAATATTTCGACTAGCAGTAAAAGAGGAGAATACAACTCGTATATTTATCTGTTTTAAAATTCGTTTAAGAGCTCTGAAAACAGATAAATATAAGTGTTTTATTTTCTTTCAACACAATAGGAAGGACGCTCATCAGATTAAAAGATGAAGGAGCAGTTACAAGTAATGGCAATCTGATCTACAAAATTAATTGCATGAACTGCTCAACAAGTTATGTGGGCGTGACTTCAAGATCATTGAAAGAACGACTGGATGAACATCGAAGACTTTGTGATAAGGTAATTTCAAATGAAAACGAAAAACAAAAATTGGAAAAAACATCAGCGATTGCATTACATGCCATTACAGAAGGTGGTCACAGAATTGACTTCGACAATCCGGAAATAAAATTGACCAACCAAAAGCATTTCAATCACAGAAGAGTAGATGAACAAATGGTAATAGTAAATACAAAAAATGTCTGCATTAGGATAGATGCAGCACAACTCCATCCTGTCTGGACCTCTCTGCTTCAAAGAAAAATATTATATGACAAAAAAATGGCAATATGTAGAGTAAAAACAAAATTCCTTTTTCTTTTTTTTTTACGCCTCATCTTCTTCTTACGTTGTAAACGTCATCAACACGGTTTTTTTCTTTGATTTGAATTCTTAAGCGTGTCTAATTTCTTTGAGTGACCAAGACTGGCAACTGCCAGTCGAAATATTTCCATAAAATAAATCATTCGTTAGAACTACAAGTTTTTTCTTTTAATTACGCAACTAACAACGGAAACAAGCATCCTAACTTTAAGCAAATAGCAGTCTGAAATTTTCTGTAAAAGTTCTATTAATAATCAATACACTTATTCCATGATAAAACAAATCAATTGCAATAACATATTTAAACATTTAACTTCAGATTCGAACCTATTACTACAAAACCGGTAACGGACTGCTACGTACTAAAGTCAAAACCTCTCGTGGATTTGAACCCGTATAGCAAGGATAACAGTCTGACACCTTACCAATGAGCCAACAGAGGCAATTTAAATAAAGCATCATTTTATACACTACTACTTATCATTGCAAAGTTTTAAATGAAAACTGAAGTCAATCAGTTGTTGACCGACACTATATAAGTGGCGACAATCGAGTCAGTACGAATGAGTGTGTAGTGATGGGGTAAGTGTTTTGGCAAGCTCAGTTTCGGTGAGAGATCGAACTCTGGAATAAGAAGTGTTTTTCAATTATATGTCAGTAATAGGTTACCTTGAATGATTTGAGAAATAAAAAAAGTATAATTTGTTTGCACTTTTTCATGTGATTATTATACCAATAAATGCAAGATTTATAAGCTCCTAAAATCATGCTGTTGTTAGTCGGTTTTGTGTTGGTCAGTGGTAAGATTACCGACAGCGATTTTCGGATGCATGTGTTCAAGTTAAACAAGTACACGTCTACGAAATTTGCCTTCGTGCAGGAAATGCGTTAATATTGTCGGTTGGTAATAAATAAAGCCGCATCACATTTAATGTTTTAAATTATTAATTCAGAATGTTTTTAAAATAAAAAAGTAGTCGTTAAGACAGTACCCAATACTATTCTTGTACGTAATTACTGAAGTAAAAACGTCCTTGGGGATTTGAACCCGAAAAAAAAGAAAGAAAGACAGCTGGACACCTTACTAAACGTATTCTCATTTTATGCACTAGAAACCTACTGATCATTACAAAGACTTAAATGAAAACTGGAGTCAGTCAGTTGTTGAACGATACGATATAAGTGGCGACAATCAGTTCAGGCCGAATGAGTGCGTGGTAAAGTGTTAAGTTGTTTAGCAATGGCGATTTCGATGCGGGTTCAAGCACTGAAATAATCTGTGTTTTTTCAACTGTATGTTAGTGATGGCTAACCAGGAATGTTTTCAGAAATAAAAGGTATAGTTTATTTGCAGAGTTGTTCCGACTTTCGGGTGAACTTTTTCTTGGAATATATTATACCAAGAAATGCAAGATTTATAAATTAGTAAATTGAAGTTTGGTGTAGGTCAGTGGTAAGATTGCCGACTGTACCTCTAGGATTCGTGTGTTCAAGTATACGTTAAATGGATGTTTTCTGTGTGAAAATAATGCTTTATTATTGTATCGTTGATGGACTAATGGTTAGGTGGAAAAAACATGAGATTTTTCAATTATGAAAAGTATGTGTGTTGGTTCGAACCAAGCCAAAGACGCATTTTATTAAAATAATATTTCCTTGCGCGCAAGATGATAGCGGTTGGTGCTATGCTTTTGTTTCAATGCCAAATTGAATAAAATATTAGTATTTATTTTTCGTAAAATATTTGAATAACCAATATAGACGTAGGTTGTTGAGGGCTTGAAACGACTGGTCAGTACCGAAGCCTCAAACATACAAAGTTTATCATTTAAAAAAAACAACAATTCGAAAGAAAGACAAAACTCAGATTATCCAAATCCAAAATAATAAAATTTATTCAAAAACGACAGTATGTAGTGAGTGTGATTTGGTTGTATACGATATTAGTGTTCGAGTATATAGGTAAAGGTGGTTTTCCCATTTGGACACATAGTGGAGAGTTCGAAATGTTTTTTTCGTTACTCACACTAGCGACATCAAATGTAGGAAGAACAGTTTCAGCAAAACAGTACTTAACTGGTGTCGCTAATGTGGGGTGTTCCTAGTTCTTGAAATGTTTACCATGACGATGTCGGGAATCTGTGAGTTCGTTCTTTAGCTGCGGTCAATGAAGCAACGGAATAAAGGTTTTGAGTGACTGCCTCCTTCCATCTGCCGACATGAAGTTCAGAAACTGGTGGATTTCTCCCTCCTGAACTCAAAATTTATGCGCTATTTATATGTTTAAGACGGCTTGTCGATGAGGAAGTGTGCGGACGTAGTTGTAAGTTAAATTTCACGACTAATTCAGATAATTACTCGCGTCGAGGAAAATGAGTGTAGGAAAAATCGTTTTTCGGATCAATCGTTTTTTTGTCCCCTACAAATTGCACGAACGAAATGGGAGATCCGGACTACCAATTGTAGGAAATGTAAGAAGAAAAAAAAAGCGGATCAGTCCTGTTTTAGGTCCTGTTTGCAAAGTTGTTCTGAATTTCACGTGAACTTTTTCTCAGATTATATTATATCAACAAACGTAATATTTATAACCTCATAAAATCGATTAGTAATTAGTCGGTTTGGTGTAACCCTATCGACCCAGCCCCTCCGACGTCTTACTATCTGGGTTGAGGTATCTACTCGTTCCTAACCGAACTTAAGTTAGTGGCCGTAGGTCCCCTGAGCATCTGTAGATCATTCGACCGGTCCACTGGTTTAATCCTGCTTCCTGCCCACGTTGTGTTTGGTTTGATCCAGAAAGCAGAAGTGATGTTCATCCATACACGGTGGACTGAAGATGTAGACACGGCTGGAGAGTCTGCGCTAAGAAATTCAGAATGCAGCAAAAAAAAAAAAAAAAAATTAATATCTGCAGAAAGCCGAACAACCAACTATTCAATAATTGAATTGTTAATGTCTTTTATATAGCAGAAAAGAATAGTATAGAAAAGAAACGGGTTGCAGAAAAGAAAAGTAATTGACGTAAAAACGCATACACTGGATTCTGAACACAGAGAGAGTGTGTTATGATTAACTTGGTATTAAATCGTTTCAGAACGATATACGACTCTTGTGATGGAGGAATAAGATTTCTGTGCGCGGCTTAAAGTTTATAGTGGAGTTCCTCCTTAGCAGTAGTAACAGTAGTAGTAATATTCGTGGTAGCAGAAGCAGCGGTACTTATATCAACAGTACATGTTAGCGGACGCTTCGTTTCAATCTCTGACGTCACGTTCTCTCCTTCTTCAGTCTCCATCTCGACTCTCCACTGTCTCTAGCCCAACTCTTGCCCGGGATAATTCTCTTCCGTCTGCCTCTTCCGTCTGCCTCTTTTTCTGCATAACTACGCGTTTATATAGAAAAATCCGGCTGTTTACAATTGAACCTACTACTTCGCACGTGATTATCACAGGGTTTTGGCTGTTTCAACCAAAATCGTGTGGATTCTAAAGATCCTCCTTGCTTACTCAACTCTATTCCAAGTTTTAATCAATAAAAATTATTTCGACAATTTCCATTGTCTGGTAATGACCCAGTTCCAATGGGTAAAACTCTTGCCCTAGATCCGATTTCACTACCAGTAAACAAAAATGCTCTGATCTAATTTCGCTGTTCAAATCCATTCCAATTTCACTAAAAAATACGTGTGTGGGTGTTTCCCAGACTCTCTCTGTCACAGTTAGTGATTAGTTTACCAACAGTGATTGTAGGATTTGTGTGTTCAAGTTCAGCAGGAATCCAGTAACGTATATTAGTCTCCGCGCAAGAAATGTGTTAATGTTGGAAATTATTAAATTTAATTTTTGTTTGCTGATAAAAAATCCAGAATGTTTTTAGTTTAAATGTAAACATAAAGTCAGTCGCTGATCTACGTTCGAGCTTGTAGTCCATGTCCATGAATTCTTGTGCTATTCGATCCCGTACTACTTTGTTCTTCTCATGTGACTTTACTGACCTTACCGTCAAAGTAAGGTAAACCTCTGTACCAAGAAGTGGCCAGTAACATTCTTAGCATTCTTTACCGTAACAATTTTAATTATTTTGTAGTCAGTCAGTTGTTGAACGACACAAAGCAAGTGGCGACAATCACTTCTGGACGAATGAATCCAAGTTCTTCTCACACCTTTACTACTTAGCAGCTAACAATCTGAAATTTTACTCACAGATTCTATTAAATAATCAATACACTTATATTACATGATAAAGCCGATAAATTGAAACAATTTATTTAAACTACTTCAAAACCATCATTGTGTTTGAACCCGTATAGAAAGAACGATAGCCAGGCACCCTAACAATGACAAACCAATGCCATCTAAGCAGGAGGTGTCATTTTATGAACTAGAAACCTATTGATCATTGCAAAAACCTAAATGAAAACTTAACTGTGGATTTCAACTTGCGGTTTGTTCGTTTGATTCATTTTGTTTGACGGCATATCAACCTCAGTGGGTTAATTAATGCCGACAAGATTTTTATTGCTGGTAATATCTTTTCCAAAAATTTATTGCTGGTAATCCACTTTTCCTTCAAAAATGCATTTCTGGTAATATTTTTCTTCCAAAATGTATGGCTGGCAATATTCATTTTCTTCAAGAATATATATTGCTGGTAATATTTAATTTCTTCAAAGATGTATTGCTGGTGATAATTTTTGCCTTCAAAAAATTTATTGCTAGTATTAAAACCTATTTTTACACTTTCATAATGTTTTACCACCAGTTTTGTGGTTAACTATTTGCCCATAGCTGGAACCCTAACAGGTGCTACCACCCCGGGTTAGGGTGGACATGGGAACATCAACAATTAAAAGGTGGTTCCACGCGCCTCAAAACCGCCTGACCAGAAGCCTTGCTGTTGGACGTAGCTTATCGTCTTACCCGGGACGCGGATGTAGCTTATCGGCTTATCCAGGACACCGGATATAGTTTATCGTCTTATCCAGGGCACCGGATGTAGTTTTTCGTCTTACCCAGGACGCTTTGAACTTGCACCGCAATTCATTACCATGTAACTGCAATGTGTAAGGTCTACAAAAATTGCCATATTTAGTGATTAATGCAATTTAGTAATTTAGTGAATTCAAAATCACCCTGAAATATTGGTAGTCCAAATATTTACTATTTAAACACGTCAATTGTTCTCGGAAAATATTTTACAAACCTAGTGTTTATTTTAAGAATTAAACTAATAGAAAATTCGAGACTGTAACAAAAACTTGTAATCCAATATCCTACCACCAAACTACTAAGATTCTGCGTTAAGAAAGGAAACACTGAGTCATGAAATACTTTTCAAATCTGCCGGAGTCCCTTAAATTAAAAAGAAAAACTCATTTAAGAGGCTGTTAGGTAGTGTCTAGTGTTGTCAGGTGGTAGTTAATGAACATAGAAAAATCTCGGTAGAAACATTACATCTAACATTAAGCTTTGTTTGTTCTACCGCGTGCTTTACAAAAGTGACAAAGACAATACACCAAATTTAGATAAATCTTAGAATCTTTAACTATTTGCCAATTTATAACATGCAATATTTAAAAGCCTGCAATTCATATTGAATTTAGAAAAGCTTTAGTAGGAAGACTACCACTAGTTTTACACCGTGTAATAAACATGCTTTATCCAAATTAGACATTAAGAAATATAATATTAAGAAAAGCCTTAAAGGAAATGTTGTATTTATAGTCGTGTGAAATAAAGTATTGAACAGGACATTCGCCCAACATTGGACTTGCAATTACTGTCTCTTCTGCTGCTATTGACCGATTAAATCAAATTCGAATTGTTATAGGACTTTTTCATGAAGTAAAAAGAACCCTATGAAAAAAAGGGTAGCGTAATACAAACAAATGTTTGCGGTAACGTTGATATAAGGCCAAAGCACACGACAATGACAGACGACATGAGCCGAATTTTAAAAAAGAGAAATATGTTGTTTATTGAATACACAAAATGAAAGGAGTTACACAAATTAAGTGCTTTGTGTGACAATAATGGCCAATAACATGTATAGGCAAATAGAAAACATATAATCCAAATAAAAGTAAATAGTGCAAAAAATATCCCTATTTTACAATAAAGCATATTAAGTTATACCTTTTACAATAAAGGATATACTGAAAACAAGATCTGCTGTTTTACAATAAAAATATAAAATATGCTGCATGAAGTTCCCAGAATATCAAACGACATTGTAACAAAATTTTAGAAAAAGAGAAAGATAGTACTTCTCTGAACGCATTTCAAGAACTAGGTACAATTACTGTAACGACCTTTCTTGGTAACAGTGAAGAAACGGTTTTCACACAGTCGATGAAATTTACTTAGATGAGGGAGCGGTCTTGGTTTTCTTTTAGTCCTCGGCTGGCGGTATCAAATTTCTTCTATGTCGTTGTTCTTGACCGACATGATGTGGTTTTAACCAGCGGCTTGTGTCGAGCCCTAGATGGGAGTGACCTGCCTCTTCTTGCAGCTGAAGATGCGGTCTCTTGTCCTTATACATTCAATTGAATTCTTTTCTTTTATACACTAATACTGGCTCCAGATTGTGTCTCGGGGTTTGGAGCGAAGCCCTCTGATAGGTGTCAAAATAAAGCATACGCCGCTATTTTTCCATAAAATATTTGTTGAAAGTCAATAGACGCAAAATATTTTTTGAAAGTCAATAATTTAAACTAGAGCCTAAAACAGTGCCTGTTTTCTTTCAGAAAAGCAGACGATATATTCTCAATCAGTTTAAATCTCTTATATTGTCGAGCATTTCTTATATTGCCGAATATCCTGTTTTGGTACACCAGCTATTGTTACCATAGGCATATCTCTGGTAACAACAACGGGTGTACCAAAACGGGATACTCATGCAAAAATAAAAGTTTTCGCCATAGTATTTGCGGATATATCCGCCAAGAAGAACACATCTTAGCAAATATATATGTCCTTTACAGAGGGAGTAAGGTTCCCGTAATTTAGAAGGGCACATGTGTAAACCAGTCATTAAGTGACGGGAAATAAAGCTCCAAGGTGCATGAGTGTATCTTCTAATTTTAACTATTTCACATTGAACACGGGCCTTAGTTCAAAGCCGAAATTCTAATTCCATGTGCAACCAAACCAATCTGTTCGAGACGAGCTTTATGGAGGCGTTCATACCAGGATGTAACAATTGATGAAATGTAAAGAAAAACTACACCGCAAATAACAAAGGGACGTAATCGACAGGCTGCCGAATTTGAAGGTTGCCGTTAGGAACATGAATTTTGTCAGTTTCAAGGACGAAGTGAAATTCAAGAGAAACGATTGTAGTTGCTAACTATTTGACTGATCTTCAACAAATCACTGGTATTATGTACAAGGGCCCAAAACATGGGCATTGAGGCTCCGAGATATTGTATCCAAATGAATGTTTTCAACGCATTTAATAAAAAGATTATCTGAGATAAACTGGATCAGATAATCCAAATGTCTTATTTACCACGGTGAATATTTGTGAGAAGTTCATTAGAAAGCGAAATGGAAGGTGTGCTTCTCCAATAATCGGCGAAAATATCATACCACCAAATAAGCTGCTAAGGGCTCTAGTCCCAAGCCGTTGTTTCCGGCCTCCATATGTGACCATTTTCCGAGAAAAGAAATAAATTGACTTTTACTGACCGTCGATCTTGTGCTGCAAAACAGCACCCACATACATTGGATACATACCAATAAGTGCGTTTTATATTAATGACAGAAGATATATACATTCAAAATAAGTGTCTAAAACACAAATTTATCCAAAAGCAAAGAAAGATAGCTTTTATGGGTTCGTAGTGTAAGTTCGAATGAGAAAAGTCTATCTATAAAGAGTGGTAGTAAGAATGACTTACTGCAGTGACCTGGTTTGGGCTCTGACATCTACGTTGTAATCGGGCTGTAATTACTGTTGAGAGAGAAATAAAGCCTTCGACCTAGTCTCTGGTTAATTACAGCTTCTAGGGATTTAAGATAGGCACCTGGAATATTTTCACTAGTTAATAAATTAGAATTTACGTTTTTTTTACTTACATCAACAGGTGTCTAAAGAGAAGGCCAGGTGCTGAATTTAAATTGTGTTGTGAATTATCTATCGGCAAAGGAAAATGTGAATGACATTTTCAAACATATTTAATATATTAGGATAACGTTAGTTTTGTTTGGTATAAAAGAAAACCTACGTTTGAAATCTTGGTAAACTTTTTGTTGCTATTTTTTAGAAAGTAGATCTAAAGAGCATTTTTAAATTTTTCCACCTTTAACAAGATAAAAGGATAATATTTACATTATTTATATTGTTCAGATTGTTATCCTCATCTTTATTGCCATATTCACGACATTTCGGCTGTTTCGTCCTCAAGGAGACATAGTTCAGTGTATAATAGCGTTGATTGGAACCAATGGCTTGACCCTATGAGCTGTGAGTTCAATGCCTAACTGTGGCAAATCTCATATTAATAAGCTAAAAATGGTTTTATGGTTGGGTGAGACCAAACTAGAGCTTTTTGGGAGGAACAATAGGTAGCTTTTGAAGAGAAGAATTTGATACCAACCATTAGTCATGGCAGCTACAGCATTATTATTTTGGGGTGCTTTGCTGCAGCTGGAGCACAATGGATACTGCAATATACCAAGCAATATGAACAAATGTGTTTTGTCTTCAGGTCAATACGTCTACGGATCTCAGTGTCGCCCTGACCATCCTCTGATATTTAAACTTCTGCGTCTGCTTGATTCTAACGCCTTTATCCACTGTGCCATGTGTCCTTGAGGATAAAGGCGTTAGTTAGATCCCGTGACAGGACCCAAAGAGTGTGAGTTCAATACCCGGTTAAGGCAGTCGAGAACTTTCAGAGGGAAATTAACAGGAGATAACTGATAACTGATATCCATTAAACATGGCACGTGGAACTAGAACAGTCTATCCCAGTGAGCAAAATAAAGGGTTCAGTTCGACATTCCAACCACCTGAAGAAGGCCGGAGCGTACAACGGCTGAAACGTTTGTATAAATATGGCGACAAAGATGAGGATAATAGTCCGAATAATGTAAATAATGTACTGTTAAATCATATTAAATAAAGAAAAATATTAGAACTAATATTAAATACTTAATTTACCATTGTATAGGTGGCATGCTTTATAAAATTCATATTATCAGTCATATGAAATTAAAAGAAATTTCAAAAATACTATTTAATATTCAATGAAGAAGCGAATAAGATGCATACTTTACGACTTTTACAAATACTGCAAATTACATTAAATAATGATATAAAAAATTACCGGCGTATAAGACGCATATTTTAAAAGACTGGAAAATTCTCCCTTTCTAGTTCTAAGTTTTCTGTCACGGTCTATGTGAATAATGTCTTGTAGTCACTTCAGAATTAAAAAAAAAACATATATTCTTCTGTTGTCATAGTATGGGCAGAAATGTCTCACAAATGCTATCTGATTCTCGAAATTTAAATAAAAAAGGAACGATGTGGGAAAATTGTGGAAAGGAAAGCCTGCATGAATGAAAAAATAACAGTTCTTTATATTTTCAAAAGATTTAATTTCTTCCTTAGTAAGCGTTATTATTTCTGATTTTTCTTCAAGACGCGTTTGTTCTGCCAGTGGTAATATTATGTTGTTGAAATTTGATACAAGTTTTCTATAGAAATTCGCCATTCCGAAAAATCTAAGTAGCGATTTACAATCATTTAGTTCGTCAAGTTTTTATTACTGGATTTAAATCCATCAACTGAGATGTGAAATCCTAGAAACTCGAGCTCGCTGACGGAGAAATTTTAAAATCATATTCACTGAGGTTTTGTAATATTTCCACAGGATGTTTAGAATGACTATCTTCGTCATCCGAGAAGATAAGAATGTAAGTGAACGTACACCTGACGTCACGAAAAATACTATTCATCATTCTTTGGAGGGTACTGGACGCGTTCCGCAAGCCGAAAGGCATATAATTGTACTCATATAATCCGAAAGGTGTGGTCATCGCTTTTTTACATATGCCATCAGGGTGTACTGGTATTTAGTGATATGCCGATAACAGATCGATTTTCGAGAACATTTTTTTGTTATGCAATTTAGACAACAGAGATTTTATATTTGGAATCGGGTAGCGATCAGGTTTTGTTAAAGAATTCAATAATCTATAATCAAATACGGGTCGGTAGGTTCCATCATGTTTAGGCACCATATGTAAGGTTGTACTCCTTTCAAATTTGGAAGGGAAAATTATTCCAGTTTTCTGAAGTTTCCGATATTCCTCAATCGCTATGTCGTATTTTTGTGGAGATGATTATCTGGTCTTTGAGAAAGGAGGAGGATTGCTTCCACTTTCAATTCTGTGAAATACCTTGGGTTTGGTAGCGTTGAGATCTCGATGTGGCGAGATTAAATTTGAATATTTCTTTATGATATTTTTTACTGTTTTATGTCTGTAGGAATGCCTGTATAAACATCAATGTTCATAATCGTAGACGATGGTTGTGCTTTAGAATGTCTACTTGTTTTATTGATTTGCTTACTATTGGTGCAATCAACCAATAGTTCAGAGTGACTCAAGAAATCATACCCTGCAACGAGAAAGGTCCCTTCTGAGGTTATTCAATGTTAATGTGATTGCAGTTTGACCGGCGCATTCAATTTTCATTCCGTTGGCTGCTATTATAGAAATGTTGGTCGGGTAGATGACGACACCGTTTTAAAACTGTTTTGGTATTACTGATATAGCAGTTCCTGTGTTTACAACAATATTCGTGTTATTAGCCGCGGGATTACTTCAAGAAGCGGCGACTGTGCGGAAACTATCATGTCTTCCCGAATTAGTTTCCCTGATTTATATTTGATACAAGTGAATTGGGTTGTAAATTGGGTTGCGTTTGGACATTTCGTTTGTTAGGCCATTTGCACCAAGGTTTGCAGAATTTCGGGCGTTCTGCAAAGTAAATGTGTGATCGATAAATCCTGGACTTCTGACCTCTGTGAAACGGGAAGCTAATCATTTGTTTTATCCTGGTATCTATGCGGTTGTCGTTGGTGTTGTCACTGTTGTTTTTCTCTGGATACTTGTTGAATGCGTATTGTTTCTTGCCTGTTGAGGCATAGAAAAAGATCGTCAGACATTTTTCCTAACCGATCCGTTTCCAGATCTGTTTGTGCAGCTATCACTGGCATTATGGAGAGAGGTAGCGCTTATATGAATTTGTGTCAGACAATGTCTTCTTTTACTTCGATACGACTGACTAACGAAATCAATTCGTTTAAATAAGTTGAAGGTCGTCCTGATATGGTTGAGGATGACAACAGTTTGTCAAGCATCTCTGGTTTCAACTTTTCATAAGAATTAATTACTGCTTCCTTAAGGGTATCATAATCCTTTGAATGTAGTATAATTGTTCGTATTTTTCCTACTATATCTGGAGGAATAGCTGCCAATGTATGATAAAACTTTTGTCTCGCTTGTTTAATGTTCGTAATGTTGAATTGTGTGCTTCCATAATGGAAAACCAAGCGATCACCTTATTTTCTGTAAATACGGGTGTTTTGATTGTCACGGCTTGTACAGATGGATCTTGGTTGATCAAACATTTGTTCCGCGTCGATTCATTTTTCCTGCCATGGTTATCATTGCTGAAGAAATCGTTTAAGTTTGGTGGTAGTAGCAGTAGTTCAGTTTTTGATGATTGGTATTTCGTAAATTACTTTGGATTGGTCACCAGGTTAAATTTGGTAATGTGTGTGAAAACTTTTTATCTTGGTGCTTGGTATTGCGCGTAGTCCCCAGTATATAGTGAGTTATGGGTGGCTCAATTTGGGCCTTGTTAGGATTAGTCTACTATAAACGATGTATGAATGAGTAAATAAGATACGATAAACTACATCCTGGCCTGGAGTATAACAATAATAATTTATATAAACATTAATAAGTAGTTTCGTATTGTACAAAAACAATAGTAATGTTCATAGATGGCACACGGTTGGTATTTAAGTAAGATTAAATAAAATGTTTGTGTTTTTTTATGCATTTCAATGAATACAAGAGTTTGTAAAAGTACTTAAGATTTTTTGGGAGATGCTAGTTTCATTTGGTGAGATGTCCTGTGAATAAGAAAAAGGAATTAGTATGCATAATAGAAGTAAATGTGGGGTGAAAATGACGAGGAAAGTGTGAGGTGTGGTAGTGGTTGTTGAAACCGAGATGCTTTTGAGGAATCAGCTCACAGTTGTAAGTGTTTGTCACTCTATGTCTGGAATCTCTTCTTTTTTTTTTCTTTTAGTCACGGATCCATTTATATTATTAGCGAAGTTGAAAGCAGCTCCGATTAAGCTGTTGATTATTTCAGGCGCGCTCATTTCTTATTGGTCAACATATATTAATTTGGATTGTATTTAATCAACTTCAACTGGAAATTATGCGTGGAGCCTATTGCGCAAAGCCCGAACCATTATGAAAGAAATAACTTCCTGTTTCTTCTCTTAGTGTCACTAGACATATATATGGTAAGTGCCCAAGTTCAAAGCATAAAACAAATAACTGACTCGAACATAAAGCTAAATTGCCTTAAATGTTCTTCTAAGGAAGATATAACAGCATTTTGCGAAAAATTAAAAGGTATATCTCTGTATACACACATTTGTACTAACACCTGTGAGGAGAATAAATTCTAATTTCCTATAGTAAACTTACCCATCCAGTGGGGTACGAAAAGGACGGTGGTCAATTGCTTATTAGACACCAGTATTCAGCATTTTTACTTTTTGAAAAAAATAATTAAATGGCTAAATAGCCCCCGATAGGATGTTAAAAAGTGGATTTTCAAGTTAAAACCTATTTAAAACAAGCTAACAGGCGATTTAATCAAATTGTACTGGATATTGAGACGGAGAAGGTGAGGCAACTTCCTTTGCCTGTATTAATTGATAGTGAATTTGATATCTTAAAAATTGATGAATTAGATTCAATTGAGAAAAATCTCATCAGTTTGAACAAAAGGTTATCCTTTTCAAGAATTAAACATGGCCAGGTCGATATCTTAGGATTAAAAGGTGTCGACATATTCATGCATTCTACCAAACTCGTTAAATGGATGAGGGGCTTAGCATAGGAATTACCGAGTTATATAGTGCCATTTGGAGAGATTTAATCATTTTCTATATGATCATCAGATAAAACCAGTAAATTCTAAGACTTCAGTTAGTCAAAACAATTATCATACTATTGTAAAGGAGTTAGCCAAATGTTCTGAGTGAGAAGTACATTTTGTATTAAATTCAAAAGACACCTACACTGATAACATACCTGATACCTTTGATATGTCTATAGTAGAAACAAATGTAAAGCACATGTTAGAGGTTGATTCATTTATCACGGAAGTAGATATAAGTTCTTATGACAGAAAAATAGAGAAATTCAAGGAATCTATTGAATTAAAAAACGATGAATATTATGTGGATCTGCCGTGGTAGGACAAAATCATTTTTGTTTCATCTAATTATAAAGTAGCCCTAATTGTATTTCAATGAACAGTGCAGTCTCTTTAACGTAAAAATCTGCATAAAGATTATAGCGAAGTATTCTTTCAGTAAGAAAAAGAAGTCTTTCTAAAAAGAATACACATACCATCAGTAGAGTATGAAAAATACATTTGGATTCCACATAGAGCTGTGTTCAAAATGGAACCTCAAGCTACAAAAAAACTTAGAGCGGTTTTCAATTGTTCATTGAAAACGTAGGACAGGTGCTCCTTAAACGAGGCTGCCTATTCAAAAATAAACATGATCAACAATATGATCGAGTTATTGTTAAAATTCAAAACAAACACGTATCTTATGTTAGGCGTCGTAAGGAAAGCCTTTCAAATTAAACTTAAACGGGAGGAATATAAGCACAAATTCCGTTTCTTCATAAAAATGGAGACGAACTGTTGTCCTCAGATATATAACACATTCATTTTCAGATTCACCACAAGCCCATTTATTCTTAACTACATTTTAAAATATTATTTAGAGCAGTACCAGCTTGATGAATGTACTGAAATGCTCAAAAATAACTTTTATGCAGATAATCTACAAGAAACTAGCAATAATCGCGATAGATTTATCGACTTGTATAAAAAAGGTGGTTGATAGAATCAAAGAAAGCCATTTCCCCCTACGCTCTTGTAACACTAATAGTAAGGAGCTTAAATCAATTATGGTAAACGAAAATACTATCTCTCAACATGAACATTATGAAAAGATATTAGGGTATAACCATTGTCCTAACGATAATACGATGACAGTGACAAAGATCCCAATTATCAGGAATGTGAGGACTAGGAGGCAGATATTAGCCCAGTCAGTCAGGATTTGTGACACCTTATCATTATATGAGAAAGTTCCCAAGAATATATTTGTAACATGATCTACATTATCCAACATGTCTTTCTCAAGTCAAGCTATTAATACAGAGCAAGCCTTAAATATTTATTGACTTTGCAATGCATAACCACAGTTTATGGTCTCGTGGTTATGTTCGCTAAAGGAAAAGTGGCTCTTTCAAAAACAAAATCCAATGTATATAGTCTTTGAAGTATTGTCTATAATTTTGAAATCCTTTTCAAATATTATGATTGAAAATGTGTGCATTATGGTGGATACACTGGTTGTACTATCATAGTTACTTAGTGATACACCTACAAGCAAAATCCTACTTGTTAGAAACCCGCTTAAGTATATACAAGCCATCAAAAGTCGAATTGAGAAAATTGAAAAAAGGATAAAATTTAAATACATACCTGGTTTCACGAGGAGTTAACTTTGACCAGTTTGTGACTAAATTGGAGTTTTGGAAACATGGTCCATCGAGGCTAACAAAATACTCTTTTTACTGGCCTAGTAACAGTCTACTAACAAGACTGATTCAACCACAATAATAAACAGACAGAGATTCTTTACATTTACAAAACTATATAATGCAACAGCCATGGTGCTTGAATCATACATAAATGCAGAACACCAGCCAGATTGGGAAATCATAAGCTGGATGCAAAGTTATATCTCATCAAGTCAGTGCAGGAAGAAGTGTTTGAAAGAGAATTAATGTATTTGAGGGATCCTCATTAAGGTGAAATCCCCAAGTTGGTGGAAAAACTTTAAACATCGTTTTGGATAAGGATGGGATACTAAGAGTAAATGGCAGGATATCGAATGTTGATAGGAAATAAAATATTCCATATTATATGCTAAATATCATTACGTAACCAGATTAATTACTGAAGATACTCATCATTGGTGTAAACACTTGGGAGTTGGTGTAACCATTACAAAGATTATCTGGATATTGGATAACTCAAGCAATACAGGTAGGCAAGTCGGTGATATCTGGATGTTATGTCTGCAAACGCTACAATAGTCTGGCGTTTAGATATCCCAGGTTCACCAACCTAAATACAGAGTGAATTTAAAAAAACCCGATTCAACATACATGAGTAAATTACACTGGTCACATAGAAAAAAGAAAAGGCAACAAAGATGTATTAGTTGGTATTTACGTGTTTGAATGTACGAGCTGTACATATGGAAATTATACCAGATATGGGCATTATGTCATTCATTCAACCCTTTACACGTTTTATCAATCATTAAAATCCATGTTGTGCTAATTAAGAACTGAGCAGACTCCCAAAATTACATTTGTAAACAAAAGTGTTCGCGCAGCTGACATAATGAAAGTAGGCAGGTCTGTGGAGAGACACAGCCTAAAACACTCCATTGGAATTGTCCCATAACCATGATGTAAAGGAACCTCCAGAAGATGCATCACAACAATAAAGAAAGACCCACGTCAGGCCTAAAAGAAAAAATAAAATAATACAAACTCTGATGTTGTTTACTACTGATATTACCAAAATAAAATAAAATAAAGTAATTAATATTCTCTGTACTAACAGAATAGTATGGCCAGAATAATGCCAAGGAATCCTAGAGCAGTTTGCTCGCAAGGTTCCTCATCTTTTTATATTAATCTTACTTATATCTAAATATTTAATGTAGTTCTCATTGTGAAATGAACATCACACTAATAAAGAGATTCACTGTGAACTCTGGTGACTTAATTATTGGACTTTACATGTTGACTAAATGGTTGCATATGAAAGTGCATTTAACTAGGCATGTTTTCTTCCTTGTTGGGGATATATGTGAAATAAGATATTATATGACTATTTGCCCTTGGCAGCTGCTGATTGGCGCACTTTTCTACCTTTTTTGAACTCATTTTATTACTTCCGAATGACCACATACTGAACGGGTGATAACCACACCGTTATCACCACAGAGTCCGTAGATGGTGAGAACATCAACTCACCCTCAGCAGATGAGTTTGGTCGCAGACACCATTAAGCTTACAAAGAATACAAAAACGGGTGAATGAAAGTGTGCATATAGAGATATATTCCTTTTTTATACATGTGTACAGACTTCCAATGAAAGATTGCAAGTTCTTTGTTAATTTAGTTTAAGTATTATATATGCCTGTGTGCAGTCAAGTAAGTCTAGGTTGTTTGTATTTGCATTAATGTATAAACAATTACATATAATTAACAATATATTTTATTGCCTTAGAAAACTAAATAGAAAATATACAAAAGGAGGGAATGAAGGCGTGTGTATAGAGGTGTTCTTCAATATCTGCCTCAAAGGAGAAACAGGCCGCCCCATTAAGGTAAGTCTGCAAGAACATCGTAAAATAGTAAGACAAGGGAAAATAGAAAAATCAGGCGTAGCTGATCACATATGGAGGAAAAGGGAGATCACCGCCCCCTGTGGGAAGAAGATGAAATAATAGACAGAGAGCATTACTGGAAAATACGAAACTTAAAGAATCAGCCACCAAAATCTCCTGAGCCGACCAATCATAGAAATGAATACGATATGGGAACCAGTAATAAGAAGTGCTAGAGAAAAACAATGGATAACAACAAAATTGCCATGTAAGCTCTGGTAAGAAATGCAATAATAATAACAAAAATTGCAATATGAGCACTGGTAAAAAAAAGTGGTTGCTGAAACATTAGGTTTATAAGTCCCAGAAATTCATCCAGAGATGTCCTGAAGGACACATGGCCCAGCGGATAAAGATGTTGGTTAGATCCAGTGATTAGTTCAATACCATGTTGAGTTAAAGGGAAATACCTGAGACATCCGGAAGAGGCATGGCACGTGGAACTAGAACAATCTACTCCGGTGGGCGAAATAAAGAAATCGGTTCGAAATTCAATCAGCTGAAGAAAACCGGAGCGTACAACGGCGTAAACGTTGTGAATATGGCAATAAAGATGAGGATAACAGTTCGAATAATGTAAATAGGGGTATTTGCAAAGTAGTATTAAAGATTTTGAGAGACTTACATTTTAAAAAAACAAAACAAAAAAATCAGTAAATAAATAATAAATAAATAAAATAAAAAAATAAAATAAAATAAATGCCATTAGTATGCAGGCGGCTCCAAGGAGTTAAAGTGAAAAAAGAAAACTGAGAATACGGAGGATTGATGAAAGGACAGAAGATAAACGGGATTCAAGAAGATAGAAGATGGTGACTGACGATAGATTTAAATATTTGAAGATTGTAGCTACCAGGGAAGCAAAGGAACAAAAGAAAGTTCTACAGGTGGGAAGTACGAGAAAAGAAACTGTTCTCATTCCACTCTCCATTTCTAGGGATATCATGTCTAGTTCTTATTTTAGTGCTGTTCACTTACTGTTCACCCCATTCAAGCTGTTGTTTGCTGTAACAAAAGAGAAGCTATGGTGAGTGCACTCAAGCATGACAAACAGAAACAGGAAACATTTCTATATTTTACAAAGAATTCTTAGAAAAGAAAAAAATTCCAGTGAGTGGCAATTCTATCGATGAAAATCTCTTGTCGATGAAAGATGGCAGAAGAGAATATACAGATTCTTTCAAACTGACAGAAAAGCAACAGAAGCTCAAATAACGGATGTTTACAGAAAATTATCTCTCAATGCACAGCCCAACGAAAAGTGAAGCAGATGAGCAACAGTATCAGAAGAGCACGTCGAATGCGCCCCTGTCAGCACGTCATCAGTCTTCTTTGTAACCGCCTTTTCAAACCTGCTAATAAATTAATAAATGACCCATCTAATCCTTACTATTCGATTAGAAGTGCAATAACCAGTTAACCGTAGGTATCTCCATGAGATCGCTAAGAAAAGCGCATAGTCTGATGAAAAAGACGCCAAACTTGACGAAAAGAAAATTTTATCGCCAAAATGTTTATGTTACTATTAAGAGGAAAGAACAAAGTAATTTTTAATTATTTAAAAAAAAAAATTCTGTCTTTATTAGAACATTCTAATTTTCGATTGAAAAACCTTGTTTCTCGTCATCACCGGAACTTCTAGTAAATAACATGGCGAATTTTTTGTGCATTTTTTTCTTATGACACACATTAATTTTGAAAATCTTGCAAAAATAGACATAATTGTCAGATTTTAATGAAACTTTCAGAAACTATTGAGGAATGAAGGAAATTATTATAAATATGTTATTTTTTTCAAAAATCATTATAAAAATATATTTTTATACATATATTACCACCCCCATAAATGAATTAAAGAAAACTCTAAAAATTTATGGTCGAAGCACGCAAGTTATTAGTTTAAAAACACAAGGCTTTGAGGAAAGTAAATCATGTTTTGTTTTTTAAAAATCAGCCCTCGTAAACCTAAAATCAGCTCTGAATTGTAACATACAAAAACCCAATAAAACAAAGATACTATTTAATTTTAAATGCTTTTAGTTGCTTTTAAACTATATCTTTAAAAAGATTAACCCCAGACCCCAGAAGCAGCGGGTATATTTTGACACGTCGAAGTTAAATTCAAAATAATTACATAACAATAATAAAACTTTGAGATTTTGGTTGGTGTTTTAGTCTTAAGAATAAATAAACGTTTGAAACAAATATGAATTTTCATCATTCTAAAATCCTATGAACAAACGATATTTAATAAACATAGTTTTGCACAGTACACTCAAAAGATACGTAACTATTAATTTAAATCTTCAACTACACTCGTCTATCTTTCAGATTCTAACTGTAAGAGTTAAAATTTAACTTAAATCTACACAAAAGACATATTAAAATATTTTTATTCAATTAATAAATGAGATTTTTCATCAGAAATTGAAATGAGGATTGATATGTTCCTCGGAGAAGTTAATCAGACTCATAGTTTGTGGTTTCAATTCCAAAGAGTCAACACTTCAACTTCAATTATTAGGCAAGAATTTGTAAGGCGGCGATAATGGTTCAGTGGTAAGATCTCTACCCACGAAATCTCTGATTGTAGGATCGTGCCAGACTCGCGGCTATGTTACATTTTTCTTACAACAGACCATGCCAACAAACATTAGGTTTATAAGTCAATAAAAATCTATAAGGTAGCGGTATGTCTGAGAAAAAATGGACTTGCTGTTACATGTTCAATTCTGGCAAGCAACCCATACTAATGGTTAGTTGTACGGGAAATCAATTATTCCTGTGCGTCCGTTGGAGATCTTATCGGCGTTGGATTTGCCATTATTGGCAAATCCGATGCTGGCAACTCTCCACCCCTAATCGACGTACTAAAACTTGCAAGAAAAACAGGGTACGGCTTTTCTTTGTCTCGTTTTCAGCCCGGTCCGTTTCTTTACCGGCGGTGATTTTTCAGAGTCCCTCATTAGCAGCACGACCTTAGTGCTGTTAATGTAATTTTCTTTAATTTGCAATACAACAAAACTCAAGAAAAACGGGCTAAGAAACCAAACAAAATTCAACAAAGCTTGGCTCTGCCAAAAAAAAAGTCACACGTAAAAACGCAAAAAGAATAAGAAAAAGAAAATAAGACAAAACAAGTCCTGCTTAAAAAAGCCAGAAACTAAAGTGGGAGGAGGGGGGAGGTAAAAATTATAATTTGACTAAAAAATTAAAAAGTAAGTCACATAGAAAAAAATGTTATGTGGCTTGAAGCGGAAAACAAAACTAAAAAAAAAAAGATGGAAGGGATAAAAAGTTCAAACAAGTAACAAAGATTTTAAAAAATCACACTTAGCTTCAATTCGCTAATATCCACACGTAAAATCTCTACTCTGGACGGGAGGTTCTTTGCTGGTTCATGTTATTTTCTTTGTTACACTGATTAGCTCTTTGAAGTACCACCTAAGAAGGAATATTAGAGTCGACCGATAAAAGATTTCTGTATCGGAATATGGTAAATTCCGAGTGAAAATTATTTTAGTTTCAGCAATTATTATACAATGTATTTTAAATGATTACGAATATTTAAACCGTTCGATATTTTATTGTTTCAACAATATATAGTGCACAAATTAAGTTTTCAAATTGCGTTAATTTATCAGTTATCTGATTTGTAGCACATCTTTCGTTTTCAAACAATTTACTTGTATATGGAAAATAAGTTTTTGTTAATACATAGTTTAAAACTGAATAGATGTGAACTTTCTTATTGGTGGTGATACGCATTAAAATTGTCATGTTGGTAAAATGCGAAAACCAACCTACAAGATACAACGAAAAATTTACGATTGTAATTTACATTCGCACACCTTTCATCTCAAACATGTTAACCCATAAAACTGCAAAGATTGAAAATTACTTCACTCGTTAAAATACATTTTTATTAAAATTTAATCATCGCGTACAGCCAGAGCTGTGACTAGGCTCTCCAAAAACCAGAATGAACATACAGTTAATTTATAAAGTCTTTTCTAAAATGTAATATTCAAAGTTTTTTCCCCTCACCACAAAATCTCTCGCCAATGTATTACGTCTTTCATTTTGGGCCCAAACATTTCACTTCATATAGAAGGTAGGCATATATAGAATATATATATTAAACTATTGTTCTGATAAAGAAAATTCTTGTGTTGAGCCAAAATGGTCAGATACCTAAAAGTCATCAAGTTATCTTCAGTACTGTGGCTGTGAGGAAGTCAACCCCTTCCAATTATTAAACAAAGTGGAGGCAGGCTAAGTTTTAGTCCATTCTTTCACTACCTGAAACATATCGCACCATAGATTTGCAATTTTCAAATTCCTTTTTACAAAAATCATTTAATGTGTGTTCAGTCTTACAGTTTATCAAAACCAACATGTTTGCTATTGCGCTGAAAGTTTCAACATTTCATTTACTTTTGTTAATGTGTCAGAACAACTGCACAACATTTTAGTAGTAAGCTTTTCTTAACTTTAGTATTTTCTATTTATATATTTTTCATAATCTAAGCAAAACATGGGACAAATTCATGTTGAAATAGATGCATCCACATATTCGATTAAAATCAAATCTTTGAAACTTATTGGTCAGGAGGATTTTTAAAAAATTCCAGTCTCTAATTAGGAGAAGAAATCTATTTTCTTGAATCATACACCGTTCTACTGATGTCAGTGACTGTGCTATAGCCGCAGTATTGTCACAGGGGGTATTACCTTGTAATGTACTTATCTGGAAAACTAACATTGACGGAGGCGAATTATTTAAATATTGACAAGGAGGAGGAAATAGCGATTGTGCGGAGCAAAGAAAGAGCTAGAATTTTTTTTTCTTTTTTTTTTTTTTTTTGCTGAGTAGGACATTTCTATTGAAATCTGATCATAAGCCTTTGGAATTTATATTCAACACCAGAAGAGAGTTCCCAAATGTCAAATCTGCAAGGATATTAATATGGATGATTAGGCTGATGTCGTTTGACTTTGACATTGTATATATTAAAGGAAATGCTATTCCGGATGTTGATGCATTATCTTGGTTAAAGTTTGGGAGTAAAAATATTGAAGTAATCGGAAATATTGCGGATAGTTTTTTTGTACTAGATAGAAACGGATGTATTATCCTTAAAAGGGTTTAGGCTGGGAAATAGACAGGGACCAGTGTTGAATAGAATTATGGATAGAAATAAAGAGAAATACATGGAAGAATTGCTCTATGACCGAGAGACCTTTTAAAGAATCAAGACACAACGATAGAAAAAGAAATTATGTGTAATGAAGATATCCTAGTACCTCCACAGTCTCCGAGAAAAGAATTAATTAAAGCCGTGCACAACGATATACATGGAAGTATATTGGTTACGCATATGTGTTTAACATTGTAAGCATGGTGGCCAGGCTATTCAAGAGGGTGGAAGAACATGGTAAAAAAACCCCCAAAGTGTGCAGAAATAAAGAAATTTAGGCAAACTAAAATTCACTTCTGGCCAAAGGAAATGGAGCCCTGGACGCGAGTACATGTGGGTCATGCCACCATTAAAGCTATGTAGCATGAGTATTGTTCTCTTGACGGTCGTTCAAACAGAATGTTCGTAAGTGCCGCTTGGCCTGTATTTACATTGTATTTTCTTTCACCGGTTTTCTTACCAGTGATCACTTTATTCATTTCATCTTTTCGATGGGCCTCTCTTCCCGACATGCTCCCCCTCCCATGACCACAAGGCCTATGAATTGTGTTCATAGGACGGGTAATCATGTGCCGGTCCTCGCATTTGTTGGGTTAATAATCTAGGTGGTTGTGATACCTTTCTACTACGCCGTAGACCCTGGTTTGTTGGCAGTTATACGATTGTGGGTTGTCTTCCGTCCACTTCCATTTTGTCCAAGACCCTTTCGTCGCATTCCGGCTCGTCTATTTCCATACTTTCCAGTGCGGAGTATGGTGGTTCGTCATCGATGGAAGCGGTTGTGATGTCCGGTAGTCTGGCATATCTACGACGGGTAATATCGCCACTTCTGCTCTCGTCCATTACTTTGAGGCTAATGTACTGATGATATGTGTTTTTTTATTCCCTAATCCTTAAGGAACGAATTGTATTCTTGGGAGTCAAACTGCGTTCCTCCATCCGATGATATCTCCTCCGGTGCACCGTACATAAAGAACCAACTTCGTAAGGACTCGCATATTGTTTTAGCTTTCCCCGATGTTAATGGGGTCTACTTCCAGTGAGAAAAGCAGCACCATGACGCAATCCACTCAGCCAGAAATATGTATTGCTTCAGTACGAACATTTCATAGTGTTTAGATGTCAATCTGAAGACAGTGCAGAGGGTTCCGAAGGAGTTGGATGAATCTAATGGTGATTACAAAGGCCCAGCAGCTCAGAAAAGAACATCGGACTCGACACGGAGGCCTACTTTAAGAAGTAGTGCTGCCCTGAATCAAGATGGTGGCTTCTAGGAGGTCGAAATAGCTGTTATTCCTTTGACGCCATGATTAATGAATACACTTTCTACTCACTCAGTAATGTTTATTTATAAGAATATAAAAGTATATGATCCAAGTACAATGTGATATTTATCATTTACTATTTTATGAAAAAATATATTTAAAACAAAATATTTTTATTAAAAAATTTACAAAAATAGAATATATATATACATACATACATATATATATATATATATATATATATATATATATATATATATATATATGCAGCTCAAGGCCTTTTTTACATGGGGTTTTCCGAACCAATAGGCTCGGGTAAAAATTACTCATAGACCCCGTATACACGGGCTTGGGTTGCTCTCTATCTCTTCGGCGTAGGTTCTATTCTGCCCGAAGATAGAGAGGTCGACAAACTCTAAGAGTTTGAGAAAACCCGTCCTGTGTGAATTTACGTTTGACTCACCACTGAATCAAAATGTGACACAAGGTCAGTTTGTTTTAACGTGTGGACTCGTGTATCAACACTCGGGCCACTAGATAAAACTGGTCTGAGCTAGTTATAGTCGGTTATCCCACCACTACAGAACAGATTTTACGGAACAAGTCCGAGGATTCTGCCCAGGCAGTGGGGAGAGGACAGTCACCAGCACAGAATAGATACTAAGACAGCAGCATCTCCTCCAACGGGAAAACCCATCCTCTGATCGATTCGACTGCTTCGGCATTTATCCGAGACTTCCCCACGAGGTGGGATGTGGTACAAAGTCGGTTTTTAACATGGGATTCTCCGAGAGGGTATGTTTGGGCAAAAATTACTCGTAGACCCTGCATACTCGGGGTCGAGAAGTTGTCTACCTCCCCAGACGATACTCTGCCGTTTGGCATAGTCTCGTCTGAGTTTCTCTCGCTCGGAGGCAGAGAGGTCGACAAGAGAGATACTGCTGGCCATGTGGACTAAAAATGCATTTCTATAATTTACAATGGAGAGAGAAATCAACAAAAAAGACTAGCATTGATGGATGTACTAATATCTTTATCAGAACCTGGGTTCAAGATATCCCTTTATCGCAAGCCAACATTCACCGAACTATACCTCAACTTCGACTCCTAACAACGTAACCTACAATATCGAGTAAAAGTCATGTGGCGATCCAGAGACATATGAACAAGAAATGATCAGTATAAACAGTAGCCTAAAGCGTAATAACTACCCTGGATAGATGACAAAATCCCCTATAAACTGGGAAAGAAGTATACAAAATGATAACAACACTCAGAAAACAATCTCGGTCTTCCCACCCTATGTGAACGGTTTATTGGGAAAGGTATAAAGGATCTGTGGTCTGTATATCATTAGAGCAACCTTCCGGTGTGGTTCAACACTACGTAAACACCTCTTCCGTGTAAGACTACCTATAAAGGAGAACAAGATTAAGGACTGTGCGCAACATCATCCCGTGGAATTGTGGCAAGAAATGTGAAGGACAAACAGGCCGTCGCCTGAAGATAAGACTACAGGAACACCGTCAGGACGTAACACGAGGGAAAATAGGAAGATCAGGCATGGCTGATCATATATGAAGGGAAAAGGGAGATCCCTGCCTCTGTGGGATCAAGTTGATATAATAGAGAACATTAGTGAAAATACAAAAAACTTAAGGAATCAGCGCCAGACTACAAAAATCTCGGCCAAGCATAGACATGAATGAAATATGGAAACCAGTAATACAGAGAGCTGGTGAAAAACAACAATAACAAAATTGTATATGCGCTCTGGTAATATATATATATATATATATATATATATATATATATATATATATATATATATTAGGTTGGTGCAAAAATAATTTCGTTTTCTCACATAGTAACATATGTTAGAAAACGAAATTATTTTTGCACCAACCTAATATATATATATATATATATATATATGTGTTTGTGTGTATGTATTTACTGTACAATTACGTTTATAAGTCCGCAAAATTAATTCTCTGAAGTCTCTAAGGACACCTGTGTGTGGATAAAAGTGTTGGTTAAGGGATCCAAAAGAGGAAAAATAAATAAATAAATAAAAACGAAGTTGGAGGCTTGCGAATTAATATCCAAACTCATGACACGTGGAATTAGAACAATATACCCCCACGGATTAAATAAATGGTTTGGCTCGAAATTCTAGCGTATATCACCTGAAGAAGGCCTGAGCGTACAACGTCCGGAACCTCGTGAATATAGCAATAAAGATCAGGACAACAGCCCGAACAATATAATATATATATATGTATGTATGTGTGTGTACATATATATATATATATATATATATATATATATATATATATAGAATACGGCCAACAAGAAAGATTCTTCCATTCTTTTCTATCTGATAAAAATAAGGAAATCAAAAATGTATCTGGTGAGTTGTGAATTATTAAAAATTAAATAGGTACGGTGGTGATTTGCAGTTTAAGATCATTCTTGATTGTTATATATATATATATATATATATATATATATATATTTCTTTATTCTATTTATCTGGCCTTTCCTTTTTTGTTAACAAGTTTTGTTCCGCTAGAGCAGTGGTTCCCAAACTTTTTGGGGGGGCCGCATTTTCGCTATGAAAACTTACTTGTGCCTCAACAAATGTTGTGATAAAAAGTACATTTAAACAACAAGGGGCGGTGATCTCACTTTTCACTTCATATGTGGTCAGCTCCGCCTGATTTTTCTATTTCCCCTCGTGTTATGGTTTTACGATGTTCTTGCAGTCTTAAGGGAGCAGCGCGTTTTTCCTTTCTTACCAAAACTGCAGGGGATGGTGAACACATAGTCCTCAATCAAGTTCTCCTCTATTTCTTAATCGAAAGACGTGTCTGCGAAGTTTTCAACAACTTTTGAAGGTCATCCAGATGTTATATAGATCACAGATCTTTTGTATTTTTTTCCGATAATCCCTTCATATAGGTTGACCGAAGCTGTTTTCTGAATATTGTTATCCTCTTGTACCCTTCTATCCCAGTTTGTAGGAGCTGCTGTCATGTACCTAGATTAGTTGTTACGTTGTAGAGTACTGCTTAGACTAACCATTTCTTGGTCATATGTCTCTGAATCACCACTTATGACTTTTGCTCGATGTTGTAAGCAGCGGACAACCCCTTTCTGTATGCGTGTTAGGAGTTGAAGTTGAGGTATAGGTCGATGAATGTTGGCTTGCGGTATAGAGATGTCTTGAAGCTATGCTCTGTTCGAGATATTAGTGCAGTTTGCGAGTTTGATGTCGTTTTCTCTGTCCTCTGGGAACTGTTTCGATGATCTTATTGAGTTCACTTGGTTCAGGAGAAATTGGACTTCTTCCTGGGTTGACCAGAGTATGAAGGGTCATCTACGTAAAGTAAATGTAAGAATTTTGGCTTCTAAGAATAAGCTTTTTTTAGAAGCGGGTATAAATAATTTTGAAATATTTTTGTTACAAGTTTCTATATTTTAGGACTGATATCATTAGTTAACGAACTTATTTCATATTTCTTCAAAACAATTGTTCTCGTCTGGCATTACTACACTACTAAAGTCAAGCGGAACCGAAAAAGTTCTACAGAATTATCTAAATAAATCAAAATAATGTACTTAATTAGATTCTGTGAAAACTGCCTGTACCGAATTATTTATTTTAAACAGATGAAAAACAGCAAATTTTAAAAATAAAATTATTTGTTGTAGTAAATAACAATTCGGAGTAAATAACAAACATTAGTTAATTAGTTTTTTTTTACATGGTAACTCCGATGTATTAATGTCTAAAAGTTTGAAATTCAAA
Source organism: Acanthosepion lycidas (assembly GCA_963932145.1). Classification (NCBI taxonomy): domain Eukaryota; kingdom Metazoa; phylum Mollusca; class Cephalopoda; order Sepiida; family Sepiidae; genus Acanthosepion; species Acanthosepion lycidas. The sequence goes on from OZ010605.1 coordinate 18,204,709, forward strand.
TGGACTTTTCATAATGGTAAAAGGAAATTTAGAAAATTGATGTCTTGCTGAACATGTTGTTTATTTTGAAATATTATAGAATGTGATGTTAAAGAGAAAAATAATAAAATGTACTGCCTAGCGCAAGGATTGAACATACAGCATTCAGTTAACGAGCTAGCGTTGTTAGCTAATAGTGACTTAGTGCAAATGTCACCCCTGTCGACTGAAATAAGATCATCCATAGAAGCTGTATAAAAGACAAGACTTTTCCTCTCTCATAAAGCCATTTCGAGTTACGACTCTGGTTTTCTGTCAAACTCTCTACTGTAGAGAGGAACTCGGAGGAAGCTTTGCCGAAGGGCAAGGTTTCCTTCGGGGAGGTAGACAGGACCTGAACCCGTCTAGGCGGGTTCAAAGGTCATATTTTTGGCCGAGCCTACGGGCTTGGAGATACCCACATTAAACCGGCCTTGTGCCACATTTAACCCACGTGGGGGGGTTGATAAATATCAGCCATTTCGAGTTACGACTCTGGTTTTCTGTCAAACTCTCTACTGTAGAGAGGAACTCGGAGGAAGCTTTGCCGAAGGGCAAGGTTTCCTTCGGGGAGGTAGACAGGACCTGAACCCGTCTAGGCGGGTTCAAAGGTCATATTTTTGGCCGAGCCTACGGGCTTGGAGATACCCACATTAAACCGGCCTTGTGCCACATTTAACCCACGTGGGGGGGGTTGATAAATATCAGCCATTTCGAGTTACGACTCTGGTTTTCTGTCAAACTCTCTACTGCAGAGAGGAACTCGGAGGAAGCTTTGCCGAAGGGCAAGGTTTCCTTCGGGGAGGTAGACAGGACCTGAACCCGTCTAGGCGGGTTCAAAGGTCATATTTTTGGCCGAGCCTACGGGCTTGGAGATACCCACATTAAACCGGCCTTGTGCCACATTTAACCCACGTGGGGGGGTTGATAAATATCAGCCATTTCGAGTTACGACTCTGGTTTTCTGTCAAACTCTCTTCTGCAGAGAGGAACTCGGAGGAAGCTTTGCCGAAGGGCAAGGTTTCCTTCGGGGAGGTGGACAGGACCTGAACCCGTCTAGGCGGGTTCAAAGGTCATATTTTTGGCCGAGCCTACGGGCTTGGAGATACCCACATTAAACCGGCCTTGTGCCACATTTAACCCACGTGGGGGGGGTTGATAAATATCAGCCATTTCGAGTTACGACTGTGGTTTTCTGTCAAACTCTCTACTGCAGAGAGGAACTGGGAGGAAGCTTTGCGGAAGGGCAAGGTTTCCTTCGGGGAGGTAGACAGGACCTGAACCCGTCTAGGCGGGTTCAAAGGTCATATTTTTGGCCGAGCCTACGGGCTTGGAGATACCCACATTAAACCGGCCTTGTGCCACATTTAACCCACGTGGGGGGGGGTTGATAAATATCAGCCATTTCGAGTTGCGGCTCGGGTTTGCTGTCAAACTCTCTACTGCAGAGAGGAACTCGGAGGAAGCTTTGCCGAAGGGCAAGGTTTCCTTCGGGGAGGTGGACAGGACCTGAACCCGTCTAGGCGGGTTCAAAGGTCATATTTTTGGCCGAGCCTACGGGCTTGGAGATACCCACATTAAACCGGCCTTGTGCCACATTTAACCCACGTGGGGGGGGGGTGATAAATATCAGCCATTTCGAGTTGCGGCTCGAGTTTGCTGTCAAACTCTCTACTGCAGAGAGGAACTCGGAGGAAGCTTTGCCGAAGGGCAAGGTTTCCTTCGGGGAGGTGGACAGGACCTGAACCCGTCTAGGCGGGTTCAAAGGTCATATTTTTGGCCGAGCCTACGGGCTTGGAGATACCCACATTAAACCGGCCTTGTGCCACATTTAACCCACGTGGGGGGGGTTGATAAATATCAGCCATTTCGAGTTGCGGCTCGGGTTTTCTGTCAAACTCTCTACTGCAGAGAGGAACTCGGAGGAAGCTTTGCCGAAGGGCAAGGTTTCCTTCGGGGAGGTGGACAGGACCTGAACCCGTCTAGGCGGGTTCAAAGGTCATATTTTTGGCCCAGCCTACGGACTTGGAGATACCCACATTAAACCGGCCTTGTGTCACATTTAACCCACGTGGGGGGGGTTGATAAATATCAGCCATTTCGAGTTACGACTCTGGTTTTCGGTCAAACTCTCTACTGCAGAGAGGAACTCGGAGGAAGCTTTGCCGAAGGGCAAGGTTTCCTTCGGGGAGGTAGACAGGACCTGAACCCGTCTAGGCGGGTACAAAGGTCATATTTTTGGCCGAGCCTACAGGCTTGGAGATACCCACATTAAACCGGCCTTGTGCCACATTTAACCCACGTGGGGGGGGGTTGATAAATATCAGCCATTTCGAGTTACGACTCTGGTTTTCTGTCAAACTCTCTACTGCAGAGAGGAACTCGGAGGAAGCTTTGCCGAAGGGCAAGGTTTCCTTCGGGGAGGTAGACAGGACCTGAACCCGTCTAGGCGGGTCCAAAGGTCATATTTTTGGCCGAGCCTACGGGCTTGGAGATACCCACATTAAACCGGCCTTGTGCCACATTTAACCCACGTGGGGGGGGGTTGATAAATATCAGCCATTTCGAGTTACGACTCTGGTTTTCTGTCAAACTCTCTACTGCAGAGAGGAACACGGAGGAAGCTTTGCCGAAGGGCAAGGTTTCCTTCGGGGAGGTGGACAGGACCTGAACCCGTCTAGGCGGGTTCAAAGGTCATATTTTTGGCCGAGCCTACGGGCTTGGAGATACCCACATTAAACCGGCCTTGTGCCACATTTAACCCACGTGGGGGGGGGGTTGATAAATATCAGCCATTTCGAGTTACGACTGTGGTTTTCTGTCAAACTCTCTACTGCAGAGAGGAACTCGGAGGAAGCTTTGCGGAAGGGCAAGGTTTCCTTCGGGGAGGTAGACAGGACCTGAACCCGTCTAGGCGGGTTCAAAGGTCATATTTTTGGCCGAGCCTACGGGCTTGGAGATACCCACATTAAACCGGCCTTGTGCCACATTTAACCCACGTGGGGGGGGGGTTGATAAATATCAGCCATTTCGAGTTGCGGCTCGGGTTTGCTGTCAAACTCTCTACTGCAGAGAGGAACTCGGAGGAAGCTTTGCCGAAGGGCAAGGTTTCCATCGGGGAGGTGGACAGGACCTGAACCCGTCTAGGCGGGTTCAAAGGTCATATTTTTGGCCGAGCCTACGGGCTTGGAGATACCCACATTAAACCGGCCTTGTGCCACATTTAACCCACGTGGGGGGGGGTTGATAAATATCAGCCATTTCGAGTTGCGGCTCGGGTTTGCTGTCAAACTCTCTACTGCAGAGAGGAACTCGGAGGAAGCTTTGCCGAAGGGAAAGGTTTCCTTCGGGGAGGTAGACAGGACCTGAACCCGTCTAGGCGGGTTCAAAGGTCATATTTTTGGCCGAGCCTACGGGCTTGGAGATACCCACATTAAACCGGCCTTGTGCCACATTTAAGCCACGTGGGGGGGGGGTTGACAAATATCAGCCATTTCGAGTTGCGGCTCGGGTTTGCTGTCAAACTCTCTACTGCAGAGAGGAACTCGGAGGAAGCTTTGCCGAAGGGCAAGGTTTCCTTCGGGGAGGTGGACAGGACCTGAACCCGTCTAGGCGGGTTCAAAGGTCATATTTTTGGCCGAGCCTACGGGCTTGGAGATACCCACATTAAACCGGCCTTGTGCCACATTTAACCCACGTGGTGGGGTTGATAAATATCAGCCATTTCGAGTTGCGGCTCGGGTTTGCTGTCAAACTCTCTACTGCAGAGAGGAACTCGGAGGAAGCTTTGCCGAAGGGCAAGGTTTCCTTCGGGGAGGTGGACAGGACCTGAACCCGTCTAGGCGGGTTCAAAGGTCATATTTTTGGCCGAGCCTACGGGCTTGGAGATACCCATATTAAACCGGCCTTGTGCCACATTTAACCCACGTGGGGGGGTTGATAAATATCAGCCATTTCGAGTTGCGGCTCGTGTTTGCTGTCAAACTCTCTACTGCAGAGAGGAACTCGGAGGAAGCTTTGCCGAAGGGCAAGGTTTCCTTCGGGGAGGTAGACAGGACCTGAACCCGTCTAGGCGGGTTCAAAGGTCATATTTTTGGCCGAGCCTACGGGCTTGGAGATACCCACATTAAACCGGCCTTGTGCCACATTTAACCCACGTGGGGGGGGTTGATAAATATCAGCCATTTCGAGTTGCGGCTCGGGTTTGCTGTCAAACTCTCTACTGCAGAGAGGAACTCGGAGGAAGCTTTGCCGAAGGGCAAGGTTTCCTTCGTGGAGGTGGACAGGACCTGAACCCGTCTAGGCGGGTTCAAAGGTCATATTTTTGGCCGAGCCTACGGGCTTGGAGATACCCACATTAAACCGGCCTTGTGCCACATTTAACCCAGGTGGGGGGGTTGATAAATATCAGCCATTTCGAGTTGCGGCTCGGGTTTGCTGTCAAACTCTCTACTGCAGAGAGGAACTCGGAGGAAGCTTTGCCGAAGGGCAAGGTTTCCTTCGGGGAGGTAGACAGGACCTGAACCCGTCTAGGCGGGTTCAAAGGTCATATTTTTGGCCGAGCCTACGGGCTTGGAGATACCCACATTAAACCGGCCTTGTGCCACATTTAACCCACGTGGGGGGGTTGATAAATATCAGCCTTTTCGAGTTGCGGCTCGGGTTTGCTGTCAAACTCTCTACTGCAGAGAGGAACTCGGAGGAAGCTTTGCCGAAGGGCAAGGTTTCCTTCGGGGAGGTAGACAGGACCTGAACCCGTCTAGGCGGGTTCAAAGTTCATATTTTTGGCCGAGCCTACGGGCTTGGAGATACCCACATTAAACCGGCCTTGTGCCACATTTAACCCACGTGGGGGGGTTGATAAATATCAGCCTTTTCGAGTTGCGGCTCGGGTTTTCTGTCAAACTCTCTACTGCAGAGAGGAACTCGGAGGAAGCTTTGCCGAAGGGCAAGGTTTCCTTCGGGGAGGTAGACAGGACCTGAACCCGTCTAGGCGGGTTCAAAGGTCTTATTTTTGGCCGAGCCTACGGGCTTGGAGATACCCACATTAAACCGGCCTTGTGCCACATTTAACCCACGTGGGGGGTTGATAAATATCAGCCTTTTTGAGTTGCGGCTCGGGTTTGCTGTCAAACTCTCTACTGCAGAGAGGAACTCGGTGGAAGCTTTGCCGAAGGTCAAGGTTTCCTTCGGGGAGGTAGACAGGACCTGAACCCGTCTAGGCGTGTTCAAAGGTCATATTTTTGGCCGAGCCTACGGGCTTGGAGATACCCACATTAAACCGGCCTTGTGCCACATTTAACCCACGTGGCGGGGTTGATAAATATCAGCCATTTCGAGTTGCGGCTCGGGTTTGCTGTCAAACTCTCTACTGCAGAGAGGAACTCGGAGGAAGCTTTGCCGAAGGGCAAGATTCCTTCGGGGAGGTGGACAGGACCTGAACCCGTCTAGGCGGGTTCAAAGGTCATATTTTTGGCCGAGCCTACGGGCTTGGAGATACCCACATTAAACCGGCCTTGTGCCACATTTAACCCACGTGGGGGGGTTGATAAATATCAGCCTTTTCGAGTTGCGGCTCGGGTTAGCTGTCAAACTCTCTACTGCAGAGAGGAACTCGGAGGAAGCTTTGCCGAAGGGCAAGGTTTCCTTCGGGGAGGTAGACAGGACCTGAACCCGTCTAGGCGGGTTCAAAGGTCTTATTTTTGGCCGAGCCTACGGGCTTGGAGATACCCACATTAAACCGGCCTTGTGCCACATTTAACCCACGTGGTGGGGTTGATAAATATCAGCCATTTCGAGTTGCGGCTCGGGTTTGCTGTCAAACTCTCTACTGCAGAGAGGAACTCGGAGGAAGCTTTGCCGAAGGGCAAGGTTTCCTTCGGGGAGGTGGACAGGACCTGAACCCGTCTAGGCGGGTTCAAAGGTCATATTTTTGGCCGAGCCTACGGGCTTGGAGATACCCATATTAAACCGGCCTTGTGCCACATTTAACCCACGTGGGGGGGGTTGATAAATATCAGCCATTTCGAGTTGCGGCTCGTGTTTGCTGTCAAACTCTCTACTGCAGAGAGGAACTCGGAGGAAGCTTTGCCGAAGGGCAAGGTTTCCTTCGGGGAGGTAGACAGGACCTGAACCCGTCTAGGCGGGTTCAAAGGTCATATTTTTGGCCGAGCCTACGGGCTTGGAGATACCCACATTAAACCGGCCTTGTGCCACATTTAACCCACGTGGGGGGGTTGATAAATATCAGCCATTTCGAGTTGCGGCTCGGGTTTGCTGTCAAACTCTCTACTGCAGAGAGGAACTCGGAGGAAGCTTTGCCGAAGGGCAAGGTTTCCTTCGTGGAGGTGGACAGGACCTGAACCCGTCTAGGCGGGTTCAAAGGTCATATTTTTGGCCGAGCCTACGGGCTTGGAGATACCCACATTAAACCGGCCTTGTGCCACATTTAACCCAGGTGGGGGGGTTGATAAATATCAGCCATTTCGAGTTGCGGCTCGGGTTTGCTGTCAAACTCTCTACTGCAGAGAGGAACTCGGAGGAAGCTTTGCCGAAGGGCAAGGTTTCCTTCGGGGAGGTAGACAGGACCTGAACCCGTCTAGGCGGGTTCAAAGGTCATATTTTTGGCCGAGCCTACGGGCTTGGAGATACCCACATTAAACCGGCCTTGTGCCACATTTAACCCACGTGGGGGGGTTGATAAATATCAGCCTTTTCGAGTTGCGGCTCGGGTTTGCTGTCAAACTCTCTACTGCAGAGAGGAACTCGGAGGAAGCTTTGCCGAAGGGCAAGGTTTCCTTCGGGGAGGTAGACAGGACCTGAACCCGTCTAGGCGGGTTCAAAGGTCATATTTTTGGCCGAGCCTACGGGCTTGGAGATACCCACATTAAACCGGCCTTGTGCCACATTTAACCCACGTGGGGGGGTTGATAAATATCAGCCTTTTCGAGTTGCGGCTCGGGTTTTCTGTCAAACTCTCTACTGCAGAGAGGAACTCGGAGGAAGCTTTGCCGAAGGGCAAGGTTTCCTTCGGGGAGGTAGACAGGACCTGAACCCGTCTAGGCGGGTTCAAAGGTCTTATTTTTGGCCGAGCCTACGGGCTTGGAGATACCCACATTAAACCGGCCTTGTGCCACATTTAACCCACGTGGGGGGTTGATAAATATCAGCCTTTTTGAGTTGCGGCTCGGGTTTGCTGTCAAACTCTCTACTGCAGAGAGGAACTCGGTGGAAGCTTTGCCGAAGGTCAAGGTTTCCTTCGGGGAGGTAGACAGGACCTGAACCCGTCTAGGCGTGTTCAAAGGTCATATTTTTGGCCGAGCCTACGGGCTTGGAGATACCCACATTAAACCGGCCTTGTGCCACATTTAACCCACGTGGCGGGGTTGATAAATATCAGCCATTTCGAGTTGCGGCTCGGGTTTGCTGTCAAACTCTCTACTGCAGAGAGGAACTCGGAGGAAGCTTTGCCGAAGGGCAAGATTCCTTCGGGGAGGTGGACAGGACCTGAACCCGTCTAGGCGGGTTCAAAGGTCATATTTTTGGCCGAGCCTACGGGCTTGGAGATACCCACATTAAACCGGCCTTGTGCCACATTTAACCCACGTGGGGGGGTTGATAAATATCAGCCTTTTCGAGTTGCGGCTCGGGTTAGCTGTCAAACTCTCTACTGCAGAGAGGAACTCGGAGGAAGCTTTGCCGAAGGGCAAGGTTTCCTTCGGGGAGGTAGACAGGACCTGAACCCGTCTAGGCGGGTTCAAAGGTCTTATTTTTGGCCGAGCCTACGGGCTTGGAGATACCCACATTAAACCGGCCTTGTGCCACATTTAACCCACGTGGGGGGGTTGATAAATATCAGCCTTTTTGAGTTGCGGCTCGGGTTTGCTGTCAAACTCTCTACTGCAGAGAGGAACTCGGTGGAAGCTTTGCCGAAGGGCAAGGTTTCCTTCGGGGAGGTAGACAGGACCTGAACCCGTCTAGGCGTGTTCAAAGGTCATATTTTTGGCCGAGCCTACGGGCTTGGAGATACCCACATTAAACCGGCCTTGTGCCACATTTAACCCACGTGGCGGGGTTGATAAATATCAACCGTTTTGAGTTGCGGCTCGGGTTTGCTGTCAAACTCTCTACTGCAGAGAGGAACTCGGAGGAAGCTTTGCCGAAGGGCAAGGTCTCCTTCGGCGAGGTAGACAGGACCTGAACACGTCTAGGCGGGTTCAAAGGTCATATTTTTGGCCGAGCCTACGGGCTTGGAGATACCCACATTAAACCGGCCTTGTGCCACATTCAACCCACGTGGGGGTGTTGATAAATATCAGCCTTTTTGAGTTGCGGCTCGGGTTTGCTGTCAAACTCTCTACTGCAGAGAGGAACTCGGAGGAAGCTTTGCCGAAGGGCAAGGTTTCCTTCGGGGAGGTAGACAGGACCTGAACCCGTCTAGGCGGGTTCAAAGGTCATATTTTTGGCCGAGCCTACGGGCTTGGAGATACCCACATTAAACCGGCATTGTGCCACATTTAACCTACGTGGCGGGGTTGATAAATATCAGCTTTTTTGAGTTGCGGCTCGGGTTTGCTGTCAAACTCTCTACTGCAGAGAGGAACTCGGAGGAAGCTTTGCCGAAGGGCAAGGTTTCCTTCGGGGAGGTAGACAGGACCTGGACCCGTCTAGGCGGGTTCAAAGGTCATATTTTTGGCCGAGCCTACGGGCTTGGAGATACCCACATTAAACCGCCCTTGTGTCACATTTAACCCACGTGGTGGGGAGGTTGATAAATATCAGCCTTTTTGAGTTGCGGCTCGGTGGCAAGGATCAAAGTGTAGTATCTGCGCTTTGTGAGCTTCCGAGTCGGGTTTTCTGTCGAACTCTCTACTGCAGAGAGGAACTCGGAGGAAGCTTTGCCAAAGGGCAAGGTTTCCATCGGGGAGGTAGACAGGACCTGAACCCGTCTAGGCGGGTTCAAAGGTCATATTTTTGGCCGAGCCTACGGGCTTGGAGATACCCACATTAAACCGGCCTTGTGCCACATTTAACCCACGTGGGGGGGTTGATAAATATCAGCCTTTTCGAGTTGCGGCTCAGGTTTGCTGTCAAACTCTCTACTGCAGAGAGGAATTGGGTGGAAGCTTTGCCGAAGGGCAAGGTTTCCTTCGGGGAGGTAGACAGGACATGAACCCGTCTAGGCGGGTTCAAAGGTCATATTTTTGGCCGAGCCTACGGGCTTGGAGATACCCACATTAAACCGGCCTTGTGCCACATTTAACCCACGTGGGGGGGGTTGATAAATATCAGCCTTTTCGAGTTGCGGCTCGGGTTTGCTGTCAAACTCTCTACTGCAGAGAGGAACTCGGAGGAAGCTTTGCCGAAGGGCAAGGTTTCCTTCGGGGAGGTAGACAGGACCTGAACCCGTCTAGGCGGGTTCAAAGGTCATAATTTTGGCCGAGCCTACGGGCTTGGAGATACCCACATTAAACCGGCCTTGTGCCACATTTAACCCACGTGGGGGCGTTGATAAATATCAGCCTTTTTGAGTTGCGGCTCGGTGGCAAGGATCAAAGTGTAGTATCTGCGCTTTGTGAGCTTCCGAGTCGGGTTTTCTGTCGAACTCTCCACTGCAGAGAGGAACTCGGAGGAAGCTTTGCCGAAGGGCAAGGTTTCCATCAGGGAGGTAGACAGGACCTGAACCCGTCTAGGCGGGTTCAAAGGTCATATTTTTGGCCGAGCCTACGGGCTTGGAGATACCCACATTAAACCGGCCTTGTGCCACATTTAACCCACGTGGGGGGGTTGAAAAATATCAGCCTTTTTGAGTTGCGGCTCGGGTTTGCTGTCAAACTCTCTACTGCAGAGAGGAACTCGGAGGAAGCTTTGCCGAAGGGCAAGGTTTCCTTCGGGAGGTGGACAGGACCTGAACCCGTCTAGGCGGGTTCAAAGGTCATATTTTTGGCCGAGCCTACGGGCTTGGAGATACCCACATTAAACCGGCCTTGTGCCACATTTAACCCACGTGGCGGGGTTGATAAATATCAACCGTTTTGAGTTGCGGCTCGGGTTTGCTGTCAAACTCTCTACTGCAGAGAGGAACTCGGAGGAAGCTTTGCCGAAGGGCAAGGTTTCCTTCGGGGAGGTGGACAGGACCTGAACCCGTCTAGGCGGGTTCAAAGGTCATATTTTTGGCCGAGCCTACGGGCTTGGAGATACCCACATTAAACCGGCCTTGTGCCACATTTAACCCACGTGGTGGGGTTGATAAATATCAGCCTTTTTGAGTTGCGGCTCGGTGGCAAGGATCAAAGTGTAGTATCTGCGCTTTGTGAGCTTCCGAGTCGGGTTTTCTGTCGAACTCTCCACTGCAGAGAGGAACTCGGAGGAAGCTTTGCCGAAGGGCAAGGTTTCCATCAGGGAGGTAGACAGGACCTGAACCCGTCTAGGCGGGTTCAAAGGTCATATTTTTGGCCGAGCCTACGGGCTTGGAGATACCCACATTAAACCGGCCTTGTGCCACATTTAACCTTCGTGGGGGGGGGTTGATAAATATCAGCCATTTCGAGTTGCGGCTCGGGTTTGCTGTCAAACTCTCTACTGCAGAGAGGAACTCGGAGGAAGCTTTGCCGAAGGGCAAGGTTTCCTTCGGGGAGGTAGACAGGACCTGAACCCGTCTAGGCGGGTTCAAAGGTCATATTTTTGGCCGAGCCTACGGGCTTGGAGATACCCACATTAAACCGGCCTTGTGCCACATTTAACCCACGTGGGGGGGTTGAAAAATATCAGCCATTTCGAGTTGCGGCTCGGGTTTGCTGTCAAACTCTCTACTGCAGAGAGGAACTCGGAGGAAGCTTTGCCGAAGGGCAAGGTTTCCTTCGGGGAGGTAGACAGGACCTGAACCACTCTAGGCGTGTTCAAAGGTCATATTTTTGGCCGAGCCTACGGGCTTGGAGATACCCACATTAAACCGGCCTTGTGCCACATTTAACCCACGTGGGGGGGTTGAAAAATATCAGCCTTTTTGAGTTGCAGCTCGGGTTTGCTGTCAAACTCTCTACTGCAGAGAGGAACTCGGAGGAAGCTTTGCCGAAGGGCAAGGTTTCCTTCGGGGAGGTAGACAGGACCTGAACCCGTCTAGGCGTGTTCAAAGGTCATATTTTTGGCCGAGCCTACGGGCTTGGAGATACCCACATTAAACCGGCCTTGTGCCACATTTAACCCACGTGGCGGGGTTGATAAATATCAACCGTTTTGAGTTGCAGCTCGGGTTTGCTGTCAAACTCTCTACTGCAGAGAGGAACTCGGAGGAAGCTTTGCCGAAGGGCAAGGTTTCCTTCGGGGAGGTAGACAGGACCTGAACCCGTCTAGGCGGGTTCAAAGGTCATATTTTTGGCCGAGCCTACGGGCTTGGAGATACCCACATTAAACCGGCCTTGTGCCACATTTAACCCACGTGGGGGGGTTGATAAATATCAGCCTTTTTGAGTTGCGGCTCGGTGGCAAGGATCAAAGTGTAGTATCTGCGCTTTGTGAGCTTCCGAGTCGGGTTTTCTGTCGAACTCTCTACTGCAGAGAGGAACTCGGAGGAAGCTTTGCCGAAGGGCAAGGTTTCCTTCGTGGAGGTGGACAGGACCTGAACCCGTCTAGGCGGGTTCAAAGGTCATATTTTTGGCCGAGCCTACGGGCTTGGAGATACCCACATTAAACCGGCCTTGTGCCACATTTAACCCAGGTGGGGGGGTTGATAAATATCAGCCATTTCGAGTTGCGGCTCGGGTTTGCTGTCAAACTCTCTACTGCAGAGAGGAACTCGGAGGAAGCTTTGCCGAAGGGCAAGGTTTCCTTCGGGGAGGTAGACAGGACCTGAACCCGTCTAGGCGGGTTCAAAGGTCATATTTTTGGCCGAGCCTACGGGCTTGGAGATACCCACATTAAACCGGCCTTGTGCCACATTTAACCCACGTGGGGGGGTTGATAAATATCAGCCTTTTCGAGTTGCGGCTCGGGTTTGCTGTCAAACTCTCTACTGCAGAGAGGAACTCGGAGGAAGCTTTGCCGAAGGGCAAGGTTTCCTTCGGGGAGGTAGACAGGACCTGAACCCGTCTAGGCGGGTTCAAAGGTCATATTTTTGGCCGAGCCTACGGGCTTGGAGATACCCACATTAAACCGGCCTTGTGCCACATTTAACCCACGTGGGGGGGTTGATAAATATCAGCCTTTTCGAGTTGCGGCTCGGGTTTTCTGTCAAACTCTCTACTGCAGAGAGGAACTCGGAGGAAGCTTTGCCGAAGGGCAAGGTTTCCTTCGGGGAGGTAGACAGGACCTGAACCCGTCTAGGCGGGTTCAAAGGTCTTATTTTTGGCCGAGCCTACGGGCTTGGAGATACCCACATTAAACCGGCCTTGTGCCACATTTAACCCACGTGGGGGGTTGATAAATATCAGCCTTTTTGAGTTGCGGCTCGGGTTTGCTGTCAAACTCTCTACTGCAGAGAGGAACTCGGTGGAAGCTTTGCCGAAGGTCAAGGTTTCCTTCGGGGAGGTAGACAGGACCTGAACCCGTCTAGGCGTGTTCAAAGGTCATATTTTTGGCCGAGCCTACGGGCTTGGAGATACCCACATTAAACCGGCCTTGTGCCACATTTAACCCACGTGGCGGGGTTGATAAATATCAGCCATTTCGAGTTGCGGCTCGGGTTTGCTGTCAAACTCTCTACTGCAGAGAGGAACTCGGAGGAAGCTTTGCCGAAGGGCAAGGTTTCCTTCGGGGAGGTGGACAGGACCTGAACCCGTCTAGGCGGGTTCAAAGGTCATATTTTTGGCCGAGCCTACGGGCTTGGAGATACCCACATTAAACCGGCCTTGTGCCACATTTAACCCACGTGGGGGGGGTTGATAAATATCAGCCTTTTTGAGTTGCGGCTCGGGTTTGCTGTCAAACTCTCTACTGCAGAGAGGAACTCGGTGGAAGCTTTGCCGAAGGGCAAGGTTTCCTTCGGGGAGGTAGACAGGACCTGAACCCGTCTAGGCGTGTTCAAAGGTCATATTTTTGGCCGAGCCTACGGGCTTGGAGATACCCACATTAAACCGGCCTTGTGCCACATTTAACCCACGTGGCGGGGTTGATAAATATCAACCGTTTTGAGTTGCGGCTCGGGTTTGCTGTCAAACTCTCTACTGCAGAGAGGAACTCGGAGGAAGCTTTGCCGAAGGGCAAGGTCTCCTTCGGCGAGGTAGACAGGACCTGAACACGTCTAGGCGGGTTCAAAGGTCATATTTTTGGCCGAGCCTACGGGCTTGGAGATACCCACATTAAACCGGCCTTGTGCCACATTCAACCCACGTGGGGGTGTTGATAAATATCAGCCTTTTTGAGTTGCGGCTCGGGTTTGCTGTCAAACTCTCTACTGCAGAGAGGAACTCGGAGGAAGCTTTGCCGAAGGGCAAGGTTTCCTTCGGGGAGGTAGACAGGACCTGAACCCGTCTAGGCGGGTTCAAAGGTCATATTTTTGGCCGAGCCTACGGGCTTGGAGATACCCACATTAAACCGGCATTGTGCCACATTTAACCTACGTGGCGGGGTTGATAAATATCAGCTTTTTTGAGTTGCGGCTCGGGTTTGCTGTCAAACTCTCTACTGCAGAGAGGAACTCGGAGGAAGCTTTGCCGAAGGGCAAGGTTTCCTTCGGGGAGGTAGACAGGACCTGGACCCGTCTAGGCGGGTTCAAAGGTCATATTTTTGGCCGAGCCTACGGGCTTGGAGATACCCACATTAAACCGCCCTTGTGTCACATTTAACCCACGTGGTGGGGGGGTTGATAAATATCAGCCTTTTTGAGTTGCGGCTCGGTGGCAAGGATCAAAGTGTAGTATCTGCGCTTTGTGAGCTTCCGAGTCGGGTTTTCTGTCGAACTCTCTACTGCAGAGAGGAACTCGGAGGAAGCTTTGCCAAAGGGCAAGGTTTCCATCGGGGAGGTAGACAGGACCTGAACCCGTCTAGGCGGGTTCAAAGGTCATATTTTTGGCCGAGCCTACGGGCTTGGAGATACCCACATTAAACCGGCCTTGTGCCACATTTAACCCACGTGGGGGGGTTGATAAATATCAGCCTTTTCGAGTTGCGGCTCAGGTTTGCTGTCAAACTCTCTACTGCAGAGAGGAATTGGGTGGAAGCTTTGCCGAAGGGCAAGGTTTCCTTCGGGGAGGTAGACAGGACATGAACCCGTCTAGGCGGGTTCAAAGGTCATATTTTTGGCCGAGCCTACGGGCTTGGAGATACCCACATTAAACCGGCCTTGTGCCACATTTAACCCACGTGGGGGGGGTTGATAAATATCAGCCTTTTCGAGTTGCGGCTCGGGTTTGCTGTCAAACTCTCTACTGCAGAGAGGAACTCGGAGGAAGCTTTGCCGAAGGGCAAGGTTTCCTTCGGGGAGGTAGACAGGACCTGAACCCGTCTAGGCGGGTTCAAAGGTCATAATTTTGGCCGAGCCTACGGGCTTGGAGATACCCACATTAAACCGGCCTTGTGCCACATTTAACCCACGTGGGGGCGTTGATAAATATCAGCCTTTTTGAGTTGCGGCTCGGTGGCAAGGATCAAAGTGTAGTATCTGCGCTTTGTGAGCTTCCGAGTCGGGTTTTCTGTCGAACTCTCCACTGCAGAGAGGAACTCGGAGGAAGCTTTGCCGAAGGGCAAGGTTTCCATCAGGGAGGTAGACAGGACCTGAACCCGTCTAGGCGGGTTCAAAGGTCATATTTTTGGCCGAGCCTACGGGCTTGGAGATACCCACATTAAACCGGCCTTGTGCCACATTTAACCCACGTGGGGGGGTTGAAAAATATCAGCCTTTTTGAGTTGCGGCTCGGGTTTGCTGTCAAACTCTCTACTGCAGAGAGGAACTCGGAGGAAGCTTTGCCGAAGGGCAAGGTTTCCTTCGGGAGGTGGACAGGACCTGAACCCGTCTAGGCGGGTTCAAAGGTCATATTTTTGGCCGAGCCTACGGGCTTGGAGATACCCACATTAAACCGGCCTTGTGCCACATTTAACCCACGTGGCGGGGTTGATAAATATCAACCGTTTTGAGTTGCGGCTCGGGTTTGCTGTCAAACTCTCTACTGCAGAGAGGAACTCGGAGGAAGCTTTGCCGAAGGGCAAGGTTTCCTTCGGGGAGGTGGACAGGACCTGAACCCGTCTAGGCGGGTTCAAAGGTCATATTTTTGGCCGAGCCTACGGGCTTGGAGATACCCACATTAAACCGGCCTTGTGCCACATTTAACCCACGTGGGGGGGTTGATAAATATCAGCCTTTTTGAGTTGCGGCTCGGTGGCAAGCATCAAAGTGTAGTATCTGCGCTTTGTGAGCTTCCGAGTCGGGTTTTCTGTCGAACTCTCCACTGCAGAGAGGAACTCGGAGGAAGCTTTGCCGAAGGGCAAGGTTTCCATCAGGGAGGTAGACAGGACCTGAACCCGTCTAGGCGGGTTCAAAGGTCATATTTTTGGCCGAGCCTACGGGCTTGGAGATACCCACATTAAACCGGCCTTGTGCCACATTTAACCTTCGTGGGGGGGGGGTTGATAAATATCAGCCATTTCGAGTTGCGGCTCGGGTTTGCTGTCAAACTCTCTACTGCAGAGAGGAACTCGGAGGAAGCTTTGCCGAAGGGCAAGGTTTCCTTCGGGGAGGTAGACAGGACCTGAACCCGTCTAGGCGGGTTCAAAGGTCATATTTTTGGCCGAGCCTACGGGCTTGGAGATACCCACATTAAACCGGCCTTGTGCCACATTTAACCCACGTGGGGGGGTTGAAAAATATCAGCCTTTTTGAGTTGCAGCTCGGGTTTGCTGTCAAACTCTCTACTGCAGAGAGGAACTCGGAGGAAGCTTTGCCGAAGGGCAAGGTTTCCTTCGGGGAGGTAGACAGGACCTGAACCCGTCTAGGCGTGTTCAAAGGTCATATTTTTGGCCGAGCCTACGGGCTTGGAGATACCCACATTAAACCGGCCTTGTGCCACATTTAACCCACGTGGCGGGGTTGATAAATATCAACCGTTTTGAGTTGCAGCTCGGGTTTGCTGTCAAACTCTCTACTGCAGAGAGGAACTCGGAGGAAGCTTTGCCGAAGGGCAAGGTTTCCTTCGGGGAGGTAGACAGGACCTGAACCCGTCTAGGCGGGTTCAAAGGTCATATTTTTGGCCGAGCCTACGGGCTTGGAGATACCCACATTAAACCGGCCTTGTGCCACATTTAACCCACGTGGGGGGGTTGATAAATATCAGCCTTTTTGAGTTGCGGCTCGGTGGCAAGGATCAAAGTGTAGTATCTGCCCTTTGTGAGCTTCCGAGTCGAATTTTCTGTCGAACTCTCTACTGCAGAGAGGAACTCGGAGGAAGCTTTGCCGAAGGGCAAGGTTTCCATCGGGGAGGTAGACAGGACCTGAACCCGTCTAGGCGGGTTCAAAGGTCATAATTTTGGCCGAGCCTACGGGCTTGGAGATACCCACATTAAACCGGCCTTGTGCCACATTTAACCCACGTGGGGGGGGTTGATAAATATCAGCCTTTTCGAGTTGCGGCTCAGGTTTGCTGTCAAACTCTCTACTGCAGAGAGGAACTGGGTGGAAGCTTTGCCGAAGGGCAAGGTTTCCTTCGGGGAGGTAGACAGGACCTGAACCCGTCTAGGCGGGTTCAATGGTCATATTTTTGGCCGAGCCTACGGGCTTGGAGATACCCACATTAAACCGGCCTTGTGCCACATTTAACCCACGTGGGGGGGTTGATAAATATCAGCCATTTCGAGTTGCGGCTCGGGTTTGCTGTCAAACTCTCTACTGCAGAGAGGAACTCGGAGGAAGCTTTGCCGAAGGGCAAGGTTTCCTTCGGGGAGGTGGACAGGACCTGAACCCGTCTAGGCGGGTTCAAAGGTCATATTTTTGGCCGAGCCTACGGGCTTGGAGATACCCACATTAAACCGGCCTTGTGCCACATTTAACCCACGTGGGGGGGTTGATAAATATCAGCCATTTCGAGTTGTGGCTCGGGTTTGCTGTCAAACTCTCTACTGCAGAGAGGAACTGGGTGGAAGCTTTGCCGAAGGGCAAGGTTTCCTTCGGGGAGGTAGACAGGACCTGAACCCGTCTAGGCGGGTTCAAAGGTCATATTTTTGGCCGAGCCTACGGGCTTGGAGATACCCACATTAAACCGGCCTTGTGCCACATTTAACCCACGTGGGGGGTTGATAAATATCAGCCTTTTCGAGTTGCGGCTCGGGTTTGCTGTCAAACTCTCTACTGCAGAGAGGAACTCGGAGGAAGCTTTGCCGAAGGGCAAGGTTTCCTTCGGGGAGGTAGACAGGACCTGAACCCGTCTAGGCGGGTTCAAAGGTCATATTTTTGGCCGAGCCTACGGGCTTGGAGATACCCACATTAAACCGGCCTTGTGCCACATTTAACCCACGTGGGGGGGTTGATAAATATCAGCCTTTTTGAGTTGCGGCTCGGGTTTGCTGTCAAACTCTCTACTGCAGAGAGGAACTCGGAGGAAGCTTTGCCGAAGGGCAAGGTTTCCTTCGGGGAGGTAGACAGGACCTGAACCCGTCTAGGCGTGTTCAAAGGTCATATTTTTGGCCGAGCCTACGGGCTTGGAGATACCCACATTAAACCGGCCTTGTGCCACATTTAACCCACGTGGCGGGGTTGATAAATATCAACCGTTTTGAGTTGCGGCTCGGGTTTGCTGTCAAACTCTCTACTGCAGAGAGGAACTCGGAGGAAGCTTTGCCGAAGGGCAAGGTTTCCTTCGGGGAGGTAAACAGGACCTGAACCCGTCTAGGCGGGTTCAAAGGTCATATTTTTGGCCGAGCCTACGGGCTTGGAGATACCCACATTAAACCGGCCTTGTGCCACATTTAACCCACGTGGCGGGGTTGATAAATATCAGCTTTTTTGAGTTGCGGCTCGGGTTTGCTGTCAAACTCTCTACTGCAGAGAGGAACTCGGAGGAAGCTTTGCCGAAGGGCAAGGTTTCCTTCGGGGAGGTAGATAGGACCTGGACCCGTCTAGGCGGGTTCAAAGGTAATATTTTTGGCCGAGCCTACGGGCTTGGAGATACCCACATTAAACCGGCCTTGTGCCACATTTAACCCACGTGGGGGGGTTGATAAATATCAGCCTTTTTGAGTCGCGGCTCGGGTTTGCTGTCAAACTCTCTACTGCAGAGAGGAACTCGGAGGAAGCTTTGCCGAAGGGCAAGGTTTCCTTCGGGGAGGTAGACAGGACCTGAACCCGTCTAGGCGGGTTCAAAGGTCATATTTTTGGCCGAGCCTACGGGCTTGGAGATACCCACATTAAACCGGCCTTGTGCCACATTTAACCCACGTGGGGGGGGGTTGATAAATATCAGCCTTTTTGAGTTGCGGCTCGGTGGCAAGGATCAAAGTGTAGTATCTGCGCTTTGTGAGCTTCCGAGTCGGGTTTTCTGTCGAACTCTCTACTGCAGAGAGGAACTCGGAGGAAGCTTTGCCGAAGGGCAAGGTTTCCATCGGGGAGGTAGACAGGACCTGAACCCGTCTAGTCGGGTTCAAAGGTAATATTTTTGGCCGAGCCTACGGGCTTGGAGATACCCACATTAAACCGGCCTTGTGCCACATTTAACCCACGTGGGGGGTTTGATAAATATCAGCCTTTTTGAGTTGCGGCTCAGGTTTGCTGTCAAACTCTCTACTGCAGAGAGGAACTGGGTGGAAGCTTTGCCGAAGGGCAAGGTTTCCTTCGGGGAGGTAGACAGGGTCTGAACCCGTCTAGGCGGGTTCAAAGGTCATATTTTTGGCCGAGCCTACGGGCTTGGAGATACCCACATTAAACCGGCCTTGTGCCACATTTAACCCACGTGGGGGGGTTGATAAATATCAGCCTTTTCGAGTTACGACTCTGGTTTTCTGTCAAACTCTCTACTGCAGAGAGGAACTCGGAGGAAGCTTTGCCGAAGGGCAAGGTTTCCTTCGGGGAGGTGGACAGGACCTGAACCCGTCTAGGCGGGTTCAAAGGTCATATTTTTGGCCGAGCCTACGGGCTTGGGATACCCACATTAAACCGGCCTTGTGCCACATTTAACCCACGTGGGGGGGGGGGGTTGATAAATATCAGCCATTTCGAGTTGCGGCTCGGGTTTGCTGTCAAACTCTCTACTGCAGAGAGGAACTCGGAGGAAGCTTTGCCGAAGGGCAAGGTTTCCTTCCGGGAGGTGGACAGGACCTGAACCCGTCTAGGCGGGTTCAAAGGTCATATTTTTGGCCGAGCCTACGGGCTTGGAGATACCCACATTAAACCGGCCTTGTGCCACATTTAACCCACGTGGGGGGGGGTTGATAAATATCAGCCATTTCGAGTTGCGGCTCGGGTTTGCTGTCAAACTCTCTACTGCAGAGAGGAACTCGGAGGAAGCTTTGCCGAAGGGCAAGGTTTCCTTCGGGGAGGTAGACAGGACCTGAACCCGTCTAGGCGGGTTTAAAGGTCATATTTTTGGCCGAGCCTACGGGCTTGGAGATACCCACATTAAACCGGCCTTGTCCCACATTTAACACACGTGGGGGGGGGGTTGATAAATATCAGCCATTTCGAGTTGCGGCTCGGGTTTGCTGTCAAACTCTCTACTGCAGAGAGGAACTCGGAGGAAGCTTTGCCGAAGGGCAAGGTTTCCTTCGGGAGGTGGACAGGACCTGAACCCGTCTAGGCGGGTTCAAAGGTCATATTTTTGGCCGAGCCTACGGGCTTGGAGATACCCACATTAAACCGGCCTTGTGCCACATTTAACCCACGTGGGGGGGTTGATAAATATCAGCCATTTCGAGTTGCGCCTCGGGTTTGCTGTTAAACTCTCTACTGCAGAGAGGAACTCGGAGGAAGCTTTGCCGAAGGGCAAGGTTTCCTTCGGGGAGGTAGACAGGACCTGAACCCGTCTAGGCGGGTTCAAAGGTCATATTTTTGGCCGAGCCTACGGGCTTGGAGATACCCACATTAAACCGGCCTTGTGCCACATTTAACCCACGTGGGGGGGTTGATAAATATCAGCCTTTTTGAGTTGCGGCTCGGTGGCAAGGATCAAAGTGTAGTATCTGCGCTTTGTGAGCTTCCGAGTCGGGTTTTCTGTCGAATTCTCTACTGCAGAGAGGAACTCGGAGGAAGCTTTGCCGAAGGGCAAGGTTTCCATCGGGGAGGTAGACAGGACCTGAACCCGTCTAGTCGGGTTCAAAGGTAATATTTTTGGCCGAGCCTACGGGCTTGGAGATACCCACATTAAACCGGCCTTGTGCCACATTTAACCCACGTGGGGGGGTTGATAAATATCAGCCTTTTTGAGTTGCGGCTCAGGTTTGCTGTCAAACTCTCTACTGCAGAGAGGAACTGGGTGGAAGCTTTGCCGAAGGGCAAGGTTTCCTTCGGGGAGGTAGACAGGACCTGAACCCGTCTAGGCGGGTTCAAAGGTCATATTTTTGGCCGAGCCTACGGGCTTGGAGATACCCACATTAAACCGGCCTTGTGCCACATTTAACCCACGTGGGGGGGTTGATAAATATCAGCCTTTTCGAGTTACAACTCTGGTTTTCTGTCAAATTCTCTACTGCAGAGAGGAACTCGGAGGAAGCTTTGCCGAAGGGCAAGGTTTCCTTCGGGGAGGTAGACAGGACCTGAACCCGTCTAGGCGGGTTCAAAGGTCATATTTTTGGCCGAGCCTACGGGCTTGGAGATACCCACATTAAACCGGCCTTGTGCCACATTTAACCCACGTGGGGGGGTTGATAAATATCAGCCATTTCGAGTTGCAGCTCGGGTTTGCTGTCAAACTCTCTACTGCAGAGAGGAACTCGGAGGAAGCTTTGCCGAAGGGCAAGGTTTCCTTCGGGGAGGTGGACAGGACCTGAACCCGTCTAGGCGGGTTCAAAGGTCATATTTTTGGCCGAGCCTACGGGCTTGGGATACCCACATTAAACCGGCCTTGTGCCACATTTAACCCACGTGGGGGGGGGTTGATAAATATCAGCCATTTCGAGTTGCGGCTCGGGTTTGCTGTCAAACTCTCTACTGCAGAGAGGAACTCGGAGGAAGCTTTGCCGAAGGGCAAGGTTTCCTTCGGGGAGGTGGACAGGACCTGAACCCGTCTAGGCGGGTTCAAAGGTCATATTTTTGGCCGAGCCTACGGGCTTGGAGATACCCACATTAAACCGGCCTTGTGCCACATTTAACCCACGTGGGGGGGGGGTTGATAAATATCAGCCATTTCGAGTTGCGGCTCGGGTTTGCTGTCAAACTCTCTACTGCAGAGAGGAACTCGGAGGAAGCTTTGCCGAAGGGCAAGGTTTCCTTCGGGGAGGTAGACAGGACCTGAACCCGTCTAGGCGGGTTCAAAGGTCATATTTTTGGCCGAGCCTACGGGCTTGGAGATACCCACATTAAACCGGCCTTGTGCCACATTTAACCCACGTGGGGGGGTTGATAAATATCAGCCATTTCGAGTTGCGGCTCGGGTTTGCTGTCAAACTCTCTACTGCAGAGAGGAACTCGGAGGAAGCTTTGCCGAAGGGCAAGGTTTCCTTCGGGGAGGTGGACAGGACCTGAACCCGTCTAGGCGGGTTCAAAGGTCATATTTTTGGCCGAGCCTACGGGCTTGGGATACCCACATTAAACCGGCCTTGTGCCACATTTAACCCACGTGGGGGGGGGGTTGATAAATATCAGCCTTTTCGAGTTGCGGCTCGGGTTTGCTGTCAAACTCTCTACTGCAGAGAGGAACTCGGAGGAAGCTTTGCCGAAGGGCAAGGTTTCCTTCGGGGAGGTGGACAGGACCTGAACCCGTCTAGGCGGGTTCAAAGGTCATATTTTTGGCCGAGCCTACGGGCTTGGAGATACCCACATTAAACCGGCCTTGTGCCACATTTAACCCACGTGGGGGGGGTTGATAAATATCAGCCATTTCGAGTTGCGGCTCGGGTTTGCTGTCAAACTCTCTACTGCAGAGAGGAACTCGGAGGAAGCTTTGCCGAAGGGCAAGGTATCCTTCGGGGAGGTAGACAGGACCTGAACCCGTCTAGGCGGGTTTAAAGGTCATATTTTTGGCCGAGCCTACGGGCTTGGAGATACCCACATTAAACCGGCCTTGTCCCACATTTAACACACGTGGGGGGGGGTTGATAAATATCAGCCATTTCGAGTTGCGGCTCGGGTTTGCTGTCAAACTCTCTACTGCAGAGAGGAACTCGGAGGAAGCTTTGCCGAAGGGCAAGGTTTCCTTCGGGGAGGTGGACAGGACCTGAACCCGTCTAGGCGGGTTCAAAGGTCATATTTTTGGCCGAGCCTACGGGCTTGGAGATACCCACATTAAACCGGCCTTGTGCCACATTTAACCCACGTGGGGGGGTGTTGATAAATATCAGCCATTTCGAGTTGCGGCTCGGGTTTGCTGTCAAACTCTCTACTGCAGAGAGGAACTCGGAGGAAGCTTTGCCGAAGGGCAAGGTTTCCTTCGGGGAGGTAGACAGGACCTGGACCCGTCTAGGAGGGGTTCAAAGGTCATATTTTTGGCCGAGCCTACGGGCTTGGAGATACCCACATTAAAACGGCCTTGTGCCACATTTAACCCACGTGGGGGGGGTTGATAAATATCACCCTTTTTGAGTTGCGGCTCGGTGGCAAGGATCAAAGTGTAGTATCTGCGCTTTGTGAGCTTCCGAGTCGGGTTTTCTGTCGAACTCTCTACTGCAGAGAGGAACTCGGAGGAAGCTTTGCCAAAGGGCAAGGTTTCCATCTGGGAGGTAGACAGGACCTGAACCCGTCTAGGCGGGTTCAAAGGTCATATTTTTGGCCGAGCCTACTGGCTTGGAGATACCAACATTAAACCGGCCTTGTGCCACATTTAACCCACGTGGGGGGGTTGATAAATATCAGCCTTTTCGAGTTGCGGCTCAGGTTTGCTGTCAAACTCTCTACTGCAGAGAGGAATTGGGTGGAAGCTTTGCCGAAGGGCAAGGTTTCCTTCGGGGAGGTAGACAGGACCTGAACCCGTCTAGGCGGGTTCAAAGGTCATATTTTTGGCCGAGCCTACGGGCTTGGAGATACCCACATTAAACCGCCCTTGTGCCACATTTAACCCACGTGGGGGGGTTGATAAATATCAGCCTTTTTGAGTTGCGGCTCGGTGGCAAGGATCAAAGTGTAGTATCTGCGCTTTGTGAGCTTCCGAGTCGGGTTTTCTGTCGAACTCTCCACTGCAGAGAGGAACTCGGAGGAAGCTTTGCCGAAGGGCAAGGTTTCCATCAGGGAGGTAGACAGGACCTGAACCCGTCTAGGCGGGTTCAAAGGTCTTATTTTTGGCCGAGCCTACGGGCTTGGAGATACCCACATTAAACCGGCCTTGTGCCACATTTAACCCACGTGGGGGGGTTGATAAATATCAGCCATTTCGAGTTGCGGCTCGGGTTTGCTGTCAAACTCTCTACTGCAGAGAGGAACTCGGAGGAACCTTTGCCGAAGGGCAAGGTTTCCTTCGGGGAGGTAGACAGGACCTGGACCCGTCTAGGCGGGTTCAAAGGTCATATTTTTGGCCGAGCCTACGGGCTTGGAGATACCCACATTAAACCGGCCTTGTGCCACATTTAACCCACGTTGGGGGGGTTGATAAATATCAGCCTTTTTGAGTTGCGGCTCGGTGGCAAGGATCAAAGTGTAGTATCTGCGCTTTGTGAGCTTCCGAGTCGGGTTTTCTGTCGAACTCTCTACTGCAGAGAGGAACTCGGAGGAAGCTTTGCCGAAGGGCAAGTTTTCCATCGGGGAGGTAGACAGGACCTGAACCCGTCTAGGCGGGTTCAAAGGTCATATTTTTGGCCTAGCCTATGGGCTTGGAGATACCCACATTAAACCGGCCTTGTGCCACATTTAACCCACGTGGGGGGGTTGATAAATATCAGCCATTTCGAGTTGCGGCTCGGGTTTGCTGTCACACTCTCTACTGCAGAGAGGAACTCGGAGGAAGCTTTGCCGAAGGGCAAGTTTTCCTTCGGGGAGGTGGACAGGACCTGAACCCGTCTAGGCGGGTTCAAAGGTCATATTTTTGGCCGAGCCTACGGGCTTGGAGATACCCACATTAAACCGGCCTTGTGCCACATTTAACCCACGTGGGGGGTTGATAAATATCAGCCATTTCGAGTAGCGGCTCGGGTTTGCTGTCAAACCTTCTACTGCAGAGAGGAACTCGGAGGAAGCTTTGCCGAAGGGCAAGGTTTCCTTCGGGGAGGTAGACAGGACCTGAACCCGTCTAGGCGGGTTCAAAGGTCTTATTTTTGGCCGAGCCTACGGGCTTGGAGATACCCACATTAAACCGGCCTTGTGCCACATTTAACCCCCGTGGGGGTGTTGATAATATCAGCCTTTTCGAGTTGCGGCTCGGGTTTGCTGTCAAACTCTCTACTGCAGTGAGGAACTGGGTGGAAGCTTTGCCGAAGGGCAAGGTTTCCTTCGGGGAGGTAGACAGGACCTGAACCCGTCTAGGCGGGTTCAAAGGTCATATTTTTGGCCGAGCCTACGGGCTTGGAGATACCCACATTAAACCGGCCTTGTGCCACATTTAACCCACGTGGGTGGTTGATAAATATCAGCCATTTCGAGTTGCGGCTCGCGTTTGCTGTCAAACTCTCTACTGCAGAGAGGAACTCGGAGGAAGCTTTGCCGAAGGGCAAGGTTTCCTTCGGGGAGGTAGACAGGACCTGAACCCGTCTAGGCGGGTTCAAAGGTCTTATTTTTGGCCGAGCCTACGGGCTTGGAGATACCCACATTAAACCGGCCTTGTGCCACATTTAACCCACGTGGGGGTGTTGATAATATCAGCCTTTTCGAGTTGCGGCTCGGGTTTGCTGTCAAACTCTCTACTGCAGTGAGGAACTGGGTGGAAGCTTTGCCGAAGGGCAAGGTTTCCTTCGGGGAGGTAGACAGGACCTGAACCCGTCTAGGCGGGTTCAAAGGTCATATTTTTGGCCGAGCCTACGGGCTTGGAGATACCCACATTAAACCGGCCTTGTGCCACATTTAACCCACGTGGGTGGTTGATAAATATCAGCCATTTCGAGTTGCGGCTCGCGTTTGCTGTCAAACTCTCTACTGCAGAGAGGAACTCGGAGGAAGCTTTGCCGAAGGGCAAGGTCTCCTTCGGCGAGGTAGACAGGACCTGAACACGTCTAGGCGGGTTCAAAGGTCATATTTTTGGCCGAGCCTACGGGCTTGGAGATACCCACATTAAACCGGCCTTGTGCCACATTTAACCCACGTGGGGGGGTTGATAAATATCAGTCTTTTTGAGTTGCGGCTCGGGTTTGCTGTCAAACTCTCTACTGCAGAGAGGAACTCGGAGGAAGCTTTGCCGAAGGGCAAGGTTTCCTTCGGGGAGGTAGACAGGACCTGAACCCGTCTAGGCGTGTTCAAAGGTAATATTTTTGGCCGAGCCTACGGGCTTGGAGATACCCACATTAAACCGGCCTTGTGCCACATTTAACCCTCGTGGGGGGGTTGATAAATATCAGCCTTTTTGAGTTGCGGCTCGGGTTTGCTGTCAAACTCTCTACTGCAGAGAGGAACTCGGAGGAAGCTTTGCCGAAGGGCAAGGTTTCCTTCGGGGAGGTAGACAGGACCTGGACCCGTCTAGGCGGATTCAAAGGTCATATTTTTGGCCGAGCCTACGGGCTTGGAGATACCCACATTAAACCGGCCTTGTGCCACATTTAACCCACGTGGGGGGGTTGATAAATATCAGCCTTTTTGAGTTGCGGCTCGGGTTTGCTGTCAAACTCTCTACTGCAGAGAGGAACTCGGAGGAAGCTTTGCCGAAGGGCAAGGTTTCCTTCGGGGAGGTAGACAGGACCTGAACCCGTCTAGGCGTGTTCAAAGGTCATAATTTTGGCCGAGCCTACGGGCTTGGAGATACCCACATTAAACCGGCCTTGTGCCACATTTAACCCACGTGGGGGGGGTTGATAAATATCAGCCTTTTCGAGTTGCGGCTCGGGTTTGCTGTCAAACTCTCTACTGCAGAGAGGAACTCGGAGGAAGGTTTGCCGAATGGCAAGGTTTCCTTCGGGGAGGTAGACAAGTCCTGAACCCGTCTAGGCGGGTTCAAAGGTCATATTTTTGGCCGAGACTACGGGCTTGGAGATACCCACATTAAACCGGCCTTGTGCCACATTTAACCCACTTGGGGGGGGGGTTGATAAATATCAGCCGTTTCGAGTTGCGGCTCGGGTTTGCTGTCAAACTCTCTACTGCAGAGAGGAACTCGGAGGAAGCTTTGCCGAAGGGCAAGGTTTCCTTCGGGGAGGTAGACAGGACCTGGACCCGTCTAGGCGGGTTCAAAGGTCATATTTTTGGCCGAGCCTACGGGCTTGGAGATACCCACATTAAACCGGCCTTGTGCCACATTTAACCCACGTGGGGGGGGGGGTTGAAAAATATCAGCCTTTTTGAGTTGCGGCTCGGTGGCAAGGATCAAAGTGTAGTATCTGCGCTTTGTGAGCTTCCGAGTCGGGTTTTCTGTCGAACTCTCTACTGCAGAGAGGAACTCGGAGGAAGCTTTGCCGAAGGGCAAGGTTTCCATCAGGGAGGTAGACAGGACCTGAACACCTCTAGGCGGGTTCAAAGGTCATATTTTTGGCCGAGCCTACGGGCTTGGAGATACCCACATTAAACCGGCCTTGTGCCACATTTAACCCACGTGGGGGGGTTGATAAATATCAGCCTTTTCGAGTTGCGGCTCAGGTTTGCTGTCAAACTCTCTACTGCAGAGAGGAACTGGGTGGAAGCTTTGCCGAAGTGCAAGGTTTCCTTCGGGGAGGTAGACAGGACCTGAACCCGTCTAGGCGGGTTCAAAGGTCATATTTTTGGCCGAGCCTACGGGCTTGGAGATACCCACATTAAACCGGCCTTGTGCCACATTTAACCCACGTGGGGGGGTTGATAAATATCAGCCTTTTTGAGTTGCGGCTCGGGTTTGCTGTCAAACTCTCTACTGCAGAGAGGAACTCGGAGGAAGCTTTGCCGAAGGGCAAGGTTTCCTTCGGGGAGGTAGACAGGACCTGAACCCGTCTAGGCGTGTTCAAAGGTCATATTTTTGGCCGAGCCTACGGGCTTGGAGATAACCACATTAAACCGGCCTTGTGCCACATTTAACCCACGTGGCGGGGTTGATAAATATCAGCTTTTTTGAGTTGCGGCTCGGGTTTGCTGTCAAACTCTCTACTGCAGAGAGGAACTCGGAGGAAGCTTTGCCGAAGGGCAAGGTTTCCTTCGGGGAGGTAGACAGGACCTGGACCCGTCTAGGCGGGTTCAAAGGTCATATTTTTGGCCGAGCCTACGGGCTTGGAGATACCCACATTAAACCGGCCTTGTGCCACATTTAACCCATGTGGGGGGGTTGATAAATATCAGCCTTTTTGAGTTGCGGCTCGGGTTTGCTGTCAAACTCTCTACTGCAGAGAGGAACTCGGAGGAAGCTTTGCCGAAGGGCAAGGTTTCCTTCGGGGAGGTAGACAGGACCTGAACCCGTCTAGGCGTGTTCAAAGGTCATATTTTTGGCCGAGCCTACGGGCTTGGAGATACCCACATTAAACCGGCCTTGTGCCACATTTAACCCACGTGGGGGGGTTGATAAATATCAGCCTTTTCGAGTTGCGGCTCGGGTTTGCTGTCAAACTCTCTACTGCAGAGAGGAACTCGGAGGAAGGTTTGCCGAATGGCAAGGTTTCCTTCGGGGAGGTAGACAGGACCTGAACCCGTCTAGGCGGGTTCAAAGGTCATATTTTTGGCCGAGCCTACGGGCTTGGAGATACCCACATTAAACCGGCCTTGTGCCACATTTAACCCACGTGGGGGGGGGGTTGATAAATATCAGCCGTTTCGAGTTGCGGCTCGGGTTTGCTGTCAAACTCTCTACTGCAGAGAGGAACTCGGAGGAAGCTTTGCCGAAGGGCAAGGTTTCCTTCGGGGAGGTAGACAGGACCTGAACCCGTCTAGGCGGGTTCAAAGGTCATATTTTTGGCCGAGCCTACGGGCTTGGAGATACCCACATTAAACCGGCCTTGTGCCACATTTAACCCACGTGGTGGGGTTGATAAATATCAACCGTTTTGAGTTGCGGCTCGGGTTTGCTGTCAAACTCTCTACTGCAGAGAGGAAATCGGAGGAAGCTTTGCCGAAGGGCAAGGTTTCCTTCGGGGAGGTGGACAGGACCTGAACCCGTCTAGGCGGGTTCAAAGGTTATATTTTTGGCCGAGCCTACGGGCTTGGAGATACCCACATTAAACCGGCCTTGTGCCACATTTAAACCACGTGGGGGGGGGGTTGGTAAATATCAACCGTTTTGAGTTGCGGCTCGGGTTTTCTGTCAAACTCTCTACTGCAGAGAGGAACTCGGAGGAAGCTTTGCCGAAGGGCAAGGTCTCCTTCGGCGAGGTAGACAGGACCTGAACACGTCTAGGCGGGTTCAAAGGTCATATTTTTGGCCGAGCCTACGGGCTTGGAGATACCCACATTAAACCGGCCTTGTGCCACATTTAACCCACGTGGGGGGGTCGATAAATATCAACCGTTTTGAGTTGCGGCTCGGGTTTTATGTCGAAGTCTCTACTGCAGAGAGGAACTCGGAGGAAGCTTTGCCGAAGGGCAAGGTTTCCTTCGGGGAGGTAGACAGGACCTGAACCCGTCTAGGCGGGTTCAAAGGTCATATTTTTGGCCGAGCCTACGGGCTTGGAGATACCCACATTAAACCGGCCTTGTGCCACATTTAACCCACGTGGTGGGGTTGATAAATATCAACCGTTTTGAGTTGCGGCTCGGGTTTTATGTCGAACTCTCTACTGCAGAGAGGAACTCGGAGGAAGCTTTGCCGAAGGGCAAGGTTTCCTTCGGGGAGGTAGACAGGACCTGAACCCGTCTAGGCGGGTTCAATGGTCATATTTTTGGTCGAGCCTACGGGCTTGGAGATACCCACATTAAAGTGGCCTTGTGCCGCATTTAACCCACGTGGGGGGCTTGATAAATACCAACCATTTTGAGTTGCGGCTCGGGTTTTCTGTCGAACTCTCTACTGCAGAGAGGAACTCGGAGGAAGCTTTGCCGAAGGGCAAGGTTTCCTTCGGGGAGGTGGACAGGACCAGAACCCGTCTAGGCGGGTTCAAAGGTCATATTTTTGGCCGAGCCTACGGGCTTGGAGATACCCACATTAAACCGGCCTTGTGCCACATTTAACCCACGTGGGGGTTTGATAAATACCAACCATTTTGAGTTGCTGCTCGGGTTTTCTGTCAAACTCTCTACTGCAGAGAGGAACTCGGAGGAAGCTTTGCCGAAGGTCAAGGTTTCCTTCGGGGAGGTAGACAGGACCTGAACCCGTCTAGGCGGGTTCAAATGTCATATTTTTGGCCGAGCCTACGGGCTTGGAGATACCCACATGAAACCGGCCTTGTGCCACATTTAACCCACGTGGGGGGGTTGATAAATACCAACCATTTTCAGTTGCGGCTCGGGTTTTATGTCGAACTCTCTACTGCAGAGAGGAACTCGGAGGAAGCTTTGCCGAAAGGCAAGGTTTCCTTCGGGGAGGTAGACAGGACCTGAACCCGTCTAGGCGGGTTCAAAGGTCATATTTTTGGCCGAGCCTACGGGCTTGGAGATACCCACATTAAACCGGCCTTGTGCCACATTTAACCCACGTGGGTGGGTTGATAAATATCAACCATTTTGAGTTGCGGCTCGGGTTTTCTGTCAAACGCTCTACTGCAGAGAGGAACTCGGAGGAAGCATTGCCGAAGGGCAAGGTTTCCTTCGGGGAGGTAGACAGGGTCTGAACCCGTCTAGGCGGGTTCAAAGGTCATATTTTTGGCCGAGCCTACGGGCTTGGAGATACCCACATTAAACCGGCCTTGTGCCACATTTAACCCACGTGGGTGGGGGGTTGATAAATATCAAACATTTTGAGTTGCGGCTCGGGTTTTCTGTCAAACTCTCTACTGCAGAGAGGAACTCGGAGGAAGCTTTGCCGAAGGGCAAGGTTTCCTTCGGGGAGGTAGACAGGACCTGAACCCGTCTAGGCGGGTTCAAAGGTCATATTTTTGGCCGAGCCTACGGGCTTGGAGATACCCACATTAAACCGGCCTTGTGCCACATTTAACCCACGTGGTGGGGTTGATAAATATCAACCGTTTTGAGTTGCGGCTCGGGTTTTATGTCGAACTCTCTACTGCAGATAGGAACTCGGAGGAAGCTTTGCCGAAGGGCAAGGTTTCCTTCGGGGAGGTGGACAGGACCTGAACCCGTCTAGGCGGGTTCAAAGGTTATATTTTTGGCCGAGCCTACGGGCTTGGAGATACCCACATTAAACCGGCCTTGTGCCACATTTAAACCACGTGGGGGTGGTTGGTAAATATCAACCGTTTTGAGTTGCGGCTCGGGTTTTCTGTCAAACTCTCTACTGCAGAGAGGAACTCGGAGGAAGCTTTGCCGAAGGGCAAGGTTTCCTTCGGGGAGGTAGACAGGACCTGAACCCGTCTAGGCGGGTTCAAAGGTCATATTTTTGGCCGAGCCTACGGGCTTGGAGATACCCACATTAAACCGGCCTTGTGCCACATTTAACCCACGTGGTGGGGTTGATAAATATCAACCGTTTTGAGTTGCGGCTCGGGTTTTATGTCGAACTCTCTACTGCAGAGAGGAACTCGGAGGAAGCTTTGCGGAAGGGCAAGGTCTCCTTCGGCGAGGTAGACAGGACCTGATCACGTCTAGGCGGTTTCAAAAGTCATATTTTTGGCCGAGCCTACGGGCTTGGAGATACCCACATTAAACCGGCCTTGTGCCACATTTAACCCACGTGGGGGGGTTGATAAATATCAACCGTTTTGAGTTGCGGCTCGGGTTTTCTGTCAAACTCTCTACTGCAGAGAGGAACTCGGAGGAAGCTTTGCCGAAGGGCAAGGTCTCCTTCGGCGAGGCAGACAGGACCTGAACACGTCTAGGCGGGTTCAAAGGTCATATTTTTGGCCGAGCCTACGGGCTTGGAGATACCCACATTAAACCGGCCTTGTGCCACATTTAACCCACGTGGGGGGGGTTGATAAATATCAGCCTTTTTGAGTTGCTGCTCGGGTTTGCTGTCAAACTCTCTACTGCAGAGAGGAACTCGGAGGAAGCTTTGCCGAAGGGCAAGGTCTCCTTCGGCGAGGTAGACAGGACCTGAACACGTCTAGGCGGGTTCAAAGGTCATATTTTTGGCCGAGCCTACGGGCTTGGAGATACCCACATTAAACCGGCCTTGTGCCACATTTAACCCACGTGGGGGGGTCGATAAATATCAACCGTTTTGAGTTGCGGCTCGGGTTTTCTGTCGAACTCTCTACTGCAGAGAGGAACTCGGAGGAAGCTTTGCCGAAGGGCAAGGTTTCCTTCGGGGAGGTAGACAAGACCTGAACCCGTCTAGGCGGGTTCAAAGGTCATATTTTTGGCCGAGCCTACGGGCTTGGAGATACCCACATTAAACCGGCCTTGTGCCACATTTAACCCACGTGGGTGGGTTGATAAATATCAACCATTTTGAGTTGCGGCTCGGGTTTTCTGTCAAACGCTCTACTGCAGAGAGGAACTCGGAGGAAGCATTGCCGAAGGGCAAGGTTTCCTTCGGGGAGGTAGACAGGGTCTGAACCCGTCTAGGCCGGTTCAAAGGTCATATTTTTGGCCGAGCCTACGGGCTTGGAGATACCCACATTAAACCGGCCTTGGGCCACATTTAACCCACGTGGTGGGGGGTTGATAAATATCAAACATTTTGAGTTGCGGCTCGGGTTTTCTGTCAAACTCTCTACTGCAGAGAGGAACTCGGAGGAAGCTTTGCCGAAGGGCAAGGTTTCCTTCGGGGAGGTAGACAGGACCTGAACCCGTCTAGGCGGGTTCAAAGGTCATATTTTTGGCCGAGCCTACGGGCTTGGAGATACCCACATTAAACCGGCCTTGTGCCACATTTAACCCACGTGGGGGGGTTGATAAATACCAACCATTTTGAGTTGCGGCTCGGGTTTTCTGTCAAACTCTCTACTGCAGAGAGGAACTCGGAGGAAGCTTTGCCGAAGGGCAAGGTTTCCTTCGGGGAGGTAGACAGGACCTGAACCCGTCTAGGCGGGTTCAAAGGTCATATTTTTGGTCGAACCTATGGGCTTGGAGATACCCACATTAAAGTGGCCTTGTGCCGCATTTAACCCACGTGGAGGGCTTGATAAATACCAACCATTTTGAATTGCGGCTCGGGTTTTCTGTCAAACTCTCTACTGCAGAGAGTAACTCGGATGAAGCTTTGCCGAAGGGCAAGGTTTCCTTCGGGGTGGTAGACAGGACCTGAACCCGTCTAGGCGGGTTCAATGGTCATATTTTTGGTCGAGCCTACGGGCTTGGAGATACCCACATGAAACCGGCCTTGTGCCACATTTAACCCACGTGGGGGGGTTGATAAATACCAACCATTTTCAGTTGCGGCTCGGGTTTTATGTCGAACTCTCTACTGCAGAGAGGAACTCGGAGGAAGCTTTGCCGAAAGGCAAGGTTTCCTTCGGGGAGGTAGACAGGACCTGAACCCGTCTAGGCGGGTTCAAAGGTCATATTTTTGGCCGAGCCTACGGGCTTGGAGATACCCACATTAAACCGGCCTTGTGCCACATTTAACCCACGTGGGTGGGTTGATAAATATCAACCATTTTGAGTTGCGGCTCGGGTTTTCTGTCAAACGCTCTACTGCAGAGAGGAACTCGGAGGAAGCATTGCCGAAGGGCAAGGTTTCCTTCGGGGAGGTAGACAGGGTCTGAACCCGTCTAGGCGGGTTCAAAGGTCATATTTTTGGCCGAGCCTACGGGCTTGGAGATACCCACATTAAACCGGCCTTGTGCCACATTTAACCCACGTGGGTGGGGGGTTGATAAATATCAAACATTTTGAGTTGCGGCTCGGGTTTGCTGTCAAACTCTCTACTGCAGAGAGGAACTCGGAGGAAGCTTTGCCGAAGGGCAAGGTTTCCTTCGGGGAGGTAGACAGGACCTGAACCCGTCTAGGCGGGTTCAAAGGTCATATTTTTGGCCGAGCCTACGGGCTTGGAGATACCCACATTAAACCGGCCTTGTGCCACATTTAACCCACGTGGTGGGGTTGATAAATATCAACCGTTTTGAGTTGCGGCTCGGGTTTTATGTCGAACTCTCTACTGCAGAGAGGAACCCGGAGGAAGCTTTGCCGAAGGGCAAGGTTTCCTTCGGGGAGGTGGACAGGACCTGAACCCGTCTAGGCGGGTTCAAAGGTTATATTTTTGGCCGAGCCTACGGGCTTGGAGATACCCACATTAAACCGGCCTTGTGCCACATTTAAACCACGTGGGGGGGGGGGTTGGTAAATATCAACCGTTTTGAGTTGCGGCTCGGGTTTTCTGTCAAACTCTCTACTGCAGAGAGGAACTCGGAGGAAGCTTTGCCGAAGGGCAAGGTTTCCTTCGGGGAGGTAGACAGGACCTGAACCCGTCTAGGCGGGTTCAAAGGTCATATTTTTGGCCGAGCCTACGGGCTTGGAGATACCCACATTAAACCGGCCTTGTGCCACATTTAACCCACGTGGTGGGGTTGATAAATATCAACCGTTTTGAGTTGCGGCTCGGGTTTTATGTCGAACTCTCTACTGCAGAGAGGAACTCGGAGGAAGCTTTGCGGAAGGGCAAGGTCTCCTTCGGCGAGGTAGACAGGACCTGATCACGTCTATGCGGTTTCAAAAGTCATATTTTTGGCCGAGCCTACGGGCTTGGAGATACCCACATTAAACCGGCCTTGTGCCACATTTAACCCACGTGGGGGGGGGGTTGATAAATATCAACCGTTTTGAGTTGCGGCTCGGGTTTTCTGTCAAACTCTCTACTGCAGAGAGGAACTCGGAGGAAGCTTTGCCGAAGGGCAAGGTCTCCTTCGGCGAGGCAGACAGGACCTGAACACGTCTAGGCGGGTTCAAAGGTCATATTTTTGGCCGAGCCTACGGGCTTGGAGATACCTACATTAAACCGGCCTTGTGCCACATTTAACCCACGTGGGGGGGGGTTGATAAATATCAGCCTTTTTGAGTTGCTGCTCGGGTTTGCTGTCAAACTCTCTACTGCAGAGAGGAACTCGGAGGAAGCTTTGCCGAAGGGCAAGGTCTCCTTCGGCGAGGTAGACAGGACCTGAACACGTCTAGGCGGGTTCAAAGGTCATATTTTTGGCCGAGCCTACGGGCTTGGAGATACCCACATTAAACCGGCCTTGTGCCACATTTAACCCACGTGGGGGGGTCGATAAATATCAACCGTTTTGAGTTGCGGCTCGGGTTTTCTGTCGAACTCTCTACTGCAGAGAGGAACTCGGAGGAAGCTTTGCCGAAGGGCAAGGTTTCCTTCGGGGAGGTAGACAAGACCTGAACCCGTCTAGGCGGGTTCAAAGGTCATATTTTTGGCCGAGCCTACGGGCTTGGAGATACCCACATTAAACCGGCCTTGTGCCACATTTAACCCACGTGGTGGGGTTGATAAATATCAACCGTTTTGAGTTGCGGATCGGGTTTTATGTCGAACTCTCTACTGCAGAGAGGAACTCGGAGGAAGCTTTGCCGAAGGGCAAGGTTTCCTTCGGGGAGGTGGACAGGACCTGAACCCGTCTAGGCGGGTTCAAAGGTCATATTTTTGGCCGAGCCTACGGGCTTGGAGATACCCACATTAAACCGGCCTTGTGCCACATTTAACCCACGTGGGGGTTTGATAAATACCAACCTTTTTGAGTTGCGGCTTGGGTTTTCTGTCAAACTCTCTACTGCAGAGAGGATCTCGGAGGAAGCTTTGCCGAAGGGCAAGGTTTCCTTCGGGGAGGTAGACAGGACCTGAACCCGTCTAGGCGGGTTCAAAGGTCATATTTTTGGCCGAGCCTACGGGCTTGGAGATACCCACATTAAACCGGCCTTGTGCCACATTTAACCCACGTGGGGGGGTTGATAAATATCAACCATTTTGAGTTGCTGCTCGGGTTTTCTGTCAAACTCTCTACTGCAGAGAGGAACTCGGAGGAAGCTTTGCCGAAGGTCAAGGTTTCCTTCGGGGAGGTAGACAGGACCTGAACCCGTCTAGGCGGGTTCAAATGTCATATTTTTGGCCGAGCCTACGGGCTTGGAGATACCCACATTAAACCGGCCTTGTGCCACATTTAACCCACGTGGGGGGGGAGGGTTGATAAATATCAACCGTTTTGAGTTGCGGCTCGGGTTTTCTGTCAAACTCTCTACTGCAGAGAGGAACTCGGAGGAAGCTTTGCCGAAGGGCAAGGTCTCCTTCGGCGAGGCAGACAGGACCTGAACACGTCTAGGCGGGTTCAAAGGTCATATTTTTGGCCGAGCCTACGGGCTTGGAGATACCTACATTAAACCGGCCTTGTGCCACATTTAACCCACGTGGGGGGGGGGGTTGATAAATATCAGCCTTTTTGAGTTGCTGCTCGGGTTTGCTGTCAAACTCTCTACTGCAGAGAGGAACTCGGAGGAAGCTTTGCCGAAGGGCAAGGTCTCCTTCGGCGAGGTAGACAGGACCTGAACACGTCTAGGCGGGTTCAAAGGTCATATTTTTGGCCGAGCCTACGGGCTTGGAGATACCCACATTAAACCGGCCTTGTGCCACATTTAACCCACGTGGGGGGGTCGATAAATATCAACCGTTTTGAGTTGCGGCTCGGGTTTTCTGTCGAACTCTCTACTGCAGAGAGGAACTCGGAGGAAGCTTTGCCGAAGGGCAAGGTTTCCTTCGGGGAGGTAGACAAGACCTGAACCCGTCTAGGCGGGTTCAAAGGTCATATTTTTGGCCGAGCCTACGGGCTTGGAGATACCCACATTAAACCGTCCTTGTGCCACATTTAACCCACGTGGTGGGGTTGATAAATATCAACCGTTTTGAGTTGCGGCTCGGGTTTTATGTCGAACTCTCTACTGCAGAGAGGAACTCGGAGGAAGCTTTGCCGAAGGGCAAGGTTTCCTTCGGGGAGGTAGACAGGACCTGAACCCGTCTAGGCGGGTTCAAAGGTCATATTTTTGGCCGAGCCTACGGGCTTGGAGATACCCACATTAAACCGGCCTTGTGCCACATTTAACCCACGTGGGGGGGTTGATAAATATCAACCATTTTGAGTTGCTGCTCGGGTTTTCTGTCAAACTCTCTACTGCAGAGAGGAACTCGGAGGAAGCTTTGCCGAAGGTCAAGGTTTCCTTCGGGGAGGTAGACAGGACCTGAACCCGTCTAGGCGGGTTCAAATGTCATATTTTTGGCCGAGCCTACGGGCTTGGAGATACCCACATTAAACCGGCCTTGTGCCACATTTAACCCACGTGGGTGGGTTGATAAATATCAACCATTTTGAGTTGCGGCTCGGGTTTTCTGTCAAACGCTCTACTGCAGAGAGGAACTCGGAGGAAGCATTGCCGAAGGGCAAGGTTTCCTTCGGGGAGGTAGACAGGGTCTGAACCCGTCTAGGCGGGTTCAAATGTCATATTTTTGGCCGAGCCTACGGGCTTGGAGATACCCACATTAAACCGGCCTTGTGCCACATTTAACCCACGTGGGGGGGGTTGATAAATATCAAACATTTTGAGTTGCGGCTCGGGTTTTCTGTCAAACTCTCTACTGCAGAGAGGAACTCGGAGGAAGCTTTGCCGAAGGGCAAGGTTTCCTTCGGGGAGGTAGACAGGACCTGAACCCGTCTAGGCGGGTTCAAAGGTCATATTTTTGGCCGAGCCTACGGGCTTGGAGATACCCACATTAAACCGGCCTTGTGCCACATTTAACCCACGTGGGGGGGTTGATAAATACCAACCATTTTGAGTTGCGGCTCGGGTTTTCTGTCAAACTCTCTACTGCAGAGAGGAACTCGGAGGAAGCTTTGCCGAAGGGCAAGGTTTCCTTCGGGGAGGTAGACAGGACCTGAACCCGTCTAGGCGGGTTCAAAGGTCATATTTTTGGTCGAACCTACGGGCTTGGAGATACCCACATTAAAGTGGCCTTGTGCCGCATTTAACCCACGTGGAGGGCTTGATAAATACCAACCATTTTGAATTGCGGCTCGGGTTTTCTGTCAAACTCTCTACTGCAGAGAGTAACTCGGATGAAGCTTTGCCGAAGGGCAAGGTTTCCTTCGGGGTGGTAGACAGGACCTGAACCCGTCTAGGCGGGTTCAATGGTCATATTTTTGGTCGAGCCTACGGGCTTGGAGATACCCACATTAAAGTGGCCTTGTGCCGCACTTAACCCACGTGGGGGGCTTGATAAATACCAACCATTTTGAGTTGCGGCTCGGGTTTTCTGTCGAACTCTTTACTGCAGAGAGGAACTCGGAGGAAGCTTTGCCGAAGGGTAAGGTTTCCTTCGGGGAGGTAGACAGGACCTGAACCCGTCTAGGCGGGTTCAAAGGTCATATTTTTGGCCGAGCTTACGGGCTTGGAGATACCCACATTAAACCGGCCTTGTGCCACATTTAACCCACGTGGTGGTGGGGTTGATAAATACCAACCTTTTTGAGTTGCGGCTCGGGTTTTCTGTCAAACTCTCTACTGCAGAGAGGATCTCGGAGGAAGCTTTGCCGAAGGGCAAGGTTTCCTTCGGGGAGGTAGACAGGACCTGAACCCGTCTAGGCGGGTTCAAAGGTCATATTTTTGGCCGAGCCTACGGGCTTGAAGATACCCACATTAAACCGGCCTTGTGCCACATTTAACCCACGTGGGGTGGTTGATAAATACCAACCATTTTGAGTTGCGGCTCGGGTTTTCTGTCAAACTCTCTACTGCAGAGAGGAACTCGGAGGAAGCTTTGCCGAAGGGCAAGGTTTCCTTCGGGGAGATAGACAGGACCTGAACCCGTCTAGGCCGGTTCAAAGGTCATAGTTTTGGCCGAGCCTACGGGCTTGGAGATACCCACATTAAACCGGCCTTGTGCCACATTTAACCCACGTGGGGGGGGGTTGATAAATACCAACCTTTTTGAGTTGCGGCTCGGGTTTTCTGTCGAACTCTCTACTGCAGAGAGGAACTCGGAGGAAGCTTTGCCGAAGGGCAAGGTTTCCTTCGGGGAGGTAGACAGGACCTGAACCCGTCTAGGCCGGTTCAAAGGTCATAGTTTTGGCCGAGCCCTCGGGCTTGGAGATACCCACATTAAACCGGCCTTGTGCCACATTTAACCCACGTGGGGGGGTTGATAAATACCAACCTTTTTGAGTTGCGGCTCGGGTTTTCTGTCAAACTCTCTACTGCAGAGAGTAACTCGGATGAAGCTTTGCCGAAGGGCAAGGTTTCCTTCGGGGTGGTAGACAGGACCTGAACCCGTCTAGGCGGGTTCAAAGGTCACATTTTTGGCCGAGCCTACGGGCTTGGAGATACCCACATTAAACCGGCCTTGTGCCACATTTAACCCACGTGGGGGGGGGTTGATAAATACCAACCTTTTTGAGTTGCGGCTTGGGTTTTCTGTCAAACTCTCTACTGCAGAGAGGATCTCGGAGGAAGCTTTGCCGAAGGGCAAGGTTTCCTTCGGGGAGGTAGACAGGACCTGAACCCGTCTAGGCGGGTTCAAAGGTCATATTTTTGGCCGAGCCTACGGGCTTGGAGATACCCACATTAAACCGGCCTTGTGCTACATTTAACCCACGTGGGGGGGGTTGATAAATACCAACCATTTTGTGTTGCGGCTCGGGTTTTCTGTCAAACTCTCTACTGCAGAGAGGAACTCGGAGGAAGCTTTGCCGAAGGGCAAGGTTTCCTTCGGGGAGGTAGACAGGACCTGAACCCGTCTAGGCGGGTTCAATGGTCATATTTTTGGTCGAGCCTACGGGCTTGGAGATACCCACATTAAAGTGGCCTTGTGCCGCATTTAACCCACGTGGGGGGCTTGATAAATACCAACCATTTTGAGTTGCGGCTCGGGTTTTCTGTCGAACTCTTTACTGCAGAGAGGAACTCGGTGGAAGCTTTGCCGAAGGGTAAGGTTTCCTTCG
Source organism: Acanthosepion lycidas (assembly GCA_963932145.1). Taxonomy (NCBI): domain Eukaryota; kingdom Metazoa; phylum Mollusca; class Cephalopoda; order Sepiida; family Sepiidae; genus Acanthosepion; species Acanthosepion lycidas. Next base: position 18,243,802 of record OZ010605.1, read on the forward strand.
GGGAGGTAGACAGGACCTGAACCCGTCTAGGCGGGTTCAAAGGTCATATTTTTGGCCGAGCTTACGGGCTTGGAGATACCCACATTAAACCGGCCTTGTGCCACATTTAACCCACGTGGGGGGGTTGATAAATACCAACCATTTTGAGTTGCGGCTCGGGTTTTCTGTCAAACTCTCTAATGCAGAGAGGAACTCGGAGGAAGCTTTGCCGAAGGGCAAGATTTCCTTCGGGTAGGTAGACAGGACCTGAACCCGTCTAGGCGGGTTCAAATGTCATATTTTTGGCCGAGCCTACGGGCTTGGAGATACCCACATTAAACCGGCCTTGTGCCACATTTAACCCACGTGGTGGGGGGGTTGATAAATACCAACCTTTTTGAGTTGCGGCTCGGGTTTTCTGTCAAACTCTCTACTGCAGAGAGGATCTCGGAGGAAGCTTTGCCGAAGGGCAAGGTTTCCTTCGGGGAGGTAGACAGGACCTGAACCCGTCTAGGCGGGTTCAAAGGTCATATTTTTGGCCGAGCCTACGGGCTTGGAGATACCCACATTAAACCGGCCTTGTGCCACATTTAACCCACGTGGGGTGGTTGATAAATACCAACCATTTTGAGTTGCGGCTCGGGTTTTCTGTCAAACTCTCTACTGCAGAGAGGAACTCGGAGGAAGCTTTGCCGAAGGGCAAGGTTTCCTTCGGGGAGATAGACAGGACCTGAACCCGTCTAGGCCGGTTCAAAGGTCATAGTTTTGGCCGAGCCTACGGGCTTGGAGATACCCACATTAAACCGGCCTTGTGCCACATTTAACCCACGTGGGGGGGGGGGTTGATAAATACCCTTTTTGAGTTGCGGCTCGGGTTTTCTGTCGAACTCTCTACTGCAGAGAGGAACTCGGAGGAAGCTTTGCCGAAGGGCAAGGTTTCCTTCGGGGAGGTAGACAGGACCTGAACCCGTCTAGGCCGGTTCAAAGGTCATAGTTTTGGCCGAGCCCTCGGGCTTGGAGATACCCACATTAAACCGGCCTTGTGCCACATTTAACCCACGTGGGGGGGTTGATAAATACCAACCTTTTTGAGTTGCGGCTCGGGTTTTCTGTCAAACTCTCTACTGCAGAGAGGAACTCGGAGGAAGCTTTGCCGAAGGGCAAGGTTTCCTTCGGGGAGGTAGGCAGGACCTGAACCCGTCTAGGCGGGTTCAAAGGTCATATTTTTGGCCGAGCCTACGGGCTTGGAGATACCCACATTAAACCGGCCTTGTGCCACATTTAACCCACGTGGGGGGGTTGATAAATACTAACCTGTTAGAGTTGCTGGGGGAATCTTTGTCACTCGTCAGAAGCCCCCGCCCCCAAAAACTAAAAAAAAAACAAAACCCGAAAAAATCAAACCAAACACAAACCTCAACTTGTGTTTTTATTTGCTGAGAAAAGAGAAGACGAAGAAATCAAAACAAGTAAAAGAGAGATCAGAAAAAAGACTTAATTTCATTCAACTACGAAAGGTAACCGAACTTCTTTTCCTTTTCTTTGAATTTTGAATAGTACTGTTTAAAAGTGAAACTTTAAATACACTTTATAGACATTTGATCATCTAGTTCCTCTTGTTATTAACAGCGTTGAATTTATTCGTCGCTGTTAAAAATTGTTTACCATGAAGTCCTAAAATTAGAGAAATTATATAACCACAAAGTAGGGTTTTTGACAAAGAGGGTTTTTCCAAAGAAATCAATTTATTCAAATTTCCCCATGCATAATACGCATTTTTTCTAAAAAAATTAAGCAAAATTAGGAGTCCGTATTATGCGCAGCAACAAAAAAAATCTTTAAAATTTGCACTTTCATAGGTTGATTTTAGTTACGAAATGACTATTCACCACAAACAGACGTCAATTTGACAAAAACATTCGGCGATTGCGACCGCATAAGGATGTTAAATACAATCATATGTACCTAACAATACTTAGAAATCTAAAATAAAATAAGAATTATTATAAAAATAAATTAGAATATTATTCTATGTTTAAAACCATTTTGTTAATAAGAGTAGGAAACGCTGGCCGTAATGAAATTGGAGAGGTACAGTTTATGGGGTTTGATTAGCAAACAAGGGGTGCGTATTCTACGTGTGTAGAAGCATTTTCCCCACATTTTCAACCAAAATTTTAGGGGTGCGTATTATGGATGAAGTCGTATTATACGTGGGGAATTACGGTAGTTTGCAAAATTGAATGAAACATAGTTTGTAAATCTTGACAAAAAATGTTACTGATAACACGCTTCAACCCTTCAGTAATCCTCTACTTCGAATGGCTCTTAAACCGTTTATAAAAAATCCTTTACAATTCATAAATGAAGCAAATATTTTAAATTTCTTCAGAAGTTATTAAAGTAACTTTGCTAGCACAATTCTTGGTAAACATCTGACGATATTTTCTGGTAGAAACAAAGATCCATTATTGCTATTGATTTGTGACATTAACATCTATGGAATATGAAAAACAACATTTGGGGAAAAACATTACTTTTAGAGTCTCAGTGGTTGATAGTTGTTTTTTGCACTGTCTACAGCCCATCTAACCAAGTGGCTCTTTTTCATTTGAAATTTTTCATAAATATGCAAATCAGTAGATGCCGTTTATGTTTCAAACTTTCAGCTCAAGCATTATGTTTAGGAATGTTATCTTTTATTAATTTTTGATAGATATCTGATGTTACTTTTCACCACAGCAGTAAACAATACGGATTGGAAATAAGGAATAGATCCCAGGTGTGATATTACTTTCAACATTTTTACTTCACGAAATCTATGTTCAGCTGCTGCTCTACAGAAGCTGCTGGGACTTTTGTGGTTGGCAGAAGATCCAGTTTAACCATTAAACTTTTTAGATTTTCCCCTTGGATGTTTGATGCCATATTTGCGATTATTTTTACCACTATTATTATTAGTATTATTAGCAGTGGGGGTGGTAATATTGATTTATTCTTTATTAGATAAAATATTGTCAACCAATATTAATTTTTGATTAGTATTGTTGAGAAAATGGTCGCAATCCCCAAAACGAATGGAGACTAGTCAGGTTGAGCAGAGAAGTGTGGGGGGAGCAATAGCACTTATCTCAAGTTGCAAAATATATTGCCACTTCTCTGTGATGTATAAATATAGAAGGTAAATTTAGCAATAAAAAAAAGATTTTTCCCTTCTTTTTATGCAACTTCAGGGATCACATAGTAAACCTGTCATGTGACCACTGGTGATAAAGATTTTTTGTTTGTTTTCACTTAATTTTGATATTTTTTTTCTTATGAATCAGTCATTGTTATTATGGGATGTAGCAGATGTAAAGATGTTGAATTTTAGTGAGTCATTCTAAATTTTATGAAATCACTGAATGGATTTTGATCCTGAAGCAAATAAAATAAATCAATGTAATAGTTTAATTAAACTATTTAAAATCCTGATTGAAAGATAATTTAATATAATTCTTTTGATGATAATCAAAGGAATTTGAAGGCAACACCAGAAGTTGACATTTGAGATAACCATCACAAAATTAAAATTACAAATATATTTTTTTATTCACCTGATCATTTCAGCCAATAGACTATTAAGTCATGTCATGGCAAATATTGTCTTTATTAGTATTGTCTCAATCTGCTCTTTCTCCTCAATATATGGCATCTGTTAGTGAGTGTTGCCAAATGATGGAAAGTTATCAAAGCAATATAATTGCAGATGCAGAGGTTCCAATGAAAGTGACAGTCTCAGTACCTAGACCTGACAGTGCTTTTTTTTTCCAGTGTTGTCTTTGGGCTGTTTTTTGATCTGTCATTTGACATTTATTCAGCACTATTTGCTTGCTTCACCTCTTTTTAGACCTTCACACAGTCACAGCCTCTAGTGAAATTGATAACTTGAATCATACTCTCTCCTACTGACATTCATATTTAGTTACTCTATGTCACTCATGTAGACATCTTTGAAAGAAAGATGGGCCTGACTTTGGTTTCTCTTGCTAGATTCCATTGAATTCCATGTAGAGCACATGGCCCAAAGTAGGATGAAGAGATTGCCTATTACAAACTGCATTTTTGCCACTATATTTTTTATTTTAATTTTTTATTTTACTATTGTTCATCCAATGCAAGTCCCAAGAGCTACTCAAGGAAAAGGTTTACTCAAGTTGTTAAAAGGATTTACAAGGAAGAAACTAAAGATGCATATTATGAAGATATGTACTATAGATAACAGTTAAGCCTCAATTTTAAGAAGAGGTTTGTGATCACGCAAGCATCCTCTCAGGAGCCCCTTCTATAATGCAAATTCTGGGGACGAAACTGTTTGAGTGGATCTTTGTCCTTACGAATGGAATATGAAGAGAGGATGTTGATTCAGTGTGCACGAATTGACTCCTCTTCATTCCTTTCATATTCCATTGGTTAGGAAGAAGTTACATATTTTTTAGGTGGAAGGCATTGAGATGCCACTCTTATTTAAATTAGAATTTCCATGCCTTGTTTCTGTAAAGCAGTGTGGTTGTGCAGATTGTAGCCTTTTTGAAAGGACATATCAAGTTTTTATCTGACACACTGATGAAAGATAAAAATATAAAGTGGTATTAAATATTGTTACAATCATCGGTTTGTTTTACATTTAAAAAAATATATCGCCAAATTTTAAGTTTTTTTTTTCACTAGTTTTGATTGTGGACAAGATATTTAAAATGTGTGAATTATGGATAAACAAAGCTGTTTTCTGGAGACAGTGTTTTTTTGTTTTTTTTTCGAGAATTTTTTTTCCGTTATGCAGACTGAAAAGACCAATGTTATAAATGCTTGTAAAAACCAATGAATCTGTTAATATGTTTGCAACCATGGTTGCTGCTCTAGCCAGGAGTTGTATCAATTTACTCTCTCCTCCAAGCCACTCTTTACATCATCTTCCATTTTCTCAAACCAAATTTACATTTCTCAGTTTTTAGAAAATGCTGTTAATGATTTCTCTGCCAACAAACAATATTTCAGGGATCAAACCAGGAACATTTCATTTAATGATATAAAAAAGCAGTATCTTATTTCCTTGACAGATACATATCAAGCTTCAGTCAGCCATGAAATGATATGGAAACAAAAAGAAACAAACAACAATTTTATTACACATTTTCCAAACTTTTAAACCAAATTTTATATTTTAAATGGGTATGTACACATTGAAGAGTTGCTAAGAAACCCAAAGCATGGTGTACTAATGAAAATTGGCTTGGATTGAGGAATTGGATAGCTGAGTTTAAATTCAAGTTCATTACATCCATTTACGTGCTAATACTCTCGGGAATGGTATGAATCCATCTCTACTGCGAGCTATGGTAAATAGCAAAACTGTTTGGACCCTATGGCCTTGGCTGGCAACATGTCTAGGAGAAGCAAAACTCTAAATTTAACCCAGTCTGGATAGGGTTGGGCTCCATGTTGTTTACCCAGGAAACACCACTGCTGTTGTGACTGCAGTAGATTTAGTACTCCTATGACCCTAGGAGGTTACAGGACTCATGATCCTAAAAATATCTACATGGTTTTAAAATTGTTCATTTGAAAATGATTTGAATTAGGATTTTATTCTTATGAGGGGGGTGCTGAAATGGTTTCAGCCAGAACCATTTACCAAAATATGACCGAATTTTTATTTTTGTAGGGATTGATAACTTTTTCGTACTCCATCATATCTTTATTTTTCGTTTCTTTTACTTGATATTCTGATTACTCTTTCTTATAAATTAATTATTCTTACAGATACCACTATTAATAATACTGTCATCATTTAACGATTAACAAGAATAAAATACTAATTATAGGGAAATGGTTTGAATAAGACTGTAATTAATGAGAAAACAGGCAGGTAATATTTTTTGTTTACCTTGAAAAATAACATTCCATAACAACCAATTTTCTCGAACATTTGCTCATTTTTTTTTGTCAGGTGTTTAAAAATGAAACAAAAAACTGTCCTTTATAAGTTAACTAATAAATTCTTCAAATTTTGAAATGGTAAATAAATTTCTTTGTAAAATTTCAACTTCGTGCAATTTTGAATTTTGTGTTTATCAAATTAATACATCTAGAATTGTGTATTTTCTTCTGCATTTTTCTTCTGGTAAGAGACCAAGTGTAAATATGTTCCTGTGTAACATATTGCTGTATTGTTCCTTTCAGTTGGTTATTTGGTTTGATTTATAAAAACAAACAAACAAAAGAAATAAAACAATGAAAGAAAGCTGAATTGATATAAAAGCCAAAGAAAATCTTCAAATGGCTTTTATTCAGAGGCTAAAATAAATGTAAAGAAATTCACATACGTGTTTCCTGTAGGTCTGTAGATACATATTCAAATACTCCTGTGAATATTGTCTGCATTTCTTAGCATTAGTGGCTACCATTGTAGAAATAGGCAAATTTTTTTACAGTAAATGCACAGCTGTAAGTTCACTGACGAGTGTTGAGTATACACTGGCTGACTCTGGACTAGTTGGCACCAACAGCCATCTGATCGTGGCTCTAGCCAGCAAGCATGTGCTGTGTATTGGGCACTGAGCTGATCTATATTAGTAGCAAATTGACCAAGCTGGGAATTGTATATGACTCTTTTTCTCTTCATGTGTGTCATGGTTGGAATGTTTCTGTGTGTTTGTACATTTACCATTCAGCATTCTATCCTCAGTTGGGTTCTGTTTCTGCAGTGTTTCATGATGCCATAAGTAAAAGAATTGTCGTTGCTGCCTCTGTGTGATTGTAGATTGGTATGTGCACGAAGTATGCTGGATGGTCAGCAATATATGTATCAGCAAGTTGTATTTTAAAATCTTATATGAATTTCAGCATTCCACCACAAAAGTTCAATTGACCCCGTCCCCGTATTTATTGACCCACTTCTGACTACCAGTCATTTACTGATCCATTGAATAGTCCCATCAACCCCCAGGGGATGATATTGGCCACTTTGGAGACCTCTGCACTAGAACATTGTTGGCAAAAATTTAGTGATCCAGCAGTAATCAAGTCTAGAAGTTTATTTCCAAGCTGTCATTACTGCCTCCGGATTGCCATGATGCAATTGATAAATACACCAGGAATGGATTCAGATTTATATTACTCGATCATGACATTTGTAAAAATGCAAATGTTGCTAGAGTTTTTAGTTCAACTAAAAAATGTCTCTTACTTGTTTATATTAAGTTGGAACAAAAATAATGACGTAATGTCGTTTTTTGATGTATTTTTACGTCATTATTTTTGCACCAACCTAATACATCGTGAAAATTGTCCTGGCTATGATGATAAGGCCTATGATCAGGAAGTTTTGAGGAGTGTGGAGTTGCTGTTGTTCCTGGGTCCATTCTGATCCGGGGTGGTAGCACTTGTTAGGGTCCCAGCTATGGGTAAATAGTTTACCCCCCTCCCTTGATCTGGAGTTGGAATACTAGGAATGAATGGGTTTTTTGTGATGATAATACCATCAACACAAATTGCAGTAGATAAAGAGCACATTCACAAAACCTGATTTCAAAAAACTAAAATTTCCCTTTAGTGGGGCTACCTGTTTGCTGTGAGTGGTGACCTGTGATGCCTGGGGACAGTCCTGGTGACTGAGTGACTCCTGATCCGGTATAAAATGACCAGGAGTTTCCACAACACATCACTTCGGTCTCTACCTGGGATACCCAGGTGGATGGAATAGCCCAATCCATTCCAATTGGCTAGTCACATAGTGGCAAGGGCTAGTTGGGATGATAGATAATGGGTGCGACAGGGCCACGTAACCTTACATCATACTATACTTGGGTAGATATGGTGTGGGAGTGCAGGGGCTCATATTCACTCTCATCACAAATATATACTGTCTGTGTAGCCCTGCTAGATTAAGGCGAATGGGATTAGTCCCCCCCCTGATAGCGTCCCTTAAGAAGAACTCTGAGGTGGGTGGGGAGCACAGACAGTGAATATAAAAATTAAAATTATATGACTATCTCTTATATGTGAACCAAGAGACAATATGAGACTTCTGAAAGCGAAAATGAAATAAAAAAAAAATCAATTTCCAACTTTCATTGTTGTAGAATCAGTAGAGGGTGATATATCAAAAGTATCTCCTTTTGTGTGGCAAAGGGTTATTTCAGACATGATCAAACCACAGTCTTAAAAAAATAAAAAATAATACTCTATTCAATTGATATCCAAAAAAGATGCAGAGAAATTGCTAAAAATGAAGCAAATTGACAACAATAAAGTCAAGGCCTACCTCCATCAATTTCTTAATTCATCAAAAGGAGCAATAAAATGCCCAGAACTGTCACTTTGTTCATCAGAAGAAATTGAAAATGACAATACCCTAAAAAATGCAGGGAGTTAACAGACGTTAAAAGAATGCAAGTAAAAAGAAATGACAGAGTAAAAAAACACCAACACTTTTTGACATTCAAAGAGCCAACTCTACCAAAAGAAATAAAGATAGGTTACCCAATAGCCAAGGTAGAGCCATACATTTCTAATCCCCGTAGATGTCATAAATGTCAAAAATTTGGTCATCTTCAAAATGTTTGTATGAGAACATCAGTCTGTCGAAGATGTGTGGAACCGGAAACTGAGCTTGAATCACCTTGGGAAAGGCCTCTTTATGTCTAAACTGTAAAGAAAAACATCTTGCGAACTCCAAAGAGTGTAACATTTGGAAAAAGGAAATAATTAGAAGAAAATATATGCAAAATATCTCCTTCCAAGAAGCCAGGAAATAGGTTGAATCTAATCCACTTCAAGCATCATATGCAAATATCGCTAAAATATCAAATCAACAAAATGTCATCCAAGAAAACAATGATTTATGAGTGATTTAGTAGTTCTATTAAACTTTTTAATTCGTTAATAAGAGTTATAAGATCTTGGCTTCTTAATGCATTGTTTTCCCACAGACAAAAAATCCTGTCCTGTCAACCTCAAACAAAAATGTCTCTACATGTTCAAAAGAATTCAATCCAGAAATTCTAAACCAAAGTACAAAAATCTAAGAAATAGAAACTTCTAAACATTCTCAAGAGAATCAAAAGATACATAAAAAAAACTCAACTTTTAGGGAAGAATCAAGAGAAATCTTTAGCCCATCACAAACAAGGGAACGGTCATCATTTATACAAAGATCATTAAAAGAACCACCATCAACTGGAAACAAAAATGACCCTACATCTACAAAAATATTAAACCTGAAAAATGCAAATGAAAAAAAATCCAAGAAATAGAATCATCGAATCCTAGAGAATGAAAAGATAGAAAAAAAAAAAAAAAAGATAACGGTTATTGAAGAAGCAAAAAAAAATGGACATAGGGGAACAAAACTCTAGCCGATCACAAACAAGGGAAAGATCATCATCTAGACAAAGTTCATTAAAAGAACTGAATGGTAAAACTAAGGGAGCAAAATCAAACAAGAAAGTAGAAAAAAAAAGTTCAAAGAACAAAATATAACAAGAAACAAAATACTAATAATCTGGAGAATATAGAAATGATGGACTCTTCACCCATAAAAAAATTTGGACATGAAAAATTCATAATCAAGATGCAAAACATTATTCAATAGAATTGTAGAGGATTAAATGCTAACATAAACGATCTTCTCCTACTTTACAACAAAGTATCAGCCCACGGTCATTTGCCTACAAGAAAATTTCTTAAAACTAAATGATAAAAATAAAAAATTACTCTCAATATAATTACATAAATGACACTCAATAGAGGGCATCTGCAAGTGTATCAATTCTAATAAGAAATGACAGTAAAAGCTACCCTACAGATAAAGATCTGCTCTATTTACATCCCCCCACATGAGCCTATAGAAGAAACCAACTTAAATAAACTAATAGAACAATTACCAAGACAATTTGTATTATTAGGTGACTTTAACAGTCACAATATTATATGGGGTTCTAAGAATACAAACAAAAAAGTGAAAAATATGGAAAATGTTAACAACAATTTATGTCTACTAAATCATAAGACTAATACATATTTACATCCAGCATTAGGTATATATTCAGCTACTGACCTATCACTGTGTGATCCTGCTATATTTATGGATTACAATGGGAAAGTTCTCGATGATTCATAGGGTAGTGATCACTACCTAATAATATTGAATACTTTAGAATCGATGGAAATCCATCTACCCAGATGGAAACTAAACAAGGTGGATTGGAAGGAGTATAAAAAACAGTGTCATCAAAAACTCATAGATAAAGGAAACGGAGGGGAAAAAAAAATCTATGGAATATTTTATGGAAACATTAATGGCAATAGTAAGAAAATGCATACCAAAAAGCAATGAATCAAACATCAAAGACCATTGTTCAACAAAGATTGCAAAAAAGCAATAAGACTTTGTAGAGCAGCACTAAGAAAATTCAATACTCAACCAACAACCAACTTAGATTTATTCAAGCATAAAAGAGCAATAGCACAAAAAAATCTGTAAAGAGGCAAAAAGAAGATCATGGAGAGATTATATAAGTAAAATAAACTCAAATATGAAACCCAAAAATGTTTTGGAACATCGGTTTGGAAAATCGCTGGTAAAAATTTATCCCCTCCTTTAAATCATCTTTCACAAAATAATATTAAAATAACACGTAAAAAGACTATAGCAAATTTTCTGGCAGAAACTTTTAAAAACAATTCCTTGAGTGAAAACTATAAGCAACAATTTAAAAAGATTAGACAGGATGCAGAAAAAAAAGGCAGAACTTTAATTCAAATAACAAAGAAGAATATAATGAGCCTTTTACTCTAGAGGAACTCATAAATGCCATAAGGGAATCACATAGTGGGTCAGATGAAATTCATTATGAATTTCTTAAACAACTCCCTCCAAAATGAATAAAATATTTGTAAAATATATTCAACGAGATATGGTTTAAGGGAAACTTACCTAATAGCTGGAAACAAGCTATTGTGATTCCTATACCTAAACCAGATAAAGATAAATCGGATCCCAAAAACTTTTGACCTATAACGCTAACAAGTTGTGTATGAAAACCTTAGAAAGAATAATATAAGACTGAACTGGTATCTTGAAACTAATGGTTTAATTTTCAATCTCCAGAGTGGTTTTTGAAATAAAAGACAACATCGTTAGACTAGAAACTTTCATTAGAGAAGCTTTTATTAAAAAACAACATGCAATAGCCATTTTCTTTGATTTAGAAAAGCCCTATGAGACAACTTGGAGGCTGGGAATAATGAATGACTTATACAAGTTGGGATTAAAGGGCAGATTACCCAATTTGATAAATGACTTTTTATCTGATAGCAGTTTCAAGGTTAGGGTTGGATCAGACTCAAAAATCAAGGTGTTCCACAAGGTTATATCCTGTCATAATTTTTAACATAAAGATAAACAACAATGATAACTGTCTGAATCAAGGTGTTGATGGTTCACTATACATAGACGACCTTCTGATTTGCTACGGATCAAAGAACATGCATACAGCAGAACAACAACTGCAAACGTGTCTAAATTAAATTAATGGACCATTGCAAATGGCTTTAAATTCTCTCCAACCAAGACAAAATGTATTCATTTCTGTAATTAGAGAAAAATGCACAATGACCCAAACCTGAAAGTGGAAGGGAACAAAATCGAAATGACAGATCATCATAAATTTCTGGGGATATTCTTTGATAAAAATCTGACATTCATACCTCACTGACCGGGAGGGGGGGTCTGATCACATATCACTCCTAAAATTATATAGAACTCTAATAAGATCTAAATTGGACTATGGATGTTTCGTATATGGTTTGACTCAGAAATTCTATCTAAAATCCTTGAACCTATACACCACGCAGGATTAAGACTGACTCTGGGGGCTTTCAAAACATCACCCGTAGAAAGTCTATATGCAGAAGCCCATGAGGCACCTTTAAAGTTGAGACATGAAAAACTAGCATTACAATATTATCTAAAACTGAAATCATGTCCAACTAACCCTGCATATCACTGTACCTTCAACCCCAAATAAGAATTTCTTTTCGATAAAAAAGAAAATGCTGTCAAACCTTTTGGCCTTTATATGAAAAAGCTAGTCAATGAAACACAATTAAATCCAACTATTATACTTAAATCCACCAACTCAAAAAATCCTTCCTGGTTAATGAAGTACCCTACAATTTTAAGCCTTACCAAATATTCCAAAATTAATTCTAACTTATCGAATTATATGGAAGAAATTCATAATGTTCTACAAACCTGCCCAAACCATAAGCATATATACACAGATGGTTCTAAAATGTTGCACAGAGTGGGGGGTTCTGCTATACTTGACAACATAATAATGCAGAAAAGATTGCCAGACAATGCCTCAATCTTCAGTGCAGAAGCCACAGCCATACATCTGGCTTTAGATATAAAATCTAGTGAGTCAGATAGATTCATCATCTGTTCTCACAGCTTTGAATAATAAAAAAATGAAAAACCTCTTAATTAATAATTTATTAAATAAGTTTGACCCCATTTATAAGGAAAAAGATACAGTAATAGTTTTATGCTGGATACTGAGCCATTTTAGCATACAAGGAAATGGAAAAGCAGACAAAATGGCCAAGGAATCTCTGAACATGGCTCCCTCTAAAGTAATGTTGCCTCACACTGACTTCAGACCCTGCATAAACAGAACCATTAAAGACAAATGGCAGCAAATATGGAACAACAGTGATAACAAAATCTTTTCAATATTCAACCTATCATCAGTAAAATAACAGCAAGTTCCAGAAAGATAAGGAGAGAGGAGGTGATTCTAGCCAGACTCCATATTGGTCACACACACATAACCCACCAACATCTCCTAAAAAATGAGGTACCTCCAACATGTCCCATGCCAAGAATCTTATGCAGTCAAACACATCTGACTAAACTGCCATAATCTCCAATGAATCCGTAGTAAACACTATAAATCGGATAACCTAAAGGATCTATTCGAAAATACTAATCCAAGTAACATCATAAATTTCACTAAAGAAATTGGGATCTACAGAAAAATCTAAAAAAAACTAAAAAAAAAAATGCATTTTTGAAAACCAATATTTTTGAAAAAAAGAAAAATATATATTACCAGCAATACATAATTGAAAGAAAATTATTACCAGAAATAATATTTAAAAAAAAAAAAAAAAAAAAATTACCAACAATAAAAATTTTGTTGGCATTAAATGACTCACTGAGGTTGATATGCCATAAAATCAAAACAAACAAAAGAAACATTGTGAAAAAATGCCAAGCCAAAAACCTATTCTTTGATTTAATTTATATTATCTTCAGTCTCTAGAGCATCATCGTATTCTCGATTTGGATTTGATATATGTGACAAGTAGGTTAAGATTCTGCAACCAGAGATTCTACAAAATTATTGAAATTTCCCAACCAACACTTGCATGTTTTGCACCATCAAATGAATTTGAATCTGTATTAAATTGTTTGGGCCTTGTGAACTTTTGCATGATGCTTACTGTCTTTGTTTAAGGCAATTTACTATAAATGGTATGTCACAAAGGAACTGCAACATGCCTAAATCCTCCAAAATTTGCACCCATGTCTAAATGAGAGTGCATTTATATTTAAAAAAAAAAATAACTATTTTGGAGTCTTCATAGGAAACAAATTATTTTGTATTTCTTATAAAGCATTTCCCAAATTTTCTTGACATGTTATCTGCATCATGGGCCAAAGTTTGAAACTCATAAACAACAAAGGAAAATACAATGGCAAATGAGTGAAATTGATGTGAAAAAAATTTCAAGACAACAATTTTTAGGGATTGATAAACACATTAATTTGATGAATTCTCAAATTTTGTTATTTATTAACACTTGTAGCCTAAAATGTTGTTACCTCCATTAAACTGGAAATTTAAACACAGGGTCATTTTGTCCTCAATGAGAAGTAACTTCTGTTAGACGTCTCTTGTTTGTTTTTCAATTTAATTTGTTGGATATTGTTAATTGCTGTTTCTTACCATATTATTGACAGAATATACACATATGCTATTTTCAATATATATTTATTTTATTATACCTATTTTGAAAGTTACTGTTTTTTATATTGGCATATTTATTTCCCTTAGACCATAATTTTATTCTTCTAAATTGCAATAATTTGATATTGAATTAAATCGAGAATTTATTGGAATTCTGGAAATTTATTATAATTTGAAAATATCATGTTTATTTGTGAAATATAGAGCAATTACAAAGATACAAAAACCTAAACACATTTTCAATCAAGTGGAATTTAAGTGTTTTCAACATTTATGTCATTGTCACCAAATGGAAACTGGCTACATAATTATTTCTGTTTGTGATGTGGGTAGGTGCAATATATTAATTTCAGCATTTTTAGAGATTTCTCCCATATAATATCTACACAATCTTTTCCTGCATCTAATCCTAATTCTCCTCATACCTGGCACAACTGTATGGCTTGTAAAAAACTATAGCAGTGTTTATATAATATTATATATGTTTATATCATTATAAACAATTATAGCAGTGCTATCATTCATAGTTCAAATTATAGATAAGAAGAGATGTTGTTAACTAAAATGACATTGTGAAGTACTACAGATGAAAGCAAGATCCATGAAAATGTGCTGTTAATATGAAATAAGTCTGAGATATGCAACAAATTAAAAGTATTGTTGAGTCAGTGCAAAAATAAACTTGATGATTAATCAAGTAGATTTTCAATTTAATGGCTCATGTTCTACTCTAACAGACCATTACTACTCTGAAGTTTGGTGAATTTGGGCCATACTAAATACATCATACTTGCAGTTTTGTTCCAGACTAAGCTAAACTGTAAATCTCAACAATAAAACCATGATTGTATTGTTTTGAATGATCTCCTAAACATTGATTTTATGAAGTCAGTGATCTTTCCAATGAAAGAAATTCAAATTTTCTAATAGGGTATTGTCTATCCATTACCAATATTTCATTTTACTGAGTTCCCAATAATGATATCAAATTATCTCCTGATAATTTGTGCTCTTTTAAATACCAAGTGTCTTCAATTAGCCAGTTTGATGATGCCATCAATTTTCAAGGAATTGAAAGGAAAGACTAAATGAAAGCAAATAATATTCCAGAAGTAATAATAATAAAACGTTTTTTAAATTTTAAATTTAGACTTACTTTTAATATTTGCAGCAGCTTCCATCATGTAAATGTTGTGACAAACATTTATTAAAGTCATCTAAATCAAGCACATGGCCCAAATTCAGTGAGAACTATGCTCACAACAATGAGGAATTGAGCTATTTGACGTAATGTAATGGTTAGTAAATTTATTTCACCAAATCAGTTACAGATAAGTAGTGAGTTCAATGTAATGAGTTGGTCGGTCAACTTGACACCCCCAAAGCTAGTGGAGGTGGGCAGGCGCAGGAACTATGATTGGTAGCTGGCTTGTTGGGGTTTAGCATAGGTGAGTTACCAAGCTCTATATAAAGGGCTGGAATGAGAAGGAGGGCAGTTTTTCAGTCTCAGAAGTGGAGACTGTGCCCATCGCTATGTCAGCAGGAGAGAAAGAGACGAAATCATTTATCTTTTTGTGACACATTCCAACACAAGCTATTTCGGCATTTACTTTTGTCTGTAGCAAGATGGCGGAAAGACCGTTCGACATAAAACTGATCTTTAAATTCAGTGGTGATACGAGTGGACAGTCTGTAGTTGAATGGATCGAAAAGGTGGAACTGGTCTGCGAATTATGCGAAATCACGAAGATTGAACGGATTCTTCCACTGCGCTTGAAAGGCGGCGCCCTTGCTGAGTATAGGCAGTTGAGCAAAGAACAGAAAAGTGATATTGAGGAAATAAAGCGCGCTCTACTAACCGCGTTTGTAAATGACCAGTTTGTGACCAATGACCAATTCCAGGCACGGCGTCTACGATCTGGCGAGACAGTAGATGTATGTTTGGCGGAATTAAAGAAGCTCGACGTACCGATCGCACCGTTTCCTGAAGAATGGATGACCTGTGATTCGTGTCTGGATTGCCTAGTCATATTAAGCAGATACTCTGGGCATCACCCAGAATGGAAGACATGACGTTCAATCAATTGTTGACCAGAGCCCGTGCTATCATGATCGACGAAGAAGAGGCTGATGAACCAGTGGCCGCAGTCGTTCAGCCAATTGAAGTCAAAGAGGATCCAACCCCAGCCAGTTGGAAATACCAAACTCACTATCAACAACGGTAACCCCATCACAGTCAGTGTGTTGGTTGTGGACAGCGCGTTATTAGGTTTTGATTTGCTCCTTGGGATGGACATTATTAAGGAGCTGGACGGCGTACGCATCACAGAGGCGGGCGAAGTCGAGTTTTCTGATCCGCCCATCTGTGCTGCTTTGAGGATTAACGAACCTGACTTCAGTGCAACTTTCGACCAGCGCAGGCGCGTATGGACCGCAACGTGGAAGTGGGCGGGTTGACGAACGCCCACGCCACTGAAAAATAGCAGAATATCCGGTTCCAGGGTATATCAGAAGCGAATACGAAAAGGAATTGCAGCTTTGGATAGCAAACGGCTGGCTTGCGCCGTACCTCGAGGAGAAGCTAGGGCCACCTCGAGGACTGATTCCGTTGATGGCAATAGTGCAAGAGAATAATGGGAAAGTGAGACTGGTCATGGACTACAGGGAATTGAATACCTTTGTAGATGCATATACGGCCAACGCGGACGTTTGTGCCCAGAAATTGCGGGAATGGCGACAGCAATGGAGCAACGTGGCCACCCTCGATTTAAGAAGAGCCTACCTCCAAGTCCGAGTCCACCGATCACTCTGACCCTTTCAGACTGTCATGGTAAAAGAACAGAGATATTGCTTCACTCGATTGGGATTTGGTCCTAATGTGGCTTCAAAAATCATGTCAGCGATTATGAATGTGGTCATGTCGCAGGATGAGGAAATTCGAAGGGCAACGTCATCCTACATTGACGATGTTTACGTCAATGAAAACGTGGCCTCTTCAACGAGGGTTAAGGAACATCTGGAGCGCTTTGACTTGGTGTGCAAGGCCCCAGAAATGTATTGACATAGTTATAATCATCTGTGACAAGCAAGAGTTGTGTTGATAAGGGTAAAAATGGTAAATGGTAAAGTTTTAAAATTTGTTTTAAGTGTAATGTGATGTGATGTGTTTGTGTGTGTGTGTAACTTAACTAGACAAAAATTGGTGTGCAGTTATGTTTTTTAATAATTGCATAAATTTGGCTTTAATTAGTAATCTCTAAGTGTGTGTAAATTATATCTCTTTCTCCAGCATATTACCCTACAAAAATGCTGATGTGAAATCAATTGTCTCAACTTGCAAACTCATAACAAATGTTGCTAACATCACCAGAGACATAGATTTTTGGCTGCAGGTTGGAGAATCTGCTTAAAAAATATTAAAATCTTCTTTCACCTTCATGCACACAAAAGAATTGGATCAAAAGGACGTTTTTTTTTGGTGGGGGGTTGTTGACATTGTTATTATTTTAACTACTTTCACTCCATTGGGAATGTTTGTTGTTATAAAAAGCAATGATTTGAATTTTAATAAAATCCAAGCATATGAAAGTGAATTAATGCATTTTTTGTTCTTTGAGAACTTAAAGCTAAACTATTAAACACTATTCATAAAGTTGTTTATTTACAAGAATAATTTTAAATTTACAACATTCTAAAAATGCTAACCAGCTAATACAATGTTTATTATTTATTAATTTATAAAGAAATATTTTTATTCACAAATTTATTAAATGTGTGATCAAGAATAAATAGATAATGAGTAACTGTTATTCTAAATTTTGAAAAAAAAAATTTGCAAAGCATTTTTTTTTGTCCAATAATTTATTTATATGTTTATAAAATTATAAATAAATATTGGAGTGAAGATAATAGAGAATAAAAAAATGTCCTTTTGTAAGCACAAAAGTTAAAGCTTGCCAAATCTTCTGCATAACATGGGCAACAAGGCAGGCATTTGTTATTTTCTGATTATCTTTCTTTTTTAGTTATCACCCACATTTCTAACCAGTGAAAGGCATAGATTCATATACTTTACAATTTTTCAGATTTTGCTGGATTATAGCCTAGTGGATTAAATAGTTGGTTTGTGAATTTTGTGACATAGTAATGTTATAGACAAGCGTATGGTTGCAAGAAAGAAATACGACAACAGCAGAAACAGATCTAGGTGATTTATTTCAATAGGAACGTGTGGTTTTGGGACAGCTACCTTGTGGTATAGTTCATAAGCCGGCTGCGACCTGGGTTGATCTCTCATAGCAGTTCCCGCTGGTTGGCGTGGCGCTACTGCTGCTGACTGCTCAGACCGACCGTGAACGATTTCTTCCCTGGCCTCCCGTTGACTGCTGTTGTACTTCCCCGTGCGACCCCTTTTATGGCGTTTTTTATGGCTTAACAGGCTCAAAAAATGACGCGTGTATAATTAGGAGGGAAGCATTTTTATTGGTCGAAAAATAGAAACACTTTAAAATATTTTATTTTTCGACCGGAACTCGTGCGTCAGGCATATGCGCAAACGACGATAATGGTCATTTTGTGACGGGGCCTCGTCCCGTTCACATCCGGCTCTCACTCTTAAGTATGTTAGTTTATTTGCCTGCAAATCAGCCGAGATGTGTCTTATTTTATTTTATAACAGTAATTGTGAGTTCAATCCCTGGTCAGGCATTATGTATTTGGATTCAGTGCGAGCAATTGAGCAGTACTATTAATATTAACAAGATGAGATATCCGTAGGCAGTAGAACAAGGAGAGTCAATCTCCATAGATTAAATAATGGCTTCAGCTGAGAATTTACCTTTAGTTAAAAGCTCAATACACACTTGATGAGGGTCAGAAGGTACAATGACCAAAACATTGTGACAACAAAGATGAGGACTTGCATTTGGTTTCAATACTTACACATTTCCAATGTTCACTGATTAGTTACATCCACTGGAAACTATAGTGACATGGTTAGAGTAAATTTAAATGTTTTGCATCCAGCAAAGTAAGAAAAACTTTATGAAAGCAGAAGTAAATGAAGAAATTTGAAGATCAATATTATCAAATGTAATTAATTAGACATTATTTTTTTTATACAAAAGTTCCATCCTATTCAGTTACGGCATCATAAAAAAAAACACAATACTGTCACAACAACTGTCTCTTTTACATGATTAGACAACATTTTAGTAGGATCAGAAATTTCCAACATGCAAGATGCTAGTGGCCTCACCAGTAGGCCACCAGTGGGCCTCTGGCGATCTGCCAGTGGTAACATTGTTGAGATAAACACACCAGATGTCCGACAGCAGACCACCAGCAGTAAACGCTAGTGGCATGTTACTCAGTGGCATATTGGTTTGGTTGCATCTAGGGTTATGCCATCTTGTCCAATTCAAAGATAGCATTAATATGCAATGCAGTAATCTTTGGTAAAGTATCTCACCAAATTCTGAAACACTCCAAAATCTTAGCTTAGCTCATTTTCAACCTCTCTTGTATTTATAATGGTTGAAATTTACTGTTTCTTCTACTTCATTAATGGCTGGTTGTGGTGAAGAAAATGGTGACTGACTATGATAAAACAAATGGCAGTGTTTTGATATACTTATAATTCTTTTGTATTCATTCATTTAATACCTTCTACTTATCTGCATACGAACTGTTGTGTGATTTCGCGTTGGTTCACGTCACGTGATCTTGTGTTTATAAATAATGGTGGGAGACCTCTTTCTTTCTCTCTGGCGTCCGTTCGTCCATACCTTCTAACTATGTAACTGGTATGCTTTTTATTCATGTTGAATAAAACCTTAATGTTCAACTTTTTAAAAAGGTCGCTTTTCATTAAAATTTATTCAACATAAAAAATAAATGGATGCCATTCTGAGACCCAGTCGATTTGAGGGATCGTCGGAGACGACCGCTGATGAATGGAATCACTGGTACCGTACCCTTGTCAATTGCATCAACTCTCTGATAGTATCTCACCGTGACAGTATCTCACCGTGACAACCCTCCTAACAAGCTCAGCATACTAATTATATATCACCCAGAGTCTATTCCCTGATATCAAACTGCACGACATTCGAGAACGCCATTACATTCTTCAATCTACTTATGTCAAACCAGTTAATTCTGTATTTGCTCGTCATCTGCTCGCCACTAGAAAACAACAACCAGGTGAATCTATTGATCGGAATTGATTCTAACTTTAAAAAATCTTTCCAAGGATTGCAAATTTGAAGACGTCACTGCTTCTCAGCATGCCGAACAAGCAATAAGGGATGCTTTTATCGCAGGCCTCACTTCCCCAGTGATACGACAGAGACTACTAGAAAGCTGTGAAATTAATTTGGATAATGCGGTAGCAACCGCGAGAAGTCTCGAAATGGCCCAACACAATGCAGCAGCTTATGCCACTTCGTTAGTTGTAGCAAAAGCATCAATTTATCCAGAAGAATCCAGTAATAATTCTACAGATGAATTAGCTAAAGAATGTGCTGCTTCTACCAGAACTAATCAAGCAGTTCGCTACGCCAGATGTCAATTCTGCGGGCGTGAGAATTATTCTCGATACAATTGACCTGCAAAAAATGCTGACTGCCTTTTGTGTGGAAAAAGAGGCCACTTCTCCAAAGCTTGCCGGTCTAAAAGAAGAGACATCACCTAATATAAAAACCAGCACTGCTTTT
The DNA here is from genome assembly GCA_963932145.1 of Acanthosepion lycidas. Taxonomy (NCBI): domain Eukaryota; kingdom Metazoa; phylum Mollusca; class Cephalopoda; order Sepiida; family Sepiidae; genus Acanthosepion; species Acanthosepion lycidas. The sequence goes on from OZ010605.1 coordinate 18,264,578, forward strand.
ATTGCTCTCACATCTTCATCCCAATACAGACCCCGCGCACAATGCTCCATAGTAGTTGTAACTATTAACAACACTCGTCTGAAAGCCATGGTAGACAGCGGAAGCACTCATAATTTCATAAAGTTGAACGTCGTGAAATCACTTGGCCTTCTGATACTACCTTCCAGTGACACAGTAAGTATGGCTTCCTCTAATCTCACGAGCAAAACCCAAGGTCACTGTATTGCATCTATCGCAATTAATGGAAAAACATACCCTGATATTCATCTGTCTGTTCAGCCCAACTTATGTACTCCTGTCATACTTGGCCAAGAATTCAGGCAACTACACGACTGTGTGGAATTGCTTTTTAAAGGAGATATATATCCTTTACAAATCTATAACACCGCTCAGATGAAAATAGACCCACCTGCTCTTTTTGCCAATTTATCAGATAACTGTAAACCAATTGCAACAAAGAGCAGGAATTACTCTGCATTTGATTTTGGTACTTATAACCATTAAGTCTTTCTCATGATGCCACTCACAGAATATAGTTGTGCATTACCTCTCCTTATATTATAGTCTTAGCACTCACACCCTTCAACCCTTTCAGTAATCCTCTTCTTCGAATGGCTCTTAAGCCATCTATAAAAATCCTTTACAAGTCATAAATGAAGGAATTATTTTAAATTTATTCAGAAGCTATTAAAGTAACTTTGCTAGCACAATTCTTGGTAAACATGTGATGATATTTTCTGGTAGAAACAAAGATCCATTATTGCTATTGATTTGTGGCATTAACATCTATGAAATAAGAAAAACAACATTTGGGGAAAAACATTACTTTTAGAGTCTCAGTGGTTGATAGTTGTTTTCTGCATTGTCTACATCCCATCTAACCAAGTGGCTCCTTTTTATTTGGAATTTTTCATAAATATGCAAATCAGTAGATGCCATTTATGTTTCAAACTTTCAGCTCAAGCATTATGTTTAGGAATGTTATCTTTTATTCATTATTAATTTTTGATAGATATCTGTCTTCTGATGTTACTTTTCACCACAGCTACTCCAATCGACAGTAAACTATATGGATTGGAAACAAGAAATAGACTCCAGGTTAGATTGAACTTACAGCCTTTTTACTCCAGGAAATCTATGTACAGCAGCTGCTCTACAGATTAAGCTACTGGAACTTTTGTGTTTGGCAGAAGATCCAGTTTACCCATTAAACATTTTCCATTTTCCCCTTGGATGTTTGATGCCATATTTGTGATTATTTTTACCACTATTATTATTAATATTAGCAGTGGTGGTGGTAATATTGATTTATTCTTTATTAGATAAAATATTGTCAACCAATATTAATTTTTGATTGGTATTGTTGTTGAGAAAATGCTCACAATCCCCAAAACGAACAGACTGGTCAGGTCGAGGAGAGAGAAAAAAAGGAATAGCACTTGAGTTGCAAAATATATTGCCACTTTTTCATGATGTATAACTGTCTAATAATATGGAAGGTAAATTTAGTAATAAAAAAAGATTCTCCCTTCCTTTTTATGCAACTTCAGGGATTACATAGTAAACCTGTCATGTGACCACAGTAACTCTAAAGGGTTAGTACAGAAAATGTTTAGTAAGCATTTGAACAACACAAGGTAAATACTCTTCTCCTTTCCTGTCTAACCAACAGTTAATTTCTCCACAGTATTTCTGTCAGCTTAAGTTTTTTTTCTCTCTTAGTATTAGTAGTAATATTATCTTGAATTTTTATAAGATGAAGCATTGACAGTCATCAGTCAATTTTGACTTCTTTAATTTCTATTGTTTTTCATCAAGTAGTATTAGTATTAATATTGAATTTTTATTAAACATTGAAAATTATAGTTTTCCTCTTTTTCTTTCATCTTGATTTGACTTGCTTTTCAAAACAAGTATTTTGAATGTTAGTCTCTGATTGGAATTAAACAAAATGGATTGGAAATTAATTGTTGACAATGCTTCATTTGATAAAAAAGCAAATTCTCTTCCAGTTATATTCCTCAATATACTTTTGCAAAGAATATTGATTTGTGCTACAAAAATTGCATAAAACATTCAGTTGGCATTTGTTTTTGCTGTTGAATGAAAAGAAAACTCAATCATAAACCATGTGGTACGTAATGGAGCTTAAAAAACCAGGGTACATGTACACTGATATTTCTGAAGAAATGTTAGCAGCCTTCATTGATATTTATGAAATGGCTTAATCTTCCATAAATAATTTAAAGAAAGAACTGAATTTATTTGAATTATTGTTTTTTTTAAAACTAATTGTTCACCTAATAAAAGGCTCAAGAGCTACTCAAGGTAGACAGTTACTGTTTGAAGTTGGGGCATGGAAGAAGAGGAGGTAAAAATAGATAACTCTTTGTATAGCTCCAGTAAGTACCTGACTCTTCATGTTATCCTCTACCTTTAAAAGAACCAGGTCAGGCTGAAAATGGAGTCCTGTTGTTATATTTGGGCAGGAGTGGTTTGGTCTTCACTTTCTAGTCTTGACAGAGTTCAGAAGTGTCTCTGAGTCTTTGTGGGTGACAAATTATTCTCCACCCAACAACCTCTCTCTCACAGATGACACATGGCAAGCCTCTTACTGCTCTTCTATGGAAAGTGCTCCCATTAACTGCATTCCTTGCTACCACCAGGTCTAAGCCTCATGATTAGGACTCACCATGTCACTCACATTGCAGCAAACCAAGCACACTCCCTCTGTATTCCATTGGCAAGAAGGAAATTACACTAAAATAGCTTCTTGCCACAAACCACTACTCTGTAGAACTGACTCCCAAGAGGATGTTTCCCCGATCACTACAATGTTAACCTGTTCATATATAGTCTACCATTATCTTCCCCTCGTATTTGTATAAACTACTACTTAATAATCTATCTTGACTGGACACTCAGGTTTTTTTTATTGTAAAAAAATAAGTGTGATATATGAGGATATTTATGAAAGATAACTGTTAACTCTAGGCTTCAGTTGTTAAAGATGTGAGAGTCCGTGTTTTTGCCAAGCATCGTCTGGCTGTGTTCAGGTGTCCATTATTTTGGCTTTAGGGAATATCTTGTATTACTTTTTTTCTTGTTCCTGTGTTGCCATTTCTTGTTCATTCCTAATGAACCAGAGTGTGGTATTCTGAACATGTGCCCATTTCCTCTGTAACATGTTTTCTTCTACTAATCTCCTAGTCTTGGATATGATGATAAACTACATCGGCCAGCAATGCCTCTGACTAGAAGGTTTTGAGGAGTGTAGAACCACCTCTTAATTGCACCTGTTAGAATCCCAGCTATGGGCAAATAGTGAACTTCTTACAATTTCTTAAATCAAAGTGTATTCAAAAATATAACTTCAACATAACTGCAAGGTGCGATGGATAAATTGTTGCCTAAATTATACAAAAATGAAAATAACACTGTAACTTCATTTTAACACATATTTACCAAAATTACATAATATCTTAAAATACTAAAGAGTAAATTTATTCAATAAAATCCCCATTAGCTTCGACCACAGCCTCCAGATGCCTTCAAAATCTCCTGCATCTCTTCTAGGTGATCTCCTTGTTTAAGTTGGTGAATACTGCCATAATCTTTGCCTTCAGTTCATTTTTGGTGTTACAAGGAGTTTTGTTGGGCTCTCACTCAGCTGCACTTCCATACATAATATTCAAGAGGATTGCATTCTGGGATCAGTGGTCAGATGTAAGAGGTGATATGGTTACAGAAATTGTCTAACAACTACGACTGGGTTCTCCTGCTTGTGTGGCTTGGTATCAAGAAAATCTTGACCCAAGACAAAAAAAAAAAAATCCATGACAGTGCAGGTCAGGGAAATGAGCAAAGGTACTTAAGTTATGAAAAAAATGTAGTTTCTCTGTCAGATAACTTGTGTTGTATAACAAAAGTAAAAAAAAAACTGAGGAAATCACATTTCTTCTATATAACCACTTTGGTGATCATGTGATAAGGGGTCATCATATCTTGATCACTCTGTGGGGTCATTACATATTGGACAGAGCCAAACCATCTCCCATTCATCAGAAGGTGATGGATGAGGAGAAACTGCAGCTGCACGAGCATCACTTCATCTTCACTTGCTAACAGAGTCAACTCGAGCAAAAACAGGTGCTTCAAAGAGTTACCTGCGCCATCCCACCCTGTTTAACCCTGGCCATCCTGAGTATCTGAAAAATGATGATGGCTGGCTGGAACAGATACTACCCTTTGATCCTCATCATTTTGACAATTGTGGCACAAGTTGAGGTGATGTTGGTCATCTCTATCATAAATTTAACTAATCTGATTTACGACCCATTCATTCATTGACCATTGAATGCTATTATTTTTTGCTTTGAGGCCTTTTTATACCCTGAACAAGTCTCACAATTAAGCTGTTTAAGCTTTTTCTTTCAGTTATTTTTAAAAAATGTAGGAGTGCCACCATGATACAACAAAAGCATTAATTCTTGGTTTAGTCATTTCAGCAGTTTTACCATTGCTTTCAGAAGAAATGTATTTTAATTTCCAGGCATTTAAAACTTCTTAAAGGATTATAGTGATGTTATTATGAAGGGAAAAAGTAAGGTCATTGTATTGGCAAGATGCTAAGGTAAACTTAGAAGTATTGGTCTAGATTATGTTCATCTGTTGACCAAATTCTGACAAATCATTTTTTTTCTTTTAGAAATTAGTATATATATATATGAACCACAGTTCCTTTGTATATACTTTGATAATCCCTTTACATAAGGTAGGCAGACTGAAGCTGTTTTCTGTGTGCTGCTATCCTCTTCTAACCTATTATCCTAGTTTGTTGGAGCTGCTGCCATGTAACCAGGGTGGTAGTTATATTGTAGGGTACTGCTTATACTGACCATTTATTGTTTGTATGCTTTTGGATTGCCACTTATGACTTTTGCTCAATGTTGTAAGCAGTAGACGACACTTCTTTTTACACTGAATGGATGGTGGGAGTTGAAGTTGATTTAGTTTTTGGTGAATGTTGGCTTGTGGTATACAGATGTCTTGAACTTTCTGCTCTGTTCAAAATATTAGTACGTCCAGGAAGGCATGTTGTAATTTTCTTATTCCATTGTGAACTGTATCAATGATCTTATTTAGTTCCCATGGTCCAGTAGTAGCTAGATATCCTCCTGGTATGACCACACTATGAAGATGTCATCTATGTATCTCAGCCATAGGGTTGGTGTTAGTGGTGTTGACTCTAATGTCATTTCCTCATAGTATTCCATATAAAAGTCTGCCATTGCTGGTGATAATTGCTCAGTCTCCATCCTGTCAATATGTCTGATCATATTCTTAAGTAGTTTGCATACAGAAAGTTAGCATCTCATCGGGTTATTTATTGGTATACTGATCTGTCCTCGCAGGGAGTAGTCTGAAGCCAGTCTGTCCTTCACTACCAAGAGTGCCTCCTCCATATCCAGGCTTACCATTTGGTTGGATTGGATGGGATCTTTCATTATTTCCATGAAGTGGACAGAGTTCTGAACACATGATTGTCTTTTTGATTAATGAATTGATCATATCGACTAGGAAGCAACTCAGAAGGTGGCACACGGAGCCTTGGAAGCTAACAATTGTCCTGAGCAAAATACCATCTCTATGAATCTTTTAGGAGACCATATATGTAAGGTAGCTTAGTGTAGCACTGTGACAACTGCTTGTATGTCTTAAGAGTGACATGGCCCTTGTTCCTGATTAGGATCTGTGACATTTTGAATTCTGTTTTCATTGTAAGATATTTCTTTACTGTAGCTGCCATTTGCAATGAGGTTTTCCAGGTTTTTGTATATTCTGATTTGTCCATAACTATAGTTGCATTGCCTTTGTTAGAAAGTAGTATGATGATGCTTTCATTCCTCTGTAGAGTTTTGATTGCCAGCCTCTTCAGTTTCATGATGTTTGATTTGGGCGGCTTAGCTTTCTCCAGTGTCTGTCTCACTTTCCATCTTAGTTCATCCACATGAGACTAAAGGAATTTCAAGGCTATTTCCTTGATTTGAGCAATGATGTTCAAGTACGGTATCTGCCTGATGAATGTGGCTAAGGCGAAACTCTTGTTTAGAACTGACTCCTCAGAGCTACTCAGCTGGTGTTGATTGATACTGACTATTGCCTTTACTGATTGGTGAAGGACCTTGTTTGTCATCTTCTGGCCTTTCAACCTACTTAATTGTTAAATAAAGGGTTCAGTTCACAAATTCAGTCACCTGAAGAAGGCCAGAGCATATAATGACGAAAACACTGTGAAGATGAGGATAATAGTCCGAATAATATAAATACAAGTAATCATAATACCTCATCTCAGAGATCTAGACAGATAATAAAAGAATAGTCATATAATTAATATTGAAATCCATCCTTAAAATATTATAATCCTCCTTGGTCTGGTGCTTCTGCTATGGATTTGATAATTCTTGAGGAAATTTAAAGAATCTGCAATGTTATCAGTCCTGACCTAGCATCTCAGCCTCACTCATTTTCCCACCACCATGACATAGATTCTCAGTGCCTTTTCTATAAATATTTTCATGGTAATTCTTTTTGCTTTTCTCTTTGGTACTTTGACTTTATGAATTTAAGTGCAGTACTAGATTGGCAGCTAGGTCTCATCATTTTACAATTGAAATTGCTAGATGTAATGGTAAGTTATAATGGCAAGTTCTAGGCTAACAGTTTTTTTTCTTACACTTCTCACTTGCAAAACTCTCTTCTGGCCTGTTGCTTTCTAATCAATTTCAATCTTCAAAAATTTAAATGCTATTGAGGTGAAATGAGTAAAAACAAAAAATAAAATTTCTGGATGAAGGTATTGGTGTTTTATAGTAGTTGGCTTCATGCCAGACAAAAAAACCCAATGTTTTTATCAAAAAAACTTGTTTTCTCTTTGTTTTACATTGATGTTTATTTGGTCCGGTCAAAACTCAGGATAGTCAAACAATTTTCAAGCAGATTTGGCAGTCCCCATCGACATCTTTTAGGTGGGAATTTTCACAACTAGCCAGTGTTGTATTCATTGTAGGTACTTGCTTCATCGATTGGATGTGATGCTTGGAGCCTATGTGCAGAAAATGACTTTTTATTTTGTTCTTTCCTTTCACTGCATTCACATCCAGCTGGCATGCAGAATGAATCAGAAAGCGATCTAATTGCAACAAAGCATAAAACAGTGTTATGTGTCTCATTTTATCAAAGTTATTTGTGTGATTTTCCTTTTTGTGGATTCTATAAGCTTTCCTCTCTACATTGTATATGAAGGATACTAATGTAAAAGTCAGAAGAGAATCTGTTTTATTTTTCTTATTTCTTCTGAGTATGCAAGGCATTGTTTACTAAGAATTGCTTGACCTGAACAGGACTAGCATTACTAAAGGTCATGTAAAATTATAGCTGATTTAGATGCCAAAGCTCAATTGCTTGTTGCACTGTTAACGGATTGTATAAAGACTGGTGCATTTGAGTTGAGGCATGTTAAACTTACCAGACTGGGCATACTCTGATTAGTAGCAGCTTCTGTGCAGAAAATTTTCAAATATCAGAGGTTTTGAAATTCCAACCATTTTGAAAAATTTTAATGCAGACCACTACATGAATCACAAAGGAATCTGATTTGTTTACACATGTTGTCAGTTATTGAAGAAAAATGTTTGATCATATTGAAGAATTGTTTTAATTTTCTTTTTAAGAAGGAAAAAAAATATCTGTAGGAAAAGTTTGAAAACTTTAATATCCCCTAAATAATTGAGAGCATGAAAGTTGGCCTTTTGCTATTAATTGGATCAAATAAATCTTGTGATTAGACAAGACTATTTTCATACCATTTTTTTTTTTTTTTGTTGACTGATTGATGAAAGTCACAACAAAAAGCGTCAGTCTAATTTGAGAATTTGTTCATATAATATATTAGATCTCTCTTGGGGAGCAATCATTAGTTTTTTAATCTTAGGAAATTGAATTACTGCATGGTGGGGGTGAATAGCAAAATACACAGTATCTACCTTAAAAAAAATTAATGTAAAGGGCAGTGCTACTTAGACACTTTGGTAGACCTAGCCATCTCCGTAAATGGGAGTTGATCTTTTTTTTCTATAAGTTCTACGGTAGAGGTAGTGAACTCAGAGATGGACAAAGGCCACAATATACCCTAACCCTAAACCCTAACCCTGAACCTAACACAGTATCTACCTTAAATCATTTTTTTTTCTTTGCAGAGGATTTACTTAACTAAACCTGTTAATGTTTGGGGATAAAGAATTTTTGGTTTCACTTAATTTTGGCATTTTTTTCTTATGAATCAGTCATTGTTATTATGGGATATAGCAGATGTAAAGCTGTCAAATTTTACTGAGTCATTCTAAATTTTATGAAATCACTGACTGGATTTTGATCCTGAAGCAAATAAAACAAATCAATGTACTAGTTTAATTAAACTATTTAAAATCCTGTTTGAAAGATAATAAAATTTTTTTGATTATACTCAAAAGAATTTGAAAGCAACACCAAAAGTTGACATTTGAGATAACCTTCACCATATTACAATAACAGATATGTTTTTTTCATTCACCGAATCATTTCAGCCAATTAATTCATGTCATGGCAAATATTGTCTTTATTAGTATTGTCTCAATCTGCTCTTTCTCCTCAATATATGTCATCTGTTAGTGCTGCCAAATGATGGAAAGTTAACAAAGCAATATAATTGCAGATGCAGATGTTCCAATGAGAGTGACAGTCTCAGTCCCTAGACCTAACAGTGCTTTTTTTTTCCAGTGTTGTCTTTGGGCTGTTTTTTGATCTGTCATTTGACATTTATTCAGCACTATTTGCTTGCTTCACCTCTTTTTAGACCTTCACACAGTCACAGCCTCTATTGAAATTGATAACTTGAATCATACTCTCTCCTACTGACATTCATATTTAGTTACTCTATGTCACTCATGTAGACATCTTTGAAAGAAAGATGGGCCTGACTTTGGTTTCTCTTGCTGGATTCCATTGAATTCCATGTAGAGCACATGGCCCAAAGCAGGATGAAGAGATTGCCTTTTACAAACTGTATTTTTGCCACTATACTTTTTATTCTAATTTTTTATTTTACTATTGTTCATCCAATGCAAGTCCCAAGAGCCACTCAATGAAAAGGCTTACTCAAGTTGTTAAAAGGATTTACAAGGAAGAAACTAAAGATGCATATTACGAAGATATGTACTACAGATAAGAGTTAAGCCTCAATTTTAAGAAGTTAAGAGGTTTATTATCAGGGAAGCATCCTCTCAGGAGCCCCTTCCATAATGCAAATTCTGGGGACGAAGCTGTTTGTGTAGACCCTCCTCTTTATGAATGGAATATAGAGAGAGGATGTTGATTCAGTGTGCATGAATTGACTCCTCTTCATTGCCTTCATATTCCATTGGTTAGGAAGAAGTTCCATATTTTTGAGGTAGAAGGCATTGAGATGCCACTCTTGTCTAAATTAGAATTTCCATGCCTTGTGTCTGTGAAGCAGTGTGGCTGTGCAAATTGTAGCCTTTTTGAAAGGGCATCATAAGTTTTTATCTGATACACTGATGAAAGATAAAAATATAAAGCAGTATTAAATATTGTTACAATCATCGGTTTGTTTCAGATTTTTTAAAAATCCTTAGATTTTAATTTTTTTTTTTTTCGCTATTTTTGATTGTGGACAAGATATTTAAGATGTGGGAATTATGGATAAACAAAAGCTGTTTGCTGTAGATAGAAAAAAACCTTAGATCATTTATTTCAAGAAATTTTTTCTTCCATTATGCAGATGAAAAGACCAATATTATAAATGCTCATAAAAACCAATGCATGTTAATATGCTTGCAACCATGGTTGCTGCTGTTGCCAAGAGTTGTTTCAATTTACTCTCTCCTCCAAGTCACTCTTTATACCTTCTTCCATTTTCTCAAGCCAAATTTACATTTCTCAGTTTTTAGAAAATGCTGTACTGGTTTCTCTGCCAACAAACAATATTTCGGAGGTCAAACCAGGAACATTTCTTTATGATATAAAAAAGCTGTGTCTTATTTCCTTTGGAGACATATCAAGCTTCAGTTAGATTCTAATGAACTGATATGGAAACAAAAAAAATATAAACAATTTTATTACACAGATATTTTCTAAACTTTTTAATCAATTTTTATATTTTAAATGTGTATGTACACATTGAGGAGTTGCTAAGAAACCCGAAGCATGGTGTACTCATGAAAATTAGCTTGGATTGAGGAATTGGATAGCCTAGTTAAAATTCAAGTTCATTACATCCATTTATGTGCTAATACTCTTGGGAAAGTATGAATCCATCTCAAGTGCTAGCTATGGTAAATAGCAGAACAGTTTGGACCCTATGGCCTTGATTGGCAACATGTCTAGGAGAAGCAAAACTCTAAATTTAACCCAAACTGGATAGGGTTGGGCTCCATGTTGTTTACCCAGGAAACACCACTGCTGTTGTGACTGCAGTAGATGTGGTACTCCTATGACCCTAAGAGGTTACAGGACTCATGATCCTAAAAATATCTACATGGTTTTAAAATTGTTCATTTGAAAATGATTTGAATTAGGATTTTATTATTATGAGGGGGATGCTGAAATGGTTTCAGCCTGAACCATTTCCCAAAATATGACAAAATTTTTATTTTTGTAGGGACTGATAACTTTTTGGTACTCCATCATATCTTTATTTCTTGTTTCTTTTACTTGATATTTTGAATACTCTTTCTTATAAATTAATTATTCTTACAGATACCACTATTAATAATGTTTTCGTCATTTAATGGTCATTTCAAAGAGAATAAAACACTAATTATAGGGAAGACAGGCAGGTAATTTTTTTGTTTACCTTGAAAAATAACTTTCAATAACAACCAATTTTCTCTGACATTTGCTCATTTTTTGTCAGGTGTTTGAAAATGAAAAAAAAAACAAACTTTCTTCTGCATTTTTCTTCTGGTAAGAGACCAAGTGTAAATATGTTCCTGTGTAACATATTGCTGTATTGTTCCTTTCAGTTGGTTATTTGGTTTGATTTATAAAAACAAACAAACAAACAAAAGAAATAAAACAATGAAAGAAAGCTGAATTGGTATAAAAGCCAAAGAAAATCTTCAAATGGCTTTTATTCAGAGGCTAAAATAAATTTAAAGAAATTCACATATGTGTTTCCTATAGGTCTGTAGATACATATTCAAATACTCCTGTGAATATTGTCTGCATTTCTTAGCATTAGTGGCTACCATTGTAGAAATAGGCAAATTTTTTACAGTAAATGCACAGCTATAAGTTCACTGACACCACTCTGATTTCTACAAGTGTTGAGTATACACTGGCTGACTCTGGACTAGTTGGCACCAACAGCCATCTGATCGTGGCTCTGGCCAGTAAGCATGTGCTGTGTATTGGGTGCTGAGCTGATCTATATTAGTAGCAAATTGACCAAGCTGGGAATTGTATATGACTCTTTTTCTCTTCATGTGTGTCATGGTTGGAATGTTTCTGTGTGTTTGTACATTTACCCTTCAGCATTCTATCCTCAGTTGGGTTCTGTTTCTGCAGTGTTCCATAATGCCATAAGTAAAAGAATTGTCGTTGCTGCCTCTGTGTGATTGTAGATTGGTATGTGCATGAAGTATGCTGGATGGTCAGCAATATAAGTATCAGCAAGTTGTATTTTATGTATTTTAAAATCTTATATGAATTTCAGCATTCCACCACAAAAGTTCAATTGACCCCGTCCCCGTATTTATTGACCCACTTCTGACTACCAGTCATTTATTGATCCACTGAATAGTCCCATCAACCCCCAGGGGCTGATATTGACCACTTTGGAGACCTCTGCACTAGAACATTGTTGGCAAAAATTTAGTGATCTAGCAGTAATCAAGTCTAGAAGTTTATTTCCAAGCTATCATTGCTGCCTCCTGATTGCCATGATGCCACTGATAAAAACACCAGGAATGGGTTCAGATTTATATTACTCAATCAATCATGATATAAAATTGCAAATGTTGCTAGAGTTTTTAGAAATGTCTCTTAATTGTTGTTTATACATTGTGAAAAAATACTATTTACATTATTTGGACTATCCGTTACCAATATTTCATTATACTGATTTCCCAATAATGATATCAAATTATCTCTTAATAATTTGTGCTCTTAAATACCAAGTGTCTTCAATTGGCCAGTTTGATGATGCCATCAATTTTCAAGGAATTGAAAGGAAAGACTAAATGAAAGCAAATAATATTCCAGAAGTAATAATAATAAAACGTTAAATCCGAACAACTTGATCAGTTTAGGTTTCCCTTGTTTTAAAGAAAACAATTTATTATGGAGTAATTCTGAAAATCTTACAAAATCTTTGACTTGCAAACATAAAAAAGGATATGACTGATATTCAAATAAGTAGCAAAATACTTTCTCATATTTCAAAAGAGATGCAGACTAATTGTTCTTTAAATGTTTTTCTTTAAACAAAACAATGAGACCAACCATATTCCAAAGAAGAGTGGTTCATCATGGAGAACTTAGACTGCACACATAATTGACAACATTTATTTAAAAATAAAATAATTATACCTGAAATAGATAATAGAATTTAATGAATATTTTGGTAAAATGCAATGCTAATAACTGAAAGTTGTTTATCTTTTTAACTTAAATAGAATTTACATGACTTCACATGATTTCTAAACCTTGAGATTTTAAATTTAGACTTACCTTTAATGTTTGCAGCAGCTTCCATCATGTAAATTTTGTGACAAACATTTATTAAAGTCATCTTAATCAAGCATATGGCACAAATTCAGTGAGAACTATGCTCACAACAATGAGAAATTGAGCTATTTGACGCAATGTAATGGTTAGTAAACTTATTTCACCAAAGCAGTTACAGATAAGTAGTGAGTTCAATCCTGACTGGGTGCTCCATACTTGCTGGCTTGTGACACATCTAAGCTATGCTTAATAAATCAAGAGTGTTTTGATTTTGCATCACACACTAAATACAACACATGTATGGTAGCATGGGAGAATAAACAAAACAACAATACCATTGGTGAGGTAAAATAAAAAGAAGATAAAAATTATAAATATAAAATTCTTTTGTATTTGCTGATGCAGCAGATGCAAGTAGAATGTCTTTGTGCAGGTGAGGTGTAGCAATTTTGAATGTGGGTAGAGTTGGTAAGGCATGGAGTTGATGCATTGGTGGGTCAGTTGACTGAGGTTATGGTAGTGAGGATACAAGAGGCCTGAAGTGGATTAATGAATCGTGATCACGCATAATTCTGGTTGGATGGGAAATCAAAGGAAAACAGCAATAACCATCCTGTGAGGAGGTGTGAAAAGATAGCAGAATTGTTGATATAAGGTTCTTTAGTTGACATTGGTAAGGGAAGCGATTTGGTGTAAGGGTGTTGTTAGTAAAACAAGGAGTTAACAGATATGTTGGGTCATAGTGAAGATGTTGAGAGGGGCCTGGAGTGGATTTGTCAAACCACAAATCTAACTTTGTTGATACAGAGGGTATGAGCAGAATGACTGTATGTGAGTATGGTGTGGATATTTGGAGGAGAGTGGCTCTCAAGCAGATATGTGTGTCAAATCAGTTGAATAGAATCACCATGTTGGTGTTGAGAGTAGCCAGTTTGTTGATCATGTTTTGTATCACTCATAAGCAGCATTCTTATAAATAAAATGTACAGGCTCCCAAGCTCATCATTTGTTTATATTATTTCTCTGGCAGCAACTTTCACGATTGGTTTATTTTATGTCTTGTATTTTTGATGGGATTTGTTTTGTGGGCCAGATATCATGCTCAGAGCCCCTGCACAAAAATGACCTTTTTAAGTTTTGCTTTCTTAATGCTCACATCTGGATGACATGCACAGTGAATCTGAAAGAAATGTAATTTGCAGCAGAGTATAATACATGTTAGCTGTTCAGCATTTTTATCCTAAAACCCAATGCTATGCTAAATAAAGGAGACGACTACACAAATACAAAATAATGTTAAATAACTCAACATTAACATTGTAAATCTCTTCTGAAATTATTGGGCACAAATATTAAAACAGTTATTGAGGCAAAATATCTTTCAGTATCGTTGAATTCATTGTCTCTACCTGAGAGATGCTTTGTTAGCTTTGCAAAGCACTACAGTTGAAATATTTCCTGTAACGTAGCCATTATTAAAACCCTAACATCAGCTGCTACACTAATAACAACCAATCTTCAATTTTGAGCATTTTCCCAATTTTAGAAAAAATATAAAAACTCTGCTGGGTCTCATATTTGCCTCAAAATGCATTTTCACTTTAGGTTATTTTGCAATAGTACTCATTTTACAGATATCAAACTATATATGTGATATGTGTCTTGGTAGATAGATACTCATATCATTTGACCAGCAAATCTTTTTCTGTCTTTTCATCTAGACTTAGCTCATCATTTTTTCTCCTTTTTTTTTATTTTAATTATATTGGTGATGCAGATGATTTGATCTAGAGTAATTCTATTTTTGGACTACTTAACAGTCAATCCCAAACATTTGAATGTTCTATTGTCCTGAGTACCTACTTTGAACATCCTTTTTAATTCTGAAATCACATCTTTCTTAAAATATTAATTTCCATAGAATATAAAATCATTCACAATGAATTACGAGAATACTGATCCAAGGTGGAAATTGGTTGGAGTAGAGAAACAAATTAGACACTGGTTTGAAGAAATGACCAAAGGTTTATTTTCATTTAGAAGATATGAAAATGTCTCTGGTAAGCAGTATACTGTGACATTCCAATGTGTGGTCTATGAGGTGTGGAGTGAGCATGTACTTAACCAGGTTGACTGCTTGGTAGCTATCAATTTGGGCTTGTCATGTGCCATAGTGTAGTCCATTATCTTTTTGTGTTCACAGGAGGTCATTTTCAAAGCATAATGGTCAGAATAGCAATTAGCCATGCTCCAGGTAACCTCTATGGTTAGTGTGCATGTGTGAAATCTCTCTTCTCTGTGCTCTGTTCAGCTCCTCTTATAGCCTATACAAGAGAAATGTATTGACATAGTTATAAGCATCTGTGACAAGCAAGAGTTGTGTTGATAATGGCTAGCACTCTGGTAATATGTGTTTGTTTTAAAATTTGTTTTGAGTGTAGTGTGATATGTGTGTGTGTGTGTGTGTGTGTAACTTAACTAGACAAAAATTGGTGTGCAGTTATGTTTTTTAATAATTGCATAAATTTGGCTTTAATTAGTTATCTCTAAGTGTATGTAAATTACGATATCTCTTTCCCCAGCATATTACCCTACAAAAATGCTGATGTGAAATCAATTGTCTCAACTTGCAAATTCATAACAAATGTTACTAACATCACCAGAGACATAGCTTTTTGGCTGCAGGTTGGAGAATCTGCTTAAAAAATATTAAAATCTTCTTTCACCTTCATGCACACAAAAGAATTGGATCAAAAGGACGTTTTTTTTTGGCGGGGGGTTGTTGACATTGTTATTATTTTAACTACTTTCACTCCATTGGGAATGTTGTTATAAAAAGCAATGATTTGAATTTTAATAAAATCCAAGCATATGAAAGTGAATTAATGCATTTTTTGTTCTTTGAGAACTTAAAGCTAAACTATTAAACACTATTCATAAAGTTGTTTATTTACAAGAATAATTTTAGATTTACAACATTCTGAAAATGCTAACCAGCTAATACAATTTTTATTATTTATTAATTTAAAAAGAAATAAATATTTTTATTCACAAATTTATTAAAGTTTAAATAAACAGAAAATGATGAGTAACTGTTATTCTAAATTTTGAAAAAAAAAAACCATTTGCAAGGCATTTCTTTTGTGCAACATTTATATGTTTATAAAATTATGAATAAAAAGCTTGTTCTCAGTTATTTATAAAATGATATATAATAAATATTTCATTGTAAATGGTTTACATATTTTGATACTTTTTTAAAAATTTTTGAATAAAAAAATTTTTCACATTTCACATGGTAAATAAGAATTATTTTTTATCAAAGGTAAATAGTAAACATAGCATTGTACTTGGGTCACATATTTTTTATAATCTTATAAATAAATATTGCCAAGGGAGTGAAGATAATAGAGAATAAAAAGAAAACATCCTTTTGTAAACACAAAAGTTAAAGCTTGCCAAATCTACTTCATAACCATTAGTAATAAGGCAGGCATTTGTTATTTTCTGATTATCTTTCTTTTTTAGTTATCACCCACATTTCTGACCAGTGAAAGGCATAGATTCATATACTTTACAATTTTTCATATTTTGCAGGATTACGGTCTAGGGGATTAAATAGTTGGTTTGTAAATTTTGAGATACAGTAATTGTGAGTTCAATCCCAGGCCAGGCATTATGTATTTGGATTCAATGCAAGCAATTGAGCAGTACTAATAATATTAACAAGATGAGATATCCATAGACATGGGTAGTAGAACAAAGAGAGTCTATCTCCATAGATTAAATAATGGCTTCAGTTGAGAATTTGCTCTAAGTTAAAAGAGTGAGATAATAATTTAATTTTTAATTTAATAACTTAAATAATATAATTAAAATTATATTATGTCAGTTATGAATTTAAAAATTGAGAGTGAGATATTTATCCTACTCTCAGTTATTAAATTAAAAATTAAATTGAGATAAAATTCTCATTTATCAATTTAAACATTTAATAATTGAGTGAAATAATATAATAATAAAATTGTTAATCATTTCAGTTATTAAATTAAAAGTGTAATAACTGATCATAATTAATAAAATTATTTATCATTATCTTAGCTATTAAATAATGCAATATCATTATAGAGTTAACTCAATAATGTAAGAAATTTTTTATAGTATTTTAAATTAGTATAAGAAACAAAAATAACGAATTCTTATTTAGAATTCGTAAATTTATGTCAATTCTGGTCCACCATACTAAATGCGTCAACACCTTCAGCCATCAAATTATCAATGGAGACAGAAGAATAACAGGACCTTGTCGTCAAGAAATGCTTGTCTGGAAAATTTTATGCTATAAGTAAGTAATATTTACTATTTACATTATTTGGACTATTGTCCTCCTCTTTGTCGCGATATTTATTACAACATTTCGGCCGTTGTATGGTCTGGCCTTCTTCAGGTGGTTGGAATGTTGATTGTTTGTTTGTTTGTTTGGGTTTTATGGCATATCAACCACTGTGGGTTATTTAATGCCAAATCCAGTTTATATGAATTTTAAATGCCTATTTTGTATGGAATAAAAAATGTATAGCTGGTAACATTATTGTTTAAAAAAAAAACGTATAGCTGGCAACATTATTCCTTTACGGAAAAAAACGTATAGCTGGCAACATTATTCCTTTACAAAAAAACGTATAGCTGGCAACATTATTCCTTTACAAAAAAACGTATAGCTGGCAACATTACTTCTTTACAAAAAAACGTATAGCTGGCAACATTATTTTTTCTACAAAAAAACGTATAGCTGGCAACATTACTTCTTTACAAAAAAACGTATAGCTGGCAACATTACTCTTTACAAAAAAAACGTATAGCTGGCAACATTACTTTTCTACAAAAAAACGTATAGATGGCAACACTACTTCTTTCACAAAAAAACGTATAGTCGGCAACATTATTTTTTCAAAAACTTAGAGCTGGCAACATTATTTTTCTGAAAACATTATCTGAGACCTTGATGTTGGATGCAGTTTATCGCCGTACCCAGGATGCGGATGTAGTTTACCATCATACCCAAGACGCGGATGTAGTTTACCGTCATACACAGGACGCGGATGTAGTTTACTGTCATACCCAGGACGCGGATGTAGTTTACCGTCATACCCAGGACATTTGGAATGTTGAACTGAACCCTTTATTTCACTCACTGGGGTAGACTGTTCTAGTTCCACGTGCCATGTTTAATGGATGTCAGTTATCAGTTATCTCCTGTTAATTCCCCTCTCCAAGTTCTGTGAGTTCGATACCCGGTTAAGGCAGTGGAGAACTTGGAGAGGGGAATTGACAGGAGATAACTGATAACTGACATCCTTTAAACATGGCACGTGGAATTAGAACAGTCTACCCTAGTGAGTAAAATAAAGGGTTCAGTTCGACATTCCAACCACCTGAAGAAGGCCGGAGCGTACAATGGCTGAAATGTTATAATGAATATGGCAACAAAGAGGAGAATAGTAGTCTGAATATTGTAAATAGTATACATAATACCTCATCACAAATATAAACAGATAAGTAATATTTGTTTCAGAACAGATTAATTTAACTTTAAATTTGCTAATTTTATGAAAGTAAAATTTCAGAAATGTGTATCTTATTTTTGCAGGATTCTTAAAGCCGAAAATTAAATTTTTTTTTATATTTCTCTAAGAAAATTAAAAATGGGTGTTTCTGTTTTTTTTTTTCTTTTTTTTTTTTTTAAGAATCAGCTAAAAATCATAATTTCTATTTGAAATACACCACAGTATTTTGTTTTCTGGAATTAGAAAATTTAGTTCTTTAGCTTTCAATTGAAGCTGGGGAAAAGCTTCAAAAAGGATTTTTCATTTTATGAAAAATACATGTAAATCTTAGGAATACTGAATTTTTGGTGATACCTAGATGGCTATATTTTTGTGTTTTCCTTGTGATCATTATTAGTAAAGAAACATTGCAGCTGCCTGCCTGAATTTCAACCTAGAGAGAAAAGGAAGTAGCAGTAATAATGGCGAAAACGGTATAAATGTATCTCAGAAATAAAGCGATGCCAAAGCTATACTTATTGACATTTAAAAAACTTACTTCACTTGTTGGACATAGATATTATAAAACAAAATAAGTTCACAATACTCCCTACCAGTTGTTTTTTTTTTGTTTTTTTTTTACAATAAGGTTCACCCCGTACAAGGCCTAGAGGCCACTTGAGGTAGAGGGTTACGTTAAGAGGCAGTTTATTTACATTATTTACTTTGATCAGACTGTTGTCCTTATCTTTGTTGTCATGTTCACTATATTTTGGCCATTGTACACTCCAACCTTCTTCAGGTGATTGAAATTTCAAAACTGAACCCTTTATTTCATCCAGTGGGGTAGATTGTTCTAGTTACATGTGCCATGCCTCTTCTGAATATCTCAGTTATCTCCTTTAACTCATCTCTCCACGTTTATTGTTCACCATTGTCATAGCCAGGTATTGAATTTTTATAGCTTTTTGGTTCAATTCACTGCATCCAACCAACATTTTGTTACCATTTTTCTTAGAACTTCCTCGTTACTCACATGTTTTGTCCATCTTACTCTCAGCATCCTTTAGAACGACATTTCTGTTGCTTCAAGTCTCTTCTTCATCTGTGAAGAGATTGTCCAGTGTTCACTGCCATATAGGAGGACTGATATTACATAACAGTTCTGTATTCTTTGTTTCTAAAGACATTTTCCTGTTTCTTAATACTAAGCATTTGGAAGGTATTTTTTGGGGCTTTTTCTATGTTCTTTCAAACTTAGATGGCAGATTTTCTGTCTTCTGTTAGAAAATTTCCCATTTATTTAAACTTTTGTATTCATTTTGCCATTTCTACTGCATAGTTTGAATCTTGAGAGCTGTTCTGTTTTCTGACAACCGTACATTCTGTCTTGATATAATTGATGGTTTGTCCTTTCTTCTTGCTTTCTTTTACTAATTTCTGAAGGAATTACTGTAGTTTCCTTTGTGTGTCTGTTCTCAACACCATGTCATTTGTATATCTTATGTTGTCTACCAATAATAAATACTGATAGGATTTCCATTTTTTTTAATCATTTCACCCCAAGCAAAGCAATAAAGTAACTAAGAGGTTACTCAGTGTGAAAGAACATGAGAAAAAGAAAAAGCATTGTTAAGTATGAGAAAAGAAATTGTTAGTATAGGACTTATGGTTACAACTAGGATCTACAACTGTAAAATGAAGAGATCTTGCTGCCAATTTCGTACTGTGCTTAAAGTCTAGGAACCATAGAGAAAAGTTTATCTGAACAATAACCATGAAAGTGTTTATAGAAAAGGCACAGGGAAGCAATATTAAGTCAGTGGGAAAGTAACTGTACCTGAGATGCCAGATCAAGACCAATAATTTTGCAGATTCTTATTTGGATTTTATCAAGGATCTCTAAATATGTAGTAATAGCATCAGATCATATAAGACAACAATATACAATGCATAGATGAGTGCTAGACTTATAAATAGGTAAGACAAGTTCTAGAGAGAAAAATTGTCTAGCTAAGCACAGTGACTCAACTTCCCTAGCAGCAGACTTAGCAACTGCTTTAATACAAGCTTTCCACTTCATGTCAGCACAAAATGTTATCCACAGAAAGCACTGTGAGTTATTTTCCTGGAGGTTAGCATTAGTGATGATGATGGATAGCATAAAAGATTATCTAAGATAAAAAAGAGAGCTGTTTCAGTTTTGATAAGCCATTTATTAATTTATTATTATATTTCCAATTCATGTCAGAAGAAAATTTTAAGCACAGAAAACACAGTGAGTTATTTTCCTGGAGGCTACCTTCAGTCCAGGGCCATATTCATAAAACACCCAATCAGAAAAAATTGCAAGAGCAACATAAAATCCAGTAGAAATTAATTACAATCCGCAGAAGCTGAAGTAGCATAGACTCTCTACATGTCAGAAGTTAAAGTTGCAAACATCACATCAGAAGAATAAGAAAGAGAAATTTTAACCAGCTTGTATTTGGTTCACTGGGCAAATGTAAGTTAGAAGGAAGAGAGAGAATCCTGCTGCTGCTTGGAATTGTCCAAAACTAAGCTAGTAACATTTCATCATCAGCAAGCAGACCGTATGCACGCTGAAATACAAAAGTGATTTGGAATAATGAAAGATTCCTTCTGAAAGCTAGATGTTGCATTACAGATCAGATCAGACATCAGGTCCATTGACAGGGTGCAGTTTCTTTTAGTTAAATGCTTGTATTGCATTTTGTTAATGTTATAAAGATTAGCATTTCATTTCCATCCTCCATTTTGTTTATTCCTCATTCAGTAACCCTTCAACAAAATATATATAATACATTAAATACAAAAAATATATAATACATTAAATACAAAAAATAGATTTAAAGAAATGTACTTATATATACCCAATTGCAAATATATAATTATATGCATATACTGCTACATACCTCTCCTATATATCCCATAGATAAACACTCTTCATTGTGTGGCTCTTGGGCCTTTTATTGAGTGATCTTTTAGTAAAAAAACATTTTGTAGATAATCAATGAACATATAAATATCCCTATTTTCATCATGAACAGAATATTTTGATAAATAGGATCGCTTATGGTACTCAGAATCTTTGTAGTTTTGAGTAGAATGTCTTTAATTATCCATTTAAAATTCAGCAAGAAAAAAGTAAAACAGACTCCAGCTGAAATAGTAAATCCTTCTTTCACAAGGATCATGTTCAGGCCTGTCATTTTACCTTGACAGACGTTGCTCATTAACAGGAAATTACCTGAAATAAATCAAATTCTGCCAAATGTCATAATTGATTCTTGTTTGATTGAAAGGAGAATGAAATCAGTGGGCAAAGGTAGAGTTAAATTTATACTCAATTTGTTTACATATTTTTGAATAAATTAACAAATTATCAGTACATATGAATTATACATGGATCTTAGTTGTTTTAAATTCAACAAGAGATTAAAAAAATAAATTAAATTGCCTATGGGTGACCCTCTTAGTTTTCTTTCAGCATGCTTACTTCTAGAATTTTAAAAATTAGGCTCATTTCAATAAGTTGTTCCTAAGAACTCATTTTATCTCAGAGATATCAATGATGTCTTATTCATTTATCCCAAAAACATTGAGATAAATATTATTGTTAATAGTAAGTCTGCCATTTGTCCATGAATTGAATATTTCTACCACATCTGCTCTGGTGCTTCTGCTACGTATCTAGAGATTCTTGACAAAATATTAAGAATTTGTAATGTTACCACTTCTGACCTGGCTTCAGTCACTTTCCCACCTTGGCCATTCTAGGATTAGTGTATTCAACATTGTCTTTTTGACGTTTTGTCTTTTGACACTCTGTCTACACATGGAATTCCACAGTTAAGACATGCAAGAAAAGAAACTTAGAATTGACTGTTGTATCTAACTAGTAAAATGGTGATAACTGTTTGCCAATCTTAAATTCATGCAATTTCAGTAATAAGGAGAATAACTCAGTGGAACAATTGCCATAAAAATATTTGTAAAAAAAAAAAAAAAGAATGAGGAAAGCCACATGACAGTGGAAAGCCAAAATGTTGGGTCAGGAATTTTATGTATGTCAATAGGTAGCATTATTATCATTATTTAATTTTTATTTTTATATAATATTTTATATATTTTATGAAGCATGAGAGAAAACAAATGAAAGATTTGAATCTATACGATATGGGTGAAGGGACAATGAATTAAATTTATTACTGAGAATAAAAGTGTACATTTATTTAAAGTCCAGGCACTTTTTTATTTATAAAACTTGCTGCTGCTTCTTTCTCATGCTGTTTCCCTTCATGACAGAGGCGATTATGACTCTCCACAATTTCCTATCCTTTGTTGCTCTTAGTAAATTTTGTCTTTTTGCTATCTATCCTGAACACTATTTCACTCATGGAAATTTCTTCAGGCTTCTTGCTTTTCACTCAACCTTGATCTTCAAATATTTAAATGCAATGTCAATCGTTAACTGCTGCTTGTTCTCTATTCTTAATATTTTTTTCTCATATTTCAAACTCGGTTACCTCAGTGTCTTAGTGGTTTATTGCCTTGTTTGGTGTGAAATTATTAATAAAAAATTGCTTTGTCTTTAATATCTGCAAATTGTGAATCACCATGACTGTTGTTGTGAAAGATATTGGAGTAGTTTTCTATTTCCTTCTACATGGTTTTGAGTTCAGAGTTGTTCTTGTTATAAAGATGTGCATTTTAGCACAAACAAAACAACAGTTTACTGCTGGTAAGGTGAAAAAGAAAGAAGACGGGTTGTTAAGATAAATTTATTTGCATTGACAATACAGAGGGTATGAGTGGGATGTCTCTTTGTGGGCAAGGGAAGTGACTTGGACGGAGTTGATGTATTTGTCAGGTCCATTGACCAAAGTGTTGCTGACTCTCCCATTCACCACAACTGTCTACAGTTTGTGAACAGCATTCTTAAAAGCAGCTGTGGTGGATCATAACTCATTGTTTTGTTTTCATGATTTTGCTTTGGTGGTAACATTCACAATTGGCTCCTTTTATATTGTTTTACATGTTTTTTGTGAGAGGATTTGTTTCGTGATCTGGATATGATGCTCAGAGCCTCTGCACAGAGAGCTTCATTTTTATTTTTGCTTTCTTAGCATTTACATCGGGGCGACATGTAGAGTGAATCAGAAAGTAATCTAATTTGAAGTAGAGTATGACATCTGTTACCAAGTGTGGCTGCCAATCCAGATTAAAAAGATCTATTCTTCTATGTTAATTTAATCCAAGCTGAGAATAAAAGAAATGCTATTCCCATGAAGTGAATGCAAGAGGTTGGACTTGAATTTTAACTTGATGTTCTATAGTCTAGTGAATGACTATCAACAACATCTGACAGCAAGACCTCTGATCGGGAGATTGGAGGTTTTGAGGAGCATCTAACCACTTCATAATTTCTGTTGTTCGTAGGTCCAGCCTTATCTATGGTAGTAGCACCTGTTAGGGACCCAACTATGGACAAATAGTGAACTCCCTAACAAAAATCAAAACCTTAGGAAAGTATAAAAATACATTTTTAAAGTAAAATTACCTGCAACACATTTTTTTGATAGTAAAAATACCAACTACATTTTTATAGTAAAATTTCCAATGATACATTTTTATAGTAAAACTAGGTGTTGCATGCTTTCTATCACTTTGCAAAGCAAGATATATTCACTACTTGAAATCTTTGAAACAAAAATTTTAAATTAACATTTAATTCATAAATTGTCTTGTTAAGGAAAGTTTTACAAATAAATGCTAACTTGTTGAAGACCAAGTAAAATGCAAATTTCAAACACTTTTCTGCACTATATAAGACAATATCCCTAAACGTAACTATTTTTGATATGAAAATCAAAACAATCGTTACATAAAAGAACAATAATGAAGGACAGTTAATTAATGAGATAAACTCATTTAAAATCAATATGGAAATTAGCTAAAGCTGAAGAGTGATATTACCTAGAAGAAGATACTATACAGATGTTGAGCTTTTAGTGTGCAAATTGATTTTGGCAAATTTGTATCATCTGTCTTTGGTCAGAGTGTGCTCAGGGGCAACTCTGCCAAAGAACAGAGTGGCTACTGAGAAAAATTATACTGAGAGGTGCCCAGCCCTGGTAAAAAGCTGCCCGAGGCTGTGCCCTCTCATTGCATCAAAGAGAGGGATCAGTGCTTGCACTGAGGCCAGTGCAACCGACGGTTGTGGGGGCTGTGGGTAATTTTTGTTCCTTGCCCAGGTGTATGCTCTTGGGTCCCTACCTTAAAAAAATACCCTGTGTCCCAACTCATCTTAGTGGGGAGACAGAGTAAGTACCATGTGTAAATTCCTCTCTCTCGTGTGGTATGCACATTCTAATACTTATCAGGCACAGGGATCTGTCCCTGCACTGGTAATATCACAGCTATGACTAGCTTGGACTGGCCCTAACCAGCTTAGACCAGCTCTGATAAGCTAAGACCAGTGGCCCGAGTGAAGACACTCGGGTCTCCATGTTAAGAACTAACCTTGTGACTCAGTGGGGTGTCAAGTAAATACAGTGTGTAAATTACTCTCTTTGTCATCTCTCAGTTGCGTCTCTGTCCTTGGGCAGATTGTTCTCAGGGGCAACTCCTTCAAAGGACAGAGTCACAACTAGGGAAAATTATACCGAGAGGTGCCCAGACTTGGGGAACAGCTGCCTGAGACCACACCCTCTCATTGCACCAGAGAGTGTGATCAATGCTTGTACCAAGGCCAGCACACACCGACAGTTGTGGGGAGGATGCGGGCAATTTTTGTTCCTGGTCTGTGTGTACATGCTTGGGTCCCCAACTTAAAAACAGACATTGTGTCACAACTCATCTTAGTTGCTAGACAGAGTAAATAATTAGTGTGTAAATAGATCTTGAGTAATTTGTAACATTCTATTTATCATCTTTCAGTTGCGTGTCTTTGGGCAAAGTGCACTCAGGGGCAGCGGCTCCATCAAAGGACAGAGTCACAACTGAGGAAAATTATACTGAAAGGTGCCAGTCCTGTTGAACAGCTGTCCAAAGCTGTGCCCTCTCACTGATGGTTCGGTGCTCTCACTGAGGCCAATGCAAACGACAGTTGCAGGAACTCGGGCAATTTTTGTTCCTAGCCCTGGTGTACACACTCGGGCTCCTGACATTAAACCGACCTTGTATTGTAACCTGAACTTATGGTGGTGTGGTAAATGCAAATTGCTCTTGAGTAGTATGTAACAGCCTATTTCTAATCTCTCAAATGTGTCTCTGTCTTTGGGCAGTGTGTGCTCAGGTGTGGCACTCACTCATTGCACTAGAGTGAGGGATTAGTGCTTGCACCGAGGCCAGCACAACTGACAGTTGCAGGGACTCAGGCAATTTTTGTTCTTTAACTGGGTGTACATGCTCAGCTCCCCACCTAAAAAAATGAAATAAAAATAAAATAAAATAATAATAATAGATTGTAACACATATTTATCATCTCTCAGTTGTATCTCTGTGTTTGGGCAGTGTGCTCTCAGGTGTGACTCCATCGAAGGACAGTTGTGACTGAGGAAAGCTATACTAAGAGATGCCTAGCCCTGGGGAACAGCTACCCAAGCCAATGAGGTCATTTCTTGCACTAAGGCCAGCGCAACTGACGGTTGCAGTTACGTGGGCAATTTTTGTTCCGAGTTAAGGTGTATTCACTCAGGCTCCCCACATTAAACCGACCTTGTGTCACAATGTGAAAATGTCGAGTAAATACCAAATTACTATAAAGTACAACTGGGGCTTTTTAATCTCGGAATTTGTGGGAGAATTGAGTGTGAATTTGGCATTTATTCATATAGACTCCATAATATTGGTTTTACTTAATTAGCTATCATGTTTCTCTAACTCTTCAAATGTTGAATGTATAACTAATTCTAATTTCTATTTTCCCATCTTTACACTATATTAATTTTATCTTATAAATTGTTCCCTGTTCTGTCACCCATTTAATAAAAATAATTGTTTGTACGGAAAGTAAGGATCTACGTACATCAAATCGTTTTTAAGTTAAATTGCAGCAGAAGAATTATTGTTGAAGGTAAGCTTAAACTTTAATTCAATACTTAAATGCCGTAATCAATTTTGAGTTCTTCCGTACTTTATTAATGCCTATTACATCTACTCCTCCCTAGCTAGCATGATGAAGGCCAAACAAAGAATCCTCCACAGGAGCTAGCTTAAATGCTGCCCTATCAAGCATCTTTTAAACTAGTTTATAATAAAATATGCGCTGCAATTTTGGATACAAAAAGTATATAAGTGACTCCCCTTGAACTGTGAAAGCTATGATAATGGCTAGTATAATATATTAATATATATTTTGAACCTCGCATAATCTGGCAACCCTGAATCTGAGCTCAATGAAAATCGTTCCCTGCACCTAAATTTTATAGGGCTTTTGAATGAGATATGAATCATTGAAATCAGACCAGTGGGAGTGAAGGAGTTGCTTGGACACACATATACACTGTACTTTATATATAAGGTCACAAACAATATATTTTCATAAAAAAAGTATGAAAGATACATATTTATAGTAAAATTAATAAAAATTTATCCCCGGGTCATATAGCAAAATTGAAAACATGGCACAGATTGTCAAAAAAGTTTTTTTAAAATTAAAAAAAAACAATTTGGTATGATTAATTTCATTTATTGAAAAGAGAAACAGGTTTTTACTTCTCATTTGATTTTGTTAGGTTATTTGTTTCAAACATGCAGATACGTAATTATAATTTAACCATGAAATAAAATCATTCGCTTTAATTTATAAATAATTCAAAAGAATGATATTATTTCATGATTTGAATTTTTAATATTTAGATTTTGATATTAAACAAGCCATTTGACTCATAAAAAAACAACCAAACCAAATTGACTTTTTAATTCTATTTTCTCTGCTGATAACGTAGCACCTGGACATTCATGTATAAGATAAAGTTACATAATTCTGTTCTCTGATTGGTCAACAGAGAAGCTGTCTCAGCTAATCGTTGGTTAATCAAATTTTGTATGCATATTAATATCCTTTTGGACTATATACTCATCACTAAAAAAAGAATTATCTTTTTTTCTCTGAATAATAACCATTTATTTTTAGCATCCAATTCATACCCATGAATTTGTAGCAATCATTCAGCAAGGCATCAGACTCTTCCTGTTTGATCTTCTGTGAGTGCCACCAATGGGGGAAAAAAATTGAGCAGGAGAGTTAAATATGTAGAGAAATAAGTAGTCATTCATCTGACAAACTTGTCTTTGCAATTGCAAAGCATTACCAGAATCACTTACGAACAGTTGTGGAAAAGGAATACACTTTGTAAATAAAGAAAGTCACAGAAAAAATAGCAGTCATTACATTCATATTAAAATTACAAGATGAAAAATAAATGGTAAATTTGACATTTAGAATTTTATTAAACACAATGTTATGTAATTGAAATAATTATAAAAATAATCCAAAATCAAAAACTAAATTGATGAAGCAATTGAAATCAATTTTTGTTAGCAATTTGTTTGATTGAAGAATGATATTAGCCCTGCATTTATCAATAGTCTGATACCATATATAACTATTTATTGATCTGTTCCATTTATTGATTTTGATGAATGTATCCAGCAGTTTGATTTTTTAATACTAGAATATTAATTGAATAATTTCCTTTGTTTATGGCATTTTCAGTTTTGATTTGCTCATCCGACCATCTCATCTCCTCTTCATCAAAATGTTTGCTGGTGTATAGAATCAGAAAATAAAGTGACAGGTGACTCTGCATGTTGGTGTCTTATAAGGTGGGTATGTTGTTTTTTTTTTTTTTTTTTTTTTTTAAGCATTTCACCCCATGCAAGGCGGAAGTCCTACTAGCACATAGGTGGTACAGTGAATGAGAGCAAGAGTAAAGCGGTGTGTTTGAGGAAAGGAGAAAGAGAAGGACAGGAAACTAGATCAAAGCATTAGAACATCTCTATTGACATATGCATATTTGAAGATTGTAGCTATTAGGGAAGCAACTAAGAAGAAGGGAGTTCCACAGATGGGAAGTGCAAGATAAGAAGCTATTCGAGTAGAAGAGACGGCTACATTTAATCATTTCAACCTAGTAGCATGCTTGAATTCATGCAGTTTGGGAACCAGAGAATGTAGTTCATCAGAGCAGTTGCTGTGAAAATACTTGTAGAAAAGACAGAGGGAAGCAAAGGTACATCTGTGAGAAAGTGACTTTAGATGAGATGCCAGATCAGGACCCATCATATCCTATTTCCGTCTCTAGATTCTGTTGAGGTCTTGTTACTTTTAGCTGTAATCCAATCTAAACTCTTTGTATTTCACAAACATTTTTTTTTAAATTCAGGACACACTTGTAGAATAACTGAAATTCTGGGGCATACTTTAAATTTTAATAAGGAAATGATTAATTATGAAATTTGAAAATAGGAAAATAATACGGAGGTCTCCTGAAATAATCATTAATTTCTTTTTTTTTTTAAACATTACATTGCTTGGTGTCTTTAACTTTTAAAAAGAAAGATTTTTTTAAATATAAAAATGATCCATAAATTACTGTTCTGTTAATGTGGGGCACACCTTGATATATTTCAGGGAACATTGATGTGAATGAAAGCACCAACTGATAAACAAGGATCTGAAATAATAAATGATAAAGCTATAAGTTACAATCTACTCAAAGATTCCTTGAAAGAAGTTAATAGCAAAATGGATGTCTTAAAAGCTGACTTCCTCTCTTCACGATGTAGGCAATCATGGCTCTCCACAACTTCCTATCCTTCATAGCTCTTAATAATTCTTCTTTTTGTTATTTCTCCTAAACCTTGTTCCATTTACTCAAGCTTACTAAATAGGTTATACATTGTTTTCCTCTGTCCCTCTTGCCTTCTTGCGAGTATCAGATTTGCCAAGCACTCTTTACTCATTATGTGCCAAGGAAATTTCAACTGTCAACTTATGTTAAGTGTAAGTTTCCTTCTGGTTTCCATTTTCTCTAAAACTTTATTCTTACTTGTTACTTACATATTCAGTCCTTGGTATCCTCAGTATCCTTCTGTAGAATCACGTTTCTGCTTTTTGAGGTCTCATCATTTTTCAGTGTTAAATTCTTTAATGTTTATTAAGTGATAATACTAGAATGTTGAATAATAAGTAATTTCATTTAATTAATTAGTCAAATATTATTTGTTTTTTATGCTCAGTCAGTAAAGATCCAGGGTCATTTTTCAGTAAATTTGCATATTAAGCCCCAGAAACCAATTGTAATGAAAATTTCCATTCTGGTGTAAATGTACACGATTATTTAAAAAATACCAATAAATGTTTGCAGACAAATACGGTTTAGGAGTTACCATCAATGGTGAGTACTATGCCAACTTGCTGAGGCAGTTATAGCTCATAAATATAGCATACTTTAATATATATATATATATATATATATATATATATATATATATATATATATATATGTGTGTATATATATATATATATATATATAGTAAGTAATCCAAGTGAATCCTCGTAATATAAAATATTAAGACTGATCCACAGAAGAGAGCTCAATATATTTATTATAGAGCAAACAGGAATTACTGTAGATAAAATTCAATACTCCATATGATATATAGCCATTTCACCCAGAATGGCCTTGTCTTTTTAAATACATTTACTCTTAGTTGTGAATTTCCCTTCTCTTTCTTCGTATTTACAAAAACATTGATTCATTTCTTTATCTAACTCCTTGGTGTTGACAAGCTGGTTCTGGGTAAAATGGCTCTTTATCATATGGGGTATTGAATTTTATCTACTTGTAATATATATATATATATATATATATATTGTTCAAAAGTCTGAAGCCACCCTCAGCATTAGCATGGGAAGAACTTGATAAAATAGTGAAAAAAATGAAATAGCGTCATCAGAAAAATGGATTCTCTTTTAACCAAATCTATATCAATAAGAGAGAACTTAATTTATATTAGTCACATGGATATTGGATTAATTAAAGAAACTCCTTAGTAACCCATTAGATAAAACCGTGATATTACTGAGACATTTGGGATAGGATAGTGGATGGTTTCCTTCTTTGGGAGTGAGAATAGTATAATGGTGATAATTAATTGCCAATACCATTAGAATAAACGGTACACTGCATGATTTCACCCTCCCGCACTTGTGGGAAAGGACTCTGTCAGATATCTCATAATACAAAATATGTAAAAGTCTAGCTGTAGATGCCATGAAATGTTGCTTTGTTGATCTGACTCTCAAGAGAATGCTTATCCAATCCCAACAATCTTAACCTGTTTGAGTCTAGAGTCAACAGTTATCTTCCCCATATATCCTCATAAACTGAGTTGCTTTTGAGCCTTGCACAGGGTTAACATTATTCGAAAAAAAAAAAAGGAAAAAACATCATGAAACTGTTGTTACTCAAATGTAATATATGAATGAGGCTGCTGGCAACAGAACATAATGATGAGAATGATACAATGAAAGGCAATGTAATTCAATGCCAGTGCTACTCAACCTATCAGCCTGTGCATTGTATATAACACACTGCATTCTACACAGTTTTAGAGTTATCAACCCACAAGGGTACCATTATTGAGAATACAGCTCCAGTTACTTCATCTGGATCAGCAAACATTGGTCTGTCAAAGACTGGCACCATGTCTCTTGACCATTTCCAATTCTTTTGGACAGACATTTGAGTCTGGACAAATGGATAGAGAAACAAATACAAAGAGAAAAGTAAAGCATATAGGAGCAAGTATTATTCTGAGCAACCAAAGAAAGTTGTAGAGAGCCATGATTGCCCACATTCTGAAGAGACATAGCATGTAGGGAGAGAGAGTGAGAGAGTATTTTAATATTGTAAATGTTTTCACGATCCTACTGTACTCAAATTACACTTAAATTTCCATTTTAAAAATAAACATTTTGTGTTGATTAATGATGAACTTTTCCAAATTATTGATAATCCTTTGCAGACAAGGACAAAATTTCAATCACCCTGTATGTTTAAGAATGTGAGCTCTTTATCGATGATTGTTTTCATTGTATGAGTATTGTTTTAAGAATGATAAGAATTTGATTTTACTAGTATTTTGGCATTGTTTGTGAGTAGATGTTTAATGTTACTATGAGATCCTGATGCTGCTTATTAATGTTATCTGATGCTACTCTGCTCCAGTAGGTGGCAGGTAAGTCCTCATGAGAATGTGGTTGTGGTATAACCTATATTAAAAGTTTCATGCTTTTGAATTACAGAGAAACATTCGCTGAGTGGGTAAGTATATTCATACACAAAATTAATCTTATTAAGGACTTGGAAGTTTAGGATATATTACATTTAATGAATAAGTTGACAGTTTTGGATTTTTTATATTAAATAATGAATCTAATGTATTTATTTTATCGACTGGTTTTATATATCTATGTATAAACTTTTTAATTGCTGTTTTGAGATTTTTGTAAATGTGGTGCATTTGATTTTGATAATATATGTTAATAGCATTATTGTCATTATTATTTTTATAACTATGGTTTTATTGCCTAAAATTGTTGTTTAAATTAAATTTGATTTGTTCTTCAACTACATAATTGGGGGCCCCATTATTGATAAGTGTTAGTTGTATATTATTTAATTCTTTAATGAATATTGTTTTGGATAAAGAAATGATTTTAGCTCTTTGGATTCAGTTATTAATGACAGCAGATGGATATTTTTCAGGGCACTCACTGTCATACTTTATAAAACAAGAGTTAGAATTAGTAGATGTTTTATATAGAGAAGTAGTGTTTGGGCTTGTGCCACATCAAAGCTACAAGATAAAGTGAAATTATCATAGAGTAAATGAGAATATCTAGAAATGGGATATTTTCAATCAATATTTAATTAAAAAATTGAACATTATAATGTAATTATTTTAATGTTCTGTAATGACATTACGAGATTTGGTTTGGGTAAAGATGTCATTTTATTGAATGATTTGCTAACTTAGTTGGACATAAAAATGTGATAAAGGAAAGAGTGATTTTGGGTACACACACACACACACACACACACACATATATATATATAAAGGGTGTACAAAAAACTGAAGTGTGATATGTTCGCTATTAGTTGAAAATTGATATGGAACTTTACTCTGTAAGTATAAAATTATTTTTCAGTGGGATGAATAGGAAAAATTTGGTAAGTGATGAAGACGCATCTTGTCTTAGGGGTTTTCTTGAAATTTTTAGTGCAGCCCAAAACTGGGGGATCAGCCATATTTCGCTTCATTTTAAATATTTTCCATTGAATGAAATATTTCGAAAATTGCTTTTAAATTGTAGGAAATTTGTTAATTACTCCATATATAACAGGATTTTTCATTTGGTTGAATAGAGGGAACTGCAGGTATGAGGATGTTGAGCCATGTTTTGGGGTTTGATTTCATAATTTAAAGTGTCCAAAAACCGGGTTGCTATATTTCTCTTGATTTCAAATTTTGGTTTTCTATGGAATAATTATAAAATTGATAACAAATATTAAGGAATTTCTTCCTTAATCAATGTTTAAATTTTTTTTCCAGTAGCTTGAATAGGGAAAACATGGGGTTCAATGAAGTTGCAACTTGTCTAAGGGATTTTATTGAAATTTTAGTGCAGCCCAAAACTGGGGATCAGTCATATTTCACTTCTTTTTAATTTTTTTCCATTAAATGAAATATTTTCAAAATTGGTATCAAATTGTAGGAAATTTATTAATTAATCCATGTCTACAAGGGTTTTTCATTTGGCTGAATAGAGCAGGGTGGAGGTTCGACCATGTCGAGACATGTCTCTGTCGTCTACTTTGAAAATTAAAGGCATACAAAAAACGGTCTGCTCGATGAATCTGGAATACCACTTTTTCGTTTCTATAGAATACTTATAAAATTCATATCAAATGTTATGGATTTTTTTCATTAATCCAGGTTTAAAATTTTTTTCAGTCAGTTGAATAGGGACAACGTGGGATTGGATGAAGTGGCAATTTGTTAGGGGATTTGTGGGAATTTTTAGTGCAGCCCAAAACTGGGGGATCAGTCATATTTCACTTCTTTTTAATTTTTTTACATTGAATAAATTTTTTAAAAATTGGTATTAAATTGTAAGATATTTATTAATTAATCCATGTCTACAAAGATTATATATTTTGTTGAATAGAGCAAAGTGGAGGTGCAACCATGTCTTTGGCATATCCTTTGAAAATTACGTCATCCAAAAACCGGTTTGCTTGAGGACTCCGGATTTCAACTTTTTCGCGTCTATAGAATAGTTATCAAATTGATATCAAATGCTAGGGAATTACTTGCTTAATCCATGTTGAAAAAATTTTTTTTCAGTCATTTGAATAGGACTTGTGATAAGGGATTTGTTGGAATTTTAATAAGGCCCAAAACTGGGGGATCAGTCAAATTTCAATTCTTTTAAATTTTTTTCCATTAAATGAAATATTTAAAAATTAGTATTGTAGGAAATTTATCAATACATCCATGTCTACAAGGATTTTTCATTTGGTTGAATAGAGCAAAGTGCAGCTTTGACAATGTCACTGTTGTGTCCTTTAACAATTAAGGTGTCTGAAAACCGGTTTGCTCAAAGGGTCTGCATTTCTTCTTAATTTCTTGCTTAATCCATGTATAAAAGAATTGTTCCAGTTGCTTAAGTATAGACAATGTGGCGTTTGATGATACGTCGACTTGTGTTAGGGAATTTGTTGGGATTTTCATGAGGCCCAAAACTGGGTGATCAAAGTTTTTTATTCATATTGATTTTATTATTAATTCTAATGTAGTTCGATGAATAAGAAAAGAAAAAAAAAACAATTGCAATTCTTTTCATGCAAGATATATGCCTTAAATCGAACAATGCAGTTTTAGATATATGCCTTAAATCGAACAATGCAGTTTTAGGCCGTAGTAGTAATACAAGCCTCAAAATACTGATGTCCAAAATTTTTATTTGTACTAGAAGACTCAAAAATGCTGATTTCCAAAATGTTTTATTTGTACTCATTTTATTATTGAATTCTTATAAAGTTAGATGCATATGAAAAGAAAAAAGCAATTGCAGTCCTTTTCGTGCAAGACATATGCCTTAAATCAGATAGGGCAAAGTGCAGCTTCGACCGTGTTGCTGCTGTGACCGTTGGCAATTTACGGTGTCCAAAAAGCGGTTTGCTCGAAGAGATCGCATTTCAACATTTTCCTCTCTACGGAATCCTCATGAAATAGATATCAGATTGTGTGGAATTTCCTCCTTAATCCATGAGTCAAAGAATTATTTCAGTCGCTTGTGTAGGGAGGGAGTGACCTTCGACGATACGGGATCTTGTGTTAGTGAATTTGTTGGAATTTTTATGAGGACCAAAACTGGGGAATCACTGACAATTCCCTGCTTTATAACTTATTTTTCCAGTAGATGAAATCTCTTCAAAATTGGTATTAATTAGTGCGAAATCTCTCTCTCTGTCCACGTCTACAAGCATTATTCATTCGCTTTTATAGGGCAAAGTGCAGCTCCGACCGTGTCGCTGGTGTCACCGTGGGCAATTTACGGTGTACGAAAAGCAGTTTGCTCGAAGAGATCGCATTTCAACTTTTTCCTCTCTAGGGGATCCTCATGAAATAGATATCAGATTGTGAGGAATTTCCTGCTTAATCCATGAGTCAACGAATTATTTCAGTCATTTGTGTAGGGAAGGAGTGACCTTCGACGATACGGGAACTTGTGTTAGTGAATTTGTTGGAATTTTCATGCGGACCAAAACTGGGGGATCACAAAATTTCCGTGTTTTATAACTTTTTTCCAGTAGATGAAATCACTTCAAAATTGGTATTAATTTGTGCGAAATCTCGCACACTGTCGACGTCTACAAGCATTTTTCATTCGCTTTTATAGGGCAAACTGGGGGTGATACCACACAAATATGCATAAAAGACAATAAAATGAAAACTCTAAAGTTCAAAGTATCAAAGAAAAAGGTAACAAACTTGATGTCTAGTTGTTCGATACATAGGACTGCATCTATCTCCCGACCCGTTCTATGGATTGTGACACGTCGTTTTCCGCTAGGCAAGTTTTAACACTTCAAGTTGTCTGCTCTCTAAGAAATTGGTGTTTCGGTGGGTCTTTGGACGAAAGTAAAAAAAAAAACTTATTTCGGTGATCTGGATCTAAGTCGCTCTTCAAAATAATTGTTCTTGGGTTGAAGAGGGGTCCGGAATGTGCGTGAATCTTGGTCAGCTATCTGCGAGGCTTGCTTCAACTGAAGACTGACTCTGGGAACTGCTGGGACTCAACTCAACTCTACTCGTTGTGGCTTCGTTTATATGGGCGCCGACCAAAACCGGGGTGAGTTTGTCGGCGCCGGGGGGTTCCTCGATAATTCTAAATACATATCCACCTCTCTGGTTAGGAATTTCCACCTTTTTCCAGTTTTTGGGAAACTTTCCTCACTCCCACCTTCTCATCATACTTCAGAGGGGCGTGAACTGCCCTCCCCACATCTTCGTAGCAACCTCTCTTACTCATCCTCCAGATGGGCTGCAACAGCCTCCCTTGTGCGTCACGTGATCACCACTCGACCAATGATGTCTTAGTCGGGCGTGGACGAATCCGCGGCTTTGTTTCAGGAAGAAAAAAATATCTTGCTTAACTAAAAAAAAAATTATCTCTTCTCTTTCCCTTTTCTTCCTCTTAATCGCCGTTATCATTTCTCTGACAGCGAACGGGACAATATGACAATGGCGGTCATAACTCTTGTTCTACACGTGGTTTACGTCAGGTATTTTATCGCTAATTATCAGAATGTGTGGTCTTCCTAACACGGTCTCAAAAAGAAACATGTCCAAAGTTTCAGTCAGTCTGTCGCCTCGAAGAAAGAAAAAAAACACTTCTAGGTTCCCATTCATTTTCCTTCGGTACATATTTCTGATAACATAATTTTATTATCGCAGGCCAAGGATGTTCTGTCGAAGGAAAATCGGTCATCGGACACCCGCAGGTGGTCCTTAATTTTTCATATCTGTCCAAAGTCCCTTTAGTTGCCTGTTTTTCGTCACCTATCGAAATAACATTTTCATTTGAATTTTTTTTCTTTGGCCAGCCGGACTGTAGTTGATAATAAGATGTCTTCCCGTACTAATAGTTTGTTTTCATATCCTTAGATAACACAGCCGATGCCAAAACATAACTGATTCTTTCTTTCTTTCCCTTTCATTTTACTCAGAATTTCCCTGTCATTGTAATGACACTCTTTCGCCATTTGTTACTTATCAAAATATCCTTTTATCCATTGTCTCTTAGCCGTGTGTGTGTTCTTGCTTATCAACCACGATTCAGTCCTTAGCCTCTCCTTTTCCTCTTTTCTTTCTTTTCCCTTTCTGCCTCGTTAAATGGTGCCACAGCATTTTATTAGCTAATTCGACGTAAGATGAGTTGGAGAAAAAGATAAAACCACTTCCAGTAGCCTAGCTGCAAGAGAATTGTCTTAAATCGTCGTTTGAAGCTTCAACTTTATGTCCGCAGTTCGCGTTATTTGGGTATCGAAAAAAAAAGTCGATTTAAAATTGTATATTTTGGTAGGCATTTTATTGGCTTATTAGATGCAGTATGAGTTGTAGAATCAGATAAAACCCACTTCCGGTAGCCTAGCTGCAAGAGAAATGCCTTAAATCGTCGTTTGAAGCTTCAACTTTGGGCCCCCAGTTCGCGTTATCAGGGTTTCGATAAAAAAAGTTGATTTAAAATTGTATTTTTGGTAGGCATTTTATTGGCTTATTAGATGCAGTATGAGTTGTAGAATAAGATAAAACTCACTTCCGGTAGCCTAGCTGCAAGAGAAATGCCTTAAATCACCGTTTGAAGCTTCAACTTTGGGTCCCCAGTTCGCATTATTTGGGTAAAATTGTATTTTTTTTTTTTTTAGCTTATTCTACGTAAGATCAGTTGGAGAAACAGATAAAACCATTTCCAGTAGCCTAGCTGCAAGAGAAATGCCTTAAATCGTCGTTTGAAGCTTCAACTTTGGTTCCCTAGGTAGCGTTATTTGGGTATCGAAAAAAAAAGTCGGTTTAAAATAGTATTTTTTGGTAGGCTTTTTATTGGCTTATTATATGCAGTATGAGTTGTAGAATCAGATAAAACCCACTTCCGGTAGTCTAGCTGCAAGAGAAATGCCTTAAATCGCCGTTTGAACTTTGGGTCCCCAGTTCGCGTTATTTGGGTATCGAAAAAAAAAGTCGATTTAAAATTGTATTTTTTGATAGGCCTTTTTTTTAGCTTATTCGACGTAAGATGAGTTGCAGAAACAGATAAAACCACTTCCAGTAGCCTAGCTGCAAGAGAAATGCCTTAAATCATCGTTTGAAGCTTCAACTTTGGTTCCCCAGTTCGCGTTATTTGTGTATCGAAAAAAAAAGTCGATTTAAAATTGTATTTTTTGGTAGGATTTATTGGCTTATTAGATGCAGTATGAGTTGCAGAATCAGATAAAACCCACTTCCGGTAGCCTAGCCGCAAGAGAAATGCCTTAAATCGCCGTTTGAAGCTTCAACTTTGGGTCCCCAGTTCGCGTTATTTGTGTTGAATATTAGCTAGTTTGGCAAGTGGTCATTTATGGAGAAATATATAGGTGAATAAAGACCCCTCATGCAAATGTATTGGGAAGGTCCATTCTAGCAAAATGGACCAACCTAACTGGTGTATTAGGCACTCCTATAAAATAAGGTAAAATCAGCTGGCTTGCTTGACAAGGAAACAGAAGGAGGCAGCCATGTTGGCAGGTAAGTCACTTGACTTCTACATCTCCCTCCTCTCCCCATTGCGGAAGCATATTGGCCGTTGGGGAGGAATTAATTCCCTATTGCTTGGCTGATTGTACGGGAGTAGTCGGGATAGCGCCCTGGGAATCCTGGTTCTTGATGGCTGTGATTGAGTAGGGCCCTGGGACGCTGGTTTATTTTGTAATGTAATGTCACCATTTCCCGACTCTTTGGCAGATTGATGTGGGCTGCATGTATCTGTAATTTTTGGCTCAGGTGACACAGGCATGGCGCTTGGTATGGGGGTCTTGATTATGGGTGCTTCAAGTTTCCTTAGAAACCTACGGTTCCGCAGGGTTTTTCTGCCTGATCCTGCAACTCTAATTCTATATTGACGGTTGGGAAGCGTCTCTACTATTCGCCCAGTTATGTTCCATCGACGGCTATTTAGGGTTTTGAATGGAGACTGTGTCACCCTTATAAAATGGGGATAGTGCATGTGCAGTACGGTTGTACTTCTCGATGAGGTCTGCATTGCGTTTTGATAATTTCTGTTCACGTTTTTGCGCTGCGGCTATCCATTCAGGGTGTGGTTTATATAACTGTGGGTTGCGATGGGATAAAATCTCGAAGACGTCTATGAAGCAGGAGTTGCGCTGGTGATAAGCCAATGCCTTGGATAGGGGTGTTTCTATATTGCAAGATTGCTTGTGCTGCCATGTTATTGTCCAAGGAACCCTGGTGTCCTGTGCAGTCTTTTATGAGTCTTTTTCCAGTCTTGACTGCCAATTCTGCACGTCCGTTAGACTGGGGATAGGCCACTGATGAAATT
Source organism: Acanthosepion lycidas (assembly GCA_963932145.1). NCBI lineage: Eukaryota > Metazoa > Mollusca > Cephalopoda > Sepiida > Sepiidae > Acanthosepion > Acanthosepion lycidas. Next base: position 18,303,611 of record OZ010605.1, read on the forward strand.
CTTTGTTTAACAGCCCAGGTTTTTAGGAATTGTTGGAATGAGTAAGCTGAGAATGGCGGTCCACCATCTGTACTAAGTTCCTCAGGTGCACCATATGTTTGGAATATTTCTCTGCAGATGGATATCAACCTGGAAGCAACCGCTTGCCCTGGCTTGATGCGGTACAGAATGAGTCATCCAGTGAGCCTGTCTGCACAAGCAAGATATGTGAAGGATTTAACATAGAACAAATCCATTACAATCTGTTGAAATGGCCATTCAGATGTAGGTGTCATTTGGATTGGTTCACGTGGTAGACTTGGGGCATTCCTTGAACATGTAATGCAATTATACCTGTAATTGCGAATTGAGGCATTCATTCCAGGCCAGTAAACTGAGTCATTGGCACGCGCTTTCATGCCAACTACTCCTTGATGAGCCGAATGTAGGCATTTTAATATGTTCTTGTGCTGGGAGGTTGGTATCACTACTCTCCTGTCAAGTAGTATTAGGCCATTTTCATTGCTTAGGCGGTTACGAACTTCCCAGTATTCCCGGATTGTAGGTGGTGTTGCTTGACGACTGTTTGGAAAACCATTGTCTATGGTTTTCCGTAATAGGGTGCATTGTGTGTCTTCTCGACCAGCAAAACGAATGTGGTCAGGGGAAGTTATGGCAGGATTATCATCTAATTGAGATATTGATGTGAGGGCTGTCAATCTCATTGTTGCACAAGTCTCATCTGATTCATCAATTTCTATAAGGGAGGGTTCTATGGAGAATGTATCAAGTAGGCTTTGTACTGTAGTGACTGGATTGCGGGAAATAGCATCAGAGGCTCTGTGCCATTTTCCAGGGCAGTGTTGCATGGTGAAACGATGTCTCAAGCTTTTCTCTTTGAGTCGGAATGGGCGAGGGTTGTGAATTTTGCTGAGATCTCGATCACCAAAAAGTCCTTTGAGTGGTTCATGGTCGGTCACGACTATAACGTTTGGGCAACCTAGTATGAACATGCGGCACTTTTCAAGTGCCCAGCTGATAGCTGCTGCTTCACCTTCTATGGGTGCATATCTTTGCTCAGCGTCAGTACAGAACCTGCTTCCAGCAAACACAAGATGCCAGCCTTCAGGGCAACAGACAGGGGCTCGTTCGATTGCACGTGTGCAGTGTTTTTGAAGAAGTAAAAATCCCACGCCGTCTTTACTCCAGTCAGGAGCTAAGCAGGTAATTCTGTAGATGTCAAATGTTGAGACGCCCCGCTTTACTAGTTCAACAATGACCTGCTTTGATTCCTGAAATGCTTTCTCAAGGGTCTGGTTCCAGGTGAATTTTGAGTTTTTTTGACAAGGTCCCGAAATGGTAGCATAATGGAACTTAATGAATATGCCCAGGCAAGTTGGTTTACCATTCCAAACCAAGACCTTGCATCGGTGATGGTTTTCGGAACAGGGAAATTTAAAATAGCATTAAGCATAGATTCAGAAGGAGATACTCCCGATGAAGTTATTTGAAGTTCACCAAACTGAACAGTGTCGTTACAAAACTGGAATTTGTCTTTGCTGAGTACAATCCCATTTTGTGTACATCTCATTAGAAAATCAAAGGTATGATAGAATGCCTCTTTGATGCCGGTGTCGTAGAGCAAAGTATCATCAACCAATTTGATTTTCCTGGGAATATCTTTTATGACTACATCATATCTACGGGTGTATGCATCGTAGCCTTGAGGCATCCTAAGGTACATAAACCTTCCCCACTCTGTGATAAAAGTTGTGAGTGGTTGGGACTCCTCATGTAATAGAGTGGTAGCCATCGACAGCATCCAGTACTGTTTTCTTGGTATTGGGTGGCACCTGCATTGCCAGCTGGAAAGGTGAGGCAGTGTGGTGGGTTTCTCGCTTGCATTGCGAATTTAAATATTGATAATCGATGGTACGCCTCGGTCGACCATCCTTTTTTGTTGTAATGACCATCGTGCTACACCAATCTGTTGGAGTACCAATGGGCACTTGTTCTAATATGCCTCTTTCTACATCTTGCATAAGGGCTTGCCTCACTGGTTCTTTTAAATGGTATGGCACTGGTATTGGTATGTGTCTTGCCTTAGGGATTTCCCCCTCCTTCAGGTGGATATGTGCTGGTTTACCAGACATGGCTGGGAATTGCCCATCAGTATTAAATGCTGAATCAGCAAATTGTTTCAGTAACCATTTTTTGAGGTTCTCTACATTTCCTTCGTTTGCTGGAAAGGGGGTTTCTTCAGGGCGATCTGGTAGCTGAAATCTTCTGAGTTGCTTTTGCTCGACAGCTGCTGTGTGATCGTTGGTCGTCCAATCTAATTTGCTGTGGGTTGTCATAGTCATAGGCGTGGGGAAGTGAGGAGACAGTATGCCAACATCAATACAGGCGGCCTTGCTAAAATATATCTTATCGATGTTATTGCAGATGTACAATGCTTGCTTTGTCGACACTTCTCCAACACTAAATTGAATAGGCAGCCATCCCTGGCTTATAAGGGTTGAGCCACCCACAGCACGAATAACTTTCTTTGATGGGATCAAGTTACTTTCCTTGAGACCCATGCTATGTAGGTGCTTGGGTCCTCCAAGGCAGATGGTGGCCCCACTGTCTGGGAAGATTTTCAAACGAGTGCTTTGATTACCTGGAATATCTTCAGGATTTCTGGGGTCTGGCCTTGGAGAGAATGGGACCAGTGTTGCTTCTATCTCAACAACACTATTTTTGTTAGAGGACAAATATGAGCCTGTCTCCTGGTTAAACTCTACATGTGCAATCAAACTGTCCATGTTAGCTTCATCGTCTTGGAAGCCTCTCACTTCACTAGAGCGATTTCTTGATCGGCAAACTTTTGAAAAATGACCTTGGATGCCACACAAGTCACAGGTCTGATTCCAGACAGGACATGCCTGTTGGCGGGTGCTGGTTCCTGGGATGCCATGCTTGTGGCTATCACATCCACTACAGCGCAACTTGTTTTGTTTTATAATCAGTTTTTTGGGGCTTCTGGATGGAGGGGGATTTTTTTTCACTTGTGTTGTTTTTTCTTTGCGATAGGTTGATGCACGCAATGCTGACATTTCAGTTGTCCCTGCCATTCGTGCTTGGTCACGCAATGCTGCCTCGAATGCCTCAGCATGGTTGATGTTTTGCTCAAGGGTCTTCAATGAGCTGGCCTTTGCTAGTAAATCTGCTTGGAGAGCATCATTTGCTGTGCCTCTGACCAGCTGGTCTTTGATATAGATGTCAGATAGGTCATGACTGCAAATGGGACATGTGAAGTCACAATCCTGTGCTGTACCCTTAAGGCGGACAATAAATTGCTGGATTGATTCGCCTGGTCCCTGAGAAATCGAAGCAAAAGACAATCTATGAACCATAGGGTTCGATTTTTGGGTAACTAATGCCTCCAACATGTTCAGGAGTCTGTTTGGTTTTTCCGAGAAAAAATTGGGGTATGTATTGATGATCGACGTTTGCACAGTCTCATCAGCACAGTTGTATAAATGGATGTTGGTCTGTGAAGGGGGCAAGTTTGTCATTTGCACAAATACCTCCCAGTCAATTCTGAACGTTCGGAATTGCTGTGATGTCATCTCTGAATGGAGCTGGGGGAGTTTGGCTGCAGGGGCCTTTGTGTAGCTGTCTGATGTCAAAGGTTGCTCCTTTGATAGCTTAAGGATAGCTAGGGCATGTCCCATGGTTGTGACACCTAGTTCTTTAAGGATTTACCGGTCTATCATAGAGAGGCTATCTTTAGTAATATTCTCTTTCACAAACGATTCAGCATAAGTTTTGGCAGAGTCGGTGGGAATGCCAATTTTGATAAGTAGCTCTTGCCAGTCATCGTATCCTGTTCGCAGCGCCATGTTGAATATTAGCTAGTTTGCCAGTGGTTTAGCACACGAGTAGGCAAATGTAGCCAAAGCCAAACTGACTTGAGGCATTTATGGAGAAATATATAGGTGAATAAAGACCCCTCATGCAAATGTATTGGGAAGGTCCATTCTAGCAAAATGGACCAACCTAACTGGTGTATTAGGCACTCCTATAAAATAAGGTAAAATCAGCTGGCTTGCTTGACAAGGAAACAGAAGGAGGCAGCCATGTTGGCAGGTAAGTCACTTGACTTCTACAATTTGGGTATCGAAAAAAAAAGTCGATTTAAAATTGTATTTTTTGATAGGCATTTTTTTAGCTTATTGGACGTAAGATGAGTTGCAGAAACAGGTAAAACCGCTTCTGTTAGCCTAGCTGCAAGAGAAATGCCTTAAATCTCCGTTTGAAGCTTCAACTTTGGGTCCCAAGTTCGTTTTTTTGGGTATCGAAAGAAAAAGTCGATGTAAATTGTATTTTTTGATAGGCATTTTTTTAGCTTATTCGACGTAAGATGAGATGGAGAAACAGATAAAACCATTTCCAGTAGCCTAGCTGCAAGAGAAATGTCTTAAATCGCCGTTTGAAGCTTCAACTTTGGTACCCCAGTTCGCGTTATTTGGGTATAGAAAAAAAAAATCGGTTTAAAATTGTATTTTTTGATAGGCATTTTATTGTTTTATTAGATGCAGTATGAGTTGTAGACAGATAAAACCCACTTGCGGTAGCCTATCTTTAAGAGAAATGCCTTAAATCGCCGTTTGAAGCTTCAACTTTCGGTCCCCAGTTCGCGTTATTTGGGTATCGAAAAAAAAAGTCGATTTAAAATTGTATTTTTTGATAGGCATTTTTTTAGCTTATTGGACTTAAGATGAGTTGCAGAAACAGATAAAACCACTTCCGTTAGCCTAGCTGCAAGAGAAATGCCTTAAATCGCCGTTTGAAGCTTCAACTTTGGGTCCCAAGTTCGTTTTTTTTGGGTATCGAAAGAAAAAGTCGATTTAAATTGTATTTTTTGATAGGCATTTTTTAAGCTTATTCGACGTAAGATGAGATGGAGAAACAGATAAAACCATTTCCAGTAGCCCAGCTGCAAGAGAAATGCCTTAAATCGCCGTTTGAAGCTTCAACTTTGGTTCCCCAGTTCGCGTTATTTGGGTATCGAAAAAAAAGTCGATTTAAAATTGTATTTTTGGTAGGCATTTTATTGGCTTCTTATATGCAGTATGAGTTGTAGACAGATAAAACCCACTTGCGGTAGCCTAGCTTTAAGAGAAATGCCTTAAATCACCGTTTGAAACTTCAACTTTGGGTCCCCAGTTCGCGTTATTTGGATATCGAAAAAAAAAGTCGATTTAAAATTGTATTTTTTGATAGGCATTTTTTTTAGCTTATTCGACGTAAGATGAGTTGTAGAAACAGATAAAACCATTTCCAGTAGCCTAGCTGCAAGAGAAATGCCTTAAATCACCGTTTGAAGCTTCAACTTTGGTACCCCAGTTCGCGTTATTTGGGTATCGAAAAAAAAAGTCGATTTAAAATTGTATTTTTTGATAGGCATTTTTTTAGCTTATTGGACGTAAGATGAGTTGCAGAAACAGATAAAACCACTTCCGTTATCCTAGCTGCAAGAGAAATCCTTTAAATCGCCGTTTGAAGCTTCAACTTTGGGTCCCAAGTTCGTTTTTTTTTGGTATCGAAAAAAAAAGTCGATTTAAATTGTATTTTTTGATAGCCATTTTTTTAGCTTATTCGACGTAAGATGAGATGGAGAAACAGATAAAACCATTTCCAGTAGCCCAGCTGCAAGAGAAATGCCTTAAATCGCCGTTTGAAGCTTCAACTTTGGTTCCCCAGTTCGTGTTATTTTGGTATAGAAAAAACAAGTCGATTTAAAATTGTATTTTTGGTAGGCATTTTATTGGCTTATTATATGCAGTATGAGTTGTAGACAGATAAAACCCACTTGCGGTAGCTTAGCTTTAAGAGAAATGCCTTAAATCACCGTTTGAAACTTCAACTTTGTGTCCCCAGTTCGCGTTATTTGGGTATCGAAAAAAAAAGTCGATTTAAAATTGTATTTTTTGATAGGCATTTTTTTTAGCTTATTCGACGTAAGATGAGTTGCAGAAACAGATAAAACCATTTCCAGTAGCCAAGCTGCAAGAGAAATGTCTTAAATCGCCGTTTGAAGATTCAACTTTGGTACCCCAGTTCGTGTTATTTTGGTATAGAAAAAACAACTCGATTTAAAATTGTATTTTTTGGTAGGCATTTTATTGTTTTATTAGATGCAGTATGAGTTGTAGAATCAGATAAAACCCACTTCCGGTAGCCTAGCTGCAAGAGAAATGCCTTAAATCGCCGTTTGAAGCTTCAACTTTGGGTCCCCAGTTAGCGTTATTTGGGTATCGAAAAAAAAAGTCGATTTAAAATTGTATTTTTTGATAGGCATTTTTTTAGCTTATTGGACGTAAGATGAGTTGCAGAAACAGATAAAACCATTTCCAGTAGCCTAGCTGCAAGAGAAATGCCTTAAATCGCCATTTGAAGCTTCAACTTTGGTTCCCCAGTTCGCGTTATTTGGCTATCGAAAAAAAAAGTCGATTTAAAATTGTATTTTTTGGTAGGCATTTTATTGGCTTATTGAATGCAGGATGAGTTGTAGAATCAGATAAAACCCACTTCCGGTAGCCTAGCTGCAAGAGAAATGCCTTAAACCGCCGTTTGAAGCTTCAACTTTGGTTCCCCAGTTCGCGTTATTTGGGTATTGAAAAAAAAAGTCGATTTAAAATTGTGTTTTTTGATAGGCATTTTTTTAGCTTATTCGACGTAAGACGAGTTGCAGAAACAGATAAAACCAATTTCCAGTAGCCTAGCTGCAAGAGAAATGCCTTAAATCGCCGTTTGAAGCTTCAACTTTGGGTCCCCAGTTCGCGTTTTTTGGGTATCGAAAAAAAAAAGTCGATGTAAAATTGTATTTTTTGATAGGCATTTTTTTAGCTTATTCGACGTAAGATGAGTTACAGAAACAGATAAAACGACTTCCAGTAGCCTAGCTGCAAGAGAAATGCCTTAAATCGCCGTTTGAAGCTTCAACTTTGGTTTCCCAGTTCGCGTTATTTGGGTATCGAAAAAAAAAGTCGATTTGAAATTGTATTTTTTGGTAGTCATTTTATTGGCTTATTAGATGCAGTATGAGTTGTAGACAGATAAAACCCACTTGCGGTAGCCTATCTTTAAGAGAAATGCCTTAAATCGCCGTTTGAAGCTTCAACTTTGGGTCCCCTGTTCGCGTTATTTGGGTATCGAAAAAAAAGTCGATTTACAATTGTATTTTTTGATAGGCATTTTTTTTAGCTTATTCGACGTAAGATGAGTTGAAGAAACAGATAAAACCATTTCCAGTAGCCTAGCTGCAAGAGAAATGCCTTAAATCACAGTTTGAAACTTCAACTTTGGGTCCCCAGTTCGCGTTATTTGGGTATCGAAAAAAAAAGTCAATTTAAAATTGTATTTTTTGATAGGCATTTTATTAGCTTATTCGACGTAAGATGAGTTGGAGAAACAGATGAATTCACTTCCGGTAGCCTAGCTGCAAGAGAAACGCCTTAATTCGTCGTTTGAAGCTTCAACTTTGGGTCAACAGTTCGCGTTATTTGGGTATCGGAAAAAAAATTCTTTTTAAAAATGTATTTTTTGATAGGCATTTTATTAGGTTATTCGACGTAAGATGTGTTGGAGAAACAGATACAACCATTTCCAATAGCCTAGATGCAAAAGAAATGCCATAAATCGAGGTTTGAAGCTTTAACTTTGGGTTCCCAGTTCGCGTTATTTGGGTATCGAAAATAAAAGTCGATTTAAAATTGTATTTTTTGATAGGCATTTTATTAGCTTATTTCACGTAAGATGAGTTGGAGAAGCAGATAAAACCACTTCCGGTAGCCTTTGTGTATCGAAAAAAATAGTCGATTTAAAATTGCGCATTTTATTAGCTTATTCGTCGCATTTTGAGTTGTAGAAGCAGATAAAACCACTTCCAGTAGCCTAACTGCAAGAGAAATTCCTTACATCGTCGTTTGAAGGTTCAGCTTTGAATCCCATGTTCGCGTTATTTGGGTATCGAAAAAAAAAAGTTGATTTAAAATTGTATTTTTTGATAGGCATTTTATTAGCTTATTCGACGTAAGATGAGTTGGAGAAACAGATGAATTCACTTCCGGTAGCCTAGCTGCAATAGAAATGCTTTAATCGTTGTTTGAAGCTTCAACTTTGGGTCCCCAGTTCGCGTTATTTGGGTGTCGAAAATAAAGTCGATTTAAAATTGTATTTTTTGATAGGCATTTTATTAGCTTATTCGACGTAAGATGATTTGGAGAAACAGATAAAACCACTTCCGGTAGCCTAGCTGCAGGAGAAATGCCTTAAATCGTCGTTTGACGCTTCAACTTTGGGTCCCCAGTTCGCGTTATTTGGGTATCGAAAAAAAAGTCGATTTAAAATTGTATTTTTTGATAGGTATTTTATTACCTTATTCGACGGAAGATGGGTTTGGGTATCGAAAAAAATAGTCGATTTAAAATTGTATTTCTTGATAAGCATTTTATTAGCTTATTCGTCGTATTTTGAGTTGTAGAAGTAGATAAAACCACTTCCAGTAGCCTAGCTGCAAGAGAAATGCCTTAAATCATCGTTTGAAGCTTCAACTTTGGGTCCCCAGTTCGCGTTATGTGGGTATCGAAAAAAAAGTTGGTTTAAAATTGTGTTTTTTGATAGGCATTTTATTAGCTTATTCTACGTAAGATGAGTTGGAGAAAGAGATAAAATTACTTCCAGTAGCCTTGCTGCAATAGAAATGCTTTAATCGTTGTTTGAAGCTTCAACTTTTGGCCCCCAGTTCGCCTTATGTGGGTATCGAAAAAAAAGTTTATTTAAAATTGTATTTTTTGATAGGCCTTTTATTAGCTTATTCGACGTAAGATGAGTTGGAGAAACAGATGAAACCACTTCCAGTAGCCTTGCTGCAATAGAAATGCTTTAATCGTTGTTTGAAGCTTCAACTTTGGGTCCCCAGTTCGCGTTATTTGGGTTTCGAAAAAAACAGTCGTTTTAAAATTGTATTTTTTGATAGGCATTTTATTAGTTTATTCGACGTAAGTTGAGTTGGAGAAACAGATAAAACCACTTCCAGTAGCCTAGCTGAAATAGAAATGCCTTAAATCGTCGTTTGAAGCTTTAACTTTGGATCCCCAGTTCTCGTTATTTGGGTGTCGAAAATAAAGTCGATTTAAAATTGTATTTTTTGATAAGCATTTTATTAGCTTATTCGTCGTATTTTGAGTTGTAGAAGCAGATAAAACCACTTCCAGTAGCCTAACTGCAAGTGAAATTCCTTAAATCGTCGTTTGAAGGTTCAGCTTTGAATCCCAAGTTCGCGTTATTTGGGTATCGAAAAAAAAAAGTTGATTTAAAATTGTATTTTTTGATAGGCATTTTATTAGCTTATTCGACATATTTTGAGTTTTAGAAACAGATAAAACCACTTCCAGTAGCCTAGCTGCAAGAGAAATGCCTTATATCGTCGTTTGAAGGTTCAACGTTGAATCCCCATTTCGCGTTATTTGGGTATCGAAAAAAAAATGTCGATTTAAAATTATATTTTTTGATAGGCATTTTTTTTAGCTTATTCGACGCGTTTTGACTTCTAGAAAGAGATAAAACCAATTCCAGTAGCCTAGCTGCAAGAGAAATGAATTTGTTGGAATTTTGATGCAGACGAAAACTTGGGAATCCCTCACCATTTCCCTACTTTATAACTTTTTTCCAGCAGATGAAATCTCAGTCACCGCTGGCAATTTACGGTGTCCGAAAAGCGGTTTGCTCGAAGAGATCGCATTTCAACTTTTTCCTTTCTAGGGCACCCTCATGAAATTGATATCAGATTGTGAGAAATTTCCAGCTTAATCCATGAGTCAAAGAATTATTTCAGTCAATTGTTTAGGGAGGGAGTGACATTCGACGATACGGAACCTCATGTTAGTGAATTTGTTGGAATTTTGATGCGGACCAAAACTGGGTGATCCCTCACCATTTCACTGCTTTATAACTTTTTTCCAGCAGATGAAATCTCTTCAAAATTGGTATTAAATTGTGCGAAATCTCTCAATCTGTCCATGTCTGCAAGCATTTGTCAGTAGCTTTTACAGGGCAAAGTCTAGCTTCGATCGTGTCGCTTCTGTCACCGCTGGCAATTTACGGTGTCAGAAAAGCTGTTTCCACGAAGTGATCGCATTTCAACTTTTTCCACTCTAGGGCACCCTCATGAAATTGATATCAGATTGTGAGGAATTTCCTGCTTAATCCATGAGTCAAAGAATTATTTCAGTCGATTGTGTAGAGAGGGAGTGACGTTCGATGATACGGGACCTCGTGTTTGTGAAAACATTGACTTTGATAATAAATTCTGACCGTACCAATATTTGTTCACCTGATTTAAAGTATCAAAATTTCATTTCAGTTAATAAAGTTTTTTTTTTTGTTTCATTTCATACGATGGCAAAAATTCTTATGAAAAATAATTTTTTGAACTTTTTCTGAAATAAAAATCGGAAAATGAAAGGAAAAGAAAAATTAAATAATGAAACAGTCATATTGGTAATAAGTCTAGAGACACGGTGGAGTATTTGATAACGGCTTGGCGCCATGTTCGAATTCCCTTGGAAAAGATATGAATCCTCTTCTACTCACCAGCTATCGGTAAATAGCAGTACAAACTGAGTTCTATAGACTAAACGTGTATCGCGCATGGCACTTAACTGAATCGGAGAGCCGAGCTCGAATTCCCAGTTGAATCCATTACATTCGCTTACGTGTTAATTCCCTTGCGATAGGTATGAATGCACTTTTTCTTCCCAAGCTATGGGTTAATATCAGTACAGACCGGGTTCTATAGCCTTTGATTGCATCTGATCTACTGCAGAAAGAAATGACAGCCTACTGCAAGAAAAAATCTGCCTCATCAGTAGTGTATCGATAGGTAGATGATCGCCTAAACGTGTATCATGCATGGCACATAACTGACTGGCGTGTTTTTTAAGAAGATCGAGATCAGCAATATGTATCAGGTAATCTGGAGTTGAAATTATCTGGATACCAACAAGGTCTTTGAAACCAGCCATGTTGTCTGGCGAAAGGCAGGTAACAATTGTTTCCATTAAATAACCCTTGCGTGATTAGATGGATAAGTTTCAATGCTTTTTTAAATTGTAAAAGTTAAAGGAGGTTTAATTTCGCTCCTCAAATGTACGTGATGTGATGTCAGTCATCAAGGATAAGTTAATCTTAGGCTTACACAGTAAACAATGTTCCGAGATATTTGATGCCCAAACTTAAAGCATGTCAGAAACGTATATTTAAAACAATAAGTTTAAATACGTTAGTTTTTTGTTTGTATTTTTAAAACATCAGTTGAACATCAAGAAAACGAAAACAAATTTGAAATGAATTAAACATTTATGATGTGAAAAGTTGAAATAGCAATCAAATATTTTTTATCTCCTTTAAATGTGCAATTATAATGACTTCAAAAAATTTCAGATCCATTATTGCATAGGGAGCTTAGCTTATTTCTGAATACCAAGATGCCAGTTCAGGATCTCTAAAACCAGACATAGTTCAGATACAATAGATACTTTGGAGTTGTGCATTCTTCAAAAAGATAATAAATGGAATTGTGGCCCAATTTGGACTGTAATGAGATTATTTCCTTTTTTACAAATTATTTAAGATCTTTTATTATGCTTCATTTTTACCTACTTGCAAAAACTACAATCGAAATAAAAGTTATCAGCAAGGATTTTATTTAATTTTTGTGTATAAAACTTTTCTAATTTTTAATCATATCCAGAGATGAGAGATTAAAAGAAAGTCTTAAAAATGAGTTATCTGTCTACACTGATTTTGCAAGGTAAAATTATTTCCCTCTTTAGAAAAAGAAGTTCGGAACTGAAAAAGGAATATTTTTGAAAATATAAATTGATACATTATTTGCAAACATAATCTTTGGAATCTGTCGGAAGAAGGGATGGTGTCTACATGTGATAATTTTGTATGAGTTTTTTTTTTCTTTTCTTTTTTAAGTCTCTTTCTCATTTTTTATTCCGTAATACCTTCCCTGTCATATCAAAGGGTATTTTTTGAGGGGTGGAAAACATCAAAAGTCACGGTCTTTTAGGAATTGAAGAGTGGATACATCGAAGCTGATAAATTCCATGAATTCTAGAAGCGGATACTGGATTATTAAAGTGATACGAGACAAGAATTCGGTTTAAAGAAAGCAATCAACCAATGTATTTTCAAGCCCGAAAAGTTCATGCTCATATGTTACCCTTGGTTGTTACTAAGCTGAAAATGTGTTGGAACAAGGAATATTAGAAAAAGGCAGCCAGGATGGTAGCAGTTAGGATTCATCCACTGTGCTGATATGCCAGTACAATGAAGATTTAAGAATTTGTGGCAATTATAAGATTGGCGTGAATCACCAAAACTGTTCTGATTCATTGCCACTGCCAAACACTGAAATAACGTACCATGAGTTTGCTGGTATTAAATAATTTGCTAAAGTTAACTTCAAATCAGCATATAATCAGATAACAATTGATAGCAAGTTTCAAGAAGTCACCACAATGAACATCTTATTGGATTAAACAGAAGGACGTTTGGAGTTAAAAATTCAAAACACAAAATCAAAAAAGCCATCGAAAATGTTTTAGAGTTGATTAAAAATATAATTGTATAGGAGAACAGTATTGGCATTGGTGCTTGCAGTAAAGAAGCGCTAAACAGTAAAACGGGGCAAGTTTGAGAAAATTAAATAGGACTGTATGACAATTAATCGTGATAAATGCAAGTTTAATTGGGATAATCATACTTAGGATATCAAATATCCAAAGATGGTATATTGCTGGATGATAAACTCGTAAGATTTGAGAGATAGCTGCACCCAGAAATAAGAGTCAGAATCTTTTTTTGTGATTAACCAATTTCTATAATAGATATCTACCGCGATATAGTGACCTTGTGGAACGATTTAACAAAATAAGGAAGAAGAATACCGAATTTCAATGGACAAAAAGACAGGAGGTTGCTTTCGAGAAATTGAAAAATAAAACACTCGTAAATAAAGCAGTTGTTAAAATTTGGGACTCGGCGAAAAAATTGACGTTAACTACTGATGTCAGTGACTGTGCTATAGCCGCAGTGTTGTCACAGGGGGTATCACCTTGTAATGTACTTATCCGGAAAACTAACATTGACGGAGGCGAATTATTTAAATATTGACAAGGAGGAGGCAATAGCGATTGTGTGGAGCAAAGAAAGAGCTAGAATTTTTTTTTTGCTGGGTAGGACATTTCTATTGAAATCTGATCATAAGCCTTTGGAATTTATATTAAACACCAGAAGAGAGTTCCCAAATGTCAAATCTGCAAAGATATTAATATGGACGATTAGGCTGATGTCGTTTGACTTTGACATTTTATATATTAAAAGAAATACTATTCCGTATGTGGATGCATTATCTTGGTTAAAGTTTGGGAGTAAAAATATTGAAGTAATCGGAAATATTGCGGATAGTTTTTTGTACTAGATAGAAACGGATGTATTATCCTTAAAAGGGCGTAGGCTGGGAAATAGACAGGGACCAGTGTTGAATAGAATTATGGATAGAAATAAAGAGAAATACATGGAAGAATTGCTCTATGACCGAGAGACCTTTTAAAGAATCAAGACACAACGATAGGAAAAGAAATTATGTGTAATGAAGGTTATCCTAGTATCTCCACGATGTCTGAGAAAAGAATTAATTAAAGCCGTGCACAACGATATACATGGAAGTATATTGGTTACGCATATGTGTTTAATATTGTAAGCATGGTGGCCAGGCTATTCAAGAGGGTGGAAGAACATGGTAAAAAAAAACCCAAAGTGTGCAGAAATAAAGAAATTTAGGCAAACTAAAATTCACTTCTGGCCAAAGGAAATGGAGCCCTGGACGTGAGTACATGTGGACCATGCCACCATTAAAGCTATGTAGCAGGAGTATTGTTCTCTTGACGGTCGTTCAAACAGAATGTTCCTAAGTGCCGCTTGGCCGCTATTTACATTGTTTTTCCTTTACCGGTTTTCTTACCAGTGATCACTTTATTCATTTCATCTTTTCGGTGGGCCTCTCTTCCCGACAGACTCCCCCTCCCATGACAACAAGGCCTATGAATTGTGTTCATAGGGCAGGTAATCATGTGCCGGTCCTTGCATTTGTTGGGTTAATAATCTAGGTGGTTGTGATACCTTTGTACTACGCCGTAGACCCTGATTTGTTGGCAGTTATACGATTGTGGGTTGTCTTCCGTCCACTTCCATTTTATCCAAGACCCTGTCGTCGCATTCCGGCTCTTCTATTTCCATACTTTCCAGTGCGGTGTATGGTGGTTCGTCATCGATGGCAGCGGTTGTGATGTCCGGTAGTCTGGCATATCTACGACGGGTAATATCGCCATTTCTGCTCTCGTCCATTACTTTGAGGGTAATGTACTGATCATATGTGTTTTTTTATTCCCTAATCCTTAAGGAACGAATTGTATTCTTGGGAGTCAAATTGCGTTCCTCCATCCGACGATATCTCCTCCGGTGCACCGTACATAAAGAACCAACTTCGTAAGGACTTGCATATTGTTTTAGCTTTCCCCGATGTTAATGAGGTCTACTTCCAGTGAGAAAAAACAGCACCATGACGCAATCCACTCAGCCAGAAATATGTATTGCTCCAGTACGAACATTTCATAGTGTTTAGATGTCAATCTGAAGACAGTGCAGAGGGTTCCGAAAGAGTTGGATGAATCTAATGGTGATTACAAAGGCCCAGCAGCTCAGAAAATTCACTCTGATTGTTCTGATAAGAAAAGAACATCGGACTCGACACGGAGGCCTACTTCAAGAAGCAGTGCTGCCCTGAATCAAGATGGTGGCTGCTGGGAGGTCGAAAGAGCTGTTATTCCTTTGACGCCACGATTAATGAATACGCTTTCTACTCACTCAGTAATGTTTATTTATAAGAATATAAAAGTATATGATCCAAGTACAATGTGATATTTATCATTTACTATTTTATGAAAAAATATATTTAAAACAAAATATTTTTATTAAAAAATTTACAAAAATAGAATATATATATATATATATATATATATATATATATATATATAAAGAAATATAGTCTTAAGGTGTGCTATATTTATGGAATAAAGTGCTCAATATCAGAGATAGAGCGTGTGTAAATATAAAAGTGAACATAGAAGTCAACACTTAGAGGCGACAGTCTGTTTCATGCTATATGCAATCGTCAAGTCAGGTGGCTTGACGATTGCATATAGCATGAAACAGACTGTCGCCTCTAAGTGTTGACTTCTATGTTCACTTTTATATTTATATATATATATATATATATATGCATATATGCAGCTCAAGGCCTTTTTTACATGGGGTTTTCTGAACCAATAGGCTCGGGTAAAAATTACTCATAGACCCCGGAAACACGGGCTTGGGTTGCTCTCTATCTCTTCGGCGTAGGTTCTATTCTGCCCGAAGATAGAGAGGTCGACAAACTCTAAGAGTTTGAGAAAACCCGTCCTGTGTGAATTTACGTTTGACTCACCACTGAATCAAAATGTGACACAAGGTCAGTTTGTTTTAACGTGGGGACTCGTGTGTCAACACTCGGGCCACTAGATAAAACTGGTCTGAGCTAGATATAGTCGGTTATCCCACCACTACAGAACAGATTTTACGGAACAAATCCGAGGATTCTGTCCAGGCAGTGGGGAGAGGACAGTCACCAGCACGGAATAGATACTACGACAGCAGCATCTCCTCCAACGGGAAAACCCATCCTCTGATCGATTCGACTGCTTCAGCATTTATCCGAGACTTCCCCACGAGGTGGGATGTGGAACAAAGTCGGTTTTTAACATGGGACTCTCCGAGAGGGTATGTTTGGGCAAACATTACTCGTAGACCCTGCATACTCGGGGTCAGGAAGTTGTCTACCTCCCCAGACGATACTCTGTCGTTTGGCATAGTCTCGTCTGGGTTTCTCTCGCTCGGAGGCAGAGAGGTCGACAAGAGAGATACTGCTGGCCATGTGGACTAAAAATGCATTGCTATAATTTACAATGGAGAGAGAAATCAACAAAAAAGACTAGCATTGATGGATGTACTAATATCTTTATCAGAACCTGGGTTCAAGATATCCCTTTATCGCAAGCCAACATTCACCGAACTATACCTCAACTTCGACTCCTAACAAAGTAACCTACAATATCGAGTAAAAGTCATGTGGCGATCCAGAGACATATGAACAAGAAATGGTCAGTATAAACAGTAGCCTAAAGCGTAATAACTACCCTGGATAGATGACAAAATCCCTCATAAACTGGGAAAGAAGTATACAAACTGATAACAACACTCAGAAAACAATCTCGATCTTCCCGCTCTATGTGAACGGTTTATTGGGAAAGGTATAAAGGATCTGTGGTCTGTATATCATTAGAGCACCCTTCCGGTGTGGTTCAACACTACGTAAACACCTCTTCCGTGTAAGACCACCTATAAAGGAGAACAAGATTAAGGACTGTGCGCAACATCATCCCGTGGAATTGTGGCAAGAAATGTGAAGGACAAACAGGCCGTCGCCTGAAGATAAGACTACAGGAACACCGTCAGGACGTAACACGAGGGAAAATAGGAAGATCAGGCAAGGCTGATCATATATGAAGGGAAAAGGAAGATCACTGCCTCTGTGGGATCAAGTTGATATAATAGAGAACATTAGTGAAAATACAAAAAACTTAAGGAATCAGCACCAGACTACAAAAATCTCGGCCAAGCATAAACATGAATGAAATATGGGAACCAGTAATACAGAGAGCTGGTGAAAAACAACAATAACAAAATTGTATATGCGCTCTGGTAATATATATATATATATATATATATATATATATATTAGGTTGGTGCAAAAATAATTTCGTTTTCTCACATAGTAACATGTTAGAAAACGAAATTATTTTTGCACCAACCTAATGTATATATATATATATATATATATATATATATATATATATATATATATATGTGTGTGTGTGTATGTATTTACTGTACAATTACGTTTATAAGTCCCCAAAATTAATTCACTGAAGTCTCTAAGGACACCTGTGTGTGGATAAAAGTGTTGCTTAAGGGATCCAAAAGAGGAAAAATAAATAAATAAATAAAAACAAAGTTGGAGGCTTGCGAATTAATATCCAAACTCATGACACGTGGAATTAGAACAATATACCCCCATGGATTAAATAAATGGTTTGGCTCGAAATTCTAGCGTATATCACCTGAAGAAGGCCTGAGCGTACAACGTCCGAAACCTCGTGAATATAGCAATAAAGATCAGGACAACAGCCCGAACAATATAATATATATATATGTATGTATGTGTGTGTACATATATATATATATATATATTGAATACGGCCAACAAGAAAGATTCTTTCATTCTTTTCTATCTGATAAAAATAAGGAAACCAAAAATGTATCTGGTAAGTTGTGAATTATTAAAAAATAAATTGGTACGGTGGTAATTTGCAGTTTAAGATCATTCTTGATTGTTATATATATATATATTTATATATATTTCTTTATTCTATTTATCTGGCCTTTCCTTCTTTTGTTAACAAGTTTTGTTCCGCTAGAGCAGTGGTTCCCAAACTTTTTCGGGGGCCGCATTTTTGCTATGAAAACTTACTTGTGCCTCAACAAATGTTGTGATAAAAAGTACAAGGGACGGTGATTTCACTTTTCCCTTCATATGTGGTCAGCTCCGCCTGATTTTTCTATTTCCCCTCGTGTTATGGTTTTACGATGTTCTTGCAGTCTTAAGGGAGCAGCCCGTTTTTCCTTTCTTACCAAAACTGCAGGGGATGTTGAACACATAGTCCTCAATCAAGTTCTCCTCTATTTCTTAATCGAAAGAGGTGTCTGCGAAGTTTTCATTAACTTTTGAAGGTGTCCAGATGTTATAAAGATCACAGATCTCTTGTATTTTTTCCGATAATCCCTTCATATAAGTTGACCGAAGCTGTTTTCTGAATATTGTTATCCTCTTGTACCCTTCTATCCCAGTTTGTAGGAGCTGCTGTCATGTACCTAGATTAGTTGTTACGTTGTAGAGTACTGCTTATACTGACCATTTCTTGGTCATATGTCTCTGAATCACCACTTATGACTTTTGCTCGATGTTGTAGAAGCGGTTATAAATAATTTAGAAATATTATTTTTGTTATAAATTTCTATATTTTAGGACTGATATCATTAGTTAACGAACTTATTTCATATTTCTTCAAAACAATTGTTCTCGTCTGGCATTACTACACTACTACAGTAAAGTCAAACGGAACCGAAAAAGTTCTACAGAATTATCTAAATAAATCAAAATAATGTACTTAATTAGATTCTGTGAAAACTGCCTGTACCGAATTATTTATTTTAAACAGATGAAAAACAGCAAATTTTAAAAATAAAATTATTTGTTGTAGTAAATAACAATTCGGAGTAAATAACAAACATTAGTTAATTAGTTTTTTTTTACATGGTAACTCCGATGTATTAATGTCTAAAAGTTTGAAATTCAAATGGACTTTTCATAATGGTAAAAGGAAATTTAGAAAATTGATGTCTTGCTGAACATGTTGTTTATTTTGAAATATTATAGAATGTGATGTTGAAGAGAAAAATAATAAAATGTACTGCCTAGCGCAAGGATTGAACTTACAGCATTCAGTTAACGAGCTAGCGATGTCAGCTCTTACTGACTTTGTGCAAATGTCACCCCTGTTGACTGAAATAAGATCATCCATAGAAGCTGTATAAAAGACAAGACTTTTCCTCTCTCGTTAAACTTTTTTGAGTTGCCGGGGGAATCTTTGTCACTCGTCATAAGCCTCCCCCCCTCTCTCCCCACTAAAAAACCAAAAACAAAAAAAAAAACCCCGAAAAAATCAAACCAGAAACAAACCTCAACTGGTGTTTTTATTTGCTGAGAAAAGAGAAGACGAAGAAATCAAAACAAGTAAAAGAGAGATCAGAAAAAAGACTTAATTTCAACTATGAAAGGTAACCGAACTTCTTTTCCTTTCTTTAAATTTTGAATATTACTGTTTAAAATTGAAACTTTAAATACACTTCATAGACATTTGATCATCTAGTTCCTCTTGTTATTAACAGCGTTGAATTTATTCGTCGCTGTTAAAAATTGTTTGCCATGAAGTCCTAAAATTAGAGAAATTATATAACCACAAAGTAGGGTTTTTCCAAAGAAATCAATTTATTCAAATTTCCCCATGTATAATACGCATTTTTTTCTAAAAAAAATTAAGCAAAATTAGGAGTCCGTATTATGCGCAGCAACAAAAAAAATCTTTAAAATTTGCGCTTTCATAGGTTGATTTTAGTTACGAAATGACTATTCACCACAAACAGACGTCAATTTGACAGAAACATTCGGCGATTGCGACCGCATAAGGATGTTAAATACAATACTTAGAAATGTAAAATAAAATAAGAATTATTATAAAACTAAATTAGAATATTATTCTATGTTTAAAACCATTTTGTTAATAAGAGTAGCAAACACTGGCCGTAATGAAATTGGGGAGGTACAGTTTATGGGGTTTGATTACCAAACAAGGGGTGCGTATTCTACGTGTGTAGAAGCATTTTTCCCACATTTTCAGCCAAAATTTTAGGGGTGCGTATTATGGAAGAAGTCGTATTATACTATGTACCTCCACGAAATCGCTAAAAAAAAGAGCATAGCTTGATGAAAAAGACGCCAATCTTGCCGAAAACAAAATTTTATTGTCTAAATGCTTATGTTATTAAGAGGAAAGACCAAAGTTTTTTTTTATTTTTAAAAATTTTTCCTTTTTAGAACATACTAAATTTTGATTAAAAAACCTTGTTTCTGTTTGTATCAGCGGAACTAGTAAATAACAGACAATTTTTAGCACGTTTTTTTGGTATCACACATTAATTTGAAAAATCGTGCAAAAATAGAAATAATTGTCGGATGTTAATGAAACTTTCAGAAACTATTCACAGATGATCGAAATTATTATAAATGTTTTTTTTATTAAGGTCATGGTAGAAATATTTTTTTAAAATATTTATTAAACTAATTTTATGAAAACGCTAGAAATTCGATCGCATCGGGTTTAGTGATTACAAAAATTAAAAGCACAGGGCTTTGAGGAATGCAAAGCATGTCTTTTTTTTGTTTTTAATTGGAGCCAACGTACCTGAAAATCAGCTCTGAATTGTAACATACAAAACTCAATAAAACAAAGATATTATTTAATTTCAAATACTTTTATTTGCTTTTCGTTGTTTTTATGAATATGGACAATATTTCCTGAAAGCAAAAATTTTTTTCGATGAAAAATGAATTTTTAATACAATTATTTATTTCTTTAATTATAATAGATTTTACATTAAAATATTATAAAATTAGTTAAAAGCCCCATCGGTTTTCCTAAGTGTCCTTATGAGATAGATCTTTTTTAGCGCGTTGTAAATTGTATCATTTTGACTAATCAGAAGATCCACAGTAATTAAGAAATGTAATTATGTGCTTATAACCGGGCTGTAATTATAAAGTGCGGAAGACCAACCAGAATATAATTAAGTTGCGTTATTTGAGTTAAGCATTGTTCTCCGCTGTTAAGGCCTTTACTTTTGCGGAACACGTGTGGAGAAGTTAATTTGATTTTACAATTTCAACTGAAAAGGGTACCTACAAGTATCAGTATCATCTTATGAAATTTATATGATCTTATTTTTATATTAATCTCAGTTATGACATTTTTCCATAAATGAAATATCAAAATTAATAAAATGAATGCAAATACAAATAACAGTAAATTGTAATAAATGTACATAAAATTGTAGTATTTTATGTACAGTTCTGATAAAATTTCATAAGAAAGGTACCTATAAATGAATTAGATACATTTCTTAGGAAATATGAAATTTAATGTCACTCTTAAGTCTTATTTTAATTTCTTTATAATATATTTTCCATAAAGCATCATAAACGTAAAGATGAAAGCTAAGTACAAAAAAATTAGACCACTGAAAGTTTTCGTTAAAAATAACGAGGTAAATAATTTGTTCGCTTAAATGTAAATTATTTCACTTTTCTCCTTCCGTAGAACAAATTAGCCTCATGGAATTCGTAAATGTGTCATTCATCACCTGTCAAGAGACGCGAAAGTTTGACCTGCTTTGTTTTATTTTCAAATTACATCTTCTTGCCACAAAAGCTAAGTTAAGTTTGGTTGAAAATATTTTAAATAAACATTATAATGTCTGATTTTCTTAAAATAAGTTTTGAAAAAATGATAATTGATATTTAAAAGAATTTCAAAGTGAGATTTCTAGTTTTTTTTTAAATGGAAAAAATGGTCAATTTTGCTGTCTCAAAAAAAAAAAGGTACTTATATTATACGTGGGGAATTACGTTAGTTTGCAAAATTGAATGAAACATAGTTTGTAAATCTTGACAAAAAATGTTAGTGATAACACCCTTCAACCCTTCAGTAATCCTCTACTTCGAATGGCTCTGAAACCGTCTATAAAAAATCCTTTACAAGTCATAAATGAAGCAAATATTTTAAATTTCTTCAGAAGCTATTAAAGTAACTTTGCTAGCACAATTCTTGGTAAACATCTGATGATATTTTCTGGTAGAAACAAAGATCCATTATTGCTATTGATTTGTGATATTAACATCTATGGAATATGAAAAACAACATTTGGGGAAAAACATTACTTTTAGAGTCTCAGTGGTTGATAGTTGTTTTCTGCACTGTCTACAGCCCATCTAACCAAGTGGCTCCTTTTCATTTGAAATTTTTCATAAATTTGAAATCAGTAGATGCCGTTTATGTTTCAAACTTTCAGTTCAAGCATTATGTTTAGGAATGTTATCTTTTATTAATTTTTGATAGATATCTGATGTTACTTTTCACCACAGCAGTAAACAATACGGATTGGAAATAAGGAATAGACTCCAGGTGAGATATTACTTTCAACCTTTTTACTTGAGGAAATCTATGTTCAGCTGCTGCTCTACAGATTAAGCTGCTGGGACTTTTGTGATTGGCAAAAGACCCAGTTTAACCATTAAACTTTTACATTTTCCCCTTGGATGTTTGATGCCATACTTGCGATTATTTTTACCACTATTATTATTAGTATTAATAGTGGCGGTGGTAATACTGATTTATTCTTTATTAGATAAAATATTGTCAACCAATATTAATTTTTGATTAGTATTGTTGAGAAAATGCTCCCAATCCCCAAAACGAATGGAGACTAGTCAGGTTGAGCAGAGAGTGGGGGAGCAATAGCACTTATCTCAAGTTGCAAAATATATTGCCACTTCTCTGTGATGTATAAATATGGAAGGTAAATTTAGCAATAAAAAAAGATTTTTCCCTTCTTTTTATGCAACTTCAGGGATCACATAGTAAACCTGTCATGTGACCACTGTAAGGGTTAGTACAGAAAATAACAAGCTTTTGTTTAGTAAGCATTTGAACAACTCAAGGTAAATACTCTTCTCCTTTCCTGTCTGACCAACAGTTAATTTCTCCACAGTATTTCTGTCAGCTTTTTTCTCTCTTAGTATTTGTAGTAATATTATCTGGAATTTTTATAAGATGAAGCATCGACAGTCATTAGTCAATTTTGACTTACTTAATTTCTATTGTTTTTCATCAAGTAGTATTAGTTTTAAAAGCATTGAAAATTATAGTTTTCATCTTTTTGTTTCATCTTAATTTGACTTGCTTTTCAAAACAAGTATTTTGAATGTTAGTCTCTGATTAGAATTAAACAAAATGGATTGGAAATTAATTGTTGACAATGCTTCATTTGATAAAAAAGCAAATTCTCTTCCAGTTATATTCCTCAATATACTCTTGCAAAGAATATTGATTTGTGCTACAATAATTGCATAAAACATTCAGTTGGCATTTGTTTTTGCTGTTGAATGAAAAGAAAACTCAATCATAAACCATGTGGTATTTAATGGAGCTTAAAAAACCAGGGTACATGTACACTGATATTTCTGAAGAAATGTTAGCTGCCTTCATTGGTATTTATGAAATGGCTTAATCTTCCATAAATAATTTAAAGAAAGAACTGAATTTATTTGAATTATTGTTAACATTATTTTTTTTAACTAATTGTTCACCTAAAACAAGGCTCAAGAGCTACTCAAGGTAGAGGGTTACTGTTTGAAGTTGAGGCATGTAAGAAGAATAGGTAAAAATGGTTAACTCCCTGTATAGCTGTACTTTATACATAAGGTCACAAACAATATATTTTCATAAAAAAAAAAAATATGAAAGATACATATTTATAGTAAAATTAATAAAAATTTATCCTCCGGGTCATATAGCAAAATTGAAAACATGGCACAGATTGTCAAAAAAGATTTTTAAAATTAAAAAAAAAAAACAATTTGGTATGATTAATTTCATTTATTGAAAAGAAAAACAAGTTTTTACTTCTCATTTGATTTTCTTAGGTTATTTGTTTCAAAAATGCAGATACGTAATTATAATTTAACCATGAAATAAAATCATTCTCTTTAATTTATAAATAATTCAAAAGAATGATATTATTTCATGATTTGAATTTTTAATACTTAGATTTTGATATTAAACAAGCCATTTGACTCATAAAAAAACAACCAAACCAAATTGACTTTTTAATTCTATTTTCTCTGCTGATAACATTGTAGCACCTGGACATTCATGTATAAGATAAAGTTACATAATTCTGTTCTCTGATTTGTCAACAGAGAAGCTGTCTCAGCTAATCATTGGTTAATCAAATTTTGTATGCATATTAATATCCTTTTGGACTATATACACATCACTAAAAAAAAAATATCTATTTTTCTCTGAATAATAACCATTTATTTTTAGCATCCAATTCATACCCATGAATTTGTAGCAATCATACAGCAAGGCATCAGACTCTTCCTGTCTGATCTTCTGTGAGTGCCACCAATGGGAAGGGGGGGAAATTGAGCAGGAGAGTTAAATATGTAGAGAAATAAGTAGTCGTTCATCTGACAAACTTGTCTTTGCAATTGCAAAGCATTACCAGAATCACGTAGAAACAGTTGTGGAAAAGGAATACACTTTGTAAATAAAGAAAGTCACAGAAAAAATAGCAGTCATTACATTCATATTTAAATTACAAGATGAAAAATAAATGGTAAATTTGACATTTAGAATTTTATTAAACACAATGTTATGTAATTGAAATAATTATAGAAATAATCCAAAATCAAAAACTAAATTGATGAAGCAATTGAAATCAATTTTTGTTAGCAATTTGTTTGACTGAAGAATGATATTAGCCCTGCATTTATCAATAGTCTGATACCATATATAACTATTTATTGATCTGTTCCATTTATTGATTTTGATGAATGTATATTGATCCAGCAGTTTGATTTTTTAATGCTAGAATATTAATTGAATAATTTCCTTTGTTTATGGCATTTTCAGTTTTGATTTGCTCATCCGACCATCTCATCTCCTCTTCATCAAAATGTTTGCTGGTGTATAGAATCAGAAAATAAAGTGACAGGTGACTCTGCATGTTGGTGTCTTATATGTTGTTTTTTTTTTTTTTTTTTTTTTTTTTTTTTTTAAGCATTTCACCCCATGCAAGGCGGAAGTCCTACTAGCACATAGGTGGTACAGTGAATGAGAGCAAGAGTAAAGCGGTGTGTTTGAGGAAAGGAGAAAGAGAAGGACAGGAAACTAGATCAAAGCATTAGAACATCTCTATTGACATATGCATATTTGAAGATTGTAGCTATTAGGGAAGCAACTAAAAGGAAAGGAGTTCCACAGATGGGAAGTGCAAGATAAGAAGGTATTCGAGTAGAAGAGACAGCTACATTTAATAATTTCAACCTAGTAGCATGCTTGAATTCATGCAGTTTGGGAACCAGAGAATGTAGTTCATCAGAGCAGTTGCTGTGAAAATACTTGTAGAAAAGGCAGAGGGAAGCAAAGGTACATGTGTGAGAAAGTGACTGTAGATGAGATGCCAGATCAGGACCCATCATATCCTATTTCCGTCTCTGGATTCTGTTGAGGTCTTGTTACTTTTAGCTTTAATCCAATCTAAACTCTTTGTATTTCACAAACATTTTTTTTTAATTCAGGACACACTTGTAGAATAACTGAAATTCTGGGGCATACTTTAAATTTTAATAAGGAAATCATTAATCATGAAATTTGAAAATAGGAAAATAATACAGAGGTCTCCTGAAATAAGCATTAATTTCATTTTTTTTTTTTTTTTTTTTTTTTTAGACATTACATTGCTTGGTGTCTTTAACTTTTAAAAAGAAAGATTTTTTTAAATATAAAAATGATCCATAAATTACTGTTCTGTTAATGTGGGGCACACCTTGATATCTTTCAGGGAACATTGATGTGAATGAAAGCACCAACTGATAAACAAGGATCTGAAATAATAAATGATAAAGCTATAAGTTACAATCTACTCAAAGATTCCTTGAAAGAAGTTAATGGCAAAAGCTTAAAAGCTGACTTCCTCTCTTCATGATGTAGGCAATCATGGCTTTCCACAACTTCCTATCCTTCATAGCTCTTAATAATTCTTCTTTTTGTTATTTCTCCTAAACCTTGTTCCATTTACTCAAGCTTACTAAATAGGTTATACATTGTTTTCCTCTGTCCCACTTGCCTTCTTTACTCATTATGTGCCAAGGAAATTTCAACAGTCAACTTGTGTTAAGAATAAGTTTCCTTCTGGTTTCCATTTTCTCTAAAACTTTATTCTTACTTGTTACTTACATATTCAGTCCTTGGTATCCTCAGTATCCTTCTGTAGAATCACGTTTCCGTTTTTTGAGGTCTCATCATTTTTCAGTGTTAAATTCTTTAATGTCTGTTAAGTGATAATACTAGAATATTGAATAATAAGTAATTTCATTTAATTAATTAGTTAAATATTATTGTGTTTTTATGCTCAGTCAGTAAAGATCCACGGTCATTTTTCAGTAAATTTGCATATTAAGCCCCAGAAACCAATTGTAATGAAAATTTCCATTCTGGTGTAAATGTACATGATTATTCAAAAAATACCAATAAAAGTTTGCAGACAAATATGGTTTAGGAGTTACCATCAATGGTGAGTACTATGCCAACTTGCTGAGGCAGTTATAGCTCATAAATATAACATACTTTAAATAAATATATATATATATAGTAAGTAATCCAAGTGAATCCTAGTAGTATAAAATATTAAAACTGATCCACAGAAGAGAGCTCAATATATTTTTATAGAGCAAACATGAATTACTGTAGATAAAATTCAATACCCCATATGATATATAGCCATTTCACCCAGAATGGGCTTGTCTTTTTAAATACATTTACTCTTAGTTGTGAATTTCCCTCCTCTTTCTTCGTATTTACAAAATCATTGATTCATTTCTTTATCTAACTCCTTGGTGTTGACAAGCTGGTTCTGGGTAAAATGGCTCTTTATCCTATGGGGTATTGAATTTTATTTACTTGTAATATATATATATATATATATATATATATATATATATATATATTGTTCAAAAGTCTGAAGCCACCCCCAGCATTAGCATGGGAAGAACTTGATAAAATAGTGAAAAAAATGAAATAGCGTCATCAGAAAAATGGATTCTCTTTTAACCAAATCTATATCAATAAGAGAGAACTTAATTTATATTAGTCACATGGATATTGGATTAATTCAAGAAACTCCTTAGTAACCCATTAGATAAAACCGTGATATTACTGAGACATTTGGGATAGGATAGTGGATGGTTTCCTTCTTTGGGAGTGAGAATAGTATAATGGTGATAATTAATTGCCAATACCATTAGAATAAACGGTACCCTGCATGATTTCACCCTCGCGCACTTGTGGGAAAGGACTCTGTCAGATATCTCATAATACAAAATATGTAAAGGTCTAGCTGTAGATGCCATGAAATGTTGCTTTGTTGATCTGACTCTCAAGAGAATGCTTATCCAATCCCAACAATCTTAACCTGTTTGAGTCTAGAGTCAACAGTTATCTTCCCTATATATGCTCATAAACTGAGTGGCTTTTGAGCCTTGCACAGGGTTAACGTTATTCTAAAAAAAAAAAAAAAAGGGAAAAAACATCATGCAACTGTTGTTATTCAAATGTAATGCATGAATGAGGCTGCTGGCAACAGAAAATGATGAGAATGATACAATGAAAGGCAATGTAATTCAATGCCAGTGCTACTCAACCTATCAGCCTGTGCATTGTATAATACACACTGCATTCTACAGAGTTTTAGAGTTGTTAACCCACAAGGGTACCATTATTGAGAATACAGCTTCAGTTACTTCATCTGGATCAGCAAACATTGGTCTGTCAAAGACTAGCACCATGTCTCTTGACCATTTCCAATTCTTTTGGACAGACATTTGAGTCTGGACAAATGGATAGAGAAACAAATACTTCAAAGAGAAAAGGAAAGCATATAGGAGCAAGTATTATTCTGAGCAACCAAAGAAAGTTGTAGAGAGCCATAATTGCCCACATTCTGAAGAGACATAGCATGTAGGGAGAGAGAGTGAGAGAGTATTTTAATATTGTAAATGTTTTCACGATCCTACTGTATTCAAATTACACTTAAATTTCCATTTTTAAAATAAACATTTTGTGTTGATTAATGATGAACTTTTCCAAATTATGGACAATCCTTTGCAGACAAAGACAAAATTTCAATCACCCTGTATATTTAAGGATGTGAGCTCTTATAATTGTTTTTATTTATCGATAATTGTTTTCATTGTATGAGTATTGCTTCAAGAATGATAAGAATTTGATTTTACTAGTATTTGGCATTGTTTTTGAGTAGATGTTTAATGTTACTATGAGATCCTGATGCTGTTTATTAATGTTATCTGATGGTACTCTGCTCCAGTAGGTGGCAGGTAAGTCCTCATGAGAATGTGGTATATCCTATATTAGAAGTTTCATGCTTTTGAATTACAGAGAAACATTCGCTGAGTGGGTAAGTATATTCATACACAAAATTAATCTTATTAAGGACTTGGAAGTTTAGGATATATTACATTTAATGAATAAGTTGAGAGTTTTGGATTTTTTATATTAAATAATGAATCTAATGTATTTATTTTATCGACTGGTTTTATATATCTATGTATGAACTTTTTAATTGCTGTTTTGAGATTTTTGTAAATATGGTGCATTTGATTTTGATAATATATGTTAATAGCATTATTGTCATTATTATTTTTATAACTATGGTTTTATTGGCTAAAATTGTTGTTTAAATGAAATTTGATTTGTTTTGTCATTATTTTTATAACTATGGTTTTATTGCCTAAAATTGTTGTTTAAATGAAATTTGATTTGTTTATCAACTACATAATTGGGGGCCCCCATTATTGATAAATGTTAGTTGTATATTATTTAATTTTTTTAATGAATATTGTTTTGGATAAAGAAATGATTTTAGCTCTTTGGATTCAGTTATTAATGACAGCAGATGGATATTTTTCAGGCCACTCACTATCATACTTTATAAAACAAGAGTTAGAATTAGTAGATGTTTTATATAGAGAAGTAGTGTTTGGGCTTGTACAACTTCAAAGCTACAAGATATAGTGAAATTATCATAGAGTAAATGAGAATATCTAGAAATGGGATATTTTCAATCAATATTTAATTAAAAAATTGAACATTATAATGTAATTATTTTAATGTTCTGTAATGACATTACGAGATTTGGTTTGGGTAAAGATGTCATTTTATTGAATGATTTGCTAACTTAGTTGGACATAAAAATGTGATAAAGGAAAGAGTGATTTTGGGTACACACACACACACACATACACACATATATATATATATAAAGGGTGTACAAAAAAACTGAAGTGTGATATGTACGCTATTAGCTGAAAATTGATATGGAATTTTACTCTGTAAGTATAAAATTATTTTTCAGTGGGATGAATAGGAAAAATTTGGTAAGTGATGAAGACGCATCTTGTCTTAGTGGTTTTCTTGAAATTTTTAGTGCAGCCCAAAACTGGGGGATCAGCCATATTTCGCTTCATTTTAAATATTTTCCATTGAATGAAATATTTCGAAAATTGGTTTTAAATTGTAGGAAATTTGTCAATTACTCCATATATAACAGGATTTTTCATTTGGTTGAATAGAGGGAACTGCAGGTATGAGGATGTTGAGCCATGTTTTGGGGTTTGATTTCATAATTTAAAGTGTCCAAAAACCGGGTTGCTATATTCCACTTGATTTCAAATTTTGGTTTTCTATGGAATAATTATAAAATTGATAACAAATGTTAAAACATTTCTTCCTTAATCAATGTTTAAAATTTTTTTC
This sequence comes from Acanthosepion lycidas, assembly GCA_963932145.1. NCBI lineage: Eukaryota > Metazoa > Mollusca > Cephalopoda > Sepiida > Sepiidae > Acanthosepion > Acanthosepion lycidas. The sequence continues at coordinate 18,333,100 of OZ010605.1, forward strand.
CAGTAGCTTGAATAGGGAAAACATGGGGTTCAATGAAGTTGCAACTTCACTAAGGGGTTTTATTGAAATATTTAGTGCAGCCCAAAACTGGTGATCAGTCATATTCCACTTCGTTTTAATTTTTTTCCATTAAACGAAATATTTTCAAAATAGGTATCAAACTGTAGGAAATTTATTAATTAATCCATGTCTACAAGGGTTTTTCATTTGGCTGAATAGAGCAGGGTGGAGGTTCGACCATGTCGAGACATGTCTCTGTCGTCTACTTTGAAAATTAAAGGCATACTAAAAACGCTTTGCTTGATGAATCTGGAATTCCACTTTTTCGTTTCTATAGAATACTTATAAAATTGATATCAAATGTTATGGATTTTTTTCCTTAATCCAGGTTTAAAATTTTTTTTCAGTCAGTTGAATAGGGACAACATGGGATTGGAGGAAGTGGCAACTTGTTAGGAGATTTGTGGGAATTTTTAGTGCAGCCCAAAACTGGGGGATCAGTCATATTTCACTTTTTTAAAATTTTTTTACATTGAATAAATTTTTTAAAAATTGGTATTAAATTGTAGAATATTTATTAATTAATCCATGTCTACAAAGATTATATATTTTGTTGAATAGAGCAAAGTGGAGGTGCAACCATGTCTTTGGCATATACTTTGAAAATTTACGTCATCCAAAAACCGGTTTGCTTGAGGACTCCGGATTTCAACTTTTTTACGTCTATAGAATAGTTATCAAATTGATATCAAATGTTAAGTAATTACTTGCTTTTAATCCATGTTGGAAAAATTTCTTTCAGTCGTTTGAATAGGACTTGTGATAAGGGATTTGTTGCAATTTTAATAAGGCCCAAAACTGGGGGACCAGTCAAATTTCAATTCTTTTTATTTTTTTTTCCATTAAATAAAATATTTAAAAATTAGTATTGTAGGAAATTTATTAATACATCCATGACTACAAGGATTTTTCATTTGGTTGAATAGAGCAAAGTGCAGTTTGACAATGTCACTGTTGTGTTCTTTAACAATGAAGGTGTCCGAAAACCGGTGCGCTCAATGGGTCTGCATTTCTTAATTTCTTGCTTAATCCATGTATAAAAGAATTTTTCCAGTTGCTTAAGTATAGACAATGTGGCGTTTGATGATACGTCGACTTGTGTTAGTGGATTTGTTGGGATTTTCATGAGGCCCAAAACTGGGGGATCAAAATTTTGTATTCATATTGATTTTATTATTAATTTTAATGTAGTTAGATGAATAAGAAAAGAAAAAAAAAACAATTGCAATTCTTTTCATGCAAGATATATGCCTTAAATCAGACATCGAACATTGCAGTCTTAGGCCCTAGTAGTAATAGAAGTCTCAAAAATGCCAATTTCCAAAATGATTTAATTGTACTCAATTTATTATTGATTCTTATAAAGTTAGATGCATAAGAAAAGAAAAAAGCAATTGCAGTCCATTTCGTACAAGACATATGCCTTAAATCAGACATCGAACATTGCAATTTTAGGCCCTAGTAGTAATAGACGTCTCAAAAATGTCAATTTCCAACATTTTTTATTCATATTGATTTTAATATTGATTTATATAGTTAGATGAGTATAAAAAGAAAAAAACATTTACAATAATTTTCATACAAGATATATGCCTTAAATCAGACATTGAAGATTGCAGTTTTAGCCCCGAGTAGTAATAGAAGACTCAAAAATGCTGATTTCCAAAATTTTTTATTTGTACTCTTTTTATTATTGATTTTTATGAAGTTAGATGCATAAGAAAAAAAAACAAAAAACAAAAGTCGATTTAAAATTGTAATTTTTGATAGGTATATTTTTAGCTTATTCGACGTAAGATGAGTTGGAGAATCAGATAAACCCCACTTCCGCTAGCCTAGCTGCAAGAGAAATGCCTTAAATCGTCGTTTGAAGCTTCAGCTTTCGGTCCCCATTTCGCGTCATTTGGGTATCGAAAAAAAAAGTCAATTTAAAATTATCACTTTTGGTAGGCATTTTATTGGCTTATTAGATGCAGTATGAGTTGGAGAATAAGATAAACCCCACTTCCGGTAGCCAAGCTGCAAGAGAAATGCCTTAAATCATCGTTTGAAGTTTCAACTTTGGGACCCCAGTTCTCCTTATTTAGGCATCTTTAAAATTGTAATTTTTCGTAGGCATTTTATTGGCTTATTAGATGCAGTATGAGTTGGAGAATCAGATAAACCCCACATTCGGTAGCCTAGCTGCAAGAGAAATGCCTTAAATCGCCGTTTGAAGCTTCAACTTTGGGTTCCCAGTTTGCGTTATTTGGGTATCGAAAAAAAAAGTCGATTACGATTTGTCATTTTTGGTAGTGATTTTATTAGCTTATTAGATGCACAATGAGTTGGAGAATCAGATAAACCCCACTTCCGGTAGCCTAGTTGCAAAAGAAATGCCTTAAATCGCCGTTTGAAGCTTCAACTTTGGGTTCCCAGTTCAAGTTATTTGGGTATCGAAAAAAAAAGTCGATTACGATTTGTCATTTTTGGTAGTGATTTTATTGGGATATTAGGTCCACAATGAGTTGGAGAATCTGATAAACCCCACTTCCGGTAGACTAGCTGCAAGAGAAATGCCTTAAATCGCCGTTTGAAGCTTCAACTTTGGGTTCCCAGTTTGCGTTATTTGGGTATCGAAAAAAAAAGTCGATTACTATTTGTCATTTTTGGTAGTGATTTTATTAGCTTATTAGATGCACAATGAGTTGGAGAATCAGATAAACCCCACTTCCGGTAGCCTAGCTGCAAGAGAAATGCCTTAAATCCCGTTTGAAGCTTCAACTTTGGGTTCCCAGTTCACGTTATTTGGGTATCGAAAAAAAAAGTCGATTAAGATTTGTCATTTTTGCTAGTGATTTTATTGGCTTATTAGATGCACAATGAGTTGGAGAATCTGATAAACCCCACTTCCGGTAGCCTAGCTGCAAGAGAAATGCCTTAAATCGCCGTTTGAAGCTTCAACTTTGGGTTCCCAGTTCACGTTATTTGGGTATCGAAAAAAAAAGTCGATTAAGATTTGTCATTTTTGGTAGTGATTTTATTAGCTTATTAGATGCACAATGAGTTGGAGAATCTGATAAACCCCACTTCCAGTAGCCTAGCTGCAAGAGAAATGCCTTAAATTGCCGTTTGAAGCTTCAACTTTGGGTTCCCAGTTTGCGTTATTTGGGTATCGAAAAAAAAATCGATTACGATTTGTCATTTTTGGTAGTGATTTTATTAGCTTATTAGATGCACAATGAGTTGGAGAATCAGATAAACCGACTTCCGGTACCCTAGCTGCAAGAGAAATGCCTTAAATCGCCGTTTGAAGATTCAACTTTGGGTTCCCAGTTCACTTTATTTGGGTATCGAAAAAAAAAGTCGACTAAGATTTCTCATTTTTGGTAGAGTTTTTATTGGCTTATTAGATGCACAATGAGTTGGAGAATCAGATAGACCCCACTTCCGGTAGCCTAGCTGCAAGAGAAATGCCTTAAATCGCCGTTTGAAGCTTCAACTTTGGGTTCCCAGTTTGCGTTATTTGGGTATCGAAAAAAAAATTCGATTACGATTTGTCATTTTTGGTAGTGATTTTATTAGCTTATTAGATCACAATGAGTTGGAGAATCAGATAAACCCCACTTCCGGTAGCCTAGCTGCAAGAGAAATGCCTTAAATCGCCGTTTGAAGCTTCAACTTTGGGTTCCCAGTTTGCGTTATTTGGGTATCGAAAAAAAAAGTCGATTAAGATTTGTCATTTTTGGTAGTGATTTTATTAGCTTATTAGATGCACAATGAGTTGGAGAATCTGATAAACCCCACTTCCGGTAGCCTAGCTGCAAGAGAAATGCCTTAAATTGCCGTTTGAAGCATCAACTTTGGGTTCCCATTTCACGTTATTTGGGTATCGAAAAAAAAAGTCGATTAAGATTTGTCATTTTTGGTAGTGATTTTATTAGCTTATTAGATGCACAATGAGTTGGAGAATCTGATAAACCCCACTTCCGGTAGCCTAGCTGCAACAGAAATGCCTTAAATCGCCGTTTGAAGCTTCAACTTTGGGTTCCCAGTTCACGTTATTTGGTTATCTAAAAAAAAAAGTCGATTAAGATTTGTCATTTTTGGTAGTGATTTTATTAGCTTATTAGATGCACAATGAGTTGGAGAATCAGATAAACCCCACTTCCGGTAGCCTAGTTGCAAAAGAAATGCCTTAAATCGCCGTTTGAAGCTTCAACTTTGGGTTCCCAGTTCAAGTTATTTGGGTATCGAAAAAAAAAGTCGATTAAGATTTGTCATTTTTGGTAGTGATTTTATTAGCTTATTAGATGCACAATGAGTTGGAGAATCAGATAAACCCCACTTCCGGTAGCCTAGCTGCAAGAGAAATGACTTAAATACCCGTTTGAAGCTTCAACTTTTGGTTCCCAGTTCGCGTTATTTGGGTATCGAAAAAAAAAGTCGATTACGATTTGTCATTTTTGGTAGTGATTTTATTGGGATATTAGGTGCACAATGAGTTGGAGAATCTGATAAACCCCACTTCCGGTAGCCTAGCTGCAAGAGAAATGCCTTAAATCGCCGTTTGAAGCTTCAACTTTGTGTTCCCAGTTCGCGTTACTTGGGTATCGAAAAAAAAAATCGATTACGATTTGTCATTTTTGGTAGTGATTTTATTAGCTTATTAGATGCACAATGAGTTGGAGAATCAGATAAACCCCACTTCCGGTAGACTAGCTGCAAGAGAAATGCCTTAAATCGCCGTTTGAAGCTTCAACTTTGGGTTCCCAGTTTGCGTTATTTGGGTATCGAAAAAAAAAGTCGATTACTATTTGTCATTTTTGGTAGTGATTTTATTGGCTTATTAGATGCACAATGAGTTGGAGAATCTGATAAACCCCACTTCCGGTAGCCTAGCTGCAAGAGAAATGCCTTAAATCTCCGTTTGAAGCTTCAACTTTGGGTTCCCAGTTCACGTTATTTGGGTATCGAAAAAAAAAGTCGATTAAGATTTGTCATTTTTGGTAGTGATTTTATTAGCTTATTAGATGCACAATGAGTTGGAGAATCTGATAAACCCCACTTCCGGTAGCCTAGCTGCAAGAGAAATGCCTTAAATTGCCGTTTGAAGCTTCAACTTTGGGTTCCCAGTTCACATTATTTGGGTATCGAAAAAAAAAGTCGACTAAGATTTCTCATTTTTGGTAGAGTTTTTATTGGCTTATTAGATGCACAATGAGTTGGAGAATCAGATAGACCCCACTTCCGGTAGCCTAGCTGCAAGAGAAATGCCTTAAATCGCCGTTTGAAGCTTCAACTTTGGGTTCCCAGTTTGCGTTATTTGGGTATCGAAAAAAAAGTCGATTACGATTTGTCATTTTTGGTAGTGATTTTATTAGCTTATTAGATGCACAATGAGTTGGAGAATCAGATAAACGCCACTTCCGGTAGCCTAGCTGCAAGAGAAATGACTTAAATCCCCGTTTGAAGCTTCAACTTTGGGTTCCCAGTTCGCGTTATTTGGGTATCGAAAAAAAAAGTCGATTACGATTTGTCATTATTGGTAGTGATTTTATTGGGATATTAGATGCACAATGAGTTGGAGAATCAGATAAACCCCACTTCCGGTAGCCTAGCTGCAAGGGAAATGCCTTAAATCGCCGTTTGAAGCTTCAACTTTGGGTTCCCAGTTCACGTTATTTGGGTATCGAAAAAAAAAGTCGATTAAGATTTGTCATTTTTGCTAGTGATTTTATTGGCTTATTAGATGCACAATGAGTTGGAGAATCTGATAAACCCCACTTCCGGTAGCCTAGCTGCAAGTGAAATGCCTTAAATCGCCGTTTGAAGCTTCAACTTTGGGTTCCCAGTTCACGTTATTTGGGTATCGAAAAAAAAAAGTCGATTAAGATTTGTCATTTTTGGTAGTGATTTTATTAGCTTATTAGATGCACAATGAGTTGGAGAATCAGATAAACCCCACTTCCGGTAGACTAGTTGCAAAAGAAATGTATTAAATCGCCGTTTGAAGCTTCAACTTTGGGTTCCCAGTTCAAGTTATTTGGGTATCGAAAAAAAAAGTAGATTAAGATTTGTCATTTTTGGTAGTGATTTTATTAGCTCATTAGATGCACAATGAGTTGGAGAATCTGATAAACCCCACTTCCGGTAGCCTAGCTGCAAGAGAAATGCCTTAAATCGCCGTTTGAAGCTTCAACTTTGGGTTCCCAGTTTGCGTTATTTGTGTATCGAAAAAAATAGTCGATTACGATTTGTCATTTTTGGTAGTGATTTTATTAGCTTATTAGATGCACAATGAGTTGGAGAATCAGATAAACCCCACTTCCGGTAGACTAGCTGCAAGAGAAATGCCTTAAATCGCCGTTTGAAGCTTCAACTTTGGGTTCCCAGTTTGCGTTATTTGGGTATCGAAAAAAAAAGTCGATTACTATTTGTCATTTTTGGTAGTGATTTTATTAGCTTATTAGATGCACAATGAGTTGGAGAATCAGATAAACCCCACTTCCGGTAGCCTAGCTGCAAGAGAAATGCCTTAAATCCCGTTTGAAGCTTCCACTTTGGGTTCCCAGTTCACGTTATTTGGGTATCGAAAAAAAAAGTCGATTAAGATTTGTCATTTTTGCTAGTGATTTTATTGGCTTATTAGATGCACAATGAGTTGGAGAATCTGATAAACCCCACTTCCGGTAGCCTAGCTGCAAGAGAAATGCCTTAAATCTCCGTTTGAAGCTTCAACTTTGGGTTCCCAGTTCACGTTATTTGGGTATCGAAAAAAAAAGTCGATTAAGATTTGTCATTTTTGGTAGTGATTTTATTAGCTTATTAGATGCACAATGAGTTGGAGAATCTGATAAACCCCACTTCCGGTAGCCTAGCTGCAAGAGAAATGCCTTAAATTGCCGTTTGAAGCTTCAACTTTGTGTTCCCAGTTCACATTATTTGGGTATCGAAAAAAAAAGTCGACTAAGATTTCTCATTTTTGGTAGAGTTTTTATTGGCTTATTAGATGCACAATGAGTTGGAGAATCAGATAGACCCCACTTCCGGTAGCCTAGCTGCAAGAGAAATGCCTTAAATCGCCGTTTGAAGCTTCAACTTTGGGTTCCCAGTTTGCGTTATTTGGGTATCGAAAAAAAAAGTCGATTACGATTTGTCATTTTTGGTAGTGATTTTATTAGCTTATTAGATGCACAATGAGTTGGAGAATCAGATAAACGCCACTTCCGGTAGCCTAGCTGCAAGAGAAATGACTTAAATCCCCGTTTGAAGCTTCAACTTTGGGTTCCCAGTTCGCGTTATTTGGGTATCGAAAAAAAAAGTCGATTACGATTTGTCATTATTGGTAGTGATTTTATTGGGATATTAGATGCACAATGAGTTGGAGAATCAGATAAACCCCACTTCCGGTAGCCTAGCTGCAAGGGAAATGCCTTAAATCGCCGTTTGAAGCTTCAACTTTGGGTTCCCAGTTCACGTTATTTGGGTATCGAAAAAAAAAGTCGATTAAGATTTGTCATTTTTGCTAGTGATTTTATTGGCTTATTAGATGCACAATGAGTTGGAGAATCTGATAAACCCCACTTCCGGTAGCCTAGCTGCAAGTGAAATGCCTTAAATCGCCGTTTGAAGCTTCAACTTTGGGTTCCCAGTTCACGTTATTTGGGTATCGAAAAAAAAAAGTCGATTAAGATTTGTCATTTTTGGTAGTGATTTTATTAGCTTATTAGATGCACAATGAGTTGGAGAATCAGATAAACCCCACTTCCGGTAGACTAGTTGCAAAAGAAATGTATTAAATCGCCGTTTGAAGCTTCAACTTTGGGTTCCCAGTTCAAGTTATTTGGGTATCGAAAAAAAAAGTAGATTAAGATTTGTCATTTTTGGTAGTGATTTTATTAGCTCATTAGATGCACAATGAGTTGGAGAATCTGATAAACCCCACTTCCGGTAGCCTAGCTGCAAGAGAAATGCCTTAAATCGCCGTTTGAAGCTTCAACTTTGGGTTCCCAGTTTGCGTTATTTGTGTATCGAAAAAAATAGTCGATCACGATTTGTCATTTTTGGTAGTGATTTTATTAGCTTATTAGATGCACAATGAGTTGGAGAATCAGATAAACCCCACTTCCGGTAGCCTAGCTGCAAGAGAAATGCCTTAAATTGCCGTTTGAAGCTTCAACTTTGGGTTCCCAGTTCACGTTATTTGGGTATCAAAAAAAAAAGTCGATTAAGATTTGTCATTTTTGGTAGTGATTTTATTGGCTTATTAGATGCACAATGAGTTGGAGAATCTGATAAACCCCACTTCCGGTAGCCTAGCTGCAAGTGAAATGCCTTAAATCGCCGTTTGAACCTTCAACTTTGGGGTCCCAGTTCGCGTTATTTGGGTATCGAAAAAAAAAGTCTATTACGATTTGTCATTTTTGGTAGTTATTCTATTAGCTTATTAGATGCACAATGAGTTGGAGAATCAGATAAACGCCACTTCCGGTAGCCTAGCTGCAAGAGAAATGACTTAAATCTCCGTTTGAAGCTCCAACTTTGGGTTCCCAGTTCGCGTTATTTGGGTATCGAAAAAAAAAGTCGATTACTATTTGTCATTATTGGTAGTGATTTTATTGGGATATTAGATGCACAATGAGTTGGAGAATCTGATAAACCCCACTTCCGGTAGCCTAGCTGCAAGAGAAATGCCTTAAATTGCCGTTTGAAGCTTCAACTTTGGGTTCCCAGTTCGCGTTATTTAGGTATCGAAAAAAAAAGTCGTTTACGATTTGTCATTTTTGGTAGTGATTTTATTGGCTTATTATATGTACAATGAGTTGGAGAATCAGATAAACCCCACTTCCGGTAGCCTAGCTGCAAGAGAAATGCCTTAAATTGCCGTTTGAAGGTTCAACTTTGGGTTCCCAGTTCACGTTATTTGAGTATTGAAAAAAAAAGTCGATTAAGATTTGTCATTTTTGGTAGTGATTTTATTAGCTTATTAGATGCACAATGAGTTGGAGAATCAGATAAACCCCACTTCCGGTAGCCTAGCTGCAAGAGAAATGCCTTAAATTGCCGTTTGAAGCTTCAACTTTGGGTTCCCAGTTCACGTTATTTGGGTATCGAAAAAAAAGTCGATTAAGATTTGTCATTTTTGGTAGTGATTTTATTAGCTTATTAGATGCACAATGAGTTGGAGAATCTGATAAACCCCACTTCCGGTTGCCTAGCTGCAAGAGAAATGCCTTAAATTGCCGTTTGAAGCTTCAACTTTGGGTTCCCAGTTCACGTTATTTGGGTCTCGTAAAAAAAAGTCGATTAAAATTTGTCATTTTTGGTAGTGATTTTATTCGCCTATTAGATGCACAATGAGTTGGAGAATCTGATAGACCCCACTTCCGGTAGCCTAGCTGCAAGAGAAATGCCTTAAATTGCCGTTTGAAGCTTCAACTTTGGGTTCCCAGTTCACGTTATTTGGGTATCGTAAAAAAAAGTCGATTAAGATTTGTCATTTTTGGTAGTGATTTTATTCGCCTATTAGATGCACAATGAGTTGGAGAATCTGATAAACCCCACTTCCGGTAGCCTAGCTGCAAGAGAAATGCCTTAAATTGCCGTTTGAAGCTTCAACTTTGGTTTCCCAGTTCACGTTATTTGGGTATCGTAAAAAAAAGTCGATTAAGATTTGTCATATTTGGTAGTGATTTTATTCGCCTTTTAGATGCACAATGAGTTGGAGAATCTGATAGACCCCACTTCCGGTAGCCTAGCTGCAAGAGAAAAGCCTTAAATTGCCGTTTGAAGCTTCAACTTTGGGTTCCCAGTTCACGTTATTTGGGTATCGTAAAAAAAAGACGATTAAAATTTTTCATTTTTGGTAGTGATTTTATTCGCCTATTAGATGCACAATGAGTTGGAGAATCGGATAAACCCCACTTCCGGTAGCCTAGCTGCAAGAGAAATGCCTTAAATTGCCGTTTGAAGCTTCAACTTTGGGTTCCCAGTTCACGTTATTTGGGTATCGTAAAAAAAAGTCGATTAAGATTTGTCATTTTTGGTAGTGATTTTATTCGCCTATTAGATGCACAATGAGTTGGAGAATCTGATAAACCCCACTTCCGGTAGCCTAGCTGCAAGAGAAATGCCTTAAATTGCCGTTTGAAGCTTCAACTTTGGGTTCCCAGTTCACGTTATTTGGGTATCGTAAAAAAAAGTCGATTAAGATTTGTCATTTTTGGTAGTGATTTTATTTGCCTATTAGATGCACAATGAGTTGGAGAATCTGATAAACCCCACTTCCGGTAGCCTAGCTGCAAGAGAAATGCCTTAAATTGCCGTTTGAAGCTTCAACTTTGGGTTCCCAGTTCACGTTATTTGGGTATCGTAAAAAAAAGTCGATTAAGATTTGTCATTTTTGGTAGTGCTTTTATTAGCCTATTAGATGCACAATGAGTTGGAGATTCTGATAAACCCCACTTCCGGTAGTCTAGCTGCAAGAGAAATGCCTTAAATTGCCGTTTGAAGCTTCAACTTTGGGTTCCCAGTTCACGTTATTTGGGTATCGTAAAAAAAAGTCGATTAAGATTTGTCATTTTTGGTAGTGATTTTATTACCCTATTAGATGCACAATGAGTTGGAGAATCAGATAAACCCCACTTCCGGTAGTCTAGCTGAAAGAGAAATGCCTTAAATTGCCGTTTCAAGCTTCAACTTTGGGTTCCCAGTTCACGTTATTTGGGTATCGAAAAAAAAAAGTCGATTAAGATTTGTCATTTTTGGTAGTGATTTTATTAGCCTATTAGATGCACAATGAGTTGGAGAATCTGATAAACCCCACTCCCGTAGCCTAGCTGCATGAGAAATGCCTTAAATTGCCGTTTGAAGCTTCAACTTTGGGTTCCCAGTTCACGTTATTTGGGTATCGAAAAAAAAAGTCGATTAATTTTTGTCATTTTTGGTAGTGATTTTATTAGCTTATTAGATGCACAATGAGTTGGAGAATCTGATAAACCCCACTTCCGGTAGCCTAGCTGCAAGAGAAATGCATTAAATTGCCGTTTGAAGCTTCAACTTTGGGTTCCCAGTTCACGTTATTTGGGTATCGAAAAAAAAAGTCGATTAAGATTTGTCATTTTTGGTAGTGATTTTATCAGCCTATTAGATGCACAATGAGTTGGAGAATCAGATAAACCCCACTTCCGGTAGCCTAGCTGCAAGAGAAATGCCTTAAATTGCCGTTTGAAGCTTCAACTTTGGGTTCCCAGTAAACGTTATTTGGGTATCGAAAAAAAAAGTCGATTAAGATTTGTTATTTTTGGTAGTGATTTTATTAGCTTATTAGATGCACAATGTGTTGGAGAATCTGACAAACGCCACTTCCGGTAGCCTAGCTGCAAGAGAAATGCCTTAAATTGCCGTTTGAAGTTTCAACTTTGGGTTCCCAGTTTGCGTTATTTGGGTATCGAAAAAAAAAGTCCATTACGATTTGTCATTTGTGGTACTGATTTTATTGGCTTATTACATGCACAATGAGTTGGAGAATCTGATAAATCCCACTTCCGGTAGCCTAGCTGCAAGAGAAATGCCTTAAATCGCCGTTTGAAGCTTCAACTTTGGGTTCCCAGTTCACGTTATTTGGGTATCGAAAAAAAAAGTCGATTAAGATTTGTCATTTTTGGTAGTGATTTTATTAGCTTATTAGATGCACAATGAGTTGGAGAATCTGATAAACCCCACTTCCGCTAGCCTAGCTGCAAGAGAAATGCCTTAAATCGCCGTTTGAAGCTTCAACTTTGGGTTCCCAGTTCACGTTATTTGGGTATCGAAAAAAAAAGTCGATTAAGATTTGTCATTTTTGGTAGTGATTTTATTAGCTTATTAGATGCACAATGAGTTGGAGAATCAGATAAACCCCACTTCCGGTAGCCTAGTTGCAAAAGAAATGCCTTAAATCCCCGTTTGAAGCTCCAACTTTGGGTTCCCAGTTCGCGTTATTTGGGTATCGAAAAAAAAAGTCGATTACGATTTGTCATTATTGGTAGTGATTTTATTGGGATATTAGATGCACAATGAGTTGGAGAATCTGATAAACCCCACTTCCGGTAGCCTAGCTGCAAGAGAAATGCCTTAAATTGCCGTTTGAAGCTTCAACTTTGGGTTCCCAGTTCGCGTTATTTAGGTATCGAAAAAAAAAGTCGTTTACGATTTGTCATTTTTGGTAGTGATTTTATTGGCTTATTACATGTACAATGAGTTGGAGAATCAGATAAACCCCACTTCCGGTAGCCTAGCTGCAAGTGAAATGCCTTAAATTGCCGTTTGAAGGTTCAACTTTGGGTTCCCAGTTCACGTTATTTGAGTATTGAAAAAAAAAGTCGATTAAGATTTGTCATTTTTGGTAGTGATTTTATTAGCTTATTAGATGCACAATGAGTTGGAGAATCAGATAAACCCCACTTCCGGTAGTCTAGCTGCAAGAGAAATGCCTTAAATCGCCGTTTGAAGGTTCCCAGTTTGCGTTATTTGGGTATCGAAAAAAAAAGTCGATTAAGATTTGTCATTTTTGGTAGTGATTTTATTAGCTTATTAGATGAACAATGAGTTGGAGAATCTGATAAACCCCACTTCCGGTAGCCTAGTTGCAAGAGAAATGCCTTAAATTGCCGTTTGAAGCTTCAACTTTGGGTTCCCATTTCACGTTATTTGGGTATCGAAAAAAAAAGTCGATTAAGATTTGTCATTTTTGGTAGTGATTTTATTAGCTTATTAGATGCACAATGAGTTGGAGAATCTGATAAACCCCACTTCCGGTAACCTAGCTGCAAGAGAAATGCCTTAAATCGCCGTTTGAAGCTTCAACTTTGGGTTCCCAGTTCACGTTATTTGGGTATCGAAAAAAAAAGTCGATTAAGATTTGTCATTTTTGGTAGTGATTTTATTAGCTTATTAGATGCACAATGAGTTGGAGAATCTGATAAACCCCACTTCCGGTAGCCTAGCTGCAACAGAAATGCCTTAAATCGCCGTTTGAAGCTTCAACTTTGGGTTCCCAGTTCAAGTTAATTGGGTATCGAAAAAAAAAGTCGATTAAGATTTGTCATTTTTGGTAGTGATTTTATTAGCTTATTAGATGCACAATGAGTTGGAGAATCTGATAAACCCCACTTCCGGTAGCCTAGCTGCAAGTGAAATGCCTTAAATCGCCGTTTGAACCTTCAACTTTGGGTTCCTAGTTCGCGTTATTTGGGTATCGAAAAAAAAAGTCTATTACGATTTGTCATTTTTGGTAGTTATTTTATTAGCTTATTAGATGCACAATGAGTTGGAGAATCAGATAAACGCCACTTCCGGTAGCCTAGCTGCAAGAGAAATGCCTTAAATCGCCGTTTGAAGCTTCAACTTTGGGTTCCCAGTTTGCGTTATTTGGGTATCGAAAAAAAAAGTCGATTACGATTTGTCATTTTTGGTAGTGATTTTATTAGCTTATTAGATGCACAATTAGTTGGAGAATCAGATAAACCCCACTTCCGGTAGCCTAGCTGCAAGAGAAATGCCTTAAATCTCCGTTTGAAGCTTCAACTTTGGGTTCCCAGTTCACGTAATTTGGGTATCGAAAAAAAAAGTCGATTAAGATTTGTCATTTTTGGCAGTGATTTTATTCGCCTATTAGATGCACAATGAGTTGGAGAATCTGATAGACCCCACTTCCGGTAGCCTAGCTGCAAGAGAAATGCCTTAAATTGCCGTTTGAAGCTTCAACTTTGGGTTCCCAGTTCACGTTATTTGGGTATCGTAAAAAAAAGTCGATTAAGATTTGTCATTTTTGGTAGTGATTTTATTCGCCTATTAGATGCACAATGAGTTGGAGAATCTGATAGACCCCACTTCCGGTAGCCTAGCTGCAAGAGAAAAGCCTTAAATTGCCGTTTGAAGCTTCAACTTTGGGTTCCCAGTTCACGTTATTTGGGTATCGTAAAAAAAAGTCGATTAAAATTTGTCATTTTTGGTAGTGATTTTATTCGCCTATTAGATGCACAATGAGTTGGAGAATCGGATAAACCCCACTTCCGGTAGCCTAGCTGCAAGGGAAATGCCTTAAATTGCCGTTTGAAGCTTCAACTTTGGGTTCCCAGTTCACGTTATTTGGGTATCGTAAAAAAAAGTCGATTAAGATTTGTCATTTTTGGTAGTGATTTTATTCGCCTATTAGATGCACAATGAGTTGGAGAATCTGATAAACCCCACTTCCGGTAGCCTAGCTGCAAGAGAAATGCCTTAAATTGCCGTTTGAAGCTTCAACTTTGGGTTCCCAGTTCACGTTATTTGGGTATCGTAAAAAAAAGTCGATTAAGATTTGTCATTTTTGGTAGTGATTTTATTCGCCTATTAGATGCACAATGAGTTGGAGAATCTGATAAACCCCACTTCCGGTAGCCTATCTGCAAGAGAAATGCCTTAAATTGCCGTTTGAAGCTTCAACTTTGGGTTCCCAGTTCACGTTATTTGGGTATCGTAAAAAAAAGTCGATTAAGATTTGTCATTTTTGGTAGTGATTTTATTCGCCTATTAGATGCACAATGAGTTGGAGAATCTGATAGACCCCACTTCCGGTAGCCTAGCTGCAAGAGAAATGCCTTAAATTGCCGTTTGAAGCTTCAACTTTGGGTTCCCAGTTCACGTTATTAGGGTATCGTAAAAAAAAGTCGATTAAGATTTGTCATTTTGGTAGTGATTTTATTCGCCTATTAGATGCACAATGAGTTGGAGAATCTGATAAACCCCACTTCCGGTAGCCTAGCTGCAAGAGAAATGCCTTAAATTGCCGTTTGAAGCTTCAACTTTGGGTTCCCAGTTCACGTTATTTGGGTATCGTAAAAAAAAGTCGATTAAGATTTGTCATTTTTGGTAGTGATTTTATTCGCCTATTAGATGCACAATGAGTTGGAGAATCTGATAAACCCCACTTCCGGTAGCCTAGCTGCAAGAGAAATGCCTTAAATTGCCGTTTGAAGCTTCAACTTTGGGTTCCCAGTTCACGTTATTTGGGTATCGTAAAAAAAAGTCGATTAAGATTTGTCATTTTTGGTAGTGATTTTATTCGCCTATTAGATGCACAATGAGTTGGAGAATCTGATAGACCCCACTTCCGGTAGCCTAGCTGCAAGCGAAATGCCTTAAATTGCCGTTTGAAGCTTCAACTTTAGGTTCCCAGTTCACGTTATTTGGGTATCGTAAAAAAAAGTCGATTAAGATTTGTCATTTTTGGTAGTGATTTTATTCGCCTATTAGATGCACAATGAGTTGGAGAATCTGATAAACCCCACTTCCGGTAGCCTATCTGCAAGAGAAAGGCCTTAAATTGCCGTTTGAAGCTTCAACTTTGGGTTCCCAGTTCACGTTATTTGGGTATCGTAAAAAAAAGTCGATTAAGATTTGTCATTTTTGGTAGTGATTTTATTCGCCTATTAGATGCACAATGAGTTGGAGAATCTGATAGACCCCACTTCCGGTAGCCTAGCTGCAAGAGAAATGCCTTAAATTGCCGTTTGAAGCTTCAACTTTGGGTTCCCAGTTCACGTTATTTGGGTATCGTAAAAAAAAGTCGATTAAGATTTGTCATTTTTGGTAGTGATTTTATTCGCCTATTAGATGCACAATGAGTTGGAGAATCTGATAGACCCCACTTCCGGTAGCCTAGCTGCAAGAGAAATGCCTTAAATTGCCGTTTGAAGCTTCAACTTTGGGTTCCCAGTTCACGTTATTTGGGTATCGTAAAAAAAAGTCGATTAAGATTTGTCATTTTTGGTAGTGATTTTATTCGCCTATTAGATGCACAATGAGTTGGAGAATCTGATAGACCCCACTTCCGGTAGCCTAGCTGCTAGAGAAATGCCTTAAATTGCCGTTTGAAGCTTCAACTTTGGGTTCCCAGTTCACGTTATTTGGGTATCGTAAAAAAATGTCGATTAAGATTTGTCATTTTTGGTAGTGATTTCATTCGCCTATTAGATGCACAATGAGTTGGAGAATCTGATAAACCCCACTTCCGGTAGCCTAGCTGCAAGAGAAATGCCTTAAATTGCCGTTTGAAGCTTCAACTTTGGGTTCCCAGTTCACGTTATTTGGGTATCGTAAAAAAAAGTCGATTAAGATTTGTCATTTTTGGTAGTGATTTTATTCGCCTATTAGATGCACAATGAGTTGGAGAATCTGATAAACCCCACTTCCGGTAGCTTAGCTGCAAGAGAAATGCCTTAAATTGCCGTTTGAAGCTTCAACTTTGGGTTCCCAGTTCACGTTATTTGAGTATCGAAAAAAAAAGTCGATTAAGATGTGTCATTTTTTGTAGTGATTTTATTAGCTTATTAGATGCACAATGAGTTGGAGAATCAGATAAACCCCACTTCCGGTAGCCTAGCTGCAAGAGAAATGCCTTATATCGCCGTTTGAAGCTACAACTTTGGGTTCCCAGTTCACGTTATTTGGGTATCGAAAAAAAAAGTCGATTAAGATTTGTCATTTTTGGTAGTGATTTTATTATCTTATTAGATGCACAATGAGTTGGAGAATCAGATAAACCCCACTTCCGGCAGCCTAGCTGCAAGAAAAATGCCTTAAATCGCCGTTTGAAGCTTCAACTTTGGGTTCCCAGTTCAAGTTAATTGGGTATCGAAAAAAAAAGTCGATTAAGATTTGTCATTTTTGGTAGTGATTTTATTAGCTTATTAGATGCACAATGAGTTGGAGAATCTGATAAACCCCACTTCCGGTAGCCTAGCTGCAAGTGAAATGCCTTAAATCGCCGTTTGAACCTTCAACTTTGGGTTCCTAGTTCGCGTTATTTGGGTATCGAAAAAAAAAGTCTATTACGATTTGTCATTTTTGGTAGTTATTTTATTAGCTTATTTGATGCACAATGAGTTGGAGAATCAGATAAACGCCACTTCCGGTAGCCTAGCTGCAAGAGAAATGCCTTAAATCGCCGTTTGAAGCTTCAACTTTGGGTTCCCAGTTTGCGTTATTTGGGTATCGAAAAAAAAAGTCGATTACGATTTGTCATTTTTGGTAGTGATTTTATTAGCTTATTAGATGCACAATTAGTTGGAGAATCAGATAAACCCCACTTCCGGTAGCCTAGCTGCAAGAGAAATGCCTTAAATCTCCGTTTGAAGCTTCAACTTTGGGTTCCCAGTTCACGTTATTTGGGTATCGAAAAAAAAAGTCGATTAAGATTTGTCATTTTTGGCAGTGATTTTATTCGCCTATTAGATGCACAATGAGTTGGAGAATCTGATAGACCCCACTTCCGGTAGCCTAGCTGCAAGAGAAATGCCTTAAATTGCCGTTTGAAGCTTCAACTTTGGGTTCCCAGTTCACGTTATTTGGGTATCGTAAAAAAAAGTCGATTAAGATTTGTCATTTTTGGTAGTGATTTTATTCGCCTATTAGATGCACAATGAGTTGGAGAATCTGATAAACCCCACTTCCGGTAGCCTAGCTGCAAGAGAAATGCCTTAAATTGCCGTTTGAAGCTTCAACTTTGGGTTCCCAGTTCACGTTATTTGGGTATCGTAAAAAAAAGTCGATTAAGATTTGTCATTTTTGGTAGTGATTTTATTCGCCTATTAGATGCACAATGAGTTGGAGAATCTGATAGACCCCACTTCCGGTAGCCTAGCTGCTAGAGAAATGCCTTAAATTGCCGTTTGAAGCTTCAACTTTGGGTTCCCAGTTCACGTTATTTGGGTATCGTAAAAAAATGTCGATTAAGATTTGTCATTTTTGGTAGTGATTTCATTCGCCTATTAGATGCACAATGAGTTGGAGAATCTGATAAACCCCACTTCCGGTAGCCTAGCTGCAAGAGAAATGCCTTAAATTGCCGTTTGAAGCTTCAACTTTGGGTTCCCAGTTCACGTTATTTGGGTATCGTAAAAAAAAGTCGATTAAGATTTGTCATTTTTGGTAGTGATTTTATTCGCCTATTAGATGCACAATGAGTTGGAGAATCTGATAAACCCCACTTCCGGTAGCTTAGCTGCAAGAGAAATGCCTTAAATTGCCGTTTGAAGCTTCAACTTTGGGTTCCCAGTTCACGTTATTTGAGTATCGAAAAAAAAAGTCGATTAAGATGTGTCATTTTTTGTAGTGATTTTATTAGCTTATTAGATGCACAATGAGTTGGAGAATCAGATAAACCCCACTTCCGGTAGCCTAGCTGCAAGAGAAATGCCTTATATCGCCGTTTGAAGCTACAACTTTGGGTTCCCAGTTCACGTTATTTGGGTATCGAAAAAAAAAGTCGATTAAGATTTGTCATTTTTGGTAGTGATTTTATTATCTTATTAGATGCACAATGAGTTGGAGAATCAGATAAACCCCACTTCCGGCAGCCTAGCTGCAAGAAAAATGCCTTAAATCGCCGTTTGAAGCTTCAACTTTGGGTTCCCAGTTCAAGTTAATTGGGTATCGAAAAAAAAAGTCGATTAAGATTTGTCATTTTTGGTAGTGATTTTATTAGCTTATTAGATGCACAATGAGTTGGAGAATCTGATAAACCCCACTTCCGGTAGCCTAGCTGCAAGTGAAATGCCTTAAATCGCCGTTTGAACCTTCAACTTTGGGTTCCTAGTTCGCGTTATTTGGGTATCGAAAAAAAAAGTCTATTACGATTTGTCATTTTTGGTAGTTATTTTATTAGCTTATTTGATGCACAATGAGTTGGAGAATCAGATAAACGCCACTTCCGGTAGCCTAGCTGCAAGAGAAATGCCTTAAATCGCCGTTTGAAGCTTCAACTTTGGGTTCCCAGTTTGCGTTATTTGGGTATCGAAAAAAAAAGTCGATTACGATTTGTCATTTTTGGTAGTGATTTTATTAGCTTATTAGATGCACAATTAGTTGGAGAATCAGATAAACCCCACTTCCGGTAGCCTAGCTGCAAGAGAAATGCCTTAAATCTCCGTTTGAAGCTTCAACTTTGGGTTCCCAGTTCACGTTATTTGGGTATCGAAAAAAAAAGTCGATTAAGATTTGTCATTTTTGGCAGTGATTTTATTCGCCTATTAGATGCACAATGAGTTGGAGAATCTGATAGACCCCACTTCCGGTAGCCTAGCTGCAAGAGAAATGCCTTAAATTGCCGTTTGAAGCTTCAACTTTGGGTTCCCAGTTCACGTTATTTGGGTATCGTAAAAAAAAGTCGATTAAGATTTGTTATTTTTGGTAGTGATTTTATTCGCCTATTAGATGCACAATGAGTTGAAGAATCTGATAGACCCCACTTCCGGTAGCCTAGCTGCAAGAGAAAAGCCTTAAATTGCCGTTTGAAGCTTCAACTTTGGGTT
Source organism: Acanthosepion lycidas (assembly GCA_963932145.1). Classification (NCBI taxonomy): domain Eukaryota; kingdom Metazoa; phylum Mollusca; class Cephalopoda; order Sepiida; family Sepiidae; genus Acanthosepion; species Acanthosepion lycidas. The sequence continues at coordinate 18,352,476 of OZ010605.1, forward strand.
CCCAGTTCACGTTATTTGGGTATCGTAAAAAAAAGTCGATTAAAATTTGTCATTTTTGGTAGTGATTTTATTCGCCTATTAGATGCACAATGAGTTGGAGAATCGGATAAACCCCACTTCCGGTAGCCTAGCTGCAAGAGAAATGCCTTAAATTGCCGTTTGAAGCTTCAACTTTGGGTTCCCAGTTCACGTTATTTGGGTATCGTAAAAAAAAGTCGATTAAGATTTGTCATTTTTGGTAGTGATTTTATTCGCCTATTAGATGCACAATGAGTTGGAGAATCTGATAAACCCCACTTCCGGTAGCCTAGCTGCAAGAGAAATGCCTTAAATTGCCGTTTGAAGCTTCAACTTTGGGTTCCCAGTTCACGTTATTTGGGTATCGTAAAAAAAAGTCGATTAAGATTTGTCATTTTTGGTAGTGATTTTATTCGCCTATTAGATGCACAATGAGTTGGAGAATCTGATAAACCCCACTTCCGGTAGCCTATCTGCAAGAGAAATGCCTTAAATTGCCGTTTGAAGCTTCAACTTTGGGTTCCCAGTTCACGTTATTTGGGTATCGTAAAAAAAAGTCGATTAAGATTTGTCATTTTTGGTAGTGATTTTATTCGCCTATTAGATGCACAATGAGTTGGAGAATCTGATAGACCCCACTTCCGGTAGCCTAGCTGCAAGAGAAATGCCTTAAATTGCCGTTTGAAGCTTCAACTTTGGGTTCCCAGTTCACGTTATTAGGGTATCGTAAAAAAAAGTCGATTAAGATTTGTCATTTTGGTAGTGATTTTATTCGCCTATTAGATGCACAATGAGTTGGAGAATCTGATAAACCCCACTTCCGGTAGCCTAGCTGCAAGAGAAATGCCTTAAATTGCCGTTTGAAGCTTCAACTTTGGGTTCCCAGTTCACGTTATTTGGGTATCGTAAAAAAAAGTCGATTAAGATTTGTCATTTTTGGTAGTGATTTTATTCGCCTATTAGATGCACAATGAGTTGGAGAATCTGATAAACCCCACTTCCGGTAGCCTAGCTGCAAGAGAAATGCCTTAAATTGCCGTTTGAAGCTTCAACTTTGGGTTCCCAGTTCACGTTATTTGGGTATCGTAAAAAAAAGTCGATTAAGATTTGTCATTTTTGGTAGTGATTTTATTCGCCTATTAGATGCACAATGAGTTGGAGAATCTGATAGACCCCACTTCCGGTAGCCTAGCTGCAAGCGAAATGCCTTAAATTGCCGTTTGAAGCTTCAACTTTAGGTTCCCAGTTCACGTTATTTGGGTATCGTAAAAAAAAGTCGATTAAGATTTGTCATTTTTGGTAGTGATTTTATTCGCCTATTAGATGCACAATGAGTTGGAGAATCTGATAAACCCCACTTCCGGTAGCCTATCTGCAAGAGAAAGGCCTTAAATTGCCGTTTGAAGCTTCAACTTTGGGTTCCCAGTTCACGTTATTTGGGTATCGTAAAAAAAAGTCGATTAAGATTTGTCATTTTTGGTAGTGATTTTATTCGCCTATTAGATGCACAATGAGTTGGAGAATCTGATAGACCCCACTTCCGGTAGCCTGGCTGCAAGAGAAATGCCTTAAATTGCCGTTTGAAGCTTCAACTTTGGGTTCCCAGTTCACGTTATTTGGGTATCGTAAAAAAAAGTCGATTAAGATTTGTCATTTTTGGTAGTGATTTTATTCGCCTATTAGATGCACAATGAGTTGGAGAATCTGATAGACCCCACTTCCGGTAGCCTAGCTGCAAGAGAAATGCCTTAAATTGCCGTTTGAAGCTTCAACTTTGGGTTCCCAGTTCACGTTATTTGGGTATCGTAAAAAAAAGTCGATTAAGATTTGTCATTTTTGGTAGTGATTTTATTCGCCTATTAGATGCACAATGAGTTGGAGAATCTGATAGACCCCACTTCCGGTAGCCTAGCTGCTAGAGAAATGCCTTAAATTGCCGTTTGAAGCTTCAACTTTGGGTTCCCAGTTCACGTTATTTGGGTATCGTAAAAAAATGTCGATTAAGATTTGTCATTTTTGGTAGTGATTTCATTCGCCTATTAGATGCACAATGAGTTGGAGAATCTGATAAACCCCACTTCCGGTAGCCTAGCTGCAAGAGAAATGCCTTAAATTGCCGTTTGAAGCTTCAACTTTGGGTTCCCAGTTCACGTTATTTGGGTATCGTAAAAAAAAGTCGATTAAGATTTGTCATTTTTGGTAGTGATTTTATTCGCCTATTAGATGCACAATGAGTTGGAGAATCTGATAAACCCCACTTCCGGTAGCTTAGCTGCAAGAGAAATGCCTTAAATTGCCGTTTGAAGCTTCAACTTTGGGTTCCCAGTTCACGTTATTTGAGTATCGAAAAAAAAAGTCGATTAAGATGTGTCATTTTTTGTAGTGATTTTATTAGCTTATTAGATGCACAATGAGTTGGAGAATCAGATAAACCCCACTTCCGGTAGCCTAGCTGCAAGAGAAATGCCTTATATCGCCGTTTGAAGCTACAACTTTGGGTTCCCAGTTCACGTTATTTGGGTATCGAAAAAAAAAGTCGATTAAGATTTGTCATTTTTGGTAGTGATTTTATTATCTTATTAGATGCACAATGAGTTGGAGAATCAGATAAACCCCACTTCCGGCAGCCTAGCTGCAAGAAAAATGCCTTAAATCGCCGTTTGAAGCTTAAACTTTGGGTTCCCAGTTCACGTTATTGGGTAACGAAAAAAAAAGTCGATTAAGATTTGTCATTTTTGGTAGTGATTTTATTAGCTTATTAGATGCACAATGAGTTGGAGAATCTGATAAACCCCACTTCCGGTAGCCTAGCTGCAAGAGAAATGCCTTAAATCGCCGTTTGAAGCTTCAACTTTGGGTTCCCAGTTCACGTTATTTGGGTATCGAAAAAAAAAGTCGATTAAGATTTGTCATTTTTGCTAGTTATTTTATTGGCTTATTAGATGCACAATGAGTTGGAGAATCAGATAAACCCCACTTCCGGTAGCCTAGCTGCAAGAGAAATGCCTTAAATCGCCGTTTGAAGCTTCAACTTTGGGTTCCCAGTTCACGTTATTTGGGTATCGAAAAAAAAAGTCGATTAAGATTTGTCATTTTTGGTAGTGATTTTTTTAGCTTATTAGATGCACAATGAGTTAGAGAATCAGATAAACCCCACTTCCGGTAGCCTAGCTGCAAGTGAAATGTCTTAAATCGCCGTTTGAAGCTTCAACTTTGGGTTCCCAGTTCACGTTATTTGGGTATCGAAAAAAAAAGTCGATTAAGATTTGTCATTTTTGGTAGTGATTTTATTAGCTTATTAGATGCACAATGAGGTGGAGAATCTGATAAACCCCACTTTTGGTAGCCTACCTGCAAGAGAAATGTCTTAAATTGCCGTTTGAAGCTTCAACTTTGGGTTCCCAGTTCACGTTATTTGGGTATCGAAAAAAAAAGTCGATTAAGATTTGTTATTTTTGGTAGTGATTTTATTAGCTTATTAGATGCACAATGAGTTGGAGAATCAGATAAATCCCACTTCCGGTAGCCTAGCTGCAAGAGAAATGCCTTAAATCGCCGTTTGAAGATTCAAGTTTGGGTTCCCAGTTCACGTTATTTGGGTATCGAAAAAAAAAGTCGATTAAGATTTGTCATTTTTGGTAGTGATTTTATTAGCTTATTAGATGCACAATGAGTTGGAGAATCTGATAAACCCCACTTCCGGTAGCCTAGCTGCAAGAGAAATGCCTTAAATCGCCGTTTGAAGCTTCAACTTTGGGTTCCCAGTTCACGTTATTTGAGTATCGAAAAAAAAAGTCGATTAAGATGTGTCATTTTTGGTAGTGATTTTATTATCTTATTAGATGCACAATGAGTTGGAGAATCTGATAAACCCCACTTCCGGTAGCTTAGCTGCAAGAGAAATGCCTTAAATCGCCGTTTGACGCTTCAACTTTGGGTTCCCAGTTCACGTTATTTGGGTATCAAAAAAAAAAGTCGATTAAGATTTGTCATTTTTGATAGTGATTTTATTAGCTTATTAGATGCACAATGAGGTGGAGAATCTGATAAACCCCACTTCCGGTAGCCTAGATGCAAGAGAAATGCCTTAAATTGCCGTTTGAAGCTTCAACTTTGGGTTCCCAGTTCACGTTATTTGGGTATCGAAAAAAAAAGTCGATTAAGATTTGTCATTTTTGGTAGTGATTTTATTAGCTTATTAGATGCACAATGAGTTGGAGAATCTGATAAACCCCACTTCCGGTAGCCTAGCTGCAAGAGAAATGCCTTAAATCGCCGTTTGAAGCTTCAACTTTGGGTTCCCAGTTCACGTTATTTGGGTATCAAAAAAAAAATCGATTAAGATTTGTCATTTTTGGTAGTGATTTTATTAGCCTATTAGATGCACAATGAGTTGGAGAATCTGATAAACCCCACTTCCGGTAGTCTAGCTGCAAGAGAAATGCCTTAAATTGCCGTTTGAAGCGTCAACTTTGGGTTCCCAGTTCATGTTATTTGGGTATCGAAAAAAAAAGTCGATTAGATAAACCCCACTTCCGGTAGCCTCGCTGCAAGAGAAATGCCTTAAATTGCCGTTTGAAGCTTCAACTTTGGGTTCCCAGTTCACGTTATTTTGGTATCGTAAAAAAAATTCGATTAAGATTTGTCATTTTTGGTAGTGATTTTATTAGCCTATTAGATGCACAATGAGTTGGAGAATCAGATAAACCCCACTTCCGGTAGCCTAGCTGCAAGAGAAATGCCTTAAATTGCCGTTTGAAGCTTCAACTTTGGGTTCCCAGTTCACGTTATTTCGGTATCGAAAAAAAAAGTCGATTAAGATTTGTCATTTTTGGTAGTGATTTTATTAGCCTATTAGATGCACAATGAGTTGGAGAGTCTGATAAACCCGACTTCCGGTAGCCTAGCTGCAAGAGATATGCCTTAAATTGCCTTTTGAAGCTTCAACTTTGGGTTCCCAGTTCACGTTATTTGGGTATCGAAAAAAAAAGTCGATTAAGATTTGTCATTTTTGGTAGTGATTTTATTAGCCTATTAGATGCACAATGAGTTGGAGAATCAGATAAACCCCACTTCCGGTAGCCTAGCTGCAAGAGAAATGCCTTAAATTGCCGTTTGAAGCTTCAACTTTGGGTTCCCAGTTCACGTTATTTGGGTATCGGAAAAAAAAGTCGATTAAGATTTGTCATTTTTGTAGTGATTTTATTAGCCTATTAGATGCACAATGAGTTGGAGAATCAGATAAACCCCACTTCCGGTAGCCTAGCTGCAAGTGAAATCCCTTAAATTGCCGTGTGAAGCTTCAACTTTGGGTTCCCAGTTCACGTTATTTGGGTATCGAAAAAAAAATCGATTAAGATTTGTCATTTTTGGTAGTGATTTTATTAGCCTATTAGATGCACAATGAGTTGGAGAATCAGATAAACCCCACTTCCGGTAGTCTAGCTGCAAGAGAAATGCCTTAATTTGCCGTTTGAAGCTTCAACTTTGGGTTCCCAGTTCACGTTATTTGGGTATCGAAAAAAAAAGTCGATTAAGATTTGTCATTTTTGGTAGTGATTTTATTAGCCTATTAGATGCACAATGAGTTGGAGAATCAGATAAACCCCACTTCCGGTAGCCTAGCTGCAAGAGAAATGCCTTAAATTGCCGTTTGAAGCTTCAACTTTGGGTTCCCAGTTCACGTTATTTGGGTATCGAAAAAAAAAGTTGATTAAGATTTGTCATTTTTGGTAGTGATTTTATTAGCCTATTAGATGCACAATGAGTTGGAGAATCAGATAAACGCCACTTCCGGTAGCCTAGCTGCAAGAGAAATGCCTTAAATTGCCGTTTGAAGCTTCAACTTTTGGGTATCGTAAAAAAAAGTCGATTAAGATTTGTCATTTTTGGTAGTGATTTTATTAGCCTATTAGATGCACAATGAGTTGGAGAGTCTGATAAACCCGACTTCCGGTAGCCTAGCTGCAAGAGATATGCCTTAAATTGCCGTTTGAAGCTTCAACTTTGGGTTCCCAGTTCACGTTATTTGGGTATCGAAAAAAAAAGTCGATTAAGATTTGTCATTTTTGGTAGTGATTTTATTAGCCTATTAGATGCACAATGAGTTGGAGAATCTGATAAACCCCACTTCCGGTAGTCTAGCTGCAAGAGAAATGCCTTAAATTGCCGTTTGAAGCTTCAACTTTGGGTTCCCAGTTCACGTTATTTGGGTATCGAAAAAAAAAGTCGATTACGATTTGTCATTTTTGGTTGTGATTTTATTAGCCTATTAGATGCACAATGAGCTGGAGAATCAGATAAACCCCACTTCCGGTAGCCTAGCTGTAAGAGAAATGCCTTAAATTGCCGTTTGAAGCTTCAACTTTGGGTTCCCAGTTCACGTTATTTGGGTATCGTAAAAAAAAGTCGATTAAGATTTGTCATTTTTGGTAGTGATTTTATTAGCCTATTAGATGCACAATGAGTTGGAGAATCAGATAAACGCCACTTCCGGTAGCCTAGCTGCAAGAGAAATGCCTTAATTTGCCGTTTGAAGCTTCAACTTTGGGTTCCCAGTTCACGTTATTTGGGTATCGAAAAAAAAAGTCGATTAAGATTTGTTATTTTTTGTAGTGATTTTATTAGCTTATTAGATGCACAATGAGTTGGAGAATCAGATAAAGCCCACTCCCGGTAGCCTAGCTGCAAGAGAAATGCCTTAAATCGCCGTTTGAAGATTCAAGTTTGGGTTCCCAGTTCACGTTATTTGGGTATCGAAAAAAAAAGTCGATTAAGATTTGTCATTTTTGGTAGTGATTTTATTAGCTTACTAGATGCACAATGAGTTGGAGAATCAGATAAACCCCACTTCCGGTAGCCTAGCTGCAAGAGAAATGCCTTAAATCGCCGTTTGAAGCTTCAACTTTGGGTTCCCAGTTCACGTTATTTGGGTATCAAAAAAAAAAGTCGATTAAGATTTGTCATTTTTGGTAGTGATTTTATTAGCTTATTAGATGCACAATGAGTTGGAGAATCTGATAAACCCCACTTCCGGTAGCCTAGCTGCAACAGAAATGCCTTAAATTGCCGTTTGAAGCTTCAACTTTGGGTTCCAAGTTCACGTTATTTGGGTATCGAAAAAAAAAGTCGATTAAGATTTGTCATTTTTGGTCGTGATTTTATTAGCTTATTAGATGCACAATGAGTTGGAGAATCTGATAAACCCCACTTCCGGTAGCCTAGCTGCAAGAGAAATGCCTTAAATCGCCGTTTGAAGCTTCAACTTTCGGTTCCCAGTTCACGTTATTTGGGTATTCAAAAAAAAGTCGATTTCAATTTGTCATTTTTGGCAGGCATTTTATTGGCTTATTAGATGCATAATGAGTTGGAGTATCAGATAATTCCACTTTCGGTATGCTAGCTGAAAGAGAAATGCCTTAAATCTCCGTTTGAAGCTTCAACTTTGGGTTCCCAGTTTACGTTATTTGGGTATCGAAAAAAAAAGTCGATATAAAATTGTCATTTTTGATAGGTATATTTTTAGCTTATTTTACGCAAGATGAGTTGGAGAATCAGATAAACCCCACTTCCGGTAGCCTAGCTGCAAGTGAAATGCCTTAAATCGCCGTTTGAAGCTTCAACTTTGGGTCCCCAGTTCGCGTTATTTGGGTATCGAAAAAAAAGTCCATTAAAAATTTTCATTTTTGGCAGGCATTTTATTGGCTTATTAGATGCAGTATGAATTGGAGAATCAGATAAAACCCACTTCCGGTAGCGTAGCCGCAAGAGAAATGCCTTAAGTCGCCGTATGAAGCTACAACTTTGGGTCCCAAGTTCGCTTTATATGGGTATCGAAAAAAAAAGACCATTTAAAATTGTTATTTTTGGTAGGCATTTTATTGGCTTATTAAATGCAGTATGTGTTGGAGAATCTGATAAACCCCACTTCCGGTAGCCTAGCTGCAAGTGAAATGCCTTAAATCGCCGTTTGAAGCTTCAACTTTGGGTTCCCAGTTCGCGTTATTTGGGTATCGAAAAAAAAGTCTATTTAAAATTGTCATTTTTTGTAGGCATTTTATGGGCTAATTAAATGCAGTATGAGTAGGAGAATCAGATAAACCCCACATCCGGTAGTCTCGCTGCAAGGGAAATGCCTTAAATCGTCGTTTGAATCTTCAACTTTGGGTCCCCAGTTGGCGTTATTTGGGTATCGAAAAAAAAAGTCGATTTAAAATTGTCATTTTTCGTAGTCATTTTATTGGCTTATTAGATGCAGTATGAGTTGGAGAATCAGATAAACCCCACTTCCGGTAGCTTAGCTGCAAATGAAGTGCCTTAAATCGTCGTTTGAAGCTTCAACTTTGGGTCCCCAGTTCGCGTTATTTGGTCTTCGATAAAAAACGTCGATTTAAAATTGTATTTTTTGGTAGGCATTTCATTGGCTTATTAGATGCACTATGAGTTGTAGCATCAGATAAACCACACTTCCGGTAGCCTAGCTGCAAGAGAAATGCCTTAAATCATCGTTTGAAGCTTGAACTTTGGGTCCCCAGTTCCCGTTATGTGGGTATCGGAAAAATGTCGATTTAAAATTGTATTTTTTGTTAGGCATTTTATTAGCTTATTCGACGTAAGATGAGTTTACGTATCGAAAAAAAAATTGGATTTAAAATTGTATTTTTTGATAGGCATTTTATTAGCTTATTTGACGTAAGATCAGTTGGAGAAAAAATAAAACCACTTCCAGTAGCCTTGCTGCAATAGAAATGCTTTAATCGTCGTTTGAAGCTTCAACTTAGGGTCTCCAGTTCGCGTTATTTCTTATCGAAAAAAGAAGTCGATTTCAAATTGTATTATTTGATAGGCATTTTATTAGCTTATTCGACGTTAGTTGAGTTTGAGAAACAGATAAAACCACTTCCAGTAGTCTTCCTGCAATAGAAATGCTTTAATCGTCGTTTGAAGCTTCAACTTTGGGTCCCCAGTTCGCGTTATTTGGGTTTCGAAAAAAAAAGTCGTTTTAAAATTGTATTTTTTGATAGGCATTTTATTAGCTTATTCGACGTAAGTTGACTTGGAGAAACAGATAAAACCACTTCCAGTAGCCTAGTTGCAAGAGAAATACCTTAAATCGTCGTTTGACGCTTCAACTTTGGGTCCCCTGTTCGCGTTATTTGGGTATCGAAAAAAAAAGTCGATTTAAAATTGTATTTTTTGATAGGTATTTTATTACCTTATTCGACGTAAGATGGGTTTGGGTATCGAAAAAAATAGTCGATTTAAAATTGTATTTCTTGATAAGCATTTTATTAGCTTAATCGTCGTATTTTGAGTTGTAGAAGCAGATAAAACCACTTTCAGTAGCCTAACTGCAAAAGAAATTCCTTAAATCGTCGTTTGAAGGTTCAGCTTTGAATCCCAAGTTCGCGTTATTTGGGTATCGAAAAAAAATAGTCGATTTAAAATTGTATTTTTTGATAGGCATTTTATTAGCTTATTCGACGTATTTTGAGTTTTAGAAACAGATAAAACCACTTCCGGTAGCCTAGCTGCAAGAGAAATGCCTTAAATCGTCGTTTGAAGGTTCAACTTTGAATCCCCATTTCGCGTTATTTGGGTTTCGAAAAAAAAAGTCGATTTAAAATTATATTTTTTGATAGGCATTTTTTAGCTTATTCGACGCATTTTGAGTTGTAGAAACAGATAAAACCAATTCCAGTAGCCTAGCTGCAAGAGAAATGAATTTGTTTGAATTTTGATGCGGACGAAAACTTGGGAATCTCTCACTATTTCTCTACTTTATAACTTTTTTCCAGCAGATGAAATCTCAGTCACCGCTGACAATTTACGGTGTCCGAAAAGCGGTTTGCTTGAAGAGATCGCATTTCAACTTTTTCCTCTCTAAGGCAAACTCATGAAATTGATATCAGATTGTGAGGAATTTCCTGCTTAATCCATGAGTCAAAGAATTATTTCAGTCGATTGTTTAGGGAGGGAGTGACGTTAGACGATACGGGACGTCATGTTAGTGAATTTGTTGGAATTTTGAGGCGGACCAAAACTGGGTGATCCCTCACCATTTCACTGCTTTATAACTTTTTTCCAGCAGATGAAATCTCACTCACCGCTGGCAATTTACGGTGTCCGAAAAGCGGTTTGCTCGAAGAGATCGCATTTCAACTTTTTCCTCTCTAGGGCACCCTCATGAAATTGATATCAGATTGTGAGGAATTTCCTGCTTAATCCATGAGTCAAAGAATTATTTCAGTCGATTGTTTAGGGAGGGAGTGACGTTCGACGATACGGGACCTCATGTTAGTGAATTTGTTGGAATTTTGAGGCGGACCAAAACTGGATGATCCCTCACCATTTCACTGCTTTATAACTTTTTTCCAGCAGATGAAATCTCTTCAAAATTGGTATTAAATTGTGCGAAATCTCTCAATCTGTCCATGTCTGCAAGCATTTGTCAGTAGCTTTTACAGGGCAAAGTCTAGCTTCGATCGTGTCGCTTCTGTCACCGCTGGCAATTTACGGTGTCAGAAAAGCTGTTTCCACGAAGTGATCGCATTTCAACTTTTTCCACTCTAGGGCACCCTCATGAAATTGATATCAGATTGTGAGGAATTTCCTGCTTAATCCATGAGTCAAAGAATTATTTCAGTCGATTGTGTAGAGAGGGAGTGACGTTCGATGATACGGGACCTCGTGTTTGTGAAAACATTGACTTTGATAATAAAATCTGACCGTACCAATATTTGTTCACCTGATTTAAAGTATCAAAATTTCATTTCAGTTAATAAATTTTTTTTTTTTTTTTGTTTCATTTCATACGATGGCAAAAGTTCTTATAAAAAATAATTTTTTGAACTTTTTCTGAAATAAAAATCGGAAAATGAAAGGAAAAGAAAAATTAAATAATGAAACAGTCATATTGGTAATAAGTCTAGAGACACGGTGGAGTATTTGATAACGGCTTGGCGCCATGTTCGAATTCCCTTGGAAAATATATGAATCCTCTTCTTCTCACCAGCTATCGGTAAATAGCAGTACAAACTGAGTTCTATAGACTAAACGTGTATCGCTCATGAATCCATTACATTCGCTTACGTGTTAATTCCCTTGCGATAGGTATGAATGCACTTTTTCTTCCCAAGCTATGGGTTAATATCAGTACAGACCGGGTTCTATAGCCTTGGATTGCATCTGATCTACTGCAGAAAGAAATGACAGCCTACTGCAAGAAAAAATCTGCCTCATCAGTAGTGTATCGATAGGTACATGATCGCCTAAACGTGTATCATGCATGGCACATATCTGACTGACGTGTTTATTAAGAAGATCGAGATCAGCAATATGTATCAGGTAATCTGGAGTTGAAATTATCTGGATACCAACAAGGTCTTTGAACCCAGCCATGTTGTCTGGCGGAAGGCAGGTAACAATTGTTTCCATTAAATAACACTTGCGTGATTAGATGGATAAGTTTCAATGCTTTTTTAAATTGTAAAAGTTAAAGGAGGTTTAATTTCGCTCCTCAAATGTACGTGATGTGATGTCAGTCATCAAGGATAAGTTATTCTTAGGCTTACACAGTAAACAATGTTCCGAGATATTTGATGCCCAAACTTAAAGCATGTCAGAAACGTATATTTAAAACAATAAGTTTAAATACGTTAGTTTTTTGTTTGTATTTTTAAAACATCAGTTGAACATCAAGAAAACGAAAACAAATTTGAAATGAATTAAACATTTATGATGTGAAAAGTTGAAATAGCAATCAAATATTTTTTATCTCCTTTAAATGTGCAATTATAATGACTTCAAAAAATTTCAGATCCATTAGCTTAGCTTATTTCTGAATACCGAGATGCCAGTTCAGGATCTCTAAAACCAGACATAGTTCAGATACAATAGATACTTTGGAGTTGTGCATTCTTCAAAAAGATAATAAATGGAATTGTGGCCCAATTTGGACTGTAATGAGATTATTTCCTTTTTTACAAATTATTTAAGATCTTTTATTATGCTTCATTTTTACCTACTTGCAAAAACTACAATCGAAATAAAAGTTATCAGCAAGGATTTTATTTAATTTTTGTGTATAAAACTTTTCTAATTTTTAATCATATCCAGAGATGAGAGATTAAAAGAAAGTCTTAAAAATGAGTTATCTGGCTACACTGATTTTGCAAGGTAAAATTATTTCCCTCTTTAGAAAAAGAAGTTCGGACCTGAAAAAGGAATATTTTTGAAAATATAAATTGATACATTATTTGCAAACATAATCTTTGGAATCTGTCGGAAGAAGGGATGGTGTCTACATGTAATAATTTTGTATGAGTTTTTTTTTTCTTTTCTTTTTTAAGTCTCTTTCTCATTTTTTATTCCGTAATACCTTCCCTGTCATACCAAAGGGTATTTTTTGAGGGGTGGAAAACATCAAAAGTCACGGTCTTTTAGGAATTGAAGAGTGGATACATCGAAGCTGATAAATTCCATGAATTCTAGAAGCGGATACTGGATTATTAAAGTGATACGAGACAAGAATTTGGTTTAAAGAAAGCAATCAACCAATGTATTTTCAAGCCCGAAAAGTTCATGCTCATATGTTACCCTTGGTTGTTACCAAGCTGAAAATGTGTTGGAACAAGGAATATTAGAAAAAGTCAGCCAGGATGGTAGCAGTTAGGATTCATCCACTGTGCTGATATGCAAGTACAATGAAGATTTAAGAATTTGTGGCAACTATAAGATTGGCGTGAATCACCAAAACTGTTCTGATTCATTGCCACTGCCAAACACTGAAATAACGTACCATGAGTTTCCTGGTATTAAATAATTTGCTAAAGTTAACTTCAAGTCAGCATATAATCAGATAACAATTGATAGCAAGTTTCAAGAAGTCACCACAATGAACATCTTATTGGATTAAACAGAAGGACGTTTGGAGTTAAAAATTCAAAACACAAAATCAAAAAAGCCATCGAAAATGTTTTAGAGGTGATTAAAAATATAATTGTATATGAGAACAGTATTGGCATTGGTGCTTGCAGTAAAGAAGCGCTAAACAGTAAAACGGGGCAAGTTTGAGAAAATTAAATAGGACTGTATGACAATTAATCGTGATAAATGCAAGTTTAATTGGGAAAATCATACTTAGGATATCAAATATCCAAAGATGGTATATTGCTGGATGATAAACTCGTAAGATTTGAGAGATAGCTGCACCCAGAAATAAGATTCAGAATCTTTTTTTGTGATTAACCAATTTCTATAATAGATATCTACCGCGATATAGTGACCTTGTGGAACGATTTAACAAAATAAGGAAGAAGAATACCGAATTTCAATGGACAAAAAGACAGGAGGTTGCTTTCGAGAAATTGAAAAATAAAACACTCGTAAATAAAGCAGTTGTTAAAATTTGGGACTCGGCGAAAAAATTGACGTTAACTACTGATGTCAGTGACTGTGCTATAGCCGCAGTGTTGTCACAGGGGGTATCACCTTGTAATGTACTTATCCGGAAAACTAACATTGACGGAGGCGAATTATTTAAATATTGACAAGGAGGAGGCAATAGCGATTGTGTGGAGCAAAGAAAGAGCTAGAATTTTTTTTTTTTTTTTGCTGGGTAGGACATTTCTATTGAAATCTGATCATAAGCCTTTGGAATTTATATTAAACACCAGAAGAGAGTTCCCAAATGTCAAATCTGCAAAGATATTAATATGGACGATTAGGCTGATGTTGTTTGACTTTGACATTTTATATATTAAAGGAAATACTATTCCGTATGTGGATGCATTATCTTGGTTAAAGTTTGGGAGTAAAAATATTGAAGTAATCGGAAATATTGCGGATAGTTTTTTGTACTAGATAGAAACGGATGTATTATCCTTAAAAGGGCTTAGGCTGGGAAATAGACAGGGACCAGTGTTGAATAGAATTCTGGATAGAAATAAAGAGAAATACATGGAAGAATTGCTCTATGACCGAGAGACCTTTTAAAGAATCAAGACACAACGATAGGAAAAGAAATTATGTGTAATGAAGGTTATCCTAGTACCTCCACAGTGTCTGAGAAAAGAATTAATTAAAGCCGTGCACAACGATATACATGGAAGTATATTGGTTACGCATATGTGTTTAACATTGTAAGCATGGTGGCCAGGCTATTCAAGAGGGTGGAAGAACATGGTAAAAAAAACCCAAAGTGTGCAGAAATAAAGAAATTTAGGCAAACTAAAATTCACTTCTGGCCAAAGGAAATGGAGCCCTGGACGTGAGTACATGTGGACCATGCCACCATTAAAGCTATGTAGCAGGAGTATTGTTCTCTTGACGGTCGTTCAAACAGAATGTTCCTAAGTGCCGCTTGGCCGCTATTTACATTGTTTTTCCTTTACCGGTTTTCTTACCAGTGATCACTTTATTCATTTCATCTTTTCGGTGGGCCTCTCTTCCCGACATGCTCTCCCTCCCATGACAACAAGGCCTATGAATTGTGTTCATAGGGCAGGTAATCATGTGCCGGTCCTCGCATTTGTTGGGTTAATAATCTAGGTGGTTGTGATACCTTTGTACTACGCCGTAGACCCTGATTTGTTGGCAGTTATACGATTGTGGGTTGTCTTCCGTCCACTTCCATTTTATTCAAGACCCTGTCGTCGCATTCCGGCTCTTCTATTTCCATACTTTCCAGTGCGGTGTATGGTGGTTCGTCATCGATGGCAGCGGTTGTGATGTCCGGTGGTCTGGCATATCTACGACGGGTAATATCGCCATTTCTGCTCTCGTCCATTACTTTGAGGGTAATGTACTGATCATATGTGTTTTTTTAATCCCTAATCCTTAAGGAACGAATTGTATTCTTGGGAGTCAAATTGTGTTCCTCCATCCGACGATATCTCCTCCGGTGCACCGTACATAAAGAACCAACTTCGTAAGGACTCGCATATTGTTTTAGCTTTCCCCGATGTTAATGAGGTCTACTTCCAGTGAGAAAAAACAGCACCATGACGCAATCCACTCAGCCAGAAATATGTATTGCTTCAGTACGAACATTTCATAGTGTTTAGATGTCAATCTGAAGACAGTGCAGAGGGTTCCGAAAGATTTGGGTGAATCTAATGGTGATTACAAAGGCCCAGCGGCTCAGAAAAGTCACTCTGATTGTTCTGATAAGAAAAGAACATCGGACTCGACACGGAGGCCTACTTTAAGAAGTAGTGCTGCCCTGAATCAAGATGGTGGCTGCTGGGAGGTCGAAAGAGCTGTTATTCCTTTGACGCCACGATTAATGAATACGCTTTCTACTCACTCAGTAATGTTTATTTATAAGAATATAAAAGTATATGATCCAAGTACAATGTGATATTTATCATTTACTATTTTATGAAAAAATATATTTAAAACAAAATATTTTTATTAAAAAATTTACAAAAATAGAATATATATATATATATATATATATATATGCAGTTCAAGGCCTTTTTTACATGGGGTTTTCTGAACCAATAGGCTCGGGTAAAAATTACTCATAGACCCCGTATACACGGGCTTTGGTTGCTCTCTATCTCTTCGGCGTAGGTTCTATTCTGCCCGAAGATAGAGAGGTCGACAAACTCTAAGAGTTTGAGAAAACCCGTCCTGTGTGAATTTACGTTTGACTCACCACTGAATCAAAATGTGACACAAGGTCAGTTTGTTTTAACGTGGGGACTCGTGTGTCAACACTCGGGCCACTAGATAAAACTGGTCTGAGCTAGATATAGTCGGTTATCCCACCACTACAGAACAGATTTTACGGAACAAGTCCGAGGATTCTGTCCAGGCAGTGGGGAGAGGACAGTCACCAGCACGGAATAGATACTACGACAGCAGTATCTCCTCCAACGGGAAAACCCATCCTCTGATCGATTCGACTGCTTCAGCATTTATCCGAGACTTCTCCACGAGGTGGGATGTGGAACAAAGTCGGTTTTTAACATGGGACTCTCCGAGAGGGTATGTTTGGGCAAAAATTACTCGTAGACCCTGCATACTCGGGGTCGGGAAGTTGTCTACCTCCCCAGACGATACTCTGTCGTTTGGCATAGTCTCGTCTGGGTTTCTCTCGCTCGGAGGCAGAGAGGTCGACAAGAGAGATACTGCTGGCCATGTGGACTAAAAATGCATTGCTATAATTTACAATGGAGAGAGAAATCAACAAAAAAGACTAGCATTGATGGATGTACTAATATCTTTATCAGAACCTGGGTTCAAGATATCCCTTTATCGCAAGCCAACATTCACCGAACTATACCTCAACTTCGACTCCTAACAAAGTAACCTACAATATCGAGTAAAAGTCATGTGGCGATCCAGAGACATATGAACAAGAAATGGTCAGTATAAACAGTAGCCTAAAGCGTAATAACTACCATGGATAGATGATAAAATCCCTCATAAACTGGGAAAGAAGTATACAAAATGATAACAACACTCAGAAAACAATCTCGGTCTTCCCGCCCTATGTGAACGGTTTATTGGGAAAGGTATAAAGGATCTGTGGTCTGTATATCATTAGAGCACCCTTCCGGTGTGGTTCAACACTACGTAAACACCTCTTCCGTGTAAGACCACCTATAAAGGAGAACAAGATTAAGGACTGTGCGCAACATCATCCCGCGGAATTGTGGCAAGAAATGTGAAGGACAAACAGGCCGTCGCTTGAAGATAAGACTACAGGAACACCGTCAGGACGTAACACGAGGGAAAATAGGAAGATCAGGCAAGGCTGATCATATATGAAGGGAAAAGGAAGATCACTGCCTCTGTGGGATCAAGTTGATATAATAGAGAACATTAGTGAAAATACAAAAAACTTAAGGAATCAGCGCCAGACTACAAAAATCTCGGCCAAGCATAAACATGAATGAAATATGGGAACCAGTAATACAGAGAGCTGGTGAAAAACAGCAATAACAAAATTGTATATGCGCTCTGGTAATATATTATGTTGGTGCAAAAATAATTTCGTTTTCTCACATAGTAACATGTTAGAAAACGAAATTATTTTTGCACCAACCTAATGTGTATATATATATATATATATATATATATATATATATATATATACGTGTGTCTGTGTGTGTGTATGTATTTACTGTACAATTACGTTTATAAGTCCCCCAAATTAATTCACTGAAGTCTCTAAGGACACCTGTGTGTGGATAAAAGTGTTGCTTAAGGGATCCAAAAGAGGAAAAATAAATAAAAACAAAGTTGGAGGCTTGCGAATTAATATCCAAACTCATGACACGTGGAATTAGAACAATATACCCCCATGGATTAAATAAATGGTTTGGCTCGAAATTCTAGCGTATATCACCTGAAGAAGGCCTGAGCGTACAACGTCCGAAACCTCGTGAATATAGCAATAAAGATCAGGACAACAGCCCGAACAATATAATATATATATATGTATGTATGTGTGTGTACATATATATATATATATATATATATATATTGAATACGGCCAACAAGAAAGATTCTTTCATTCTTTTCTATCTGATAAAAATAAGGAAACCAAAAATGTATCTGGTAAGTTGTGAATTATTAAAAAATAAATTGGTACGGTGGTAATTTGCAGTTTAAGATCATTCTTGATTGTTATATATATATATATTTATATATATTTCTTTATTCTATTTATCTGGCCTTTCCTTCTTTTGTTAACAAGTTTTGTTCCGCTAGAGCAGTGGTTCCCAAACTTTTTCGGGGGCCGCATTTTTGCTATGAAAACTTACTTGTGCCTCAACAAATGTTGTGATAAAAAGTACAAGGGACGGTGATTTCACTTTTCCCTTCATATGTGGTCAGCTCCGCCTGATTTTTCTATTTCCCCTCGTGTTATGGTTTTACGATGTTCTTGCAGTCTTAAGGGAGCAGTCCGTTTTTCCTTTCTTACCAAAACTGCAGGGGATGTTGAACACATAGTCCTCAATCAAGTTCTCCTCTATTTCTTAATCGAAAGAGGTGTCTGCGAAGTTTTCATTAACTTTTGAAGGTGTCCAGATGTTATAAAGATCACAGATCTCTTGTATTTTTTCCGATAATCCCTTCATATAAGTTGACCGAAGCTGTTTTCTGAATATTGTTATCCTCTTGTACCCTTCTATCCCAGTTTGTAGGAGCTGCTGTCATGTACCTAGATTAGTTGTTACGTTGTAGAGTACTGCTTATACTGACCATTTCTTGGTCATATGTCTCTGAATCACCACTTATTTCTTTTGCTCGATGTTGTAGAAGCGGTTATAAATAATTTAGAAATATTATTTTTGTTATAAATTTCTATATTTTAGGACTGATATCATTAGTTAACGAACTTATTTCATATTTCTTCAAAACAATTGTTCTCGTCTGGCATTACTACACTACTACAGTAAAGTCAAACGAAACCGAAAAAGTTCTACAGAATTATCTAAATAAATCAAAATAATGTACTTAATTAGATTCTGTGAAAACTGCCTGTACCGAATTATTTATTTTAAACAGATGAAAAACAGCAAATTTTAAAAATAAAATTATTTGTTGTAGTAAATAACAATTCGGAGTAAATAACAAACATTAGTTAATTAGTTTTTTTTTACATGGTAACTCCGATGTATTAATGTCTAAAAGTTTGAAATTCAAATGGACTTTTCATAATGGTAAAAGGAAATTTAGAAAATTGATGTCTTGCTGAACATGTTGTTTATTTTGAAATATTATAGAATGTGATGTTGAAGAGAAAAATAATAAAATGTACTGCCTAGCGCAAGGATTGAACTTACAGCATTCAGTTAACGAGCTAGCGATGTCAGCGCTTACTGACTTCGTGCAAATGTCACCCCTGTTGACTGAAATAAGATCATCCATAGAAGCTGTATAAAAGACAAGACTTTTCCTCTCTCGTTAAACTTTTTTGAGTTGCCGGGGGAATCTTTGTCACTCGTCATAAGCCCCCCCCTCTCTCCCCACTAAAAAACCAAAAACAAAACAAAAAAAACCCGAAAAAATCAAACCAGAAACAAACCTCAACTGGTGTTTTTATTTGCTGAGAAAAGAGAAGACGAAGAAATCAAAACAAGTAAAAGAGAGATCAGAAAAAAGACTTAATTTCAACTATGAAAGGTAACCGAACTTCTTTTTCTTTCTTTAAATTTTGAATATTACTGTTTAAAATTGAAACTTTAAATACACTTCATAGACATTTGATCATCTAGTTCCTCTTGTTATTAACAGCGTTGAATTTATTCGTCGTTGTTAAAAATTGTTTGCCATGAAGTCCTAAAATTAGAGAAATTATATAACCACAAAGTAGGGTTTTTCCAAAGAAATCAATTTATTCAAATTTCCCCATGTATAATACGCATTTTTTTCTAAAAAAAATGAAGCAAAATTAGGAGTCCGTATTATGCGCAGCAACAAAA
Organism: Acanthosepion lycidas; assembly: GCA_963932145.1. Classification (NCBI taxonomy): domain Eukaryota; kingdom Metazoa; phylum Mollusca; class Cephalopoda; order Sepiida; family Sepiidae; genus Acanthosepion; species Acanthosepion lycidas. Next base: position 18,371,936 of record OZ010605.1, read on the forward strand.
AAAATCTTTAAAATTTGCGCTTTCATAGGTTGATTTTAGTTACGAAATGACTATTCACCACAAACAGACGTCAATTTGACAGAAACATTCGGCGATTGCGACCGCATAAGGATGTTAAATACAATACTTAGAAATGTAAAATAAAATAAGAATTATTATAAAACTAAATTAGAATATTATTCTATGTTTAAAACCATTTTGTTAATAAGAGTAGCAAACACTGGCCGTAATGAAATTGGGGAGGTACAGTTTATGGGGTTTGATTACCAAACAAGGGGTGCGTATTCTACGTGTGTAGAAGCATTTTTCCCACATTTTCAGCCAAAATTTTAGGGGTGCGTATTATGGAAGAAGTCGTATTATACTATGTACCTCCACGAAATCGCTAAAAAAAAGAGCATAGCTTGATGAAAAAGACGCCAATCTTGCCGAAAACAAAATTTTATTGTCTAAATGCTTATGTTATTAAGAGGAAAGACCAAAGTTTTTTTTTATTTTAAAAAATTTTTCCTTTTTAGAACATACTAAATTTTGATTAAAAAACCTTGTTTCTGTTTGTATCAGCGGAACTAGTAAATAACAGACAATTTTTAGCACGTTTTTTTGGTATGACACACATTAATTTGAAAAATCGTGCAAAAATAGAAATAATTGTCGGATGTTAATGAAACTTTCAGGAACTATTCACAGATGATCGAAATTATTATAAATGTTTTTTTTTATTAAGGTCATGGTAGAAATATTTTTTTAAAATATTTATTAAACTAATTTTATGAAAACGCTAGAAATTCGATCGCATCGGGTTTAGTGATTACAAAAATTAAAAGCACAGGGCTTTGAGGAATGCAAAGCATGTCTTTTTTTTGTTTTTAATTGGAGCCAACGTACCTGAAAATCAGCTCTGAATTGTAACATACAAAACTCAATAAAACAAAGATATTATTTAATTTCAAATACTTTTATTTGCTTTTAGTTGTTTTTATGAATATGGACAATATTTCCTGAAAGCAAAAATTTTTTTCGATGAAAAATGAATTTTTAATACAATTATTTATTTCTTTAATTATAATAGATTTTACATTAAAATATTATAAAATTAGTTAAAAGCCCCATCGGTTTTCCTAAGTGTCCTTATGAGATAGATCTTTTTTAGCGCGTTGTAAATTGTATCATTTTGACTAATCAAAAGATCCACAGTAATTAAGAAATGTAATTATGTGCTTATAACCGGGCTGTAATTATAAAGTGCGGAAGACCAACCAGAATATAATTAAGTTGCGTTATTTGAGTTAAGCATTGTTCTCCGCTGTTAAGGCCTTTACTTTTGCGGAACACGTGTGGAGAAGTTAATTGGATTTTACAATTTCAACTGAAAAGGGTACCTACAAGTATCAGTATCATCTTATGAAATTTATATGATCTTATTTTTATATTAATCTCAGTTATGACATTTTTCCATAAATGAAATATCAAAATTAATAAAATGAATGCAAATACAAATAACAGTAAAATGTAATAAATGTACATAAAATTGTAGTATTTTATGTACAGTTCTGATAAAATTTCATAAGAAAGGTACCTATAAATGAATTAGATACATTTCTTAGGAAATATGAAATTTAATGTCACTCTTAAGTCTTATTTTAATTTCTTTATAATATATTTTCCATAAAGCATCATAAACGTAAAGATGAAAGCTAAGTACAAAAAAATTAGACCGCTGAAAGTTTTCGTTAAAAATAACGAGGTAAATAATTTGTTCGCTTAAATGTAAATTATTTCACTTTTCTCCTTCCGTAGAACAAATTAGCCTCATGGAATTCGTAAATGTGTCATTCATCACCTGTCAAGAGACGCGAAAGTTTGACCTGCTTTGTTTTATTTTCAAATTACATCTTCTTGCCACAAAAGCTAAGTTAAGTTTGGTTGAAAATATTTTAAATAAACATTATAATGTCTGATTTTCTTAAAATAAGTTTTGAAAAAATGATAATTGATATTTAAAAGAATTTCAAAGTGAGATTTCTAGTTTTTTTTTAAATGGAAAAAATGGTCAATTTTGCTGTCTCAAAAAAAAAAGGTACTTATATTATACGTGGGGAATTACGTTAGTTTGCAAAATTGAATGAAACATAGTTTGTAAATCTTGACAAAAAATGTTAGTGATAACACCCTTCAACCCTTCAGTAATCCTCTACTTCGAATGGCTCTGAAACCGTCTATAAAAAATCCTTTACAAGTCATAAATGAAGCAAATATTTTAAATTTCTTCAGAAGCTATTAAAGTAACTTTGCTAGCACAATTCTTGGTAAACATCTGATGATATTTTCTGGTAGAAACAAAGATCCATTATTGCTATTGATTTGTGATATTAACATCTATGGAATATGAAAAACAACATTTGGGGAAAAACATTACTTTTAGAGTCTCAGTGGTTGATAGTTGTTTTCTGCACTGTCTACAGCCCATCTAACCAAGTGGCTCCTTTTCATTTGAAATTTTTCATAAATTTGAAATCAGTAGATGCCGTTTATGTTTCAAACTTTCAGTTCAAGCATTATGTTTAGGAATGTTATCTTTTATTAATTTTTGATAGATATCTGATGTTACTTTTCACCACAGCAGTAAACAATACGGATTGGAAATAAGGAATAGACTCCAGGTGAGATATTACTTTCAACCTTTTTACTTGAGGAAATCTATGTTCAGCTGCTGCTCTACAGATTAAGCTGCTGGGACTTTTGTGGTTGGCAAAAGACCCAGTTTAACCATTAAACTTTTACATTTTCCCCTTGGATGTTTGATGCCATACTTGCGATTATTTTTACCACTATTATTATTAGTATTAATAGTGGTGGTGGTAATACTGATTTATTCTTTATTAGATAAAATATTGTCAACCAATATTAATTTTTGATTAGTATTGTTGAGAAAATGCTCCCAATCCCCAAAACGAATGGAGACTAGTCAGGTTGAGCAGAGAGTGGGGGAGCAATAGCACTTATCTCAAGTTGCAAAATATATTGCCACTTCTCTGTGATGTATAAATATGGAAGGTAAATTTAGCAATAAAAAAAGATTTTTCCCTTCTTTTTATGCAACTTCAGGGATCACATAGTAAACCTGTCACGTGACCACTGTAACTCTAAAGGGTTAGTACAGAAAATAACAAGCTTTTGTTTAGTAAGCATTTGAACAACTCAAGGTAAATACTCTTCTCCTTTCCTGTCTGACCAACAGTTAATTTCTCCACAGTATTTCTGTCAGCTTTTTTCTCTCTTAGTATTTGTAGTAATATTATCTGGAATTTTTATAAGATGAAGCATCGACAGTCATTAGTCAATTTTGACTTACTTAATTTCTATTGTTTTTCATCAAGTAGTATTAGTTTTAAAAGCATTGAAAATTATAGTTTTCATCTTTTTGTTTCATCTTAATTTGACTTGCTTTTCAAAACAAGTATTTTGAATGTTAGTCTCTGATTAGAATTAAACAAAATGGATTGGAAATTAATTGTTGACAATGCTTCATTTGATAAAAAAGCAAATTCCAGTTATATTCCTCAATATACTCTTGCAAAGAATATTGATTTGTGCTACAATAATTGCATAAAACATTCAGTTGGCATTTGTTTTTGCTGTTGAATGAAAAGAAAACTCAATCATAAACCATGTGGTATTTAATGGAGCTTAAAAAACCAGGGTACATGTACACTGATATTTCTGAAGAAACGTTAGCTGCCTTCATTGGTATTTATGAAATGGCTTAATCTTCCATAAATAATTTAAAGAAAGAACTGAATTTATTTGAATTTTTGTTAACATTATTTTTTTTAACTAATTGTTCACCTAAAACAAGGCTCAAGAGCTACTCAAGGTAGAGGGTTACTGTTTGAAGTTGAGGCATGTAAGAAGAATAGGTAAAAATGGTTAACTCCCTGTATAGCTGTACTTTATACATAAGGTCACAAACAATATATTTTCATAAAAAAAAAAAAATATGAAAGATACATATTTATAGTAAAATTAATAAAAATTTATCCTCCGGGTCATATAGCAAAATTGAAAACATGGCACAGATTGTCAAAAAAGATTTTTAAAATTAAAAAAAAAAAACAATTTGGTATGATTAATTTCATTTATTGAAAAGAAAAACAAGTTTTTACTTCTCATTTGATTTTCTTAGGTTATTTGTTTCAAAAATGCAGATACGTAATTATAATTTAACCATGAAATAAAATCATTCTCTTTAATTTATAAATAATTCAAAAGAATGATATTATTTCATGATTTGAATTTTTAATACTTAGATTTTGATATTAAACAAGCCATTTGACTCATAAAAAAACAACCAAACCAAATTGACTTTTTAATTCTATTTTCTCTGCTGATAACGTAGCACCTGGACATTCATGTATAAGATAAAGTTACATAATTCTGTTCTCTGATTTGTCAACAGAGAAGCTGTCTCAGCTAATCATTGGTTAATCAAATTTTGTATGCATATTAATATCCTTTTGGACTATATACACATCACTAAAAAAAAAATATCTATTTTTCTCTGAATAATAACCATTTATTTTTAGCATCCAATTCATACCCATGAATTTGTAGCAATCATACAGCAAGGCATCAGACTCTTCCTGTCTGATCTTCTGTGAGTGCCACCAATGGGAAGGGGGGGAAATTGAGCAGGAGAGTTAAATATGTAGAGAAATAAGTAGTCGTTCATCTGACAAACTTGTCTTTGCAATTGCAAAGCATTACCAGAATCACGTAGGAACAGTTGTGGAAAAGGAATACATTTTGTAAATAAAGAAAGTCACAGAAAAAATAGCAGTCATTACATTCATATTTAAATTACAAGATGAAAAATAAATGGTAAATTTGACATTTAGAATTTTATTAAACACAATCTTATGTAATTGAAATAATTATAGAAATAATCCAAAATCAAAAACTAAATTGATGAAGCAATTGAAATCAATTTTTGTTAGCAATTTGTTTGACTGAAGAATGATATTAGCCCTGCATTTATCAATAGTCTGATACCATATATAACTATTTATTGATCTGTTCCATTTATTGATTTTGATGAATGTATATTGATCCAGCAGTTTGATTTTTTAATGCTAGAATATTAATTGAATAATTTCCTTTGTTTATGGCATTTTCAGTTTTGATTTGCTCATCCGACCATCTCATCTCCTCTTCATCAAAATGTTTGCTGGTGTATAGAATCAGAAAATAAAGTGACAGGTGACTCTGCATGTTGGTGTCTTATAAGGTGGGTATGTTGTTTTTTTTTTTTTTTGTTTTTTTTTTAAGCATTTCACCCCATGCAAGGCGGAAGTCCTACTAGCACATAGGTGGTACAGTGAATGAGAGCAAGAGTAAAGTGGTGTGTTTGAGGAAAGGAGAAAGAGAAGGACAGGAAACTAGATCAAAGCATTAGAACATCTCTATTGACATATGCATATTTGAAGATTGTAGCTATTAGGGAAGCAACTAAAAGGAAAGGAGTTCCACAGATGGGAAGTGCAAGATAAGAAGGTATTCGAGTAGAAGAGACAGCTACATTTAATAATTTCAACCTAGTAGCATGCTTGAATTCATGCAGTTTGGGAACCAGAGAATGTAGTTCATCAGAGCAGTTGCTGTGAAAATACTTGTAGAAAAGGCAGAGGGAAGCAAAGGTACATGTGTGAGAAAGTGACTGTAGATGAGATGCCAGATCAGGACCCATCATATCCTATTTCCGTCTCTGGATTCTGTTGAGGTCTTGTTACTTTTAGCTTTAATCCAATCTAAACTCTTTGTATTTCACAAACATTTTTTTTTAATTCAGGACACACTTGTAGAATAACTGAAATTCTGGGGCATACTTTAAATTTTAATAAGGAAATCATTAATCATGAAATTTGAAAATAGGAAAATAATACAGAGGTCTCCTGAAATAAGCATTAATTTCTTTTTTTTTTTTTTTTTTTTTTTAGACATTACATTGCTTGGTGTCTTTAACTTTTAAAAAGAAAGATTTTTTTTAAATATAAAAATGATCCATAAATTACTGTTCTGTTAATGTGGGGCACACCTTGATATCTTTCAGGGAACATTGATGTGAATGAAAGCACCAACTGATAAACAAGGATCTGAAATAATAAATGATAAAGCTATAAGTTACAATCTACTCAAAGATTCCTTGAAAGAAGTTAATGGCAAAAGCTTAAAAGCTGACTTCCTCTCTTCATGATGTAGGCAATCATGGCTCTCCACAACTTCCTATCCTTCATAGCTCTTAATAATTCTTCTTTTTGTTATTTCTCCTAAACCTTGTTCCATTTACTCAAGCTTACTAAATAGGTTATACATTGTTTTCCTCTGTCCCACTTGCCTTCTTTACTCATTATGTGCCAAGGAAATTTCAACAGTCAACTTGTGTTAAGAATAAGTTTCCTTCTGGTTTCCATTTTCTCTAAAACTTTATTCTTACTTGTTACTTACATATTCAGTCCTTGGTATCCTCAGTATCCTTCTGTAGAATCACGTTTCCGTTTTTTGAGGTCTCATCATTTTTCAGTGTTAAATTCTTTAATGTCTGTTAAGTGATAATACTAGAATATTGAATAATAAGTAATTTCATTTAATTAATTAGTTAAATATTATTGTGTTTTTATGCTCAGTCAGTAAAGATCCACGGTCATTTTTCAGTAAATTTGCATATTAAGCCCCAGAAACCAATTGTAATGAAAATTTCCATTCTGGTGTAAATGTACATGATTATTCAAAAAATACCAATAAAAGTTTGCAGACAAATATGGTTTAGGAGTTACCATCAATGGTGAGTACTATGCCAACTTGCTGAGGCAGTTATAGCTCATAAATATAACATACTTTAAATAAATATATATATATATATAGTAAGTAATCCAAGTGAACCCTTAGTATAAAATATTAAAACTGATCCACAGAAGAGAGCTCAATATATTTTTATAGAGCAAACATGAATTACTGTAGATAAAATTCAATACCCCATATGATATATAGCCATTTCACCCAGAATGGGCTTGTCTTTTTAAATACATTTACTCTTAGTTGTGAATTTCCCTCCTCTTTCTTCGTATTTACAAAATCATTGATTTATTTCTTTATCTAACTCCTTGGTGTTGACAAGCTGGTTCTGGGTAAAATGGCTCTTTATCCTATGGGGTATTGAATTTTAT
>OZ010605.1:18379358-18729358 GCA_963932145.1 Acanthosepion lycidas
ATATGTCTTCAGATCTCAGTGTCACACTTTCTGTCCTCTGTCAAAACACTCCTCAGATATTTAAATTTCCGCACCTGCTTGATTTAGTAAAAGACCTGTAAATTGTATTTTGGGCTCATCTTTTTGCTGATAACTATGCCTTCTTGTAGTCCCTTCTTCTTGCTCTCCTTCACTACCTTCTGTAGTAGATTTTGTAATTTCCTTCCCGTGTTTGCTATCAGCACTGTGTCATCTGTATATCTTGTTGTTAAGATTGTGGCCACCACTTATGAATCCTGGTAGGATTTTCAGTTTCTCTCAGAATTGCCTTGCTGTATAAGCTGAATAAGCGGTAAAAAATGGCATCCTTGTCTCGGCACTTGGGTAGGTTTTGCAGTGAACCATAGCATTCCTGAATCTTTTGCTGATAGCTATGCAGTCAATTTGGTTTTTAGTTTTTTCTCTTGGACTTCTTCATGTTCGGAATTGTCTCAGATGTTCTTGGAACCATGTGTTGGCTAATTTACCCAGTCATTGGCTGTGTATCATTGGACCCATTTTTCTCCAAGTTCCTTGCAGGTTTCTAGTCTGAATTTGCCAGCTATCTCTCCTGCCTACTTTGGTGTTCAGGTATCCCAAGATAATTATGACTTCTTGTGATTTGCAATGAGACTTGGCATTGTCTAGCATGGAGTAGAAAGATTTGATTTCTTTTACCTTACTTTGTACTGTCAGTGAATACACTATTATGATAGCTATGTTGAAAGGCTTTCCTTTCAGTTTGACTATCAGAATTCTTTCGGATAATTGGTAGTATCCCATAATGCATTTCTTGAATTCTTGATCTATATCAATCCTACTCCTTTATTGTTTTTCTCTCCGCCTGCATATATAATCCTGTGATTGTCAGAAAAATCTCTGTTGTTTGGCCACCTAGTTTCACATACAACTAAGATGTTGATTTTTAGCCTACTCATCTCCTGCTTTACATTTTCTAACTGGCCACAGTTGTTCAATGTCCTAACATTCCATGTCCCTGAGAGTTATTTTTTGTTTGATGTGAGCAGTCGCTGGATAATTGTCCGGTGACACCTGTCGCTCCTTTCCAGGCAAGGGATAGGTTCCGAGGAATTTTATCCCCTTTTACGCCAATTATGCTAACAGTCACTGGATGATGGTCAGGTGACACATGTTGCACATGTCAGTCCTTACCGGGTGAGGAGTTAATTCCCATAGACTTAACCCACTTAACACCATTAGGTTTCATAATGTGTGTGTTATTTGCCATGATATTTCTTGGGATTAATAGTGGAGTGGTTTCTCATTGTCTTCTCCACTGTGGTTTATGGAGACACTATCTCTAGTTAGATGGCTGTTGACTTATCGAGAGTTCTTCTGCCCTTTGTTAGGTCTTATTTTTCATGTCCTACTGTCTTGCTAACAAGCTGCCTCACTCACAAGAACATGGAGTGGGGTAGCTTGTTTAGTCACCAACATACATTTCAACAGTGGAATACTTACCATATATATATATATATATATATATATATATATATATATATATATATATATATATAGATATTAAAACAAGAAAGAAGACCCCCACCAATCTGTTTGTGAGCAAAAGGTTTGTGGGTCAGAGTTAGTAAGGGGGCAGAAGATTGTTAAGGTGAGGAATAGAATTAGATGATTAAGCTTTAAGCTAACCAGTCCAAAAAAAAAAAAAATACTATAAAAGCATTTTATTCTGTAAAGTTATGATGGTGACAATTGAAATTGACAGAATAATTTTTCATATCAGACGATGAAAAGCAAATCTGGGTTCGTGAACAAACAGACAATAGATTAAAAACCAGATTTTAATGATTATTCGATGAAGTCTACTGACATGGAATATTTTTTATATTACAATTATATTAGAAAAGAAAGAAACGAAGCTTCAATTTTTACCTTAGAATAAACTTTATTTTCTAAAGGAATATTATTAAAAGTTTTACATTTGTTGCTATGTTAAATTAGAGTATGTTTAATTATTGAATTTAAAGATTGTAAAATTCCTTCTTATTTTAATAGTGTAAAATTATTTGAAAAATATTTTCTTTACAATAAAAAATTTCAACATGGTTTTAATTTGCATGTTTTATTTTATTTTAAGATTTTCTGTAACAGTAAAGTTACAATATTGACATTTTTGATGTGTAGAAACTAAAAGACAAATTTTAAATAACTGTAGGGAAAATGTTACATAGGCACATGGGAAATTTAGCTGAACTTTTGAAGTTCTCTTTTTTTGGTTAACTTGTTGCTGTTGCTGCTGCTGCTGATAATAATAATAATAATAATAATAATAATTATTTTTTTTTTTTTTTCCTTTAGTACAAACATTATTCAAAAGAACATTTGAAGAACTCCAGACAAGAATTCTTTCCAATTTTTCAATCTTGTGGCAAGAGACCACATGAAAAAGATGATTATTTTCTGTCAAAACATTCAAGGTTATGTGCATGGCTAATTTCCTCTGATTTACTGAATGAAGAAAAGAAAAATTTTTGGTCAATTTACCAATAACGATAGAATTATAGAGAACAGCATTTGTAGCAGTATCATTAGGATGTAGCAGAGAACCTCTATTAATCCCCTGAAAATAGGGACTTATTTCAGGTATTTTGTCCCTATTATCACTTCCAGATATTAAATTCTTGCAACTGTTGCATTTCATTTCCTTAAAAAGTGCATAACAGCAACAACCTGTTAAGTGTAACAGGAACAACTTCTCTGCATTCATTACCATCGTCATCTGTTAAATATCTAAATTTTGCTACCCTGACACTTAAGCCCAGTTAGTTTCTAAATTCTTCAAATCAATACGTTGGCAGGCTCAATTTTAAAACTGATATCATTTTGATTTTTTTGTTCACACTCAAACACTTGATGTATAGAGATATATTGATTTCCACCAAGTTGCCGAAGCTGGCCAAATCTATCCTGATCTGTTTGAAATTTACCAGGTAATACTTACATCATTTTCAATTATTCTGTGCAATATTTGGCCAGTTCTAGAATTGTGTGAGTAGTATGATGCAAAGCTGTGAAGGTTTCATTTGTTAGCTTCCCATTATTCACAGGAATGATATTCCAAGATTGTTGCAGAATATACTGAGAAATATATAAGTGTCATCATTTACTTTAAGTGGATTAGCATATTTATTAAGCTGACAAGCTTTATATGGTGTTTTTAAATTCAGTATTGTCTACCAAGTATAAAATATGTTTATGTATTCAGCAAACTCTACAAAGTTAGGCAAACATTTATTTCTCCAAGGTCAGCAATCCCTGAATAGTGAATTGGTTAAAAATTTGCAAAACTAATTTTGCCTTTCAAAATTAATGGGAGAAAAAGCTTTTGAGGTCAACTTATAGCAATATTTCAAAACTGACTGAGATTCTGGGACATGAAGCTTCTGTAAAGTATAAAATGGGGCAATTTGGATATCATGATTTCTATTATGACAAAATTTTGTGAACATCATGCATTTACTTGCATCTTTTTGATCAAGCCAGTTCTTTCTAATGCATTTTAATATATGAACAGAATCAAATATGAAGAGGTTAGATTTCATAACTGGATGTAGACATACAATTGAATGTTTTGCAAAAGAAACCTATAGCCTTCTTATTTATTGCATTATTATCTGTTATGACTGATATTACTCTAAAGCCTATCTCTTCTAGATCAATTATTACACATTTAACAACGTCAAATAAATTCTCAGCTTTAAGACATTTAGTTGGCACAATATGCACAACATCCTTATATCATGACAATACATTGCTAAGCATAAAAGCAAAAGCACTTGTTACAGACTCATTGCTGTTGTCAGCTAAGCTAACAACATTACCATCTTTATAATCAAAATCAGGTTTTAGGTGAATTACAGTATCTACAAGATATTGTAATGTCTTTTGACTCTAGTAACTTAAACTTATTTTTAATATACATAAGAAAATTGTTATGTTGCTCAACTATAGGATTCATATAGATTGATAAGGTTAGTCTTCTGAGGGCTGAATAACTATGGAAAATTATATATTGTAACACTTCAGGCTTGATCCTGGTTCACGGCAAATGCCAACAAATGTAATGTTTCATCACGGTCAGCCTGGGGTGGATCCTGGTTTGATCAATGGAGTGATCTTTGATCCTGACCTTCCATACCCCATGTTGTGATTGATTTGATTATAAGGAGGCCAAGATTGATTCGTCGCAAGTATCTTCATGTTGGGCTGGTCCAAGTTGAGCAAAGCAATACAATAAAATTGGTTGGTTCAAGGCTGAAGTTGGAGGTTCTTGTGTTTGGCAGGAGTTGTGGAATCTCTCAGCAACCTTTGCCACTTCCCTTATCAACTCTCAACTCTCTGAATGGATTTCGCGCAATCATTTTTATGGGCTCCAACTAGAAACTGGTGCAGGGTAAGATATAGGTTGGGTTTTGGTGAATCCCCTGATTTCCAACAAAAGTCCATTGTTTTTAGTCCTGAGACTAAATTCTTGCAACTGTTGCATTTCATTTTCTTAAAAAGTGCATAACAGCAACAACCTGTTAAGTATAACAGGAACAACTTCTCTGCATTCATTACCTTGATTTAAATTACTTCATGATTTTGGGGAACTTTCCTTCTCTCATGTGAGATGGGTGCCGGCATCGCTCCCCCTGGTTACTTGTACCTTCTCTTATTATCATCTCCCACTAGTGCTTTCCAGTGGGTGTGGCAGCTCCTTTAACCTCCTTAATGTTTTGTCTGTGACTGCTACTCTTCAGTGGGTGCAGGCAGCCCCTCCTCTTTCCTTAATCTCTCTTCTGCGCTTGTCACCTCCAGCATTCGACTGATTAAAAAAAATTATGGTTCCAAATGCTATCATCTCATAAGTGAATTGGCACAACAATTGGCTTTCTCACCTTTGACCCAAGAGACACTTTCCCAGGGAAAATTTTGCAACTCAAATTATGGTGACAATCCCTACGATTGAAGGTCAGCATTCTGCAGGTGTTCAATTTATTGTTTTCCATACTGCCACATTTGTAAAATAAATTCATTTGGTTTAACCTAATTCTCTTCATGTTGATTCAGGCATTGTTTGCTGAAGATCGTCAACACTTGATCTGTTCACACAAACCAAGCATTGCTTTCAGCCGGTCACCTGGTCTATTGTAGAAATCTCGATTCTCTGGGAACCAGTTATTATCGATCTATCGTTCTTGATATTTTTTTTTAACCCTTGTCATGCTAAGTTATTCATCATCATCTCGTTTTCGGTGATATTCCAAGTTGATATCATTATTATTAATTACCAGTAACCCAAATAGTGTTACATTTTAACAGCCTACACTCATTAGAGTAGTTATACAACAATGAAGAATTGTCATCATGTTTATCAACTATAGGATTCATATAGGTTGATAAGGTTAGTCTTCTGATGGTTGATTAACTAGGGACAATTATATATTTGCTGTCTATTAACAGCCTATAACCTCTAGGAGAGTGGTTATACAATAATGAAGAAAAATCATCATTTCTGCTGAATAATCAAACTTACTCTGTGTCATTAATTTTAGCTGCTCATATATAAATTTAACTGCATAAAAATATCTAAATGACTCATCTTGCACTAATAAAAGAAAAGACATCACCAAATGTAATACAGCAATCACACTTTGAGGTTTGGTTTGACATTCTTCTATGTCATTTTTTCCATGTTTTCTATAATAATTTCCATTTGTATTATTTACATGATCAAGAATCTTATACTCCCCTATTGTATTAATTTCCACATCACCACAAAATGCATGGACTGCAAAATCAGGTTCAATTATAACAGATTGATTGATTTTTGAATATGGAAATTTGATGATGCAACACAATAATAATATGAGTCTCTATCTATTCCAGTAATTTCTTTCAAGAAAATTTAATTTTCTCTCTACATCATTAATGTTGTGGAATTTCCTCTGCTGTTTGTATTCCAAGTCATCAGCAATACTTTGATCTAAAGCTCTTTTAAGGGTAGAATTCCACAGTTGAATTTTTCTAGACTCTGGTGACTCTCTAGAGGGGGTCAGTGAAGACAGATATGGGGACAGTTTGTTAAAATTCTAATCTAAGGATTAGACCTACATGAAGAATTGCTAGCACTAATTGTGGTACCAGTTTTCTTATTGAATACTGATGTTTGTTGCCTTATGTCCTCAGGTCGAAAATGCAGTTCCCATACCTAAAAAAATGAATTAAAAGGGGCAATTAAACCCTACTTAAAATGCTTGTCAAAATCTAAGATGGTACAAAAAAAAAAAACTACAACAACATGAGGGAAAGTTCCAGATGTATTGGGGGGAAAATTTTATTTAAAAAATATTGTTCATATTTTTATGGAAAATTTCATTTTATCAATTGAGATAAAATAATGAGCTTTGTAGGTGTTCTAAAATTCAGTACCAAAATTCAAAACCATTTCGTTAGAAATACTAAACAAAGGCAAAATCATATTTTTAAACTTAGGTAACTTTTAAGTTTACACATGTGTATTTTTTAATGTTTTTATGGAAATATTTTTTTTTTTTTTACAAATAAAAATGTAAATGTTTGTTTTTAAAAGTTTATTAGAAATTATTATAAAAATAAAAATATTTGTATGGAAAATTTTTATTAAAAAATGATGAGTTTAATAAATAATTTCATCCACAAAATTCAAATTTTTTACTTTTAATGGTCGAGGGCGCTTCATTACTTTGTTTTAATGTATCGTGAATTAAAGTTATGAAATTAATTTAATCATTAAGTTTTAATGCTTTTACAAATAATATAAAAGAAATTACTCACTTTACCATTTTTGCTTGGTATAAAATTTTCTCTTTTGATAGCATGTATCCATGCATCTGATAAATAAATCCTTCTCTTTTGGAAATGAAAATATGTTCACTTTTGGTCCATTTTGATAATTTCCTTTGCATTTTGGGAAAGCGCAACGATACAGCATTTTTTTGGTAAATTATTTCAGTGAAAATATTTACAAAACAAATAAAAAAATGAAGTCGAGTCAAGAAATCTCAAACAGTGAAAACAAAGGAAAGTATTTCTCTGAATTTATATTACAGATAGTAATGTTAGCAAATAAGCCCTGCCCATCAAACAGGCCTTCTATCTAGGTGGTGTTGCACCATACCCATGAATAACGGAAGATTAAGAAATGAAAGATTGTTATATTTGTGTAACTGCTGCAAGGATTTATCATCCATACTTAAGGATTTATTATCTATATTAGATATATATGATACACACCTGTGAAGAGTATAATTAAATTCTCTTGGCTCAACAACACATTTAAGTATAAACAGAAAATTTTAAAAATAAAATCTCTCCACATAGCTTGTCAATGAATTTAATCAAACAAGATCTTATTTAATCTTAGCGAATTCATTATTTAGAATAATAAATAATTCGGGAGAAGAAATTTTAGCAGAAAAATAAAAAAAAACTCTATTTTGTTGTGTTCTCTCAAGAATTAAAATATAAATATTTCAGAGAAAAAAATAAAAATGAGAAAGATTTACTTACGTGAAAGTTCAGGACCAAATCTGATATATGCAATGGATTTTTCAACGTCTCCATTGAAAGAAAAAATGGTGGAAAGGACTTCACGTTTCGTTAGGTCATATAATTGTGCAATATCCTATAAATACAAATGGAAAAAAAAAAAAAAAAAAAAAAATGGTGATATGAACAGATCTATTTCTGGTATTTGGCAATTTTGAAATATTGATATTTTTTTTTAAATCACCTCACCCCAAACAAGGCGGGAATGCCACTAGTATGCAGGGAGTTACAGTGAGTGAAAGTGAGAGAAAAGATTGGGTATAGGAGGGTGTTGAGGAAAGCATAAAAGATGAATGGCGATTGACAGTGCATTTAAATTTTTTAAGGTTGTAGTTACCACGGGAGCAAGTAAACGTGAGGGAGTTCCACAGGCAGGAAATGCAAGAAAAGAAACTGTCGGAGTAGAAGTAGCAGTTACATTTAACTAGAGACCACCAAGAGATTGCTGGAAAAATGAGCATAGCATTATAAAAACAGCCTTAAATTTGACAAAAACAATTTTTTATTGTCTAAATGTTTATGATGTTATCAAGAGGAAAGATCAAAGTATTTTTCTGATTATTTTTTTTTTACATTTTTCAATCATTCCTAGCATGTCTAAAATTTTCATTAAAAATCATTTTTTTTTATTCAGGAAAATTGACACAAAATCGATTGTCAGCCATTTTTTTTTCAATTTCGTAGACAAAAGTGATTTTTTTCCATTTAAAATTCTGTCCAAAATCAATTATAATTATTTTCAGAAAATTAGAAATTATAAAGTTTATTTAATATATTTGAAAACAAACATTACTTACTATCCGTGCCGAAAAAAATGTGGTTTAAAATAAGGGAAAGCCAGTCTTAACAGCAGTGACGATTGACATGTGTGATAAGTGATGATTTCATCATGTATTGACAGCTTATGTGTGGAAAAGTTATCATATGGAAGTACAGAACTGACATGAATTAGCTTATTTACCTTGCTATTTTTAAGGAAAAGTTTCAGCACTCTAATTTTTTTTGGTTTGTTGGTACTTAGCTTTCCACCTTTATGTTTACGATGCTTTATGAAAAAATATAATACTACAAAATTTTTTTAAAATAAGACTGTTGAGAGTGAGATAAAATTTCATAAGAAAGGTACCTAATTAATTAGGTACCTTTCTTATAAAATTTTATCATAAGTGTACATAATATATTAAATTTTTATGTACATTTATTACATTTTACGGTATTACTTGTATTTCCACTCTTTTTGCTAATTTTGATATTTCGTTTATGGAAAAAGGACATAACTGAGATAATATAAAAATAAGACCATATAAATTACATAAGATAGGTATATGACACTTTGTAGGTACCCTTACCAGTTGAAATATTACACATTTTTTTTCTGGTTTGTTAATTTTTCCTCTAATTTTTTTAATCCTAAATTATATGACAGTATTGAAAACAGCAGGAACAACGTTTATATGCCAATGTAAACCATGTGACGGTTTATTGTTTTCATTGTGTTTTCGGTCTTCCATAGATTTGAATTACAGTCATTTTATGGACACATAAAATCATGTTATATTAGACTTTTTTATCTAGTTGGGGTCTGCTGATTGTAATCAGCTTTACAATTTATAATCTGTACTACGGATAAATCTACTTGATAATGCCATCAACTAAACTGTACACCATTTTCATTAATTTTAGAATATTTAACAATTTTAATGTAAAAATAATAAAATAATTTAAGAAATAACAAATAATTGTGGTAAAAACTTATTTTTCATCAAAAAAAGTTTTTTGCTTTCAGACAATATTATCCATATTCATAAAAGCAACTAAAAGTTTTTGAAATTAAATAATATCTTTGTTTTATTGAGTTTTGTATGTTACAATTCAGAGCTGATTTTAAGGTAGAGAAGGTCAACTAAAAAAACAAGCAAAACATGATTTACTTTCCTTAAAGCCTGGTGCATGTAACTAATCACTATAAGTGTACACATTTGAATTCCTAGAGTTTTCGTTAGTTAGGCTGGGGGGGTGGTGGTAATAAATATAAAAAAAATTTTTTCACCCTGACTTTAAAAAAAAAATAAACATATTTATAATAATTTTCATCATTTGTGAATAGTTTCTGAAAGTTTCATTAAAATCTGACTATTATTTTTATTTTTACAAGATTTTCAAAATTAATGTCTGTCATTAAAGAAAAAAAAAAAAAAAAATGAACTAAAATTTTCTGTTATTTACTAGGACATCTTCTGATGAAGAGAAACAAAGTTTTTTAGTCCAAAGTTCGAATGTTCTAAAAAAAAAAAAAAAAAAAGACAGAAAAATTTTAAAAGATAATTAAAAATTACTTTGTTCTTTCCTCTTAATAGTAACATAAACATTTTGATGATAAAATTTTGTTTTCATCAAGTTTATGCCGTTTTTATTATGCTATGCTCATTTTCCAGCAATCTCACAGTAGTGCCTACATTTAACTATTTCAACAGTAAAATGGTGGGATCTAGGTGCCAATCTTGGTAGTACACCTAAATTCATGTAGTCGGGGTACCAAGGGTAAAAAGCTCATCAGAACAGTTGCCATGAAAATATTTGTAGAAATCAGTGACAAAGTGACTGAAGTTGAGATGCCAAGTCAGGATCGATTGCATTGTAGATCATTCTTTAGATTTTGTCAAGAACCTCGAGATGAAAAATAACAAAAAATTCAACCAGTAGACATTTTGTAAACACTTCTTGCAAAACAATTTGTAACTAGTAAGTTCAATCCTCATTAAGTGCTCAATGAATCTGGCCTTGTGCCAGACTAAGCTTATGTATCCGAAGAGCAATATTTAACAAACAGATCATGCAAAAATATTTGTATCTGCAGCAGGTTCCATAAAAGAAAAATAGCTAAAGTGCCTTCCAAAAGCTAAGCAAAGTAACAGGAAAAAGGAAATTTTCATTAGAAACAAAAAAAAGAGTACTCAACTGCTATATAATATCAATCCTTCTAAATGGCAGTGAATGCTAGACAATTTTCTCACCAGTGAAGAGAAAACTTAAAGCAACAGAAATGTGGTTCTACAAAAGGATGCTCAGAATGCTTATACTTAGAATAAGAAAGAGAAAATTTACAATTCTAAGATATATAATGAGGAAAGAAAGCTTGGAGAATTTGACACTCAAAGGATATATTGAAGACAAAAAGGAAAAAGTATCCTACCTAACAAGCTTGTGTAAATGGATAGAAGAACAAGCAGAGGGAGGGATAGTAAAAAGACAAACACTGCTAAAAGCTATGCAGGATAGGAAGATGCAGAGAGCCATGATTAGCCATGTCCTGAAGGTTGGTTTATTTTAACTACACATCAACCTCTATGAATGATTTAATGCCAAAATCTAAATATTTTGAACACAATTTTATGGCTCCAATTAGAGATAGAATGTATTGCTGGTCATTTTGCTATAAATATGCATTGTTGGTAATTTTACTATAAAAATGTATTTTTATACTTTCATAGTGTTTAGAGGTTCACTATTTGCTCATAGCAGGGATCCTAACAGGTGTGACCATCCCGGGTCAAGGTGCACCCGTTTCATGCACCTCAAAAACTCCAATCCCAATTAGAGGACTTGCTGCTGGATGTAGTTTATCATCATACTCAGGACAATGTCTTGAAGGAGCACAGGACATAGAAGAAGTGGTTTCCATCATGAGACAGGTAGCGGCAAGTAGATTCTTGGAGAGGATTGACAGGGGTCAGTTGTTGACACTGGACCTGGTTTGGAGTCATAAAAGTCGAGGAGAAAGTGAAAAAGTGTTTCATTATTCATCAGGTTAATTAGATCCAGTACCTGAATTTTAATTCCAGAATCTTGGCTAATTCAATCTGTTTTTAACATAGGGAAATCTGCTAAGATTTAGCATAATTGGTAAACCACTGCACCTGCCTGATACCCACTGCCCAGTAGAGGTGTGGGTTTTGTTAGGTGAATGATTTTGGGAAAAAGATTCCCCAACTAAAAGTACCCACCAGCTGAAATATGAAAGATTTTTGGAGGGCCATTTTAAAATCCAGAGACTAGGCCAGGAGGCCATGTGTTTTTTGAGAAATGTTTGTAAACAAAGAAAACCTTGTGAAAATGAAATTAATGAAATGATTTTGTTGGGCAATTAGCTTGTCAAGAGAAGTCTATAAATAGAAAGCCATTTTAAATTAAGTAGTTGGTGATTTAAAGAAAAATGCCAGCTGGTGTTTGATGCTAGTAGGAGGAAAAAAAATGGAATTGTTGATTCTGGATAATTTTACCAAACTAGCTTGAACTGGTGCAGAGCAGTTCTCTCCATTACTTTCTACCATCACTCAGTTAAGTACCATACGTGATACATGCTATGGGGATCATGTCTCTTTTGATTCATGACTGACTAGACAGAAAATTCTCCTATGGTAGGTTGCCATTTCTTTTTACAGTATACTGGTTGCCACCCAAGGTTATAGGACTCAGTCTCCCTGCTATTCAATGCATACCTGGAGGGAGATGGATATTTGCGTGTATGTCAATGTAACAAACCTGACTGGAATTAAAACTTAAACCAGTTTCATTAAAATCCGACTATTATTTTTATTTTTACAAGATTTTCAAAATTAATGTCTGTCATTAAAGAAAAAAAAAATGAACTAAAATTTTCTGTTATTTACTAGGACATCTTCTGATGAAGAGAAACAAAGTTTTTTAATCCAAAGTTCGAATGTTCTAAAAAAAAAAAAAAAAAAGACAGAAAAATTTTAAAAGATAATTAAAAATTACTTTGTTCTTTCCTCTTAATAGTAACATAAACATTTTGATGATAAAAATTAAACTGTTAGAAAGGCAAACACTTTCACCAAACTAACCAAATACAGAAAAAAAATTATTTAAATTTGTAGTTTGTATAAAAGACAAATAACCTACCTACCTCAGTCAAGAATCATAGCTTTCGTTGTTTTACTGTTGAACTAGCTAAATGTGGCTGTAAAATCTTTTCTAATAGTGTCCTTTCTTGCACTTCTCATCTGTGGAACTCTCTTACAGTTTCTTTCTTCCCTGCAATCTTTGTTCTTCAAAATTTAAATGCAACATCAATTACCATATACTGTCTTCTTGAATCCTGTTATTTTATTGTGCTATCTCCCCACTAAAGTCTTCACATTCTCTTTCACTCTCAGTAACCATTTGCATCTTAGTGACATTATCGCCATCTGTTTTCCTGAATCCTGTTATTTTATTGTCCTCTGTCCTCATTAACGTCATCTCATTCTCTTTCACTCTTACCCCTGGTGTCTGAGTGACATTAACACCTTGCTTGGGGTGAAATAATTAAAGAAAATAGAGCCTACAATCTTATACCAGTTAATTTTGAACACCATAATCTTCTCAATAGCTGTCTTGCTATATAACCCATAGCCCAGGGGAGAAAAGATGGGTACATACCTTTTCCAAGGGTATTAGTACAAAAGTGATTGTAATAAATTCAACTGGAATTTGAACTAATCTCACTAATTTATTGTTCCAATCCACTATACTACCTGCATATCCATTAGGATAAGACAAAATGGTATTTACTGTTTTTTTTTTTATATAAAATCTACTATTCCCAATCTAAACTCTAATTGTCAGTTCATGATTTCTGATGTTTCGTCTCAGTGAAAGACCTCTTCAGGATCAAGCTAACACACTTAAGGATGAGGAGGACCAGTGTCTTCAAACTCCATCAGGCCATCCTTGAGGCAATCTACTGCCTGTTTCAGCCTCAAGGATGGCCTGAGCAGGGATAGTGTTATATTTCTGACCCTGTAAGAAATGTGGTTCTACAGAAAGATGCTGAGAATACTATTAAATGAACATATGAGCAATGACAACAAAAAGAACACATATACTTAACATCAGGAAGAGTCAGTTGAAATCTCTGGAACACATAATAAGGCTTGGAAAATTTGATACTGACAGGACAGACTGAATGTAAAAGGGCTAGAGTAAATTAATGCATAATCTACTGGGCAATTTTGAGCAAATGGATGATAGAGAAGGATTTGAGAGATATGGCAAAAAGACAAACATTATTAAGAACTACAAAGGACAGGAAATTGTGGAGATCCATGATCGCCAATGTCCTAAAGGAACATGGCACATAAAAGAAGTATCATGTGCTCATTAGTGCTCAATTAATGTGGCCTTGTTCCAGAAATGTTTAATAATCTTGCAAACCAATTTCCTCACTTATTACCCAGCTCTGGAGACTTTGCATGGGTTCGAGTTATCCTGACCAAAAAACTGACCACATACATACTTCAGTAAGTTATATAAGCTAAGAGTCTACCATTGCAAAATTTAATCTGAGAATGGTTAGGATACCATGGTAAAGGCAAAAAGACAAAATAAAGATAGTTAAAACAAAGTATTCACAACTCATCATAAAAGACGAAGACAATCTAAAAGATTTATGGAAATATTCTTGTGAGTGAGTTGATATTCTCTGAAAATGAGGGACTTCAAAATAGCATTCTCCACAGAGGAAAGAAAGTGAATTCACTCCAACACTGTAAATCATGACATGCAGTCCACCATAGATCGTTGCCAGCTGCAAGAAGCACACTGCTGATCACTTCAAGCAAATCTTTAAACACAGACTGAACTCATGAATATACATCATTAATAGTATTACAAGAACTGTTCTCATGCATGTGCACTTTTTTCGATGGCCATTTATATTTTAAGCATACAAAGCATTGTACTCATTTAGCTTCAGGTAATTCATTACAACATAATCAACAAGAATTGATCTGGAATACATAAATTCTCCCAAATATAAGATAGTCTTTTACTATGTCAAGGGAGAAAAGATTTTACAAATTTTCTTTTGAGGGGAATTATATGTTAAATTTGATCTTATGACAAAAACATAAACACTAGTGAACCTATGCATTTTTTTTTTTTTTTTGCAATTGTAAACACATTGAGAAAATCAAAATCTTACTGAAATAATTGCTTCGTATTTACTTAGTTTCTCCTGGGCTTTTGCTGGGCTGACAACTTCTGGAAAGAAGAGTGAGAGAAAATAAATTTTTTTATTAAATTTTAATAATAAAAATACAAGTATGTAAGAAAATTTTGCATTTTGTAAACTTGGTCAAGACTAAAAATTTCTCTCAGGTAGCAAGTAAATAGGGAGGGACATAACAAAGTGTGAAGTGGGGTGGAGAAATTAGAAAATCAATGCAAAGGTTTGTCTCGATAGATCAGTTTTTTTGATTGATGAGTGAATTCAATCCTCACTGGGTCCTCCATACTTTTGGCCTTGTGCCACAGCTAAGCTGCACTTATAAGACTTTGAAGAAATAAAACATACTAAAAATAAATGTCCTTCATTGTCTTACAGTAAAATGCTTTAATAAAATCAAAAACATCAATGAACATTTGCCAATGTTATAATGTAATAACATTTTTTCCTTTCGTAATTTAGCCAATTTACATGATTATTCCGCATTTTTGTGTATTTTAATCGCCATCATAACTTGTATCTAGTGTATTTAATTAGTCTATTTTTTTTATCATTTTATATTGTTGGCATGTTGTTATTTTTCTTTTTCTTTGATTTTTCATCAGTTTTGAGCTCGATATATACGTCTTTCATTCATATTTAAATATTATTATTATTTTTTTCTTTTAACGGTTATAAGCATGAAATAAATAGTAAGGTAGATCGTTCCCCATTCCTTTCATAATTTAGCTTATTTACACAAGTATTTCATAGTTTATTCTATTTTGACTGACTTCATAATTTGTAAATAGTGTTTAATTAGTCTATTTTAATGAACATTGTTGTGTGTTTTATTCTTTGCATTATTTGTGTATAATTAAGACACAACATGCTTATGGAGACCAAAATAATTATTTGAAAACTTGAGAATATGTCCTTTAAAAAATTAATTGACCTGTAATAATGTTAAGGATCAGTTTAAACAATATTTATAAAAACGTGACAGTAGGGGTGAGTTTTCCTTTTTTTTTCTTTTCCCCTGCCCAGACAATTACTAATAGTTGACTTCAATAATCATTCAAATGATATAATGTTTACAAGTAGTTTTAAGTTATAGAATTTTATAGTAGAAATTGACAAATCAAAACTAAATTTTTAAAGTAAAGCATCAAACCTTACTTGGGAAATCACATAGCAGGTTAAGTTTAAGAACGTTAAAATACCTCTTCGGTTATTCACTGAAGCTCCTGTCCACAGGAAAATAAAGAAAGAAAGAAAAGAAGCCAGACCCTCCATGGATCATTTAAAAGTCAATATGCGCAGTGAATTGGTTGTAACAATCATCCAACCGGGTGAGCGAAAAATAGGGTCTATTTTTGTCCAATTTATTAAAAAGGCCAGTGTCTCTGCTAGTGTTTCATTGCGGGGGGAAATCAGGTAAGGATCTCCCCTGAATGGGTCGGCTTGGTGATGGGGTGTATGATGTAGAAAGACCTGAAATTTTCTGATGAACCAAGTTCATCAGGGAGTTTCAGGTCTTTTGGCAGAAAAACAGTTCTTTAGAGTCCAAGAGTAATTCCATTAAAAAGCAAATACTTCCTTTTTTGTTTTGTTTTGTTTCATAAAGCAATTAAACCAATTAAAATGAATCTAAATCAAAAACACTTCAAGTGTAAAATAGTTTAGGACATAAAGAAAGGCAGATACGAGTTTGGTTCATATTTAATGTTATATATTATCTGCAGATGTATGTTTGGAAATTGTTTACCATACTGATTTGATCACATTTTTATTTTTATTGTTAAAGGTTTTAGTTGACGCAAAGTCAGATAACATTTTAATATTAGTAATAAACTCATACATTTATTTTAATAGTTGTGTGGGAAATTTTGTTCATTTGAAATTTTCTCATGGCTTCCTGGACTATAAGCAAGAAGCTGACTATTCTTCAGCAGACAAGGGCAACTGGCAGACTTTTTGATTGAGAACGAAAGAGTGAAGAAATATTAAGAAAGGAAGGAAGGAATGAACAGGATATATGAAGAAAAACAGATGAGTGAAGAAATATGAAAGAAAGGTACGAAAGAAAAAAGAAAGAAAAGAGAAATATTAAAAAATAAAGTAGAAATGGAAAGAAAGAAAGAAAAATGAAAGATAAGGGAAATGTGAAAGAAAGATATGAAGAGGAAATACTAAAGAAAGAAAAGCGAAATATTAAAGAAGGAAGAAAGAAAAGATGAAGAAATATTAAGAAACAAAGAAAAATGAAAGAAAAAGGAACTGCGAATGAAAGACTGGAAGGGGGAGATACTAAAAAAGAAAGAAAAGTAAAATATCAAGAAAGAAGGAAAGAAGAAGAAATATTAAGAAAGAAGGAAAGAAAGAAATAAACATGAAAGAGTGAGGAAATATGAATGAAACAAAGGATGTAAGAGAAATATTAAGAAAGAAAAAAAAAAGGAAAGACAGAGTGACAAATATCAAAGATAGAATAGACAGATATTAAGAGACAAGCTTGTTTAGACATTGAGGCAACAATCCAAGATTAACCCTTTGAGCCCTGATCACGTGTTAGGGAAAAATGACATAATGCCCAGTCACCAGTTGTAACTATTTTTGAATCTACTGTGAAACATTACATACCAATTATTTGCAAATTTTGACTCAGGTGCTCAGGCAGAAGGGTAAAATTGTTCAGGAACGCAGGGCTCAAAGAGTTAATGGTCAGACATAGAAATAAACAGATTTTCAGGTATTAACTTTTTTATCATTCAATTTAGGTCAGTCCGGCAGCCATTAAAAATGCATACATCTTTTGGGCTAATACGGTTTAAAGAGATTTGAGACATTTTGTGGACTACACAGAACTCAATTGAATTAATTACTGAATTAGCCAACCTGTGTTTTCATTTGGCCCTTCTTCAGGGACAGAATCTGTAACAAACTTTGCTGGATTCAGGTTCTTGTGAGATGAAGTCGGAGTGGTAGAACAGCGACCTTTTAGAAGAGAAATCATAATGAGGAAAGATTAAGGAACAACAACATCAAAAACATTATAAAGAACAAAGAATCAGAAAAGAAACGTTTTCAGGTAACCAAAAAAGTTCCTTTTGACGTTTATATTTTGATAGACTTCCAAGAAAAAATATCTTTGAATAATTCAAGAGATTTAAACTTTGATTATAAAACAAAAACAACATATTTATTGCTATTTTATTACTTCAAATGTTATTTTTAGTGGATACCCATATTTGAGTAGATTCTCCATATTGGTTCCAATTTTGGAAGGAATGACTGCAAAAACATTCATCCCCACCTCCCCAAATTTATAGACAAAACATGCAGATGCATGCTGGGAGTTCTTCCTAGCCAATCAGTCACTTTTTGGTCTCATACACCATTTTTTTTTGTTCTTGTCATAAAGTCAGAACACTGAGATCCCTTGTCTGTATCTCCCTTCGTGTGTTAACACCATTTGTAGTTTGTGAACTTTTTGTCTTATTACTGCTGCTTTGCATACTTTTGTCTTTGTAGCGGTTTCTGTGTGTATACATGAAGAAATACGTGAATCTTCAAACACAGCTCTACAATAATTTTTTATTCATTTGAGGATTATTTTTCTTTCAAATTGAAAGAAACGGATTAGAAAGATTCTTTGCAAACAACTTCACACTAAATATTTTGTGTATCTTTTTTCTTTTACTGTACAACCAATGCATTAGTACAGCAAAAACAGAAAGCGCCTACATGTGTTAGGATGTATGTGACATGGATTTACATTATTTTATCTGTGCGTATAAAGTATAGCAGTCAGTTGCATGAGGATGATGAATTGCATATAATACGTTGCATGATATAGTGGTATATAAAATACTAGCAGTTGAGCCCGGCGTTGCCCGGGGATGTAACAGTAAGAGATTGATCAAGTATCGACCATCATAAAGACTGAAAAATAAAATTGACAAAGATTATTGTTTAAGGTTGACGGACACGCATGTCTTAATTAGTTTTTTTTTTTTTACTAATTGGTCAAACCCAAACTCAAACAAAAACATTGTTTTCAATCGTTATGAGTCTACCGATTGGATAGAATTTTATTATAAACAATTGTCTTGTAAATGGAATTTTTAAAGCATTCTGAATGTAAAAATAAAGAAAAAAGTGTGCAAGACAATAAGAAACACTACCTGCCAAAAAAAAAAGTGAAGTTTTGTTGAAATCGGTTGAAAAATGTAGGAAATCCGATCCCATATATAAATGAACACAGACACACACTCACAAACAACCTGGGTTTTAGAAGTATAACTCGATATGAGTTGTCCCCCTTTAATTAATGCCTCTTAATCGTGTTTTCAAATTGATTTTGTGCAAAAACAATTGCGCTTTTCCAATTTTTGGTGCAGTCAGAACCACCGCAAGGTAATTTTACGTAGTCCTGTGAAGTTTTGTTGAAATTGGTTGAAAAATGTAGGAAATCCGATCCCATATATAAACGAACACAGACACACACTCACAAACAACCTGGGTTTTAGAAGTATAACTCGATGAGTTGTCCCCCTTTAATTAATGCCTCTTAATCGTGTTTTCAAATTGATTTTGTGCAAAAACAATTGCGCTTTTCCAATTTTTGGTGCTGTCAGAACCACCGCAAGGTAATTTTACGTAGTCCTAGGAAGTTTTGTTGAAATCGGTTGAAAAATGTAGGAAATCCGATCCAATATATAAACGTACAAACACACACAACCTGGGTTTTATAATAAGTAAGATCTTTGAGAATGCATGTTTGTGATTCCTTTATTTCAGCTAGACTGCTCCGTCCATGTATTAAGGTGTTATTATATTATGAATATAATAATGTTTAGAATTGGGAAATATAAACTGGAAATATTCTTTCGTGCATTATAACTATACATATTACTTGAATTATATATATATCAGCTATCCTCACCTCTACCAAATATCGAAACAATAGAAACCAATCAGGAAATTACAAATGTAACAAACCTCGTTGCTTACATAATAGCTAATATATTTTCTGTACCCAACACCAATATCAAGATACAGCAACCTAACCTCACCTGCGATAGCCATAACGTAATTTATTATTTATTCTGCACCTTATGTCCTAATAGTGGATATATTGGTGAGTCTGGAAATAATTTTAGATTTCGTTTCAATAATCATAAACAAACCATACGTAAAAACAATCCTTATTCCCCCATAGCTAAACACTTTAATCAATCAGGACATTCATTAGAAAACTGCAAATGTTTATTGATAGATTCCGATTTTAGTTCCACATATGCACGCAGAAAAAAAGAAACATATTGGATTTTAAAATTAAATACACATAAACTAGGGCTGAACAGACACTTGGGTGTTTTAAATCTTTATAAATATTTCAATAGTTAAGCAATTTTTTTAGATATAGTTAAAAAAAATTTTTAAAACAACATTTACAATATTTATGACAGTTAGATTTAAGTTAGGAATATCCAAACAGTGATGTTCCATATCACGTGACGTCCGCTACTTGCTAACAAACAGTAATTTTAATTTATTTATAACAAACAGTTATTTCTGATGAAAGATTGAGGACAATTTGAAATATCAAATATATATATAAATAAATAAATATTTTCATAAAATAAAACAATTTTTTTTAATTTGCAACTTTTTCTATATATATATATATATATAAACTATTTACATTATTTGGACTACTGTCCTCATCTTTGTTGCTATATTTATCACAATGTTTCAGTCATTGTACGCTCGGGCCTTCTTCAGGTGATTGGAATGTCAAACTGAACTCTTTATTTCGCTCGCTGGGGTTGACTGTTCTAGTTCCACGTGCCATATCTAATGGATATCAGTTATCTCCTGTTAATTCCCCTCTCGAAGTTCTTACTCAGGATGATCCAATGGAAATGGTAACAATATGGATGATCATGGCTTTGCACAACATCCTGTCCTTTGTAACTTTTAGTCAGTTTTGTTTTGTTATGCCTCCTAATCATTGTTCTGCAATTTATTTAAATAAGTTCGTTATGTAGGTTATTCACTGCTTTTCCCTCGTGAGTTCAAGATGTCCTGTCAGTGGCAAATTCTGCATACCTTCTTTTCTCATGTGCCATAGGAATTTCAACTGTCTCTTCCTGATTCTAAGTGTGCTTTTTGTTTCCATTTTCCCCAAAATTTTGATGTTGCTCACATGTTCAGTCAACAGTATTCTCAGCATCCTTCTGTAGAACAACATTTCTGTTGTGTAAGTAAATTAATAGGTAATGTCTTACAATCAAATAAGGTCAAAACCATTAGTTCCCGTTTGAAGAGGTTAAGGCCAGATGAACCTAGTAAGCAATTATGTGGGTAACCATAAAAGAATGCCAGATACCCTAAGCAGTACTAAAAATAAGAACTAGAAGATACATCCCTAGGCATGTGCAGTGAAACAAAAATAGTCTAACCCCATAGATTGAATAAAGGGTCCAGTTTGAAATTCCCTGTAGGTTACTGAATCAACATACACCTGATGAAGGCCAGAGGGCACAATGATTGAAATATTGTTATAACAACAATAAAGATGAAGACAATAGTGAGGGGGTGAGAGAAATTAGACCAATTTGACCCCAAATCAAGAGATCATCCGGGAAGGGGTTGCTGGTGAGGTGATTTCTAATCACACTCCCAATCAAAAATTCATTTTTTTGGGAAAGGGGGGGGGGGTCCAATCGCACTCAAAATCAATAAATCACTTACAAAGAGTGATTTCATATCACACCCAAAAATATTTGGGGTGAAAGATTCCAGAGCATGTCCAAAATATGAATATCCTTTGTGTTGTAATTACAAACTTAAAAAGAAGATATTTTATGAAAACATAATTTCCATAGAATTATCCATTTTGAAAACCTGATCAGAGAAGATATTAGGTTGGTGCAAAAATAATATTGTTTTCTCACACAGTAACATATGTGAGAAAACGATATTATTTTTGCACCAACCTAATAAATGTTAAACAAAAACATATCTGGGGCAGGGGGGGTTGGTATAGAAATAAAGATGTGCTTACCTACTATGAAATAGAGAAAATTTACCTACCGAAACTTTTCTCTACTTTCTTTATATGTCTTCGATGTTGCAGTCGAGATCTTCTATCCTCTAAGATACTAACTGATTCATCTTGATCCATTTCTTCCTCTGAATGAGATACATTTTCCTGAAGAAAATAAAAGAAAAAAAAAGTGCTGATAAAATCATACTACTTATTATAAAACCCAGGTTGTATGTATGTGAGTGTTTGTTTATATATTGGATTGGATTTCCTACATTTTTCAACTGATTTCAACAAAACTTCACAGGACTACGTAAAATTACCTTGCGGTGGTTCTGACAGTGCCAAAAATTGAAAAAACACAATTGTTTTTGCACGAAATCAGTTTGAAAACACGATTAAGAGGCATCGCTGTTTCGAGAATGAAAGGGGGACAACCCATATCGAGTTATACTTATTATAAAACCCAGGTTGTTTGTGTGTGTGTGTTTGTTTACAGTTATTTTCCAAGCGTAGCTTAGATGTGGCACAAGGCCGAAAGTATGGGGCATCTAGTGAGGATCAAACTCACTTTTCAGTTGTAACTGATCTAGCAAGACAAGCTTGATAACCATTACACCACGCTGAGGTGCCCAGTGTGTGTTCGTTTATATATGGGATCGGATTTCCTACATTTTTCAACCGATTTCAACAAAACTTCACTTTCTTTTGGCTGGTAGTGTTTCTTATTGTCTTGCACACTTTTTTCTTTATTTTTACATTCAGAATGCTTTAAAAATTCCATTTACAAGACAATTGTTTAAAATAAAATTGAAAAATTCTATTCAATCGGTAGACTCATAACGATTGAAAACAATGTTTTTGTTTGAGTTTGACCAATTCGTAAAAAAATAAAAAATAAAAAAACAAAACAAAAACTAATTAAGACATGCGTGTCCGTCAACCTTAAACAATAATCTTTGTCAATTTTATTTTTCAGTCTTTATGATGGTCGATACTTGATCTATCTCTTACTGTTACATCCCCGGGCAATGCCGGGCTCTACTGCTAGTCTTTAATATTTTTGACCTGCTCTCCATCACTTGATTTTTTTTATAATCATTTCACCCAAGAAAGACACTAAAGCCACTCTGTGAAAGAAACTATGACACCATTAGTAAGGAGAAAAGACAATAAAAGTAAAAAACAGGGTTCAAGAAGAGACAGAAGACAACAATTGATGTTGCTTTTAAGTTTTTCTAGTTGACAAGAAAGCAAGAAGCCAGAAGAAAACTCTCCAAGTAAGAAGTATGAGAGAATAAATTATTATTGTCCCAGGACAATAGTCTAGTGCAGTGTTTCTCAACCTTTTTTTTTTACTTCAGGGCGCACTTGTAGAATAACTAAAACTGGTGTGCACTTTCAATTATAATAAGGAAAAAATTAGTCATGAAATTTGAAAATAATGAAGAAGTTTCCTGAAATAAGCATTTATTTTTAAAACATTATATTTTTTTTTTAGACATGCTTGAGTGAAACATGTGCTTGATGTGTCTTGGTAACTCTTTGAATGATAGGCCTTAGATATTATCCCTTGAGAAAAGCAAAAAAGGAAAGGTTTATCCTCTCTTTATTAAAGATTAAGAAATTTAACATCCAGTTTAAAATATCAAATAGCAAAGACTTGACTTAAATAAAGAAGTCATGAGCTTGTGCTTTTTTATAAATAACAATTTTTAAATATAAAAATCTATATAATAAATGTGAAAATGTCTGTGTGTGCATCACACTTTTTCAACTTTAATCCTAGAGGCCGTAGCACAACATATACCATTTTGGAATCACACTGACTCCGTTTAGCAAATTAAAAACATTCCAAGCTGGATCCAGACCTGTAATCCTGAAATTTTGTATTTCCAAGTTTTCATTACTGTGATTATTTCAGCAAGTTTTTTATGTCACTTTTTGCGACAATGATAACAATTTTTATAACTTGGAAATAAATTTGGGAATAATCAAAATTAATTGCTAAATCCAGCAAAAGTCACTCATGAAATAAAAATAATTGTCTGTATAGAAAATAAGGACCTACGTACATGAAATTGTCTTTAAATTCAAATGTCGGCAGAAGAATTATTATTGAACTCTTAAAAGGTAAGCTAAAATATTAATGCAATACTTAAATGCAGCGAGCAATTTTGAGTTCTGTAGTTTATTGTTGCCTATTGCATACGGTAGCAGTATGCCTTTGTGGCGGACATGAGACAGAACCTGGGACGAGCACAACTGGTCGCGACTTGCCTTGTCCCTGCCAAAAAAGAGCCCGGATTTGCTTAGCATGTAAAGCTACTGCAGTTGAAATGAGGGAGAAAAAGCACTTACCGCTCTGCCGTAATCTGTCCTCGGCCAGATAATGTAAAAGAATGAGGGCGGACTTGCATTGCATTTTTATGCAATAAAGATGCAATGCATTATGGGACATGGACACAATGAATTATGGGATCACATGAAGACGCAAGGGATTATGGGTATATGGACAAATATAAAAGCAACTACTTTTTCCCAGTGTGGGGAGTTCTTCGAGTGACATTCACGGTTGGCGGCAAGAACAGTCTGTTAGTGCGATTTTGAGACAGAACTCAAGAAGGAACAAATCAAGGTTGAAATACCAGTTGGAAGAGCTTGAATTTACTCGCTGGTTGCTGTTTTCTTTATTCGCCACAGCCTTGTAAAAAGAAATCTCTGCCAACAGAGGACCAGACTGGAATCAAAAGAGCCAAGTCTACAGTGAGGCAAAGAAAGTACCATGTAAATGCAAACCCAGATCAAATGGCAGACAGGAGAGCTTCCAATGCTGAGAATATGCAAAGACTTAATGACTCAAACTCCGAAGGCCCAATCAAGAGCCCTCCACAGGAGCTATCTTAAATGCTGCCCGATAGGGCGGCTTTTAAGCTAGTAATTCACAAATTGCTCTTCACTCTAATTGAGATAAATCTGGTTACCTTTCAGGGCAAATCAGTGTGCCCGAGCACACTGTTTGAGAAATGCTGTCCTAGTGGATTAAAGTGTTGGTTTATGAAATTTGGTGACTAGTGATTGTAAGTTCAATCCCTTGGACTTAGTGGAAACAGGTGAGGAATAACTGAGCAGTAGTAAAACTAAAAACTAAACAATATCCCTCGATATGGGCAGTAGAACAAGAACAGTCTACCCACGTAGATTAAATAATGGATTCGGTTTGAAATTCCCAGATTAATATACATTTGAGGAAGGTTGGAGGTCACAACAGCCGAAACATAGTAACAACAACAAAGATGAGGACAATAGTCCAAATGTAAATAGTGTAAATAATGATAACTTCCGATCTGAGAAATTCAGGCAGAAAAGTCGGTTTAATTTGAGGCCACAAATATATGCTTGTTATGAGAAGCAAAAATTGCCTATATCTCACAGACTGTGTTGCATTAGATTTCCTCACAAAACATAATGTTAAGGCAGAGTTCAAATCTATGATATTAGATGGCATTCTTTCAAAATGAGTTTTTTTTATGGTCTATTCAAAATCAGCACATCAAAGATTTTTGCAGATAGTAGTAATCCATGATTCAATCAGAATTAACCAAGTAATTATAAAATGAAATTTATTTTTCAGTGTCACTTTTTATGAGTATGAATGATCTCTTGTAATAGAACAATCTAGAAACAACGAAAGCATTAGTAAAATGAAATATAAACCAGATGAAGATCATATTGGCCAAAATTTAGTGAAGAAAGACAACAAAGACGAGGATACACATTCACTGAATTCTTGGAATACCAACAATGACACATTTCTGAAATATGTAGATCAATAAGAATTGGTAAGGAAAATAAGGGAGAATTTATTTCCAAAGTAAAAGGATTTTTCAAAATGGAGGGTGAAATAATTATTTGGGTCTTGGTTGATATTTATTTTGGACAAAGTCCAAGGAAAGTTAAGGAGTTCATTTGCTCAAGTATTTTTCATTTTTCATGCATTTTTGGTCTATCTTTACCCTTTTTAACATTTTAACAGGTAAGTTCTTCATTACATATTAACAGGTAAGTTCTTCATTACATATTAACAGGTAAGTTCTTCATTACATATTAACAGATAAGTTCTTCATTACATATTAACAGGTAAGTTCTTCATTACATATTAACAGGTAAGTTCTTCATTACATATTAACAGATAAGTTCTTTGGCCTTTTTAGCATTATCTGAAGTATGAAGCTGAAGTATTTTTTCACACATTTTTTGGTTTAGTAACCTTTACATTTTGGTTGATATTTTCTTCAGCCTTCCTAGATTCATTTTTTTTTTCACTTTTCAAATATTTTTGAATCTGGTGTCTTCATCTTTAGTGTTTTTATCACATTTTAAATGTTGATTTTTTTCAACCTTCCTAGCATTACCTGAACTGTGAAGCTGAAGTATTTTTTTTCACACATTTTATGGTTTAATATCGTCCAGATTTCAGCTGATATGTTCTTCAGCCTTCTTAGATTTCTTTTTTTTTTTTTTTTTTTCACTTTTCACATATTTTGGGGTCTTGTATACTTATCTTTTTTTGGTTTCATCACATTTTGGCTGATATTTTCTTTATCCTTCTTCATTGTCTAAACTTTTAAGCTGAAGTAATTTTTTTGTTTCCATATATTTTTTTATCTAGTATCCTCTTCTATGTTGTTTTTAATAAGATTTTGCTAACACATTACTCAACAACCAAGTCAAGTTTTTTGTTTTTTTCACATATTTTTTTAGTGTAGTATTCTCATCTTTGTTGTTATTTATCAGGCATTTTGGCTAATGTTCTTTGGTGTTTTTCAGTTGGCCATCTTCAGAAGACATTTGTACACTGTCATTGCACAGGATCATAAAACCAAATATCTATATTTTTACGCAAGACAACTTTCAGATGAAACTGGTAAAAAATTCTCATTGATCTGAAAGATTACTGATAAGGGTGGCCATTATGACAACTGTTGGATACCACATAAACTCAGTGAGGGACAAAGGACAAAGACCACATCATTAGTTCAAGATAAAAAATTATTTTTACAAGCTTAGATTTCATTTTTGCTTCTTTTTATCACTGTACTAAGTTTATTTTTACGTTAGAAATTGGAAATAAATTATCTACATAATTATCTGAATTCATATCCTTTATCCTTCTGAACCCGTCAGAAATGGACAACACTTTACCAATTAGGTTACAGAAACTATCAGCTGTCTTTCATATCTAGTAATGAGATGAAGTAAAAATCATATAATGAAGAATGCAGCCATACCTGTCAGCTGATGACTTTCATGTTTCATGTGGTTTATCAACTCATTATGGGTCATTTAATGCCAAAAATGAATTTTCTTGGGAGCATTAGTAATTTCTTTTACAAAAATGTATTGCTGGTAATATTTTTCTTGTCAAAAGTATATTGCTGGAATTTTTACTATTTGTCCATAGCTGGGACCTCAACAGGTGCTACCACCCCAGATCAGGATGGACCTGGGGACAACAGTAATTAAGTAGTGGTAACACACTCCTCAAAACCTTCCGATCAGAGACCTTGCTGCTAAATGTAGTTTATTGCCATACCCAGGACGCATGACTTTCATTGCTTAACTGCTAAGGTGTTACCCCAGCTAGACAGATTTCCCGGGATACAAGGTGTAAGTTCAAGTATCATTGGAGGCTTATACTTTATTTCTAATCCATGCTGTTGATTCTCAGATGTAAAACCGATTTGAGGATAGCAATGATAAGCAAGAGAAATATGATTCAAGCAAAACTGTTCATAAAACTAATAATAAGAATCCCACAGGAAAGACATTGTTACGTTGCAGCTCAGACCAGACCAGACACCAGGTTTGTTTAAAAGGGTGCAGTTTCTTCCAGTCAAATGCATGCAGCTTAAAAATTACCCTTCTAAAGCTAACCCACAAGTGGGTAAGGTGGGTGGAGTGCATAACTCACTGGCTGTCTGCCATGTCTGTTCTGTGAGGCTCGCTTTGTTCCTTTTCTTGGCCTTTTCACAGGATGGTCAGTTTTATATGTAACAATTTTCTTTGTCTTGTCACCTTTGTCTAAAAACATTTTTTATCTTCCTTCCATGACTTTCTATCTGTCTGAGCCTCTTGCTCTGTACTCTGAAGTCGACTTTATTTACCGATAATCATTGGTCAAAAGTCAATGTTCCGAATCCATTTTTGGCGACAGGTCCAGCAGTTTCTACCTTAACAAGGCCTCAGCTGACTCATATAACTACAATGAACATCAGTGACCTATAAAGTAAAAAGAATTATAGAAAAATGAAATTTCCAATTCTAAAGGAATTTATTTAGCACTTCTCATTTGTATAGGCAAGTGGCACATCATACAAAGTCTGGGTCTCAGATATATGTTTTGAGATGAGCTATAGATGAAGCAGGCTAATGGGTATCTTCCTGTCAGTTTACTGAGGCCGGCTTCATTTCTCTGTGTGTGCCTTTTTGAGAGATTGTCAGAATTGTTTTTATTTGGGTTTCACTTTTGCCTTTAGAATGATTTAGTTAAGGCAAGACACCATGTTCGTTGAAAGGGTGTAGTTTCTTCCAACAAATGCATGTAGCTTAAAAGTTACACTTCTAAACCTAACCCACAAGTGGGTGAGTGGGCAGGTACACAATTCATTGGCTGTCTACCCTGTCTGTTCTGTGAAGCCTGCTTTGTTGCTTCTCTTTGCCTTTTTATAGGATGGTCAGTTTTATAGGTAACAATTTTCTTTGTCTTGTCATCTTCATCTAAAAAACATATTTTATCTTCCTTCTGTGACTTTCTCTCTGTCTGAGCCTCTTGCTCTGTACTTTGAAGTTGACTTCACTTGCTGTTGAGCATTGGTTGAAAGTAAATATTCTGGATTCATTTTTGCAACAGATCCCACTATTTAAAAATTTAACAAGACCTCAGCTGACTCAGATTGCTACGTTTTATGAATCATGAGATCTGTTTATTTCTTGGTGTAAAGAAACAGCAAAAATGAATGAAAAAATAATGTTTTCATTGAAGAAATAGAATTTTTTTTACTTTGGTTTCACTTTTGCCTTTAGGATAATTCAGTTAAATAATTGCAAATGTATTTTCTTTGAGAAAAAGACATACACAAAAAAAAAAAAAAGACCATCTTTAGCAAAAGGTAGAAACAGAAGACACAAACCTCACTTGCTGTACTGGCCTTTTCGGACTGTGAAGAGCTCTTGCCGGATCTGGAAGATGTTTTGCTTGAGGTTTTTCTTTTTTGAGCAATTCCCATCAAATATTGATCATAATCAGATAACTCTGACTGCTCACTACTGCTGTCTCTTCTGGAAGTCTCTTGAGCCGACTTGGATGGAGAGGGGACTGGAGAAACAGCAGAGCCAATATCATTGTCACCTGAAACATTTCTTTCTGAAAAGAAATATGAAAAAAAGATATATATATATATATATATATATATATATATATATATATATATATATATATGTTAGTTGGTAAATATTGAATGATTTAATGCATTTCTTTGCATATACCACCTGGTCCCTCAGCACCATTTCTGGGGAGCAGTATTACCAACAGGGTTCCCACAGATCTGTGTACAAAAATTCCAGGACTATGTTAAGAAGTTTCAAGAATTGAAACTGTTGCGTGCATGCACACACACACACGCACAATTTGAATGGTCAGCAATTTCAAAAACATAAACTTTGTGATTTATCTTTTAATAGTTTGACAGATGAGATGTTCAAAGAAAAGCAACAGCTGGTTCCAATAATTCATGTCACATGGATCAGTTAAAAGCAGTGAAGAAATCAAAGTATTGAAGGCTAAAACACAATTGAATGCAGACCTGGTTATATTACACATTTTGTGCAGCATTCTACAGTTTGGAGTTCTACACCAGTTGAAAATTTTGAATTACACTTTAATTCTTACTGCTACACATTTTGGCTATCAAGATGACTTGTGATTTGTGAATGTTACAAAAATTCTTGATTGCTAGACATTTTCTGTGAAGTATAATAGTTTTAATGACTAGAACTACAAGGAGAAATTTTCACAAAAAGACTGTACATTTTAGCTACCCTATTACTCATGGATTTTGTTGCACATGGCACAGAACACAATGATGTTAACATTTTTTCAGTTCATCTAGTTTAGCATTCAGCTCCTCATCCAATTCTGAGATCTCTATGGATTTGTCATTTTCAGATCTTCACATGGTATTGAATTTTGCAATAAGTGTGAAGTTTTCCACATAGCTACCAGCTGACTTGAGCAAATCTTATGTGCAACGTTCAAGCTTATGTTTTTGTCCTTGAGTTCTTTAATTTCCATAATCATGGATTTCCATTTTTGTCCAGCTGCTTCTTACTGCCATTTTTTTCTATCAGCCTCAAGGTATTGGTTGTATGTTGTTCTGGTATTGGGAGCACTGCAGAGAAAAGCCTGTCATGAGAACATTCCCAACACCCCCAATTATGTCCAAAAAGTCTGTGATAATGTACTGCTATTTCATATTGTCAGTGGAAATTTCCCTATTGATTGAAAAACTTCTATTCACTGAGGCCTGTCCATGAAAGAGTACCAGCAATCTTTCCAGTTTTTGAAATTGTTCATAGACAAAGAAGAGTAGACTAAATCAGAAGTGTTTTGATCCCCTCACCCCTACCCATTTTTTAAAAGTTTCGTTATAAATTGAACTGCAGGAAATCATATAAGATTTTGAATAAAACTTGTTTGATGGAACAACTGCACACACATTGTGCCAAGATTGTTTCATGATTGAATGCAATCTTCAGGCCTGAAGATTGCATTCAATCATAAAACAGACTGTCGCTGTATAGTGCTGACCTCAGTGTTCACTCTTATATTCAAACATGCTCTGTCCCTGATATTGAGCACTTTTACACATTTACATAGAATACCTCAGTTATAAGTTATCTCCTGTTAATTCCGCTCTCTAAGTTCGCCACCGCCTTAAACAGGTATTGAACTCACTCTCTTTGGATCCTGTCACTGGATCTAACTAACGCCTTTATCCACTGTGCCATGTGTCCTTGAGGACATCTGTGTATGAATTTCTGGGTATTATACACATGTCCTCAAGGACACATCGCACAGTGGATAAAGGCATTAGCTAGATCCAGTGACAGGATCCAAAGAGAGTGAGTTCAATACCTGTTTAAGGCGGTGGAGAACTTGAAGAGGGGAATTAACAGGAGATAACTGATAACTGACATCTGTTAGACATGGCACATGGAACTAGAACAGTCTACCCCAGTGAGCAAAATAAAGGGTTCAGTTCGACATTCCAACCACCTGAAGAAGGCTGGAGCGTACAACAGCCGAAACGTGATAAATATGGCAACAAAGATGAAGACAATAGTCCGAACAATGTAAATAGTGTACATAATACCTCATCTCAGAAATATAGACAGATACTAATTAATTCATGCTTTGAATATTGCTGCCACATATCGTCCTGTGCTCCTGCTCTATATATTTAGAGCTCCTTGATAAAATCCAAAGAATCAGCAATATTAT
Source organism: Acanthosepion lycidas (assembly GCA_963932145.1). Lineage (NCBI taxonomy): Eukaryota > Metazoa > Mollusca > Cephalopoda > Sepiida > Sepiidae > Acanthosepion > Acanthosepion lycidas. Next base: position 18,410,595 of record OZ010605.1, read on the forward strand.
TAGTCCTGACCTGGCTTCTCGGCTTTAGTCACTTTCCCCACTTCTGTAACGTAGCTTCCCTATAAATACTTTCATGGTAATTGTTTGGCTGAACTATTTGCTATGATACCTAGACTTTATGAATTTAAGAGCAGTACTAGATTGGCAGCTAGGTCTCATCATTTTAGTTGAATTGGCTCGATGTAGCTCTAAGTTCTATGCTAACAGTTTCTTTTGTTGCACTTCTCGCTTGTGGAACTCTCTCCAGCTCCGTTCTTTCTAGCTAAGTTTGATCTTCAAAAATTTAAATACAATGTTAATAATTAGTTTTCTATAGTTCACAATCCTTAATAAAGTGCGTCTTTCTTTTTATTTTTTTTTTTACACTCAATAACCCATTGTCTTCGTAGCTTTACTGTCTAGCCAAGGAATCTTAGAATTCCTCAAGATAGAAGAAATAAACAAACACAGTTGCAATTAGGAAACATAGGGAAAAAAAAAAACAGTAAAGGTTTAAAAAAAAAAGAAAAAAAAAAAAGTGAGTGAAACGACAAGGTCTTGTCATTTTACTGTTGAATTGACTAGATGCAACCACATGTTTTATACTAATAGACCAAGCTAGTTACATTATATCATTGCCGATCTGACTCTGAACTACCACCAATCAGGATGAATGGACATCCTCCTGGGGAGGTACCATGCTTTGAAAGACAATTGGGCCACAAACTCACACCTGACCTCAAGTGAAACTCGTACATACAATCAATTGCTAAGGAAGTAGGTAAAATGGTCAGTTCCCTGAACTGACCCAGTAAGTACTTGACTTCTCCTGCTATCCTCTAGCTTTACAAGAGCAAGATCAGGCCAAAAATGAAGAGTACTGTTGTCATATCTAGGCGAGAGCTGCCCAGACCTCGCTCTCCAGGCTTGATAGAATCAGAAAGCATCTTCAAGCACTTGTGGGTGATGAATTATTCTCCACCCTCCAACCTCACTCCCACAGGTGGGATGTGGCATGCCACTCGCTACTTTTGCGGAGAATGCTCAGACAAACTACATTCTCTGGTCCCACCAAGTCAAACCTTCACAGCAATGACACACTATACCACTCACATAGTAGCAAACCACCCACATTCCCTCTGTATTCCATTGGTGAGAAGGAAGTTTCACTCGAACAGCTTCTTTCTACAAACCACTGCTCTGTGGCACCCAACAGGATGTAGCCTTCTACCTCGAGTGGCCTCCAGGCATTGTAAAGGGTGAACCTTACTGTAAACAAAAAAAATCAAAATTTGTGGAACTCTCTTCCAGTTCTGTGCTTTCCAAAATCTTCAAAAATTTATATACAATGCCAATCGCTATCTACTGTGTTCTTGATTAGTCTTCTATTGTTCCTGCTCCTTAATAGTGTTTCTCTTTCTTCTTATTCTTTCACATTCAGTAACCCCTTGTGTCTTAATGGCTTTACTGCCTTGCATGGGGTGAAATGATAAAATCTTACCTGCTTCCTTATCAGATTCAGATTCAGAGCTACTACTGAACCGTAGGGATTGTCTATAGCTGTTCCGTTTCCTCCTGGAAACAGGTGTGTCCATGTAAGGAAGTGTCGATTCACTGTTATCAGCCTCATTAGCATGTGTTGCCGCTTCTTCTGTCACGTTTTTCTCCTTAGCAGTTTTCTTTTCATCGTTTCTTTGAATTCGAGGCGATGAACGCAATCTAGGACTTTGTTTTCTCCATTTGTCGAACATGGAACAAGGTGTAAAATCAGTTTTGGCATTTTCCTTATCTGGATTTTTATTTAGCTTCCCTGGGAAGAGACAATTCAATTTTTCAACCCAGTGTTTAGGGATATCATATTGATGAAGATTTGGAATCACTGTCTTGAGGAAACGGCACTTCATCGACTGTTTCGAATGACTTGTAATCTGAAGACATAATAGGTAAAAAGCAACGTATGTCATGAAATATTCAATCATTTAAAATAAGAATATACAATACATATACCCAAACCCACACACATATATATACACACACACAGGTTGGCACCGATAAACTGCAGTAGTTGGGGTTACAAATTTCTGTCTGCAGTTTAGATCAAAAGTGAGCTACGTTGTCAAGATTGCCAACTTAGACCACCAAAACAAAGCTTGTCAAGTCCATGGAGTTATCCGTGAAAATGGGTAACAGTGGCTAAGCATGCAAAATGCATATTCAATACTAAGAGTTGAATATTGGTAGTTTTGAAAAAACATTCATTAAAAATATCCTTTAATTCCACATAAAAATCTGCACCAATGGGAATAAATTTGAAGGATGACAGCCTAAAATGATTCCAATTATAAAGCGCCATGTCAATAGATCCATCATCAATGACAGCAAAAGATGGCGGAAATCTTGTATGCATGAGATTTTAACATTTTAACAAGAAAAAATAAAATTAATTTTTTTTATAGTTTTATTAAGATTTTGAATAAAAACATTATAATAAATTGTATTGCAATGTATAATTAAAAATAATATAACAATACAATGTAGTAACATTTACGTAGAATGTAATGATACAATACAAATTTCATGAAATAAATATGAAACAACATTTTTAATAAATTTACATGTATGTAATGGAAAATAAAAACAAAGTTCATAATACCACTTAACCTGATAGAATAGCAAATTTCTTTTTTAGAAAGTGCTAGTATAGGATAGATTTGGGTTGGGTACACATGTAGGTTTAGTTAATGAATTAGTATCGCTATGGGATTAGTATTTAATATGTAAAACATGGGCTTAAACTATGCAATAAAGATAGCAGCTCACCTCATTATGGATTCCAGAAGTAGTAGATCAAAGCTAAACCAGATGAAGTAAAAAGACAACACTATATAGGAGAGGGGCGTGAAAAGCCTTGTTTTCATTGGCTGAAGCTGACTGACATAAGTCAATAAGAATGGTTGAAGTCTGGCATTGTTAGGTATACAATTATTGTTTTTACAATGTCGTGGTTCGTAGCACAATGCTTTCAAGGAGGCGGCCTGACTCGTCTAGAATCAGGTTGGGGTTGCTGTTGGAGCTGATATGATGCAAAACCCGAAATCAGCGATGAGAACAGTGCATCACTGAAGACCACCCTTGATGCATCTAAAATGTATTATTTAACTAAAAAATAACTATTTAAGAAAGTCAGTAATGGAGAGTTGCTGCTTCTTGTTGTTTTCTCTTTTCTTGGCATCTCTGAGCATAGTCTGTAGATATAAGACCTCTACCGAATCATCAACACTTTCATAAAATTCCAGGCTGTGCTAGAGATATTCTAAAAACTTGACTATTGACTTGGGTCGACAGATATCTGGCTCTACCTCTTTTACTTCTGTTTTATCTTGTTCTTCTGCCAGCAGAGACCCAGCAATGAGGACATCATCATCAATAGTCAACCAAACTGACAGGATTTTACTAACTGGTACAGTTTCCATCACCAAGTTGTGAAGCTGGCCCTTCAGCTGCCTTCACTTCTTTGCCTGTAAAACCTTGAAATTCACACTCTGGGCTGACAGGGTCTTCTTCATTTACTTCTGTTAATCCCAGTGCCTTATCCCAACACCTAATGACATACCGTTGACTGACAGCTTTTCAAGCTACACACACAAAGATACATAGCATCTTTAATGTTCAGGTTCTTCAAATACTCTGGAGCTGTGGGGTCTTCCACGACCAGCACCTTTATCAAATCACGTCTATAGTTGGACTCGAATGTGGAGATGATCCACTGGTCAAGTGGCTGTAGCTTTGATGTTGTATTCTTTGGCAGATAGTAAACAAAGATCTTCCGTCTCTGGATCTCAGCAGGTGGGTGCGCTAGGCAGTTATTTAACAGCAGGCAGGCTCTCTCTTCTAACCCCAAACTTCACAGATGCTGGCAGACTGCTGGAAAAAAAGTCTTGTTTAAACCAGTCTTCAAAATTGATCAATGTCATCCAGGTGTTTTTGCTGTTGCTGAAGAGTACTGGGAACGGCTTCAAATTCACATGATGAAAACATCTTGGAGATCAAAAATTACCGATGCAGAGGGCCATGTTGCCACAGAAAAGTATCTGTCTATATTTCTGAAATGAGGTATTATGTAAACTATTTACATTATCTGGACTATTGTCCTCATCTTTGTTGCCATATTTATCACAATGTTTCGGCCATTGTATGCTCAGGCCTTCTTCAGGTGGTTGGAATGTCGAACTGAACCCTTTATTTTGCTCACTGGGGTAGACTGTTCTAGTTCCATGTGCCATGTCTAACGGATGTCAGTTATCAGTTATCTCCTATTAATTTACCTCTTCAAGTTCTCCACTGCCTTATCCAGGTATTGAACTCACACTGTCACTAGATCTAACCAATGTCTTTATCCACTGTGCCATGTGTTTGTGTGTTGATTTTATGCTCTATTTATTTGGAATGTAAGGTGTAATTAGTTAATTAAGAACTTTGGTTAGTTGGTAAACAGGGGTGGGGATTTGGGATATGATAGGTCGGAGGAGGAAGGTAGGTTTATGTATTTTTAGAGATTCATACATATATCCTGGTTTATAGTCTCCAATTATTTTTGGAAGTTTTAAGCTATCCAGTCCTGCATTATTAACTGTGATGAGTTTGTTGATTTTTGATTTTAATTGGTTCATCTTACTTTTGCCAACTTTTTTAATTCTGGTATTATCATCCAGTATTTGGTGCATTTTTGAATAATAGTTTTATTTAATATGAAGAAGATATTGCACTTATCTGTTTTTTTTTTAACTATTATATTGTTGAGGTTACATAGTTCTTATAGTTCTATCTTTCACCACCTCAGCCTTGAGTAGGTTCTGGATTTCTGGTTTTGTATTTATCAGTTTCTGTTCTTCAAGATTTTGTATGTTTTGATACAGCATTTCTATTTCAATCTTTTTATCCAGTCAACTATATTTTTTATAGAAGTGACAACTGGGTCTGAGGTTGTGTAATTTTTTTTGATGGCTTGTTTGTTCATAGTTGGAAATGTTTATAAACTTGTCATCATTATTGGGAAGATGTATAGTTCCTTTGTACAATGTATTAATTTTTCTTTTTGATGTACAATCTGTTTTGTATTTCAGACTTGTTAATAATTTCTGTAAGTCTATATAGGATTTCTTTGAGTTGTTCAGAACTAGTAATTGGTTTTAGTTTGTTGTGGATTTCTTGTGCTCTTTTATTGAGAATTTTTATCGGTCTTCCACTAACTCAATTTATCTTCTCCCAAGGTTACGTTTGAATTTCAAAGTGTTGATGATGTGAAGAGATGCTGGATCATGTAGTTTAAAATTTGTGTATTTAGGCAGCATATTTTCATTCAAACAGGTTGTAAGCGTTCTGAAAGCAAAGGAAGTATTTGTCGCAAAAAAAATCACTGTAAGTACAGACTCGAATATCGGGGGCAGAAAGAAATGCTGAAAACTCAATTCGCTGGTACTATCTCAAATCACAATGTGTGTAACCAGTCAGAAAATAACTTGCTCTCTAACAAACACCGTAGCCAAAAATGTCTGAATTTTCCCCTCTCAAATCAAGAACACCAACTGCTTTTATCGGCAGAACCAATTTTTTTCATTCGTCAACTGCTGGGATAGGATGTTCAGTAATTTGCATATCAAAATACTTTTATAGAACTCCTGCGGCGGACTTGTTTTTTAATTCAAATATTCCATTTTCAGCATGTTATGCGGAATACGTACCCTTTTGTTTGGTAAGTAATTTTCTTTTTCGCCACTTTTTCCGTCGTAGAATACACACGACACACTGTCGCTTGGTTTGACGAGGTAAGTCGCCATTTTCTTCGCTACACAGGTTAAATAATTTAGACATACTATGTCTGTTTATTTTTGTTTTAATCCTTTCAAGTCCACAAATCAACTTTTTGGAAGCCATATAAAATTGATTAAGAAAAATACCAAAATTTTCTTTCAAATAATTCACACACTGAAAAAAGTCATATCAGATTTAGATAATGAACATCTGTTATTTCTTTCTAATTTTGGAAAAATGACAAAAAGAATGAAAGAGAAGCAAGGAAAAAGAATGAAATCATTAACAAGAGATATTAATTTAGTCATTGAACTTTCATTGAACATACAATGGCTTAACTGATGTTTGCAAATATCTATTAAACAGTGGGTTTAATCTTGTTATGAATGGTGGATTTACCACAGACAATTTGGAAAATGAATACAAAGTACTGGAGGTATATATTTTATAACAGTTTAAATTATTGAAAAATTTAAATATTGGACCCCCCCCCCCCAAAAAAAAACAAAAAACAAAAACCCACCAAAAAACAAAAAAAACTAAAACTAAAAACTTCTTAAATTTAATGTTGAAGTCAAAGAATACGACTTTGATCCAAGCCATAATTGTTCAAAATCTGGACATTTGCTGGTTGAAATGAGATGGTAATCATTTGATAATTTACCAGACCTTAAAACTAGGATCCCTAAAGTCATTACAATGTCACTTTTATATATAGCAAGTTATGTTACAAGAAAAGATTGCCCCACAAAAGAGGAAATATTTAATAATATTGGTTTTCATTTTCAAAAATAAGATTATTTTTGAAAGAAATAGATTATGATAATTTAAAAATTCCACTGGATACCAGATATTTTTTATTTTCCATTTTCCCTTTTTACATATATTTAATTGGTTAACTCCTGTTAATTAATTTTGTGTTCTTGTTAATGTAAATTGATTTTAATTCTTAAAACTATGTGTACTGGTAATATCTATTATCGTATCATAGCAAAATAAGTATTTTCTTCATTTTCTGTAAAACGAATTGTACATGTAACAAAATCGACAGTACATTTTGTAAAGATTACCAAAATTATTGTTTCTCTGAAATTCACATCTTTTGTAAAGTATTTTCTGACTTTTTTGATACACGATTTTGTAAAATGGCTGAAATTACTTCCTGATTATTTTATACAATTATATTTTCTGTAATAAATTAATATAAACAAATTAACTTATTATTTTAACAATATTATCTAAAAATTTCTAATTTAAGCTGAATAAAGTGATTTTAGTGCATTTAGTTATTTTATTGTATTTTTGTTCTTTGTACATTTTCATTTATGGAAATAAGTCAATAATTGTAAGATGAATCCTAATATTATATATAGTTGTTAATTAACTAATTACTGGGTATTACTAACAAGTTCCTTGCTAAAAATGTTCTCAGTAATTGTTAGTTAGGTAGTAATTTAGGCTTCCACATGTCCAAACCCTGTCGTATTTGTGAAGCCTGGTATATTGATTGCCTTGATTAAAACAAAAATAAACAGACATAGTATGTCTAAATTATTTAACCAATTAACTAAATTATTTGAAAATTATATATATATATATATATATATATATATATATATATATATAAAAGTATAGGATTGGTGTATATGGAATAAATTCCAATAACAAAAAATGCTATTCTTAAAAGAGTGCTAAATATAGAGTAGAGCAAATATAATTTATTCAAAAATTATAAAATAAACATGTTATAAAATCACTACAAAAATGGACATTTTGTTTCGCCACTTCTGGTGTCTTTTCAAGTGATGGTGTTATCCCTCTCTCTCTCTCTCTCTATATATATATATATATATATATATATATGAGAGAGAGAGAGAGAAAGAGGGGGTGCACAGTGATGTGGTGTAATGGTTAGTAAGATTATCTCGCTAGAACAGTTATGACTGAATAGCAAGTTCAATCCTCACTGGATGCCCCATACCTTCAGGCTTGTGACATCTAAGCTATGCTATAAAAATCCCCATATATATATATACATACATATATATACAAGGGTCGACTGAAAAGATCATAGGCTGACCAAGATACACTTATGGAATATGAGCAAATGAGGTTTATTTTTCAACATAGACCCCTTTGCAATCGATACACTTCTCCCATTACACATGGAATAGTGACCTTGTTGATTAAAGCTCTAGTTCAATCCATGAGTTGGGCAGTGTGTACTGGGACTTAGTGGAAATCGGCGAGCAATAACAGAGCAGTCCTAAAAATAAGAACTAGAAATGGGTAGTGGAACGAGAACAGCCTATTCCTGTTGATTAAATAAAGGTTTCAGTTGAGAATTCTCTGTAGCTTGATATACACCTGAGGAAGGCTAAAGGGCACAATAGCCAAAATGTGTGATAACAACTGTTATATAGCTTACCTATGAACACTAATGTGTATGTCCCAATCCTCATAAATACGTTGGACACTATTGTAAGTGGGGGTAATCTGCTGTCTAAGTAATCCACCACTAGCAGTGGTTTACCTACTTCAAACTGCTGGCGAGTATTGTATTTTGTTGAAGTTATAAAGATTACCATTTCATTTCCAACCTTCGTTTTGGTTATTCCTCATTCAGTAATCTTTTCTAGGTTACCACAAAAATGAGGACAATATCCTCAATATAAATAATGACAACTCATTCTAAACATGGGCAGTGGACCAAGAACAGTCTATCCTTTAAATAAAGGTTTCAGTTGAGAATTCCCTGTAGATCAATAGGTAACTGAGGAAGGTCAAAAAGCACAACAGCCGAAACATTGTGATAACAACAAGAATGAGGACAATAGTCCAAATATAAACAATATAACTAAGGATTTTATTAAATAGCAAATTACAAAAGCTGGAAATAATAATAAATTTTTATTTCTGAGAAAGAGTTTAATAAGCCTGTTTTAACAACCAGTTCAGCTGTCAATTCATTAGGTAAATTTAATCTAATCAAATTTACTTCAAAATGACACTGATTTCTCCTTGACCTATAAGAAGTTAAGTTGGAAGAATATTGCCAATGTCATTTGAAACATTATCACTAGCGCCATAAATGTCAAACGAAGGACAAATATGAAGATCATTTTTTGAGGGAAAAGAGCAGTTAAAAAAAAAAAAAAACAACTTTCAACCTGAAAAATCTCTTTTTTTTTTCTTAAAATAAAAACCATTAAGAAAACTCACTTGTAATATTTCCATATCTTTCCAGAGAGCAAGGCCTTTAATCTCATTATATCTGCATTCATTCATGATGTATTTTAGCATTTCTTTGTCTTCAGAATGAGTAAACTTATTGCGTTTCCTACAAGAGTAAAGATACTGTCGTCATAGCTGCAGAATCAGGTCATTCTATAAATAAGAAGTTGGTGATTATGATAAAAGTATGACAAATGTCTTTCTTAGTATCAAGGACACTTACAAGAGCATGACAGACAGTTGAGCCAAATAGTTCTGTGGAGCGAGTAGTCATGGTCAAATGCAAAATAACTAACAGAACTATCCAACATACAGAATTGACAAAACTTACAATAAACAATAACAAGAAAAAGAAAAGAACAGGGCAAAAAATAGTATAAAGCAAGCAAACAATATATGCAAGGCAAATTAATAATAAGACAAGGCAGCAGTAATATGGCAAAAAGTTCAAAAACTAAGAATTGGCATTGACACAAAGAAGCAAGTTCGGATATGTGAACATCGTGTTCTGACTTCAAGGCAAGACAGACCAGGACTGAGACAGATGAAACCAAGAACTGACATATTTTATTGGCTAGGAAAAAATCCCAGAATGCATTTGTGTGCTTCTGACTATAAAATAAGGAAGGGCTAGTGTTTTGCAATCATTCCTGTTGAGTGAAACCAAAAAATTCAGAGAAAGGTATGCCTTTCAAAAGCAAGTTTATAAGTACTGAATGAATGTAAGTAAGAATTTATTTATATACAAGTTTACCTATGCCATAAAAAAAAGGTTTTGTTAGTTACCATGTCCCTTCAGGATGTGGGTGATCATGGTCCTCCAAAATTTCCTGTACTTTGTAGCTTTTAGTAAAGTTTATGTTTTTGCTATCTCACCTAATTCCTGTTCTACTAACCATTGACACAAGCTTGTTAGGCTGGTTTGGTTCGTTTAGTGGCATATCAACCTCAATGGGTCATTTTAATGCTGACCAAATTTTTATTGGTGGTAATATTTTTTTTTTTAAAAATGTACTGTTGTTAATTTTTTTTCCTTCAAAAATCTATTTCTGGTAATATTTTTTCTTCAAAAATGTATCACTGGTAATATTTTTTTTTTCTTCAAAAATGTATCGCTGTTAATAATTTTTTTGCCATCAGTAATGCAATTTTCATATCCTTTTCAACAGTTGGATATTTACATTTTACCAGCAAAATCTCATATTCGTGAGAATGTAATGTTCTTAAATATTCACCATATGTGCGGCTATCTCATTTTCTTCTCTGGATTTCTTTACAATGAAAAGACATGCAAAGTCTTTGTGTCGATGATGAATCATTTTTTTCTTTATATGCTTTCTCCTTCAGTTCTCCAATCACAAGTATCAAAAATATGAAAAAAAAAACAAAAAAAAACAACACTTTTTCTAGTAAGTGCCATGTCCATTTAGGACGTTGGTGAGCATGGCTCTCCACAATTTCCTGTCTTTTGTAGCTCTTTATAAATTTTGTCTTTTTGTTATTTTTTCTGAACTTTATTCCACGATTCAACCTCACTGGGAAGATTATGAGTTGCTTTCCTCTGACTCCCTGACCTTCAACCTGTCCTGTGAGTATCAAATTTTCCATCATTTCTTTCCCCATTATGTGAGCCAGAAATTTTCTGGTGTTAAATGTGTTTTTTTGTTGCCATTGTCTCTAGAACTTTGTCATTGCTTACATGTTTAGTTGATGGTATTCTCAGTATCATTCCATAGAACCACATTTCTGTTGCTTCAAGTCTCTTCTTCATCTGTGAGGCGATTATCCAGCATTCACTGCTGTATAGGAGAACTGATATTATGTAACAGTTCAGTACACTTTTCTTTGTTTCTCTTGCTTCAAGTCTCTTCTTTATTTGTGAGGCAATTGTCCAGCATTCACTGCTGTATAGGAGAACTGATATTATGTAACAGTTCAGTACACTTTTCTTTGTTTCTCTTGCTTCAAGTCTCTACTTTATTTGTGAGGCGATTGTCCAGCATTCACTGCTGTATAGGAGAACTGATATTATGTAACAGCTCAGTACACTCTTCTAACAAAATTATTCTGTTTCATAATACTTTGCTTAACTTTTGGAAAGCTATTTCACTATCACAATACACCTTTGGTATCACTGTCACACATTCTGTTAAGTTAAAAAACTTCCCAGGTAATTAAATTGTTGTACTTATTTGATTTTGGTAACTCCAATTTGTAAATTAAAAAAAATCCATATTTGAAAAGCATTATCTGAGAGACCCCTTTCTACTGTCCATCAGCATGACTGATGCTAACATCAAGGAAAGTGACTCATTGCGCATTCTCTCTCCAGAATCTATCTTACATATCTATAAATCTACCATTCATCCATGTTTAGAATATTGCTGACACATATGGCCCGGTACCCCTGCTATTTACCTTGAGCTCCTAAGTGTTAATTTCTCTTGAAGTTGTTCATGTTCACTTAGCATTTAATATTCTTGGACACCTCCAGGAAAGTGACTCATTGGGCCTTCTCTGGCGAACATTCTCAGTTGACATGAAGTGGAATGACTATACTGAATCAATTGCTAGGTCATCTGCTAAGAAAGTTGGTTCCCTGTGTCCTTGGTGGACAATTTTACTCTCCAGAATTTATCTTAACTAGCTATAAGTCTACCATTCACCCATGATTAGAATACTGCTGTCACATATAGTCCAGTGCTTCTGCTATTTATTTAGAGATCCTTGATAAAATCCAAAGAAGAATCAGCAATATTATTGGTTCTGGCCTGGCATCTCAGCTTCAGCCACATTCCCACCACTGTAAAGTTGCTTCTCTCTGCCTTTTCTATAAATGCTTTCATGGTTATTGTCAAATAAGCTCTTCAAAATGGTACATAGACTTTATGAATTTAAGTGCAGTACTAGATTAGCAACAAGGTCTAGTCAATTCACAATTGAATTAGCTAGATGTAACTGTAATTTCTATGCTAACAGTCTCTTTTCTCACACTTCTCACTAGTGGAATACTCTTCCGGCTATATGCTTTCTAATTAACTCTGATCTTCAAAAATTTAAATACAATGTCAATCATTATCTACTGCCTCCATGATTAATCTTCTATTGTTCTCACTCCTTAATAATGTTTCTGCTTTCTAATTCTTTCACACCCAGTAATGCCCTTGTGTCTTACTGGCTTTATTGCCTTGCTTGGGGTGAATTCAATTAAATAAAAAAAAAAAAATTATGGTACCCTAGTAACATTACCCGAATGCATAATAGCAAAATGAGATTAAAAATAACTTTGTGGGACAATCAAATATATATATGCAACTAGCAGAAAAGCAAGCTCAATGTTCGATTGATTTGTTTAATGGCATATCAACTCCTTATGGGTCATTTAATGCCAAAATTTAAATTTCTTGGGAGCTTAAAAGTAATAAAAATATATGTTATTCTGCTTTCACAATTGAATACATGGTAGATGATACTCAGCTTTTGTGCATATACATGTTTGTGTGGACAGAATTACTAGAGGTAGTGATATGTGTGTTTTATGTTGTACTTTTGTTGAAGTTGTATTATAGAATAAAGTTTGATTTCAAGAAATTGTGGATATTATATGGATTAATGTCATGAAATTCCTTTTATGTTATTTGTTTGGTAGGATTTTAAACAGTTTTGGCTGAAGTTGCTACAGTTTGTTAGTACGTGCGTATTACTGGTAATTTTTTATATAAAATTGTATTGCTGGCATTTTTACTATAAAAATGTATTTTTATACTTTCATAGTGTTTTATTTTTGTTTGGGGGTGTTCACTAATTGCCCAAAATTTGGACCCTAACAGGTTCTACCACCCCATGTTAGGGTGGAGCTGGAAACAACATTAATTAAAAGGTGGTTCCACACTCCTGAAAACCTCTAATCTCCTGATCAGAGGCTTTGCTGCCGGATGTAGTTTATCGTTATACCCAGGACTACACAACATTTGAACAACTGAACCTTTTCTTGGCGTACTTGTTGCTATTAATGCAATCTTTCACCAATACACCAGTTGGGAAGGTCCATTCTAGCAAAATGGACCAACCCAACTGGTGTATTTGGCACTCTCCTATAAAATAAGGTAAAATCAGCTGGCCTGCTTTACAAGGAAACAGAAGGTTTTTTCTTCTTTTTTCTTGTCCGACCGTGTTAGACATATTTCTGTCTGTCACTGGATTATTTACCTTGTACTTTTTGACTGCCTAAATTTAGTTAAGTTTTTGATTTATTTTACCGTTTTTTTAACGTTATTTTTTTGACTTTTTGTTAAATTTTTCAGTTTTCTAACGTTCTTTTTTCTTGACATTTTTGTTTAAATTTTTGATTTTTTCCGTTTCAGTTCCATACCCTCTTTTATTTACAGTTACTGCATTTTTTGCTTTTATTTATTCCTTTTTTATTTAACGTTTTCATTTTCTTGTACGTTTTATTTTTCATTTTTTAAATCTATTTTCTTTCCGTGCCCTCACCCCGGAGTTTATCTGTTTATTTTTCGTTTTTACGTTTCTCGTTCGACCTTTTTTTTCTTTGTTTATTTATTACGTGTTAATTATTTCTGTGTTTTTCTTTTAAATATCCGTTATAGTTTTGCGTTTTATTGGTTAAATACGTGTGTATAATATTTGTTTGTAAATTTTGAGTTTAATTTGTAAATTTCTGTGCTTTTATTTACTTATTTAACGTTTTTGTTTTTGGGTTGACCGTTTTTTATCGGCAGCCATATTGTAAATTGTCACGTTTTTAGTTTCGTATTTTATTTTGTATAACGTTTTATTTTTACGTTTATAATTTTTCTTTTTTTTATTGTGTAATTTGTTGCTTTCTTGTCTGTAGTTCTTTTAATTTTTGTTCTTTCTTTGTTTTTTGTGAACTTTGTTGACGTTTTCTCGTCTGTCTTACGTCTATTTGTTTTGCTTTTTTGTTTAATTGTTTAAATTTGTTAGGCGGAATTTTTTGTCGTCCTTTTTAATTTTTTATACGTCCTTTTGTCCTTTATTTGTTCTTGTCTATTTAAATTGTTGTTTCGCTGATAAACGAAACTTTATTTACTTTTTACCCTCCCTTTAATTTTTTTTTTTTTTTTTTTTCTCCCTCCCCCCCGTGAACTTTAAACTTCCTTTTCGCCTATGGGTCACATTTATTACCCCTCACCCTACTTGTAAAAATGGATAAAAAAGGAAAAAAAAGAATTCCGTCTTTCGTAATGAAAAAGAAGAAAGCGGTAATGGCTAATTTTAAAAAATCGGTCCGAAAACATGTGTTCTTAATGAAAAAGGACCCACCTGATAAAGATAGCATGGAAGAATACCCAGAGTTATCAAAGATTCCAACAAACGAAGAAATGATAGAGGCATTAAAAAAAGCTTCTAATTCTTCTTCGGTGGCCGAAAAGAGCCACAGTGAAGAAGCTGGAAACAGCACAAGTGAAGATGCAGAGGCCGGGGAATCGCTCTCTTGTTGGAAGTCCCCCCCGAAAGTTGTGATCAATATAGCGGAGTTCATGGAGCGATCCAGGAGTTACGCTCACCTTGTCGTAGAAGGTGGACTCTTGGAGGACCCCACTGAACTGAAGAAGATTGACAAAAGAATAGTGTCGGTCTTTGTCGTCGACAAGCGCACGCGCAAAATTTGTCGCTCGACTAAGGACACAGTGGTGAAATCCCTGCAGTCCCTGGGGTTTAGCCCTCTAAGAATCGTAAAGGGAGCTAAATTCTTCATGTGGGACGTATTGCTGCCCACTGCGGAAGATTGTGTAAGGGCCACAACAAGAGACCTTATAACGAAGGACCTCATCTTGAGGACGGAATACGAAGGCAAGAGAAGGACCAGCGTGGCGATATACGAGGTCCCTCCTCAGGTTATCGGGGAACACCTGGCGGCATTCTTGTCGCACTATGGCGACATACTGGGTGCCACCTGCGATAGCTTGACCGGGGGATGGAGCTTCGAGATTATGTTGAATGAAAAGGCCTTCCGCTCCATCCCCAACTGTCTGGACGTTGGACGCCTGAAGCTGCCGGTCATCGTGACTGGTCGCAAGCCAGTATGTTGGAAGTGCGGAGAGACTGGTCACCTCTCCTCTTCCTGCCCAGAGAAGAAGGCCTCTGGAAATCAGGCTCCGGTTGACCAAAATACCCCTCTGACCGCGTCTTTAGATTCCGCCACGCCTGTAATGGGCATGCCAGCTTCCAGGACCGATGGGGTAAAACCTCCGGTTGGGTCTACTTCAAAGCCCCCATTCTCCAAAGAGCTTTTTCCTGCTGCTGATAGTGCAGTTGTGGAGAGGGGAGAGGGGGAATGGCAGGTTGCTGGTAGGGTTAGAGGGAAGCGCCAGACAGCGGGTCCTCAGTCTCCTGAAGCCCACGGGACGAATGGCACTAACAGTCCCACTCCCTCTGTCAACAGTAAGGGCGATGCCTCGGTCTCTGGACCATCCCTAAGAGATCAACAGAGGAAGTATGATCCGGGGTTTGAAAAAACAGAAAAAATAAAAATACTGAAAGAGAAACTTGACAAACAAAAATCTGCCCCACAGCCGTCAACCCCTCACAATAGAGATCCCAGCCCTAAAAAGACCTCGCCTTTGAAAAAAGCATCATCTTCTACCAGTGAATCCCCACTCCCTTCAACCCCTCTCAGTAGAGAACCCAGCCCCAAGAAATCCTCCCCTTCGAAAAAGGCAACTCCCTCTACATCTTCTGCCCATCAATCCCCACGCCCTTCAAATACTCCCAGTAAGAAATCAAGTCCTAAAAAAAAGACCTCCCCAGCGAAAAAGGACATTCCCTCCACAACTTCCGCCCTAAATTCTCAGCCCTCATCCCCTCTTAGTAGGGATCCTAGCCCTTCAAGGCAAATTTCACAGCAAACTTCCCCTGCTAAAACTACTGACGTTCCCCCACCCACCAACAAAAGGCAAAGGAGTCCCACTCAAGATGCAAAGGAGAAAAAAAAGAAACATAAAAATATGTTCAACACAGGAGAGGAGGTGTGTTACATTTCTCCAGCCCAAGCGGAAAAAGCAAGAGACTATGGGAACCGCATCACCAATTTAAAATACCTCCTCTCAATTAAACAATTTGCGGATAAAGACATTGAGGACCCAAAGAACTTCCCAGATGCCCAAAGAGTCTTAACAGTAATAAGAATTGGGACCGGGGCTAGACTCATTTGGGCTATGTTGGACGAGGCAATTGCCTCCTTCAAAATGTCCCCGCCAATTGCTATCGTCGAAAATGACAAATTGAAGAAATTGAAACAATTTTGTGCCGGGAGGGTCCCTGTTTTTGTTCACCCCTCCCTATATAGAGCACTAAAGTTGACCTTCCCATGGGATATAGGCGGTCTCTCGCAAGACGGCTCCGTCAACAATGAGATGGGCCACGGGTCGATGGGAGAGGCTGTCGGTATCCTCACCCCGACAATGTTCAAATCAGCGTCTCAACCCTAATTAGGCATTTCAATGGCTCTCTGGTTAGCAAGTCTAAATGTCCGGGGCCTGAGGTCGGAGTCTCGAAGGGCGAGGCTCGATCGCGATCTTCAGCGCCTCGGGGTGGATGTATGTTGCGTGCAGGAGACCCGTTTCTTATCTCGTGATTATGAAGACATTCTGTCTAAGAGGTTCGTCCTCTATTCAGCATGTTTTGATGGACGCTCGAGGGGTGTTTCCTGGCTGGTGAGCAAGTCTCTGGATGCGGTTTGTGCTCTTGTCTTCGCGGATCCGGCGGGCAGGCTTTGCGTGCTGGATATTACCATAAAGGAGAAAGCTCTTCGTCTCATTGGGGTATATGCGCCCAATGACCACACTCAGCAGCCTGGTTTGTTTCGGCAGATCGAGCCGTTTTTGAGGACTTCTCGTTCGGTAGTTTTAGCGGGTGATTGGAACGCCGTCCTTGATCCCAATATAGATCGCATAGGGCAAAAAGCGGGTACTAACAATCCGGAAGTGAAATCGTTTCGGGCCTTCATCGACGGGTTTGATCTCGTCGATAAGTATCGAAATGAGCACCCCCGGGAGGTAGCGTGGAATTGGACTAGGGGCGGCAGCTCGAATACGGTGGTTAGCGCAAGCTACATCGACCGAGTTCTAGTTAAGAGAGTCGAAGTAGGGCTCTTAGAATGTCCAAGTTTCCATTATATAGTTTACTCGGATCATAGGCTTGTCCGGGTTCGGGTAAACTTAGCTAAGCCTAGGGTTAGGATGGCTGGTTATTGGAAATTAAACTCATCATTATTTGGTGAGCAAGATTTCCGGGACCAGCTTTTACTAATGTTACAGCGGGAATTGTCGGGGGCTGTGGTTGGGAATAAGTGGTGGGGTGTTCTGAAATCCAAACTTAGGTCTTTTGCTGCTGATTATAGTCGACGACTCAACCTAGCTAGGCTAGCAGCGCAAAAGTCTCTAGAAGCCAAAGTTGATCGGGCGATCAAATCCCGTGATAGTGGGGAAGTAGCCGTAGCTAGGGCGGAGCTGGCCTCCTTGCTTATCAAGAAGGATCAAGCTCTAGTAGTTAGGGCTAGGATAAAAAGGATGTCTTGCGAGGCGACGAATATGGCCGCTTCATTGCGTTCAGAGGAAGCTTGTAGGGCAACTAGTCGGCATATCGATCGCATCACATTGCCGGACAAGCGGACTGTGACTACAGACGCGGGCATTTGTGAGGCTTTTCGTGATTACTTTCAGGAACTTTTTACCAGGGAGCCCGGTCTGAGCCCTGCTCGGTTCGATGCCTATTTAGCCGACTTTCCCCGCCTTAAGGCGGCTGAAGCGGCTAGGTGCGAGGGGCCCATAACAGAGTCTGAGATCTGGGATGCGCTGAAGCAGGTTGGCCTGGACAAGACTCCGGGATTAGATGGTCTTCCCTACGAAATGTACTTGAGGCAGTCGCCCGTCTTTGTCCCTCTGCTGGCACTGATTTTCAACAACTGGATGAGGCAGGGGTCTATTCCTCAACGCTTCACCAGGGGTGTGATCAAGTTGCTTCGCAAGAAGAAAGACGGTGGGGATGGGGTAGATAATTATCGGCCTTTGACGATGTTAAATACAGAGTTGAAGATTTTAGCCAAGGTCTTAGCTGACCGTTTGCAGGTTGTCCTCTCTAGTCTGATTGGCCCCGAGCAGACTTGTGCTGTGAAGGGCAGGACTATTCAGGACAACCTTCATTTGGTACGCTTGATCATCGAGAAAGTCGACGGTGATGCCGCGCTGATCAATTTAGATCAGTCCAAGGCTTTCGATAGGGTTGACCATCGATTTCTGGAGGCTGTCCTTTCGGCCGCCGGTTTCGGGCCGCACTTTCGCACTTGGATCCGACTGCTGTATGCGTCCCCCGGTGCGCTGGTGGAAGTGAATGGGGTAAGATCGAAGCCTTTCATTTTGTCTCGCTCCATTCGTCAGGGTTGTCCGCTGTCTCCATTGCTTTACGTTCTTGCGCTGGAGCCTTTCCTGCGTAAGTTGAAGACGAATCCGGTCCTTCGCGGAATTTCCTTACCTGGTGCTACCACCTCGGCCAGGTACTCCGCCTATGCTGATGACGTTTCGGTTCTGGTGTCGAGTAGGGCCGAAATTAACGAAGTCGGCAAAGAAATCAGGGGTTATGAGATGGTGACGGGGGCCAGGATCAACCGCGATAAGTCTGTTGGCTTGCGGTTGGGTTCGTGGAGGGGAGTTTCTCTTCCCGGACCTTTCCTCTGGACGGACGGGCCGGTCAAGATACTCGGCGTCTGATTCGGTCCCGACCTCTTGTTGGAAATGAATTGGTCGGAGGTGCAAGAGAAGGCCGGGCTCGCAGTTCGTCTGTGGACTCGGAGGAATCTTTCCTTGAAGGGGAGGGCGGAAGTATGTGGCTCGCACATCTACCCGATTCTCCTTTACCGACTCTCCGTGCTTCCACTCCCGTCTAACACTTTATTGGCGTTAGTAAGGCTCCTGTTCTCCTTCTTGTGGGGAGGCAGGGCCGCCATGGTTAGTCGCGAGATCTGTTACCTCCATCCCTCTGATGGCGGTCTAGGGGTGCCTTGCGTTGAGACTCGTCGACATACGCTTCGCATTACTTATCTAGACCGGATGTGTATGCAACTGGATGAGAACGGCGAATTCTGGAAGGAAGACGCCCATAAACATTTTCCATCCTTGAGAAATGTGCGCTCGTGTGAGGAGGAGGTCGGCCGTAATCCTCGAGGCGAGGGCTCTTTCTATCACGAATGTCGCTTGGCCCTCAAGCGTCTCTTACGGGCGAAGGATGGCCTCTCCGACGTCCAGCCGTTGTCCCGTAAGGCATTATATCAGGTGTTAGTGAGGGGGAACGTTCAAGATGATCTGATTGACGAGCTCGGGCTGACGAAGCGGGAGGCTCGCTGCATATGGCCTTGGGCGCCCGGGTTGAAATGTCTCACCAACCCCGAGGCATCACTCACCTGGCTGGTGATTCGAGGGGCCCTCTGGGTCGCCAAAAGACTTCGCGCAGCGGGTTTGGCAAAGTCGCCAAACTGCGTGCGCTGCAGTGGGGAGGTGGAGACCATTGGTCACGCCTTCTTTCAATGTAGTGTCGTAGTTCCGTTGTGCAAGTTCGTTGAAGATCTCATGGTTCGCATGCTGCGCGGAAAGTTCTTTGTCCTCGAGGCCAGTTCCGTCTGTAGCAATATAGTACCGCCGTTGACTAAGGCTGAGCATTACGTGTTCCTTTGCTTACTGGGTGTTATGCGAGTCGTGATATGGACGACGCGACAGAAGGAATTTCATGGGGACGAGAAGTTTACCTCTTCCCAACTGATCTTGTTCTTTAAGCATCAGCTTAAAGTCAAGATCAGGACGGAAAGGAAGCGACTCCATCCATTGGAATTTAGCGAAAGGTGGGTGACTCTTGCGCGTCTCTGCAGAGTGAAAGGTGCTGACTTGGAGTGGCCGTTTGATACTGGTTAGGCATTAAGGATTTTGGGATTACTGGGGTGAACATTGGTAACCCCTCCCTTGTATAGGTTAGTTTAGGTCGGTCTTGTTTTAGTTACCTTTTTCTTTTTTCTTTCCAGTTTAACTTAGCTAGGGTATGTATGCTCATTGGACCCCCCTTTTATTTCTGACCCGATTTTTTTTATCTTTTGTTTAATTCCCCATCCCTCCCATCGTTAGGTGGTTAGTGATATCAGTTCTCTGGTGGGTGCGGGGCGCTTTTCGTTTCGAGTGTGTCTTTCGTATTTGTCGTTGTGTCTGATTGAGTGTGTGTTTGTAGCGAGTGCATGGATTGTATGAATGTTTTATATATCTTTTTCAAGTCCCGCATTGATTTCGTCCAGTTAACTGATGTTTCTACCACAGTTAGGACTGTGGGGGGTTTTACTACTAACAAAAAAAAAAAAGTTTTGTTTAGTTTCTTGTATATAGTTTTGTATTCATTGTAAATTTTCATTGGGGTTTTTTATTTGTTATTTTATTCCCCTCCCCCCACAGACAATGATTTGTATATATGGGGACTAGTTAGAATATCATAGAGTCTCTGAGGAATTTTGGTGGATGTAGTAAGAATGGTATGTAATGGATGTGTCGTTTTGGTGAAAGGAACATTGTTTGTATGTTTGGGTCAGTGATTGCGGCTAGCAAAGTTTAAAAGTTAAGACAGAAGATGACCATCCTTGCCCCCTTTCCCCAATTTTTGGCCTTGTGCCACATTTGTACTTTTTGTATAATAAATAATTACAAGGAAACAGAAGGAGGCAGCCATGTTGGCAGGTAAGTCACTTGACTTCTGCATCAATCTTTTCTTTGGTTCTCATTAGATGCATTCTGTAAGGAAAAGGAACCACCTTCTGGAAAAAAAAAACAATTGAAAAGGTGTTTTCTTTTTGTTAGAGACTACATCTGATGAAAGCTGAAAATGTACTGGTCGAAACATCATCATAATAAAAACAAGTATTTTTTTTTTTTTTAGACGTTCAATGTTATCTATGATTCATCGATTACTTCTGGTATTATATAAATTACTTTTTGCTCAATATCTTTTCATGTTAAACATTTAAGTGTTTAATGTAACAGTGAAATGGAAATATTTCTTGGAAGAAAAGGATTAAGAACAGAATGACAAAGATGACAACAAAGCCTATTTCAAGGCCAAGTTGAAGAAAGACAATCCCTGAATAGACAAAAGTATCTGAGTGCCTCACATGAAAGGCTTCGACAAATAAGACTGCAATCTCAGAAGTAAAGGAACTGATTAATTAAATGGTTCATTTTAATCAGGAATTAATTTTGTCTAAATGCTGATATTTTATTTGTATAGATTATTAAAATGAGTAAGGGAAGTAATCACTCATAAATTTACTAACTTAATTTGATTTACCTCCCTCCCTCACTCTCTACTACAAATGGGACAGGAAAAGCATAAATACACATTGATAATTATTATATGGTTTGATTACTATAAAGTAAATTTTCGTGGGTACACATATTTGAGTATACATTCCTGCTTATTGATAACCAGAGAAATTAATGTCAACCAGCCTAAAAATCAAGAAATCCTTACAAAGGAAAAAGGCTGGCTGACATTAAGGTCATTGTTTAAAATAACTGGGATGTCAATGCAAACACATATAACCACTAAAAATTACGTTTACAGGAATAGAAATAATGTTGGATTAAAGAAAAAATTTAATTCTAAATTACTTTACATAACAGCCCTTTTCTGTCCATATTTCTTGCATTAATTATTGACAATTGACAATACCTTTCTTGCTGATTACACTAGTAAAATAATTAGTAATACATAATAAATTATAGATTTTTTATTACTATATAGGTTAATTTTAGTGGCTTTATGTGTTTGAGTCGACATCCCAGTTCTTTTAAACAATAAAATTAAATTCAACCGACCAAGAAATCAAGAATCCTTACTACCAAAACTATGCCTTCTGACAAGAATAAAACTTGTATTCCCTTTTTCCATCAGGGAAACCACTCCTTTACCTGAAGTGCGCTCTACCAATTAGGCTACAGGAAACAATAAGTCAAATATCAATTACTGATTTATAGTCTCAATTTCTAGGCCAGTTGTTTGGTTTGGTTTGGTTTAAGTCATATCAACTTCAATGAGTTACTGAAAGCTTACAAAATTTTTATTGCTGGTAATAATTTTTGTCAAAAATCTATTTCTGGTAATATTTTTCCTCATTACTGGTAATAATTTTTTTTTCAAAAATGTATTGCTAGTAATATTTTTTCCTTCAAAAATTTATTTTTATTAATAATTTTTATACAAAGTATTTCTGGTATTAAAACCTATTTTTACACTTTCATGTTTTTACCCTAGTTTTGGAGTTAACTATTTGCTTATAGCTGGGACCCTAACAGGTGCTACCGCCATGGGTCAGGTTGGACCTGGGAACACCAGCAATTAAGAGGTAGTTCCATGCTCCTCAAAACCTCCTGATTAGAGGCCTTGCTGTTGGATGTAGTTTATCGTCTTACCCAGGACGCAGA
This sequence comes from Acanthosepion lycidas, assembly GCA_963932145.1. Lineage (NCBI taxonomy): Eukaryota > Metazoa > Mollusca > Cephalopoda > Sepiida > Sepiidae > Acanthosepion > Acanthosepion lycidas. The sequence goes on from OZ010605.1 coordinate 18,433,112, forward strand.
TATAATTTATCATGGTTGACATTAATCTCACTGGTTATAAATAGACAGCGACATCAACATAAACATATATACCTATTAAAAATAACATTTAGAATAATAAAAATATCTGGTTTGTTACTGATACTTTCCAAAATTACAGACAATAGAAAAAAAGATTTTCAGTGAGTTCATTTTAAATAAAAGAAAATATTAAAACTCCAAATAATAGTTACTTTTTGGGTTTGTTTGACTTTGCTGGTTGTAGCTCTGGCAGCTCTGGGCTTGAAATGTCAGAAATATCGCTGATGTTCTCATCATCCTTACTGGAAGAACGTAATTTAAACCGGCGCTTTGGCAACATTCTGATACAAATCCCAAGACATGAAACACAAAAGAAAAATAAACATTTTAATAAAATGTACAACTCAGATTATTGGACACATTATTTAACTTAAAAAAATAACCTTTTACTGAAATGTTTTCCAGTCAATAATTTTGAAAATAAAATCAACTTAAATCAAGTACTGTCAATTATTATTATTATTTTGTTAATCATTTCACCCCAAGCAAGGCAATAATGCTACTAGGATGCAAATGATTACAGGAAGTAAAAAAGAACAAGAAAACTTTAGTAACGAGAAATGACAATAAAACAACAGGATTCAGGAAGGCAGATGGCAATTGGCAGTGCATTTAAATTTTTGAAGATTTTAAGTGGCAAGGAAGCAAGAAATCAGAAGAGAGATCCACAATTGTGAGAAAAGAAAACTATTAGAATAGAACTGATGATTGAATCTGTTTCAACAGCAAAACTGTGAGACCTAATTGCCAATCTAGTATCACATTTATATTCATGCAGTCAAGACACCAAAGAGGAAAGTTCATCAGAACAATTACCAAGAAAATATTTGTCGAAAAGACAGAGGGAAGCAATGTCATGCTAATGAGAAAATCACTGAAGTCGAAATTGCAAGTCAGGATCGATTAAATTCCAGATCCATCTTTGAATTTTATGAAGAATCTCAAGATATATAGCAAAAGAATCAGACCAGATATGGTAGCAATATTCAATACCCTAGAGGAATGGTAGATTTATAGATATACAAGATGGATTCTGATGAGAAACATTGTCTGACACTGCAAGGTGAACCAACTTTCCTAGCAGTAGTTGCAGCAATTGATTTAATATAATTGCTCTACTTTATACCATTGGAAAACATGAGCCCAAAGAGACACAAAGAGTTGCTCTCCTGGAGGTTAGCATCAGCCATGTTGATAGGAGGTAGAAAAGCTTCTCTGTGCTGATTAAATGAAAGCAGTTATATTTTGGAGGTGTCCTTTTCAAGAGTAGTTGCCAGTTTTACTTCCTTAATTTCAATTGCTTTGTACTATATGTCTAACCAAGTCATTCTTTAACTATGTGTAAATAAATTTTTCTTCTTCTATACGCTGTTTCCCGTCAGGAAGTGGGAAATCATAGCTCTCCACAATTTCCAGTCTTTTGAGGCGCTTACTAAGGTATGACATTTTGCTAAATCTCCTAAACAATGCATGCTAAACATTTACTCAAGCTAAATAGGAGATGTGTGCTTTTCCTTTAACCCTCTTGCTTTCAATCTGTCCTGTGAGTATCATATTTTCTAAGCCCTCTTTTCATATTATTTGTCCTAGAAATTTCAATTTTTTTCTTTTTGATGTTAAGTATAAGTGTCCTTTTTTTTTCATTTTCTCTAAAACTTTGCTGTTCCTCGCATGTTCAGTCCATTGTATTCCCAGCATCCTTCTGTAGAAACACATTTCTGTTGCATTCGCAGCTATATAGGCAGCCCAACATTTCAGTACCTTATGCATTTATTCTTAATTAATTTAAAATGAATGACATACAAAGGAGAGTTCACAATATGAGCCTAATTAAAGAAATTCAAATGTTAAAAACAAATTATATGCAACTTTGAAATACGATAGAAAATTTAGCAAAATTGGACTTCGTGCCTACAAAAAAGAAACAGTGTCAAAAGGATGTTTTTCCCCCCCCTTGACACTGCTATTATTTCAACTACTTCTACTCCTCAGTTTATTGTTTTAAAAAGTGATGATTAGAATTGTAATAAAAGGGAAAACACAAACATATTTACGGCATCAGATCTGCAGCACTAATAATCAGAATTTTAAATTCTGTAGAAAACTACTAAAACATTTTTATTCTACCAATTGGATTATACTTAAGTTCATTTCACTTTAACTGATAAATACATATAACAAGAAAATCTTGTGGATTTATAACTTTTCAAACAAAATTCTCATTTGATCAATTTGAATAAGAACTCTAGCGGTACAATATCACATGCTCTAAAACATACATTTAACTGTCAATAAATAGCATAATTAAAAAACATCTTTTGGTCTACACATATTTCATTTTAGTGTTTGCTTATGTATAGAAAAAAAATTGGCACCCTGAAGATGGCAATTTGAAATTGTTGAAAGTACTTGGCATGTGTCTTCCATCTGACAACAACTTGAATATAAGGTTCTTATTATTGAAAGAATTGATAGTAAGTTAATGTCTCATTAAGTGTTGTTAGTGAAGTGATTTCATCATTAATTACATTAACATTGCTATTTTGTATAAATTGTTTCTTTATGATATTATATATATATATATATATATACACACACACATATATGTAAGGGGAAAAGGTACGACAAAGTAAAAAGCTTTGATTGGAGTAATCTAAAAAGTGACTTGACTGAAAGAGTTGTGAGTTTGCAGCAGAGGTGAACAAAAAAAAAAAAAAAAGAGTTGAGTTACTAAAGTGAATTAACTGAAACCGAGATATCCATAAAAGGGCATAGTGTAGTGCCACGCCTACATTTTCGCCAATTCTAATTGGTCAATAAATACATACTTAAAAATAACAGGACAATTTATCTATCGCATTCCACCATAGTAAATTTGTTCCTACACTTTGTTCAAAACAAGCTTTGCTACAAAATCACTGATTGGTCCATTTTCCGTCCAATCAGATATTTTTCATGTATATTCAAAAATGTACTAAGCGTCTCTTTTTTTGGAGCCACTCACGATAGTATAAATATTGAAGCATTCCAAAAAGCCAGTAGTAGTAATTTCAAAACCACAGTCAAGGTACCCAGAGACAATAGCTCTCATTTACTCGCTCGTGTATTTCATCCTACTCACCTTGCACATACATACACACTACAGAACTTTATGTGACACACCACCAGTTCTCAGTGGACACACCAAGTTAAATCAACTTTGTAAGTTGCAACATTTGAACAATTTTCTCAAAGAAACATTCTATTTCAACACTGAACTCTGAACATTTTTCTCAGACAAATCTTCTATAGATATTTTCTTACAGTCAAGGGGAAGCTACTTTTTTCTCCCTTTTTTACTCAAATTGCAACTACTTTGTATTATTGTTGAATTTAATATACATATTTCTTCGTTAAACAAAATTGGTTCTCATTGTTCTTTTTCCTTGATGTTTTAAGTATTATGTATGAATGTTGATTACCTTCTCAACACGCAGCCGCATTATCTATTTGACCCATTCAACATTGGTGACCACAACACTCGAGAAGCAGTACATTCTATAATTAATCAACCCGACGTACTAATCAACACTTTACAATTGGTGACCCCGCCTACAATAGTATGTGGAACTAGAACAATCTATCTCTCATAGACTAAATAAAAGGGTTCAGTTTGAACTTCAAACTTATACCATTTGAAGACAACTGTGAATATGACAATAAAGATGAGGACAACAGTTCGAACAATGTAAATAGTGTAAAATAGTTACAATACCTAAACTCAGAAATATAGACAGATTGACTAGAAGACAGGTGTGCTCGAAAACAAGCAGTTGGTCATTCTAAAGCTCATTAGGATTGTGCAAGATGACTTCCGTAAGCTAAGCAAAATGTTAAGAAACAGAAAAATCTTTTTACAAATAAAGAAAAGAGTAATGAACTGTTACATAATATCAATCCTCCTATATGGCAGTGACTGTTTGATAATATTTTCACAGAAGAGACTTGAAGCAAGAGAAATGTTGTTCTACTGGAGGATGCTGGGAATACCCTGAACCGAATATGTGAGCAACAACAGTTTTAGAGAAAATGGAAACAAAAAAGACAATTATACTTAACATCAGAAAGAGAAAGTTAAAATTTCTAGGGCACATAATGAGAAAAAAGGGTTTGGAAAATTTGATACTCTCAGGCGAGATTGAAGGCAAAAAGGACCGAAGAAAGCAGTGCACAACCTACTTAGTGAGCTTGAGTAAATGGATGACAGAAAATGTTTTTTTAGAGTTTTTAGGAGAGATAATAAAAAGACAACTTAAAAGCTACAAACAAAAAAAGGAAAGGAAATTGTGGAGAGCCATGATTGCTAACCTCCTGAAGGTACACGGCACATCAAAGAAGAGATTCCAATTTAAGTTTTGTTTAGCCTGCCACAAGGCCATCGGTTGCTTAGTACTTTTATTTATTTATTTTTAAAACAGTTTTTTTGAGTTACCTATTCAATTACCGATCAGGAACAATGTTGCTTACCTAACTTTTGGTGATAAAAATACATTATTTACAATACATTTAATTTTAAAAAAGAAAGATCCTTTCAGTGTCATCGTGATGTTGGTGATATGAAAACGTTTCATATTAATTAATTAAATTTAAAAAACATACGAAGCCATAGAATTTTTGTCAAACAAAAGTTTAACAAAACAAAACAAATTTGAATGTAAAACTTGATTTCATTTAAAAAGTTTTAAGCAAAGATTAAATATCAGGAAGAAAATTAAAACAACGAAATATTAATAATAGGAAAGATGCGACGAACGTAAGAAAATTTGATAATTAATTATTTTTTAATTAATAATAAACAAGGAACGTTAGGGTCGGGTAAAAAAATAATTCAAATTTGAAACGAAGACAAACATTCAAGGCGAGCGAGTTTTTAATCCAAGAAAAAGAATGTTGACTAAAAATAGATTCGGAAGTGTATTGTCTGCAAAGAGCAAAGTCGATGAAAAATAAAATATAAATCTCGATATCTAACCTCGACTTACCCGACTGAAAATGCGTCAACTGAAGAAGCGCGGGTAACGAATTTGCGAAAAGCACGAAAGAGGTTTTATCAAGGGAGATAATCGAGATAATTTCATTTTTTTTTCTTTTTTCAGTTTGGTATTAGGTTGGTGCAAAAATAATGTCGGTTTTTGACGTATTTTTAACGTCAAAAACCGACATTATTTTTGCACCAACATAAAAGTAAGCAATATCACTTGAAATTGAGTTACTTACTAATTAGAATATCTCTCTCTCTTTCTCTGTCTCTAGCTGTCTGTCTCTATATAAATATGATAAAAATATGGTTTTATCATATGTCATTCTATGGGTTTAAGTGGGCTCAATAGATAGAGAACATATATAAGTATAAAGTAGGTGTTGACCTCCATGTCTACTCACACACACACACACACATATATATAGCATTAATAGAAATATGAATTGAAATCTGTCGCTTAGCTGATTGATATTATATTCAGAACTCTGATTTCAGAGTTTTGTAGATAAACTTTTTTGTAATTGTTCAGACCACTCGTCAGGAGGTATATATTAGGTTGGTGCAAAAAATAATGACGTAATAATGTCGTTTTTTGACGTATTTTTTAACGTCAAAAAACGACATTATTACGTCATTATTTTTGCACGAACCTTATATATATATATATATATATATATATATATATAAAGAGAGAGAGGAGGAGGAGGAGGAGGGAGAGGGGGATGAATAGATAGTAAGGTTAGGTTGTTTGATTTTAAATATCAACCGTTGTTAGGTTAATATTGAATTTTGTATAAGGCACCCAGTGAGGATCGAGCTCCCTACACTATTCAGCAGTAAGTGTCAACCAGACTATCAGCACTAATCAGTTCACCATGCCAAGGTGCTTTCAGAGTGATAGCTAGCTAGCTAGATAGATATGAACAGCCTGAGATAGATATGACATTATAGAATTATTGTACACCATTATTATGTAATGATGCATCTATGCATACATCTCTCTCTCTCTCTCCATATATATATATATATATATATATATATATATATATATATATATATATATATATATAAGAAAGATGTTATAGTGGTTCCAACGAGAGAAAAGTGTGTATATTAAAAAGAAGAAAAGAGAGGTGCCGCAAACATTTTTGGTTGTAATGTGTATTTTTTTTTTTTTTTAAATATTATGCTTTATTTTCCATAATTTTACTACACGTATATATATCTACAGGCTGTGATGGATAAATTGTTGCCTAAATTACGCAAAAATGAAAATAACATTGACCTCTTTTTTAAACCGATATATTTACCAAAATTACACAAAAATATCTTGAAATACTAATGAGTAAATTTATTCAATAAAATCGCCATTGGGTTCAACCACCGCCTTCAGATGACATCAGAATCTCCTGCAACTCTTCTGGACGGTCTCCTTGTTTAAGTTGGTGAATGCTGCGATAATCCATGCCTTCAATTCATTTTTGGTGTTACGAGGAGTTTTGATTGCCTCTCGCTCAACTGTGCCCCACACATTAAGGAGGTTGCAGTTTGGGGAGTTAGGTGGCCAGATGTAAAGGGTGACATGGTGTGGTATTCGATAATAAACAAATCAGTCACTATGCTACCTTTGTAGTGGAGGGTCGCGATATAATATGGCCTGTGAGCTCCAACGTCACTAACATTTTGAAAATAAAAGACGCGAATCTGACAGGTCAACAAGAGGATAACAAACGACAAACTTAAAATTAATACAAAACCGGATTAAAGGAACCCGAACAAACAATGAATCAAGTAATGAAGGCAGAATTAAGTAAACTGAGGAATACTGATGAGCGGCTAGAAGATCTTGATAATATAACTGTGATTAAATGTTAAAAGTAGAGTCCATGTAAGTTAAGTTGGCATGTATGTTCAGAGTGCGAAAGTTCAGTTCACATGCGTGGAATCTTCCACAACAAAACCAGCCTTACCTCTTTTTAGGAAATGCACTCTTCCTATCTGGTAAATAAAATCCTACTTTCACATAAATATAACAAGTATTCATGGGTCAATCACCTCTAATCTTGCTTGCTGATTGGTCAGTTTCGACCAATCATTTCACCTGCACGCGACCAATCTATTTTCCCGCTCATATGCTTTGATCCTCTCACGGCCATTATATAAAGCGAACACGTGTGAACTTTTGGAGTAGTACTTCTCCTTCCTTACTACCAAGTGCCAAGATATAACCATCAGGAACTCCCGTCTTAGTCATTGCTGACCAGACGTTAAAGATAATTACCAACATTCACCAACTTCTGAAATCAATCCTGAACTTTTACCAATTTTAGAACTCACAATTCCAAACTTTATTCTTCTAAATTACAAGTTCAATATTACTTCTTCTTAATATGAATTCCGGTACAACTATTACCAAATCAAAGGGACACGACTCTGTCCTACCTTTTCAGTTCGCATGCTTGTACATCAAACATTAATAAATCTAATTGTTATGTTTTGAAATCATTCCGTTGAGTTTTGTATCTTATTCTATCTATGAATATAGAGATTTTAATGTTAGTGGAAATCGTTAATTTTCACGCAGCCTATTCTCAACAAGTATTTACCCATTATAAGTAACACATCCACTACACATGTCCGGCGAAAGTGTTGAAAAGTTGCTTGTTAAATCTAATGGTGAACCTTCCATAGTATTTTAAGTGTACGGAGTAGGTTATTTGAAATCTGGATGATATAGCCAATGAGAAGAAAGTCCAATTTAAATGTTCGGTGCTGGCGTTGCGTAGTTGCTGGTTAAGTCTAATGGTGAAACTTCCGTAATATTTTAATCGAAGTGCACAGAGTAGATTGTTTGATTCTGGATGATATGCATGCAGGAATTTCTTAAGTTCAAGGTTGTTGCAAGTAGGTCCATTAACGCCGATCAACCAAGTGAGTTAGGTTGATATAGAAATGCCAAAAGTAGGGATCATTGTGTGTAGTCGGAATTTCAGGGCTTTTGTAAGCAGGTCCATTAACGCCGATCAACCAGGTGAATTAGGTTGAGATAAAGATGCTGGAATAGGGACCATGGTATAGCCGGAAGTTCAGGGCTGTTGTAAGCAGGTCTACTAACGCAGATCAACCAGGTAAGTTAGTTTGAAGTAAGGATCGGAAGTAATAAAGGCCAGGAATGCCGGAAGTAAGAGTCTGTGGTAGCCGGAAGTAATAAAGGCCAGGAATGCCGGAAGTAAGAGTCTGTGGTAGCCGGAAGTAATAAAGGTCAGGAATGCCGGAAGTAAGAGTCTGTGGTAGCCGGAAGTAATAAAGGCATATAGCATTCTGCTACCACTTGTTTTCGATTACAAAAATCTGTGCAAATAGTGGATCTCAGAGCTTTGATATTTTTCTCACTTCTGATTGGTCAGTTAATATTATCATGTTCTCAACTACGTCCGAATTATATCGAACTAGTTTCTGAGCCGAACGAAAATACAATTCCGCCAAAAATCTGTCTATTTATTTTGAGCCGATCATTTTTTTTTAAAAGCATTTCATCCCAAGCAAAGCGGGAAGCCATTAGCAGGGTAGGGGTTACAGAGGATTTGGAGCGAGAGCTGACAGGAGTGATAGAGGAAAGGATGAGGAGAAGGATAGTGGATAGATCAGGGCAACTGGAGACATCGATTGACATTACATTTGAATAGTTGGAGATTATAGCTATCAGGGAAACAGGAATAGGGGAGGGAGTTCTACAGGCGAGAGGTGCGAGATATGAAGCTATTGGCGTAGAAGAGACGGCTACATTTAGCAGTTTCAACAGTGAAGGGGTGAGAGCGGGATGCCAGCCTCGTAGGACGCTTGAACTCATGAAGTCTGGGAACCAGCGAAAGCAGCTCATCGGAGCAATTACCATGAAAATATTTGTAAAAAAGACAGAGAGAGACGATGGTGCGTCTGTGGGAGAGCGACTGTAGACGAGATGCCAGAAAAGGGCCAATTACTTTGCATATCCGTCTCTGGATCTTATCAAGAACCCCGAGGCAAACAGAAGTGGCTCCAGACCATATATGGCAGCAATACTCCATGCAAGGGCGAATGGTTGATTTGTAGATTTGAAGGATCGATTCCGGGGAGAAAAATATTATAAATACAATGCCACATTTTCAACTCTTTCTCTTTTTCCTCTGTTTTTTTTTCTCAGAACCACAACGATGTAGTTCAGTGAAGAGTTTTACGTCTGTCCCTAATGGACAGACGCTATGACACACGCACACAAGTACGTACGAACATTTCTGAGCTCATCTCATTCTTCAACTGCAAGTAACAGAAACATATTCAACTCTCTTCGGTGAACAATTTAAACTGAAAATAATTCAACATTTCGATATTCAAGTGAAGATTACATTTTTCCTCAATTTACAAGTTTCTTTGAATTCCTCTTACATCAGAATTTCAGTCTGCAACACCTACTCTTATCAAAGAACATTCTTTTCATTGAAACTTATTAATTCATGACCTGAAATCTTTTCTGTGAATCCAGATAAAAAATATATTTTCCTTAAAGTTTTATCTAATTCATTCAACAGTTAAAGGGAAATAACTCCTGCTGTATATTACAAGTCTTACTATATAAAAATCACGCACTTAATTGCTTTGTATTGTAGAGTTAAATAAAGATTGTTATTGTAAAAACATTTTTTGTGTTGTTTCTCTTGTTTGCTTACACATTTGTAAAGTAAAAAAATGTACGGATTGATTTAGGCCGTCAATACCGCTACACTGGAGTTGCGTAGTTGCTGGTTAAGTCTAGTGGTGAACCTTCCGTAGTATTTTAACCGAAGTGTATGGAGTAGGTTGAGTCTGGACGATATGCCTGCAAGAATTTCCTAAACCTGGTGAGTTAGGTTGACAAGAAAGCCGGAAGCAGGTAACTAGTGTAGCCAGAAGTTCAGGGTTGTTGTAAGGTGGGCCATAAACGCTGATCAACCAGGTGAGGTAAGAGTAAGAGTCTGTGGTAGCCGGAAGTAATAAAGGCCAGGAATGCTGGAAGATAAGTGTCCGTGGTAGCCGGAAGTAATAAAAGCCAAGTATGACGGAAGTAAGTGTCTGTAGTAGCCGGAAGTAATAAAGGCTAAGAATGTTGGAAGTAAGGGTCCGTAGTAGACAGAAGTATGCGCAGATTGGAAATGGCTGAAGTAAAGTAAGAAATGCCGGAAGCTAAAATTATGAAAGGCACGGGTGACGGAAGTAGGAATGGATAGGAAAGCCCAACTAGCGTTCAGTTGGCAGAACAAAAATAAATGAACATGTAACTCAATACATAACCCGTCTAGGTCCCCTGGTCACAAAGACCAGGTTACTTACATTTCGCCTCCTCCAAGTCCTCCCGTGTTTGGCGAGAAGTCGCCGGGTTATTACTATAAGTGAGTATAATCACATTAACTTGGCTTGCATTACACTCAAAGTCAAAAGGAAATAAATCCAAAGTTCCTACTAAGCAGAAAATGTATCAAAATGTTCCCGAAAAGTATTCAGACTAAGTTCGTAATGCTGAAACAACTAAAAAGATTTATTATTTATTATAAATCTAAATGAACTAGCGATATTAAATTGAAGGGAGTGGGGCAACGCAACGAAGAAAGGTTTATGGTCATGAAGATATATAACGTCTGTCCTTGATCACCTGGACGGAATAGTGTAGGGCTACGATACCTTTTATTAACAAACATTCGTAACAATAATGTGTGGAATGAACTGTATTATTCTGTTTTCGTTAGCTCGCTGCTGCTGCTACTAATGTGTTTATCCTGCTCATGTTTATTTCACGTTCACTACATCTTCCCTCTCGTCCTGGGTATGACGATAAACTACATCCGCGTCCTGGGTAAGACGATAAACTACGCCCGACAGCAATGCCTCTGATCATGAGGTTTTGAGGGGCGTGGAACCACCTCTTAATTGCTGGTGTTCCTAGGTCCACCCTGACCCGGGGTGGTAGTACCTGTTAGGGTCCCAACTATGGGCAAATAGTTAACACCCAAACTTGTGTAAAAATAGGTTTTAATACCAGAAATACTTTGTAATGATAATAATAAAAATTACCAGCAATAATTTTTGAAGGAAAAATTATTATCAGCAATACTTTAAAAAAAATACCAGCAATACAAACAGCTATACATTTTTCGAAAAAAAAAATATTACCAGCTATAGATTTCTTCAAGGAAAAATATTCCCAGAAATAGATTTTTGAAGAAAAACATATTACCAGCAAGAAAAATTTTGTCGGCATGAAATAACCCATTGGGGTTGATATGCCCTAAAACAAAACAAACGAAACCAAACCAAACATCTTCCGTCATTTTTTGTAATTTATGTTACTATAAAGTCTTTTTGCCAAGTGGGTTAGAACTCACTCGAGGTATTCCGATTGTGTACGCAGTTAGAGCCGGTGTTAGGCTTTCTCGACTAGTGTCCTTAGGGTCTGGATTGGAGGTAGGAAGTGCATCTATTCGGTTGGGTTTTTTATCTGGGGTGTCTGTTGTAGATGTAGTGGAGCAGTGGGTTGTATCAGGGGTGGGGGAAATAGACTGCTCCAGGAACGACGGTGTAATCAAGACTGTACTGCATGTCGCCGGGAAGCGTTTCTCATTCTCTCTGAGCCTTGGGGTTGTACTAGGATGGCGTCTCCCTTCATTTCCATTGTAGCAATATCGCCACAATTATTTAACTTTGACTAGGAATGACGTGGAAAAGGACAAGCAAAGACGCTGTAGGTTACCAAACATTTAGCGGTCACAATACAATTTATATTTGACGTAAAATAGCACATGGTATAAAATACAAGTCAGAACGTAATCGTTCAAAACATAACAATTGAATTTATTAGTGTTTTGGTGTACATGCACATAAGCTGAAGGTTTGATAGAGTTACATCTCTTAGATTTGGGAAATATTTGTACCAGAGCTCACAAAGTTGAAGTAATTATTAAACTGAAGTTTTAGAAGAATATAGTTCCTGTTGCATGTTAGGAAATGGGAATTGGTAAAGTTGGTAAGAGTTCAGAAGAGTTAAGAGTTTGTACTAGCGTGAAATGGTAATGTTCTTTAACGTCTGACCGCATGGTCAAGACGGGAGTTCTTGAAGGTTACATTTTGACAGCAAGGAATGAGACGCAAGAGTGGCGAAAAAAGAGAGAGGGCTTACTCGTGTTCTGTTTATATAGGATGGTGTATCACGTGACTGATTCAAACTTTAGTGAGCGGGAAATTTCATTCCTCGTATGCAGGATATCTGATTGGTCGGAATTGACCAATCAGCATGCTAGTTTTGAGGAGATTAACCAATGAATATTTGTCGCATGATCTGTATGTATGTGATGATAATTATCACAGGGGATGAGTGCATTTTCCCGCGCGGGGGGTGGGGGTAACTGGCAAATGTGAAAGATTCCACATCATGACTCCATAGGTCCGAGTCTCGAAATGAGTGTCCAGCTTAATGGCTCCGTGTAAGTTTTTACATAATACCGTGTCTCCTCTGTGAATCTTCTGGTCTCTGGCTTCCCTTCTCTTGTTGCCAGCTATATTGCGTTTTAGTTTGTGAATAGCATCCCTGTCATGTACATCCCTAAAATCAGTGGACGATCTTACAACACTTGGAAGCTTATTTCGGAATGATAGAATTGCACTCTTCTAGTAAAGCATCAAAGAACAACTGTTTTACAAATCAGGTGATTTTTCTGGACTACATTTGCGCGCTCTTATTTATAAATAGTTATGTTAACAAGTGCCACGTGTGCCACGTGACATTTAGTCAAATATAAACATGGGGTCATGATTAACCTTTTTTTAATACTATATTTGGTATTGTTGAAGTTATCGCTAACATTTTTGTTGAAATTTTCAATCTCTACGTTTTGTTCAATTGCGCGTACCAATCGATGAAATATAAAAACTTAAAAAAGGATATACAAAAACAATATTGCATTTTTATTAAATATTTTTTTTATTTTAATCATTAAATTGTTTTTAAAACAGTAGGGGTATTTTGTATGCTAAAGAATAAAACTTTTAATTTTTACAGAAAAATGAATGAAAAGTCATTATGGCTATTTTAGAGGGCGTGGCGGAGAGATGGTCTAACGGATGTCATAGAATTATATATATATATATATATATATATATATATATATATATATATATATGTGTGTGTGTGTGTGTGCGTGCATGTTTAATTAAAAACAACGGACAAAGTACTACGGTTAAACTTTTTATTTAATTTTTCTTGTGTTCGAACTAGAGCTTTCTTTTCGAACACTAGAAAATTTTAATAAAAAGCTTAACTGTAGTACCTTGTCTGTCGTTTTTAATGAAACATGCATACAGGAAGGATTTCTGCCTAAATATACAACTATATATATATATATATATATATATATATATATATATATATATATATATATAGAGAGAGAGAGAGAGAGAGAGAGACAGACAGACAGACAGAGAAAGAGAGAGGTGGTAGACTAACTTTCCTATTTTTCTGTAAACCTTACAAAAATTGACGAAGTTATCCACCTTGCATTTAAACCTCTGTGAGGTTGTCTCCCTTTAATTATTTTGATCAGAATTTACTTCGAAGTTTATTTTAATTTTATGGATATTTATTGTACTAAGCTACGCACCCTAACCAACTGTATTTTGTACCTCCTTATCTGGTTGCACTTTCCCCCCAAATTTGGTTTCGATCGGTCAATGTATGGCTACTTTAAAAGGTGTGACGGACAGATTAATAGAAATCACAGAATAGAAGCAGATTTTGTTGTTCAGGAAAGTAGCTACAAAGATTTGAACCCTGCTCAAGAGCACCTTTTCTTTGTTAAGATTTCTCAAGTGTGCAAGTCAATTGATGTAATACACCTTGTTTAAAATCCAAACTGGGTGTCTATTTAAAAAACAAAAAAACAAAAACACACTCAAAATAACGTTTGAAGCAATAAAAATGTCGGTTTCAAAATAAGTCTATTAATATATATAATTATGTATATAGGTAAAAGACAATAGGAAAAGTGTATTACTAGCCGACGCTTTTCGTTCAAGACAAAATCGAAATGAATTTATTGAAAACAAAGTAGCTTAATGTCCTTAGCAATTAGAAGAATTTAGAAAATGCTATTGTATTCATATTGTCAAATGAAAATTACGTCAAGTACTATCACGTGTGGAAATATTGTTTTTATTGTTGTGTTGACGGGTTCAAACATCTTCTTTTGATTTCTTGATACAGTTCTGTACGTTTGCTTGGGAGAGTAGTAATTCTGTTAGGAAAGGTGATATGGGAAAAGCCTGGGGGTAGATGAATATTTGGATAATATTCAATGGCGGCACTTTGGAGGATTTTCTTTCTGAGTGAGTTATTTTCTTTTTTCATGAGTGTAGCATTTTTAAAATCAAATACTTTAATAAATTCATTTCGTTTTTTTGTCTTGAAAAAATCCACATTGGACGAAACGCGTCGGCTAATAATACACTTTTCCTATTGTCTTTTACCTTTATACATATTGTCTTTTTCTACGGATTAACCCTGAAAATTTTTTCATATATATATACATATATATATATATATTCATACACGTTTCATTAAATAATATAGACAAGTGTTGGCTATTTATTTTATGTAAATTCTTTTCATAACGTCTGATAAGCTTAATAACATTATCATTAAACGAAAAAAGAAAATCACAATATTGATACATATTTTTTAATCCAATCTAAGCTTTCGGCTTACATAAGCCATTATCGAAGATGACAATTACTGTACAATATATTAAGCAATACACGGACAACAATGTGATGATAGTCTGTTTCTGTTTACATGGATGATTTCCAAGCAACGATAAACACGTGCATATAAGACGCTGGAAGTGAAAATCGCACCGCAGCTCATGAGTCACACATGACCACACGAGAGTGAATTCGAGAAGTATTAAGTATGGGAAGCCGTTGGTATAAACCAATGGCTTCTGTTACCAATTATAGACATTTAAGTATATTTGTGGAGATTACATATTTTATTTTGTTTAAGTTAAGTTTCAACTGTTTTATGTTATATATACATACATAGATACATACATATATATATATATATATATATATATATATATATATATATATATATATGTGTGTGTGTGTGTGTGTGTGTGTCTGTGTGTATGTGCGCGCGTGTGTGTTTATGTATAAATATATGAGTTAAAGACCAAATGCAGATCAAATATGGATCGGAATATGGATAAAATAATATATATATATATATATATGTTATTTATCATCCTGCTGGAGTCTGAACGATATTTAATATGCATTTGATCTTTAACTCATATGTGATTATAGAATTCTATAATAATTGTATTTGTCCCTCCCTTCGTTAGTTCGCACGACCGTTTCGCCCTGTCAATTCATAGACAATGGTCTATTCTGTTTTGATCTCGTAGAAAATAGGGAAAAAACCCAAGATTGGTCTCAGTAAGAAAATGAAAGAAAGAAAGGAGAGACGATATAAATTGTAGGATCAAGATCCTACATTGTTCATAAAACCCATTAAAATAAACTCCAGACGAAGCATTTTCAGCGGCGCGTTCTGATTGGTTAATAAATACAAAAATACGTCCGAGTTGTATTGACCTCAACGAAAACACAAATTGCGCCAAGTCACTCGTGAGCCTACCACGTGACACAAGTTTTTTTTATAAAAATGAAATGTTATTCATTGTCGCCAGTGAGAAGAACAAAAATTTCAACTCGACACCAGAACCTATGCCACGCAATTTCGTATTTCACACTTAACGTTAAACTTATTGTTAACATCATCTCAATCTAAAAATAATTTTTACTTAAGCAACATATTTCACAACAAACAATACAAATCAAGTTACCAATCAAAGAATGACAATTTTTGTCGAAATTGCAGTAAGTCAAGGACTGATTAATTTTGCCACAAACACAATAATACCGAAACACACAAGTTAATTTTCATACACATAATTTTGCAACACATACTTAATCGAAACCATACACTATTGTTACTTAAACCCAAACAAATAAGAACTGACGAATAATTTAAACTCACATCTCATCCAATATTTTGTACCCAAATATTGTTGCATAAATATTTTTTCAATTGTTGAATTAATATATTGTTTTAACCTTATTATTCTCTTGTTGCTTACTCATTTTTGTTTCATTTGTGATAAAAAAAATACATAAGGCGTAAAACACATTTACTCCCCCACTTGCAAATATTTGACGGCTGTTTCAGTGAAATGCGGAAAGCTGTCAATTTCAAATCTTTTCATTTGTATCCTCTTATTTCTTAAAATAACGATCAGTATTCACATTTATGAATGATTATTATTTTGTTAAAGTGTTAAGCTCTAATATTTAACGATGCGATCGAGGGATTTTTACGGATATTTTATTTTCGTAGAACTCGCCATAAACTTACTTGAATTAGGATTCATCACAGATATTGAATAAATAGATAACTGAATACTGAAATAGGAAAATCGTGAAAATTAAAACGAGTTAGTGATTTTCCAAGATCAAAAGCAGATAATACCCAGTGAGGATCGAACTCACCACTCAGTCATAATCATTAAACGAGACAAGCTTGCTAACCATTACACCGCCTCGAGGTGCCTGGTAGTTAAAACTAGTTATTTATTTATCATTATTATTATTGAAATTAGTGTTTTCTATTGCTTTATTTGCTATCAGCTAATATTTGAGAAAAGACCAATAAATAAGTCACTTTACATGTAAATCATTTAATTTTAATGATAAAAAAACAATGCCAGTAATAGATCGATAAAGAAATAGAAGCTTTGATGGAAAGAAAAATCCCATTTAATAAAATTAATTGTTGCAAACATCTGCCGACTGATTTTCAAGGGAAGTAACTCTAGATATGAAAGCATGAAAGTTTTTTCCCTTGTATAAATTTTAGTTTTCGGCGCTTTTAAATTTATTCTCACTGCAAATTTTTCTTCATTTCCTTCTTAAATCTTGGTACCCCACCACCAAAAAAAAACAAAAAAACAGAAAAAACAAAAAACAACAACAAAAAAAAAACAACAAAACGCGATACCTAAACTTCAAAACGCATTTTAAAGAATAGAAATCTTTTATTTCTTAAGCTTTTATTTTAGTTGTTAGCTAATAGATTGCATTTCCAATAAGGAAAATATTTGCTGTATTTCGAATCTAATTTAAATTGATTGCAAAGATATTCTTTTTGAAATCGTTCAAATCAATAAAATCGACCATAATTACAAATCTGTCAACGCAACACAATTTTATTTATTAAAAAATCTACCAAATATATATTTCTGAAAATTTATTTAAGGAAGACTTTCAAATTTAAAGTTTAATTAATCTGAATTAAAACAAATATTACTTACTTTTAGTCTAAAAAATTACGGAAAAGATATTTTTAACATGGAGGTGGGTACACTATTTACATTGTTCGGACTATCGTCCTCATCTTTGTTGCCATATTTATCACAACGTTTCGGTCGTTGTACGCTCCGGTCTTCTTCAGGTGGTTGGAATGTCGAACTGAACCCTTTATTTCGCTCGCTGGGGTAGACTGTTCTAGTTCAACGTGCCATATCTAATGGATGTCAGTTATCTCCTGTTAATTCCCCACTCCAAATTCTCCACTGCCTTATCCAGGTATTGAACTCACATTCTTTGGGTTCTGTCACTAACTAACGCCTTCATACACTGTGCCATGTGTCCTTGGCACAAATTAATAAACGACATATGCATACATAAACACAAGTAAACGTAATAACAACAACCAACAATGAGATAATAATAAAGTATAAAGCATAAAGTTGACAAACAACACTATAAATAGCCAAACAAGTGCATCCAGATCCACAATTATTTTCACCTAATAGCCCCGAGAATAATTTGTAACATAACGGTTACCACCCACCAAAACAACTGTTAGACCAATACGTAGACTTGCCACAATGCATCACTGACCTGTACATATATAAATAGTCGAGCAAAAACACATCACATATGGCCTGACGATTGTGTATAAGCATGAAAGAGACAGTCGCCGCTCGGGTGTTGAATTCAATGTCCACTTATATATATATATATATATATATATATATATATTACAGTGGTGTTCACCCTTTACAAGGCCACTCGATGTAGAGGATTACAGAGTAAGAGGCACAACTTATGCAAATATATGTGGAAAATAATAGTTGATCCTAGATTTGTATATGTTAAGATTGTAGTCATCGGGAAAGCAACCTCTTGGGAGTCGGTTTTGCAAGGCAGTGTTTCGTGGAAAGAAGCTGTTTGAGTGGAATTTACATCTCACCAGGGGAATACGAAAGGAATGAGTGTGGTTGGCTACTATATGCGTAGCATGGCGAGTTTAGCCGTAAAGGTTCGAAATGGTGGAACTAAGGTGTGTAGTTCATCTATACAGTGTCCATAGAAATAGCAATAGAGCAGCGAGGCCCTTACGATAAGTCGAAATTGCTACCCAAATACAACCAATATACCGTGCGTTCCGTAAGTCATGCATCTTTAATTTGAATGGAATTTTATTGGCGTGTTAAATCTTACCAATCAGATAATTTTCAAGAGTTAGAAATGTAATGTGGTTTTTGAATGTTATTTGTTGAAGGTTTCATTTATTTTCAATTTTAGGTAATGGTCCAGTAAGCATGCATCGAATTTATGCAGCGATACGATGCAAATGCGAAATTTGCCACACCAGATCAGCAAAACTACAAGTTGCATGATCTTCACAACAACAAATTCCACCATGGAATATTTTGATCGAGCGGCGTTATATCGAGTCTAATTCGTTACCTCTCCGTCATCGAGGCTCGTTGGCAGACTTGGTATGTCGTTTGTTTCCTATCATAACTGTTCGGGTTTCAATTCTCAGCAGTGGATGCGCACTGCTGATGAGTACCAAATATAGGACTAAAAGGCCATCCAGTCTGTTGAGGTTTCTTCTAAACTCGATAATTAAGTTTATTTCAAATCCCCCTAATTATATATATATATATATATATATATATATATATATATATATATATATATATATATATATATATATATATATATATATATATATATATATATATATATATATATATATAGATAGAATGGACTCTCCAATCGTGAACGATAAATGAGGATCAGCAGTGGATGATACCTATCGTTTTACACTTATGCATGCTAGCAGGGGATATTATGGAGAAAATCAGGTAAGGGAAAGACATATTTCATTTGTGATTTCTTATGTGCTATACTAGCCCAGACTTGCTGGGGACGACAAAGCCATACTGACAGGTGACATTTGCTGAAGCAGGATTTTAATGGTGTCTCTGCTTCCGAGCTTGACGAAGCTGATCACAGTGCTTCAGTCTACAGTCTTCAAAACCCTTTAGCTTAATGAAACATGTCTTACGCCACTCCTTTCGGTTTGATGCTTGGGCTTCACAGGTTTTCAGATCAAAGTTGAGACGTTTCAATTTGTCTTCAAATTGTCTTTGCAGCGTAAGAATGGACGTCCAAGTGAACGCTTGGAGTTTGGCATTTGTCCATACAGTATCTTTTTGGAAAGCCTATACTCATCCATTCTCACAATATGGCCAGCTCACCTAAGTTGTATCTTTGCTAGAATCGTGTCAGTGCCTGTGAAGTTGTTACATTTCTTCAGTATGGCACTATTCTTGATCCTGTCATCGCATTTTCTATCACATATGGCAAGAATATATATATATATATATATATATATATATATATATATTACAGAGAAAACGGTGTAATTCTCCTATATAAAATAAGGCCCCAAAACTTAGACTGATCGAGAAAGAAACCGATAAATCTCTTTAAGATTAAAGAACATTCACAACTTTAAATAATTTTTTTTGTTATAGTTTTATGTCCGTCTATTTTAATATAACCTTTTTTCTAATAGATACCATTAATACCTGTTTATTCAAATATAAAATACCTCCTGAAGAATGGATGAACTGATCTGAAGTTGGGATGCTGAAGATAACATCAATCTGACAAACTTTTACTTATATTAATCCAATATATATATATATATATATATATATATATATATATATATATATACTATCAGTCAGAAGTATTTGGCCACCGTCAAAATTTGTTATTTATCATCTTAAAAGTGTTATTTTCAATTAAACAAACACCACAATAGTGTTATATATTATATTAGGTTGGTGCAAAAATAATGACGTAATAATGTCGTTTTTTGACGTTAAAAATACGTCAAAAACGACATTATTACGTCATTATTTTTGCACCAACCTAATACTAAATACAAGTTTTCTTAAGCCACATTAAATAGAAATTAAACCAAAAAACACCAAAAACCTCTTAAATTTTTGATTGATCAAAATGATCCACTTTGGTCGCCATCACTGTTCAAAGATTATCGACATTTCCGCGAAAGACTGGAGGTAGACTGAAGACAGTTCTGCCCAGCTTTCCTGAAAGAGTTGCCAAAAGTGAGTTGCACTTGTGGGTTGTTTAGCTGTGTCTTTTCGGCCAAGTTCATCCCACATCAGTTTAACTGGATTTCAGTCCGTTTATTGCGCCGGGCAAGACATCAGTTCAAGGACGCGATGTTGCGCTTTGTTTTTAATGTAACTCTGGCAGAGTTTATAAATATACTTTGGGTCATTATCTTGCATGAGTACAAATCCTTGACCCACAAGCGGCGTTCCAGATGGAATCGCCTGATGCTGCATTATGCTGTAATAGCTAGTCTGATTCAATTTGCCCTTCACCTGGTGCAAATCCCCAACTTTGCAACTGGCATCTCCACACCATAACAAAGCCTCCTCCATGCTTTACGGTTGGTCTAATACAGGTGTGACGTCCGCCGGTGTCGCTGCGCCAAATGTGACGTCTGCCTGGCCGCGCCCGCCGTGCTGTCCAGGTCGCGGCGCCAGTTGTGACGTCACCCCGTCTGTCTCCGCGCCGTCGCCGTCCTATCCTGTCCTGTGACGACCAACGTGACTTGGTATTGGTCGCGGCACCAAATGTGACGTTCTAACCATTTGCTGATTCGGATGGGAATCTGGTTAGTTTCGGTATCAGCCTTGTCGTTCCCAGATCGCCTCCAACGTCTGGTTACCGAAGTAACTGTTTTGATTTCTAGTCTAACCTACCCACGTTGTGATTTGATCTTAGGTAGACGAAATCAATCAGTCGCCGGGCCGTAATGCAAGTCGAGTCCGAACAAGGGCAATACCGCACAAGTATATGTAAAAGAAAATAAAGTAATAACTCGAAAAGTTCGAATGTGTTAAAAAGGAATAACAATATTTTATATCTGGATGCTGAATACAGGACTGCGTCTTTCTCCCAAACCGCTAATATGGATTCGTGACACTTTGTGTTTGCTAGGGGAGTCTTAACATCTTAAATTGTTCTTTTAAGAAACTGGTTTTAGTGTATCTTGAGGCGATATTCGTAAAACTTGTTTTGGTGGTGTGAGTCTAATTCGTTCTTCAAAAATAAATTGTTCTTGGTTAGAAGTTGAGGTCGAGAATGCGTGGATCTTTCAGTCAGGTTCCTGCAAGGCGGGTCTGCAACTCCAACCCAACTCAGCTGCGAACTCCTTAATTCAACTGCCGCAACTCGTTGCGACTCTGCTTATATGGACGCCGACCAAAACCGGAGTGGGCCTGTCGGGGCTTGAGGTTCCTTGACAACTCCAAATCCGCATTAAGAATTCTCCCTGTTTTCGGTCAGGAAAATTTAGTAATTTCCACTTTGGAGGTCTTTACTTTCTAGGGTAGGGAATCGTCCTCCCACCTTCTTCTGTTCTCACATTGGTATCTCACCAATACCCTCAGAGGGTGTCAACGGGTTTCCTCTCTCTCTCACAGTGGCATCTCACACCGATCCCTTCAGGGGGCGTTAACAGGCCTCCCCTCCCTCTTCACATGATTACCTTCGCCTATCGCTCACGTCACCATTAAGCCAATAGGCGCCCAGCAGTGTGGGTGTGGCCAGACTGGCCTCGGTTTAAAAAAATCTTGCTCAAAAAAAAAAAAAAAAATTATCTCCTTTTTTTTCTTTTTCTTTTCTTTCTTTTCTCCTGCCCAACAACAAGTCCTTAGACACCTGGACTTTATCAATCGAGACTTTTCGCCAATTATCAAGTGGACGGTCATCTGGCGATTTCGCATTCTGGCGCTAATTATTCGTTCTGATAAAATAATTTTCCTATCGTGGCCAGCTTCGGCATAAAACAGGTGTTTTTTCCAAATGATGTGGGGGTGGTCCAACGGACATTTTGGTTTAGGTCAGAGCTTGACTTAATTAATTTTTATCTCTCAGTACTCTGCAGGAGGTCCAGAGACATCCTTCTCGCGACCCAATTAATTTTTCTATCTCTTAGCCTTCTGCCTTGCAGGCCACCCGACCGACCTGAAATTTTCACCATTGCCATGGGCAGACTGCTGTCGTCCATTCGGTGCGTCGTCATAAATCAAATTAAATCCAGTGTCTTACTTTCCTCGATAATGAAAATAAAATCTTACCACTTTTCTTTGTCAGAAAAATAACATCGCTTAGTGTCCAGTTCGTGATTGCTTCTTATCACCGTAATTTAATTCTCGCCTTTTCCTTTTTCTTCTTTCTTTCTAACAACCCTAAATAGTGCAGCTATTTCACCAACTCTTCCCTCCTATTTGACCCAAAATGTCGTATCTTGATTCTTCAGTTCAAAGGACTTTATTCCACTGCTCTACTCTCCAGTCCTTGTGCCTTGACCAACTGGAGCCTTTTGATATTGTTTTGATTCTTGAACCGTGCTTTCTTGACAGCAATTCTGCCATATAGGCCAGCTTCACAGAGTCTTCTCACAGTGGATATTGACACACCTTTTTTCATGACATTGGTCCAGTTGTGCAGTTGGAGCATTCAGCCTTCTGTCATGCAAGGTGCTGACTCTGATAAAATTGCCCTCTGCTCTTGTTGTTGCTTTTGGTCTGCCGACCTATTTTGGTCTTGTTTTCTCCCGTTTCCTGATGTCTCCTAACAATATAATACACTGAAGTTCTGGGATTTAAAAAAAAATATTCTCTGCTTGAATATCCATTGTTTTTTTGTTTTTTTTTTAGTTTTTTTTTAAAGTAATGATCTCTTGTCTTTGTCAAAATGTAAGTTCACGTGTTTTGGGGCATTTTGTTAAGAAAAAAAGTTTTGATCCGGAAGAAAGTTGCAAAATTTAGGTTTTAATTTAAACAGAATAAGAATAAGAAATTCCGTGAAAAATGTGTGAATTTCTTTTCATTTTTCATTTTTCATTTCAATTTTTGGAAGTAAAGTCTGATGATCCAGAGCCCTGCTAAAGGGGTTATGGGGAAATAATTTATTACATGGAACTTTAACGTGGTCTGTTTTTATTCAAACATATCTGCTCTGAATTTTACATTGAGCTCTCCGGATATCATCCTCCTCGGGTCTACCCATACGGATTACCTAAGTTTGCATAAACTATATATATATATATATATATATATATATATATATATATATATAGTAGCAGGAAATAATTCAGATTAAATAATGCAAAATATCAGGGAATCTAATTGAATGTTAAGGAGTATAAGGAAGAGAGAAAGAATTGATTAAAAATAATTATCAGAAGCCATAAAATGAGTTCGGAGAAGGTTCTAGAAAGATTCGAACCTGCAATAAACAAAATAGAATTTGCTATGATTTAGCAAGATGAAATCTTCCTCAAATCGCCGAGCTGCCTATAGCGTTGATCTTGAAGATGAGCTATAATCTACTGGGACGAGAAGTGTCTTGTTAATTTTAAAGCCTCTGAAAGCAATCAGGAAATAAACACGCTGTGCCTGCTTAGTCTCACGTTTTCCATTGACATGAAGTGTAATGATTATATTGAATCAATTGCTAAGCCTTATGTTCGAATAGTCTGTTCACTATGTTGTGATAGACAATTTTTCTGAACAAAATATATCGTGCGCATTTATAAGTCTACAATTAGTGTACTATTGCTACCACATCCAGTCTGGTGCTTCTGTTTTATATCTAGAGACTCTTGACAAAAACTAAAGAAGAATCGGCAATATTACCGGTCTTGACAAGCCATGTCGGCTTCAGACACTTTTCCATCACCGTTCCCTGTGACTTTTCTATAAATATTTTTACGGTAATTCTTCGGATGAGCTTTCATCTATGGTACCACGATTTCATAAATTTTAGCGCAATACTAGATTGGCAGTTAGTTCTCATAATTTCACTGTCGAAATTGCTGGTTGTAATCATGAGTTCTTTCATGATAGTTTCTTTTCTCTTGTGGAAAATCTTTTCCGGCTTCATGTTTTCCTCTGAACTACGATCTTCAAAAATGTAAATGTAATGTCAATCGTCATCTTCTGTCTACTTGAATCCTGTTCTTTTATTGTGTTTTCTGTTTCTTCCACTGTCAATCACTCATTTCGTCTTAGTGAGTTTATCGCCTTCCTTAGGATAAAAGGATAAAAAAAACAAAACAAAACAAATTCCAGTTTCATTGTATTCTATATTGATATTTTTCAGTGTCTGAGAGATCTTCTGTTTTTGCTTACCATGGTTAGATAATCCTTTTGAATGTCAGAGATTAACGGATTTTCTATTTCCTATTCACAGGGACAACTTCTGCATTATGCCTATACGATTAGCAACATCCATTTTTTATATGATTTCTATTAGGTTGGTGCAAAAATAATGACGTAATAATGTCGTTTTTTGACGCTAAAAAATACGTCAAAAACGACATTATTACGTCATTATTTTTGCACCAACCTAATAATCCCTATGAACGTTATATTTGGTAGATGCATGTATTTAAGTAGACATCTTGGTTTCCTAAACAGAAAAATTGACATCTACCGGCGCGAATTTTCCAGAGTCATTAATGAATGGAGTGTGACCTTGTAATTATTAGATTATATCATTAATGAAATTATTATATATTATATTATTATAGCAATTATTATGTTATATTATTATTGAAATTCATTATATTAGTAGTATATTATCATAGTAAATATCGTATTATTATTGTAATCATTACATTATATTATCATAGTAATTATCTTATTATACTATTATTATAATTATTACGTATTTCATTATTGAAATTATATTATTTATTATGGTAATTATTAAATTATTATAGTGAATATTTACAAATATTATTCATAATAATATCAGCTAACAAGTGAGAAAAACTATAAATTATTTCAGAAGTAAACAATTTAATATAAACAAATAAAAACAACATAAGCAGTAAATAAATAAACTTTGAAGAAAAAAGAATTCCCGTTCAATGAAATCAACACAATGATTTCGAACGTCAACAGATGTTTTCAAGGGAAGCCACTCTATATCAGGGATGCGTTAAAGTTGTCTCCCTTGCATAGATATCTAAGGAACTGGCGGGATATAAAGGTTGTACAGGTGTGCCGAGAAGTACGGGAGCACTTGCATCAGTGTGCGCATCTATGGAGAATAACCGTTAGAATAGACTACAACAAATCAATCAAAAAAATAGCTATATTTACCTTATCAGACCAAAACAAACTACTAAATAACTGATCAGAATTCATCTCTAAAAAGCTTTTACTACATTAGTAAAAAATCGAAAGGAATAAATAAAAATATATACAATAAAAATAATTAAAAAAAACAAAAAAAACAACAATTGATCCATATAAATAAACAAACAAACCACTCGCTACAAATAACCATTAGAATGAAATACCCACAATGCACTACTGACCTGTATATATTAATAGTCGAGAAAAAAAACAGATGTAGCATGATGATTGCGTCTAGCATGAAACAGTCTGTCGCCTCTGAGTGTTGACTTCAATGTTAACTTATATATATATATATATATATATATATATGCAGCAATTTTTCATTAATGCATGTTTCATTAAATAATATAGACGAGTTTTGTCTATTTATTTTAAGTAAGTTCCTTTCACATTGTCTGATAAGTTTAATAACATTATCATTGCAAGTCGAAAGGAAATCACCATATTGATACATGTTTAAATCCAATCTAAGCTTTCGGCTTCCATCAGACACTATCAAAGATGACAATTACATTTCAATATATCAAATAACACGGACGAAACAATAATGATAGTCTGTTTTTGTTGCATGAAAAAATTCAAAGCAACGGTAAACTCGTGTATACGAGACGCGGAGGCGAAAATCGCGTTGCAGCTCGTGACGTCACACATGACGACGCGAGAGTGAAAACGAGAAGTATTAAGTATGGGAACCCGTTGGTATAAAACAATGGATTCTGTTAAAAATTATAGGCATTTAAGTATATTTGTGGAGATTTCATAGTTTATTTTGTTAAGGTTAGGTTTCAATAGTTTTATGTATATAGCTTCAAGAATTTTTAATTTTTGTTTATTGTTTTCATGTTTAAGTATAGTTGTGTTGTCAACAAGGATTTTCCGGAATTGAGTACGCGACCCGGCATGTTGTTTTAAATCCCTTAAAATGTTAGATTTATCATTCAAATGTTGAGTCAAGCGCCGTGAAAGCGAGTTTGTGGTGTGACCAACATAAATATTATTTAATCCATTGGAGAGGCAATCTCCCAAAGGGCACTTGAATTTGTAAACTATGTTGGTTTTTTGCAAATCTCTAACGGAGAGTGGGGAAGAATATATATATATATATATATATATATATATATATATATATATATATATATATATATATATATAAACTTACACCTTGAGGAATATAGACATAAGTACATGAGGGCTGTCAACTAATTAAACGAGTATGTCCATTGCTGACATGTCTGATCAATGTTTTTCGTTCTCGTTAGATCGACAATAGTTTTTGAATCCAGTATGTAATTTGCAATGTTTATTGCAGATGAATCAAACTAGGTTGTTTTGTACAGGGCCTGACTTGTTTTGTAAATTCTTTTCTTCCGTGAACTGGATATTGCTGCCACATCATGTTTGGTACTCCTGCTACATGTCTCGATGTTCCTGACTAAATCCAAAGAATAACCTGTAGAGTTATCGATCCTGACTCTATATCTTGATTTTAGTCCATTTCCTACCTCTATAATCTATAAATATATTCATTGCAATTGTTCTCATCAGATTTCCTCCTTGGTGTCTCAACTTCACGAATTTAAGCGCGGTACTAGATTGACAACTAGGTCTCATCATTTTACTGTTGAAATAGCTAGATGTAACCATAAGTTGTATTCTAATAATTTCTTCTCACTCAATTATCGCCTGTGGTACTCATTTCCATCTTCTTGCTTTCTTGTCAACTACGACTTAAAAATATATAAATGTAATATCAATTGCCATCTTCTGTTTTTTCTAAATCCTGTTTTTATATTATTCTTCCTCCACAGTAACTCTTTCTTATCGTCTCTGTAACGTATTTAGTCTTAGTGGCGTTATCGCCTTGCTTGGTGTGAAATGATAAAAAAAAGTATATTTTAAAATTTAGACATTTTTTTTACTTTTATGTAGGAAAGAATTTACCCCTTACTGATTCTTTTAAGTCGTTCAGGGATAAAGGGTCAGCTACAAAAATCCTATGTACGAAATTGAAATAAAAAGAAATGTGTAAGCACCTCCGACGGGACTCGAACCCGCAATCCCCGGCTTAGGAGGCCGGTACCTTATCCATTGGGCCACGGAGGCTAACTTGTGTTACATATAAAGAAAGATCTTGAAAAGATAGTTTAGCAGTGAATGTCGCAATAATTACTTTAGACACTTGGGTAAAAATATCCATCGTCTTTCGTCTCGTGTTGATGAGTCAATTAAGCAACGAGTCTATTTGGTCAGTTGCTTCAGTGACATAACAGGTCTTTTAAACGTAATGCACGTACTTTGTTTCTGCGAGGCTTAGCGCCACATCACGTTGAAATTCCGGTTCCCGTAAGATCATCGAAGTTAAGCAACGCCGATCCTGATAAGTGACCACTTGCGAATACCAAGTGCTGCAAGCTTGGATGTGCGGGTGATGTAATGGATAATGCCCCGGAATTGTCAATTGGAGAGCCAAGTTCCAATTCCAGTAGGAATTACGTGCAAATAACCTTGGGAAAGGTATGGATCCACTTGTTCTCCCCCAGCTATGGGTTAATTCGTAAGACTTCCATCACTAAACCATTATCATGTAAAGGTAAATTCTTGCAATCTAAAAAGATTTCCTGGTTTTAAATAACTTGGAAAGAGTTGATAAGCCACAGAAACTCAATCAATCAGTTGTTTCCGTTGATTTTCTTTTTTACATACTACGCATGTTAAGTTATTCTCAGTATAGTACTGATCGTAATTTGTCAAAGGTTTATGATACTTCTTGTGGCTAACGAGGTCTTCATTGGAGAGACATACACCACCACATTATTCATATTTAAACTGATGGATTGCTGGATTAAATGATTTCCACATTCCTAGTCGCACGCTTGACATTTGTCCAACTCATTGGATGTTCTTGGGAGATTTTAGTGTCTTCAGGAATTGTACGCCGCAAATTATATTGGTAACAAGCAGTATCATTCCACTCAGGATGACAGGCTGTAAAAATACTTTTAAGTAGTTCGTGACTCACGATTACCACTTTCCTAACAGCACGCTTGACATTCTCCCAACTTATTGCATGTTTTTCGAAGATCATAATGCCATTATGAATTGTATGCCTCCAATAATTTCGATCTCAAGCAGTATCTTCCCACTCAGGATCTTCTATATGACAGGCTGTAAAAACACTTTTAAGATGTCCTTGAAGCACTTCCTTGGCTTATTCTGGAGTCGAATGCCGTAAAGCAACTTGGGTATTCAGTTGTCGCCAAGACAAGTGACATAACCTACTCAGTGAATCTGATCGGATTGACCTTTTCGATCCCTACAGTGTCTGTTCTGTGGCTTTTTTTGTGATGTCAACGAACAATTGTTGTCACTTTCGTAATGCTCGTTGTAGTAGGGATATAGTAATTGCAGATACAACTACAGTAACGCCGTTGAACAATATTTGTGTCAGGCGCCTTCGAGTATCACTCACGCTAATAGTACTTGCTCGATAATACTCGCTCGAATAGTAACCACCGAAAAGTAATCCGTATAGTGATCAGTATAGAGAAATAGTGTAGAAATAGTGAATAGTGTAGAGAATAGCAAACCGTATAGTAATAGAGGATAGAATAGAAATGGTGATCGTTTAGATGCCACGCTACTTCCTATTTATGCGTTTCCCCCATCGTCAAGTGGTCGACTTAATTCAATAATGTGATCACCTGTGTTTGCTCTCTGGCGATCCGTGTTCACACTCCGGTGTTGGAATCGACATTTTATTCCTATATAACAGGATTATTCAGTGGATACCAAGAATCGATCTCAAACAACGACGTTGGTGGAATCTCTCAAGAGTGTCTTAGTATCTACAGTACAGAACCCATTTCTCACAGGAGAATACCAGGCACGTCAGCACACAGTCACTGCAGACTTTTTTTTATCGCTGTCACCCCAAGCAAGACAATAAAGCCACTAAAGAACAAGGGGTTACAGGGTGTGATGAATTAGAAACAGAAATATTAATGAGTACAGAGAGAAACAAGAGGACAGTAGATCGCTATTGACATTGCATTGAAATTTAATTATCAAATATCTATTATTAAGAATTAATAGATCTCAATTTTTAATTCAACAAATTTTTTATTTATTTCGCCTGCGCCCTCATTAAACATTCATTCACAATATATTCTACAAAAATACAGTAAAAGCAGCTACAGGTGAACCGAAATCATGACAGAAATAATAAAAAACACAAAGGAAAAACAACCAACAACCGCTCAAATCAAACCCACGTGTAACTGTAGGACAAAGAACGAATGTCCCTTAAACGGTAACTCCTTGCAGAACAATGTAATATACCAATCCACTGTAAAATCAGCAGATAATGAAGAAAAATATACATAGAAGCAACTTAAGGACCCCGGAAACAAAGAAACTACGCACACAAAACATCCTTTACAAATAGCAAATACGCGAACTCCGCTATGCTTTCTGAACATGTCTTGGAATTAAAAAAAAAAAACAAACAAACAAAAAAAAAAAAAAACCCCAAAAAAACAAAAACATATCACATCAAAATATCATGGAAAAAAAGGAAAACAGCATCAACCTGCAACAATCAATCTAAAAACTGTAAACTCTGGAGAAGAAAATAGCTATAGTTACCTTCCTAGACCAATAGAACTACTAAATAAACGATCAGACCTACTCTCGAAATACAGACACGAAAACTAATTTTACTACATTACTAAAAATCAAAAATTAAAAACGAACAAAATAATAAAATAAAGAAACAAAAATAAAATAAATTAATCCAAACCAATAAATAAGTAAATAAATCAAGTAAATAATAAACAAATTAATAAACCACGAACGCAGGCATAAACACAAGTAAACGTAACAACAACAACCAACAATGAGATAATAATAAAGTATAAAGTTAACAAACAACACTATAAATCCACAATTATTTTCACCTAATAGCCCATAGAATAA
This sequence comes from Acanthosepion lycidas, assembly GCA_963932145.1. Taxonomy (NCBI): domain Eukaryota; kingdom Metazoa; phylum Mollusca; class Cephalopoda; order Sepiida; family Sepiidae; genus Acanthosepion; species Acanthosepion lycidas. Next base: position 18,463,847 of record OZ010605.1, read on the forward strand.
TTTGTAACATAACCCACCAAAACAACTGTTAGATCAATACATAGACTTGTCACATTGCATCACTGACCTGTATATATAAATAGCCGAGCAAAAACACATCACATATGGCGTATAAGCATGAAAGAGACTGTCACCGCTCGGGTGTTAACTTCAATGTCCACTTTTATGTATATATATTACAGCTGCTCACCCTTTACAAGGCCACTCGATGTAGAGGATTACAGAGTAAGAGGCACAACTTATGCAAATATATGTGGAAAATAATAGTTGATCCTAGATTTGTATATGTTAAGATTGTAGTGATCGGGGAAGCAACTTCTTGGGATTCGGTTTTGCAAGACAGTGGTTCGTGGGAAGAAGCTGTTTGAGTGGAATTTACATCTCACCAGGAGAATACGAAAGGAATGAGTGTGGTTGGCTACTATATGCGTAGCATGGCGGGTCTTAGCCGTAAATGTTCGAAATGGTGGAACTAAGGTGTGTAGTTCATCTATACACTGTCCATAGAAATAGCAATAAAGCAGCGAGGCCCTTACGATGTGTCGAAATTGCTACCCAAATACAACCAATATACGTGCGTTCCATAAGTCATGCATCTTTAATTTGAATGGAATTTTATTGGCGTGTTAAATCTTACCAATCAGATAATTTTCAAGAGTTAGAAACATAATGGTGTTTTGAATGTTATTTGTTGAATGTTTCATTTATTTTCAATTTTAGGTAATGGTCCTGCAAGCATGCATCGAATTTATTATTTTTTTATCACAGTGCTTCAGTCTACAGTCTTCAAAACCCTTTAACTTAATGAAACATGACTTACGCCACTCCTTTTGGTTTGATTCTTGGGCTTCACAGGTTTTCAGATCAAAGTACAGACGTTTCAAGTTAGTATTTGTCCATACAGCACCTTTTTGGGAAGCCTATACTAACCCATTCTCACAATATGACCATCCCACCTAAGTTGTATCTTTGCTAGAATGGTTTCATTGCCTGTGAAGTTGTTACATTTCTTCAGTATTATACTATTTTTGGCCCTGTCATCCTATTTTATATCACATATGGCAAGAATATATATATATATATATATATATATATATATATATATATATATATATATTACAGAGAAAACGGTGTAATTCTCCTTCTCCTATATAAAATAAGGCCCAAAAAGATCTAGAAGGAAACCGATAAATCTCTTTAATATTAATTAACATTCACAACTTTAAATAAAAATTATTTTTTTCATATAGTTTTATGTCCGTCTATTTTAATATAACCTTTTTTCTAATAGATACCATTAATCCCTGTTTATTCAAATATAAAATACCTCCTGAAGAATGGATGAACTGATCTGAAGTTGGGATGCTGAAGATAACATCAATCTGACAAACTTTTACTTATATTAATCCTATATATATATATATATATATATATATATATATATATATATATATATATATATATATCTACTGGAGGTAGACTAAAGACAGTTCTGCTCAGCTTTCCTGAAAGAGTTGCCAAAAGTGAGTTGCACTTGTGGGTTGTTTAGCTGTGTCTTTTCGGCCAAGTTCATCCCACATCAGTTCAACTGGATTTCAGTCCGTTTACTGCGCAGGGCAAGACATCAGTTCAAGGACGCGATGTTGCGCTTTCCTTTTAATTTAACTCTGGCAGAGTTTATAAATATGCTTTGGGTCATTATCTTGCATGAGTACAAATCCTTGACCCACAAGCGGCGTTCCAGATGGAATCGCGTGATGCTGCATTTTGCTGTGATAGCTAGTCTGATTCAATTCGCCCTTCACCTGGTGTAAATCCTCAACTTTGCAATTGGCATCTCCTCACCATAACAAAGCCTCCTCCATGCTTTACGGTTGGTGTAATACAGGGGATTGCAGCTAATTTACCGTTGGTATTTTTATTAAATTATAGCGAATATTATGATATATTATTATTTAAATTATTATTTATAATAACATCAACTAATAAGCGAGGAATCTTATAAATAAATCATTTCAGAAGTAAATAATTTAATATAAACAAATAAAAACAACATGAGCAGTAAATAAATAAACTTTGAAGAAAAAAGAATTCCCGTTCAATGAAATCAACACAATGATTTCGAACGTCAACAGATGTTTTCAGGGGATGTCACTCTATATCAGGGATGCGTTAAAGTTGTCTCCCTTGCATAGATATCTAAGGAACTGGCGGGATATAAAGGTTGTACAGGTGTGCCGAGAAGTACGGTAGCACTTGCATCAGTGTGCGCATCTATGGAGAATAACCGTTAGAATAGACTACAACAAATCAATCAAAACATTAGACGAAAAAATAGCTATAATTACCTTCCCAGACCAAAACGAACTACTAAATAACTCATCAGAATTCATCTCTAAAAAGCTTTTACTACGTTAGTAAAAAAATCGAAAAGAATAAATAAAAATATATACAATAAAAATGAATAAAAAAAAAAGTAATATAAATTAATCCAAATAAATAAACAAACCACTCCCTACAAATAACCTTTAGAATGGAATACCTACAATGCACTACTGACCCGTATATATTAATAGTCGAACCCCCCAACCAACACATGTAGCCTGATGATTGCGTCTAGCATGAAACAGTCTGTCGCCTCTGAGTGTTGACTTCAATCTTCTTTTATATATATATATATATATATATATATATATATATATATATATATATATATATATATATATATAGGCAGCAATTTGTCATTAATGCATGTTTCATTTAATAATATAGACAAGCTTTGTCTATTTTAAGTAAGTTCCTTTCATATTGTCTGATACATGTTTAAATCCAATCTAAGCTTTCGGCTTACAGAAGCCACTATCAAAGATGACAATTACATTTCAATATATCAAACAACACATGGACGAAACAATAATGATAGTCTGTTTTTGTTGCATGAAAAAATTCAAAGCAACGACAAACTCGTGTATACGAGTCGCGGAAGCGAAAATCGCGTTGCAGCTCGTGACGTCACACATGACGACGCGATAGTGAAAACGAGAAGTATTAAGTATGGGATGCCGTTGGTATAAAACAATGGTTTCTGTTATAAATTATAGGCATTTAAGTATATTTGGGGAGATTTCATAGTTTATTTTTGTTAAGGTTAGGTTTCAACAGTTTTATGTAGATAGCTTCAAGAATTTTTAATTTTTGTTTATTGTTTTCATGTTTAAGTATAGTTGTGTTGTCAACAAAGATTTTCCGGAATTGAGTACGCGGCCATGCATGTTATTTTAAATGCCTAAAATGTTAGAGTTATCAATCAAATGTAGAGTCATCCGCCGTGAAAACGAGTCTGTGGTGTGTCCAACATAAATATTATTTAATCCATTGGATATGCAATCCCCCAAATGGCACTTGAATTTGTAAACTATGCTGATTTTTTGCAAATCGCTAACGGAGAGTGGGGAAGAATATATATATATATATATATATATATATATATATATATATATATATATATATGTTAAGCTTAGCGCCCCGAGCAAGGCATGAAGCCACTAGGATGCAGGGGGGTTGCAGAAGATTTGTAGCAAGAGCAGATAGGAGTGATAGAAGAAAGGATGAAGGGAAGGATAGTGTGTAGATCAAGGTAAATGGAGATGTCGATTGACATTACATTTGAATAGTTGGAGATTATAGCTATCAGGGAAACAGTAATTGGGAAGGGTGTTCCACAGGCGAGAGGTGCGAGGTATGAAGCTATTGGAGTAGAAGAGACGGCTACATTTTAAAGTTTCTACAGTGTAAGGGTGAGAGCGGGATGCCAGCCTCGTAAGGCGCTTGTATTCATGGAGACTGGGGACCAGGGAAAGCAGCTCATCGGAGCAATTGCCATGAAAGTATTTGTAGGAGAGACAGAGAGAGGCGACGGCGCGTCTGTGAGATAGTGGCTGCAGGCGAGACGCCAGATCAGGGCCAATCACATTACATATCCGTCTCTGGATCTTGTCAAGAACTCCGAGGTAAACAGAAGGTGCCCCAGACCATATATGGCAGCAATACTCCATGCAAGGGCGAATGGTCATTTTGTAGATTTGAAGTATCGATTCAGGGGAGAAAAATTTCCTGGCGCGGCACAGAGAGCCAACTTTCCTCGAGGCGGACGATGCAATTATAAACTTACACCTTGAGGAATACAGACATAAGTACATGAGGGCTGTCAACTAATTAAACGAGTATGTCCATTGCTGACATGTTTGATCAATGTTTTTCGTTCTCGTTAGATCGACAATAGTTTTTGAATCCAGTATGTAATTTGCAATGTTTATTGCAGATGAATCAAACTAGGTTGTTTTGTACAGGGCCTGACTTGTTTTGTAAATTCTTTTCTTCCGTGCACTGGATATTGCTGCCACATCATGTTTGGTACTCCTGCTACATGTCTCGATGTTCCTGACTAAATCCAAAGAATAACCTGTAGAGTTATCGATCCTGACTCTATATCTTGATTTTAGTCCATTTCCTACCTCTATAAACTGGGCTCTTTTTGTCTTATCTATAAATATATTCATTGCAATTGTTCTCATCAGATTTCCTCCTTGGTGTCTCAACTTCACGAATTTAAGCGCGGTACTAGATTGACAACTAGGTCTCATCATTTTACTGTTGAAATAGCTAGATGTAACCATAAGTTGTATTCTAATAATTTCTTCTCACTCAATTATCGCCTGTGGTACTCATTTCCATCTTCTTGCTTTCTTGCCAACTACGACTTAAAAATATGTAATATCAATTGCCATCTTCTGTTTTTTCTAAATCCTGTTTTTATATTATTCTTCCTCCACAGTAACTCATTCTTATCGTCTCTGTAACGTATTTAGTCTTAGTGGCGTTATCGCCTTGCTTGGTGTGAAATGATAAAAAAAAGTATATTTTAAAATTTAGACATTTTTTTACTTACTGATTCTTTTAAGTCGTTCAGGGATAAAGGGTCAGCTACAAAAATTTTATGTCCGAAATTGAAAGAAAAAATATTGCATAATCACCTCCGACGGGACTCGAACCCGCAATCCCCGGCTTAGGAGGCCGGTACCTTATCCATTGGGCCACGGAGGCTAACTTCTTTTGTATATAAAGAAAGATCTTAAAAAGATAGTTTAGCAGTGAATGTCGCAATAATTACTTTAGACACTTGGGTAAAAATATCCATCGTCTTTCGTCTCTTGTTGATGAGTCAATTAAGCAACGAGTCTATTTGGTCAGTTGCTTCAGTGACATAACAGGTCTTTTAAACGTAATGCATGTACTTTGTTTCGACGAGGCTTACCGCCACATCACGTTGAAATTCTGGTTCCCGTACGATCATCGAAGTTAAGCAACGCCGATCCTGGTTACTACCTAGATGAGTGACCGCTTACGAATACCAAGTGCTGTAAGCTTGGATGTACACTTTTAAGCAATCCTCGAAGCCCTTCCTTGGCTTATTCTGGAGTTGAATGCCGTAAAGCAACTTGGGTATTCAGTTGTCGCCAAGACGAATGACATGACCTGCCCAGTGAAGCTTTTGGCTCATCGGATTGACCTTTTCGATCATTACAGTGTCTGTTTTGTAGATTTTTTGTGATGTCAACAAACAGTTGCCACTTTCGTAATGCTCGTTGTAGTAGAGACTTTGTCTAGTAATGCGCGTAAATTCATAGCATCTAGATACCATAGCGAAGAGCTCATCCGAACAAATATCATGAAAGTATTTATAAGAAGAGGAAACCTTACGTCGGTGGGAAAGTGACTGAAGCCGATCCACCAGATCAGGACAATAATATTGCTGATTCTTCTATGTCGCTTATCAAGGTGCTCAAGGTAAACAACAGGGGCACCGCTTCATATGTAGCAGTAAGATTCTAAACATGAACATATGGTAGACTTATAGATATGTAAGATAGATTCCGGAAAGAAAAATTGTTTCTTCCGACACAGTGAACGAACATTCTTAGTAGCGGACCTAGCAATGGATTCAATATATACTTCCATCTTTGTGCAATTCTCTGTGACCAGACCCGATCTTTTAGAGATGCATGAGCATCAGTTGCCTTCTTCACACGAGCGGATAATTTATCGTCAAGATTGTAGCATGTCTTGTACTAGTATTACCAAGGCATGTGAATTTATTTACTAGCGTCAGTTTGTGACCATTTACACTTATTGATCGTTTGATGTTAGCTGAAACCGAAACAGCTTGGATAATGACCATTGCCTTGTGTAGGCTGATATTAAGGCTGAAACTTTTGCAGCAACGAGAAAGATTATCCACCAGAAACTGAATTTCCTGTTCTGTTTGGGTGACCATGTCACAGTCATCAGCACGCAGAAGGTCTCGAACAAGAGCCTGTAATGTCTTCGATCTAGCATAGAAGCGTCAGGTATTGAATAATTTACCAGTTGTACGTAATGTTATGTATATACCGTCTTAGTTGTCCGATATGCATATAAATATATACATTTATGGAAGTGTCCGGAACTGGTCAATCAAAAAATTGTCGTCTACCATTTAAAAAAATGCCAGATTTCGCGCCTCTTTTATTAGGTTGGTGCAAAAATAATAACGTAATAATGTCGTTTTTTGACGTTAAAAAATACGTCAAAAAACGACATTATTGCGTCATTATTTTTGCACCAAGCTAATAATACCCTACAGAAATTGATACAAGTTGGCTATCATGTCCTAATACACCCGCCGACCTCACCTTACCTTGCACCTTCAGATTATCACATATTTCGATTCTCTACAAAATTCTCTTAATGGGAAGGTCTTTAATTTCTAGGAAGTTTGTAAAATTAATTGGACCAGTTGATCACCTAGAAAAGTGCCAAATAGAATTTTGAAGCTACTTTAAAGATGGCCAAAGTTAGTGGAGCCAAAAGATGTGGTTGAATAAAGCTATGGCCAAATATCTAAATATCGTCTCATTTAAATAACACTACGAACTTTTGTTCTGGCATGTAATAAAACTGTATTTATTTGATTTCAAAATTTTGCGTAATATTTACACATGCAAATAGATGGACAGTCAACCAACTTTATATTCTTAATTCTTTTTTGGGGTTCTAAATCGCACCCCCCCCTTCGACACACTTTGAGCTTTATTGGGTTATCCGAGAAAAATTCTCAGTACGGCAGCAGAATAAAAAAATAAACTAGAAAATTTAGAAAAATTACCCTAAAGATAGTCCTGTCTATGACATCGGATATGGCATTACTAGATTATCTTTGATACTTCAAGTTGAAAGAGAGAAAAAAGAAAAAAATGGAATAGAGAGAGAGATAGAGAGAGAGGGAGAGAGAGAGGTGGGAAGAGAGGGGGATAGAGAGTATGAGGAGACAAGAAAACGATGAGGAGATATAACCCCGACATTATACACATGTGCACAAACACATGAAGACTGGTATACACACAGATATACACAAAACATACACACACACACACACACAAAGAAGAAAAATATCAACCTAACTCCAAAAAAGTGAATAAATTATTTTTAACAATATAAAAATAACAAAAATGTGAAAATTGGCAGTCAATCGCTAATACCTCCTGACGAGTGGATCGAATGATTACAAATAAGGTTCGAGTCTGGGTGTTGAATATAACATCGATTAGCTAAGTGACATCTTTTATATTTGTATTAATCCGAAGATATATATATATATATATATATATATATATATATATATATATATAATAAATTAATTGATTTAAAATATGGTTCTAACCATGTTTCAAAAATGGAAGGTCCGAATTTAATTTTGTAATTAAATTAAAGACATTAGTTACATTTCATCCTCATGCGAATTTTGGAGTAACTTTTAAAATTACTGGGTTTTAAAGACACAGCTAAAATCATAATTCACGTTTCCAAGGTTACAGATTAATTCACTTCTACTAGACAGGGGTGTTTGCGTGTTCTATATGTCTATATTTTGATGTATCCGTTATTAGCTACGTTTTGTTAGGAGGTATCAATTAATTTATAATATTAATGCTCTGTAAATTTATATTGAGCACTATTTTGTAAAAATAAAAATATCTATAAGAACACCGGATTATATATCTTACTGTCCTTTCTTTATATATATATATATATATATATATATATATATATATATATATATATATATAGATAGATAGATAGATAGATAGATAGATAGATAGATAGCACCTTTAAAAACCTCCATACATATATAGTGGTTATCGACTCACAAAGCGAGTATAACCATCACTGACATGTCCAGTGCATCAGTTAAACTCCCCCCCCGCATCCAACACCGCATTCATTTGTTGTGTGAACGATTGTGGTTCATAAAGGCAGTCATCGACCTGTATTTCTTGTTACATATATGTCATGTCAAATCATCTCCGGGTTGTCGAAGTTGACTTTGAACATCATCACTTCCAATGTTTATTTTTATATCCCTTGTCAGTGTCGACCTGGACTTGACACTCTAGTGCAGGTTAGGCGTTCAAAGCATGCCGTTACGAAATCGTCAGATGCAAGAGACAGTTGGTGTTGGTGTGATTTCTGGTGACTGGGCAGACCTGCCTACCTCACACACACACACACACACACACACACACACACACACATATATATATATATATATATATATATATATATATACTGGACTCTCCTGTCGTTTTCGGTGTATGAGAGACAAGCATCTCAGTTCTTGGAACCAACAAGTAGGCTACACACTTATTATTTGATTACACTGGTGAAGGCTTGCGCAGAATAGATAATAAAAAGACTGACATAAAGAGATACGTAATGAGTAGAGATAGATAGATAGATAGATAGATAGATAGATAGATAGATAGATAGATATGAGAAGACTGGGAATAGATAGATAGATAGATAGATAGATAGATAGATAGATAGATAGATAGATATGAGAAGACTGGGAATAGATAGATAGATAGATAGATAGATAGATAGATAGATAGATATGAGAAGACTGGGAATAGATAGATAGATAGATAGATAGATAGATAGATAGATAGATAGATAGATAGATAGATAGATATGAGAAGACTGGGAATAGATAGATAGATAGATAGATAGATAGATAGATAGATATGAGAAGACTGGAATAGTAATAGATAGATAGATAGATAGATAGATAGATAGATAGATAGATAGATAGATAGATATGAGAAGACTGGGAATAGATAGATAGATAGATAGATAGATAGATAGATAGATAGATAGATATGAGAAGACTGGGAATAGATAGATAGATAGATAGATAGATAGATAGATAGATAGATAGATAGATAGATATGAGAAGACTGGGAATAGATAGATAGATAGATAGATAGATAGATAGATAGATAGATAGATAGATAATGAACAGATTGCTATAGATAGATCATGCACTGATTAAGATAGATAGATAGACCCAAACGAATCCCACAGGTTTGAATTCAGAATTTTCTTTCCCCGTTTAAGTGATACCTAGGTAGGTTTTCCTGGCTCTTTAGGGTTTTTATTTTATTTATTCCCGCTCTACTTAGCGTATTGAGCACTCTACGTTTTAGCTTTACTACTCGCTTGTTTTTTTTTCTTTGGACTAAAAACCTAAAGCACTGGACGATTTTTTTCGCCATGTTCAAATGTTTTTAGTTGTGGTGTGTGTGTATTTGTGTATAAATAAACAAGAAGAAAGAAAACACTACTGTGTAAGATTGCATTTAAAAAGTCATAAAAAAAACTCAATCAGAAAGGCCCCGTTTAAAATAGGGTGCCAAAATTAAAGTCTCTTTAACGTTTTGATGCAAACTATAACTGGTTCTCGTGGTCGTCTCCCCTTTTTTCTATATGTTGTTTTGTTGTTTCTCTAAGTATGTAAATGTTTTTCAATGAAACACATAACAATACAGGCTTCCGTGTTGTCATGTATCTACTGACTATTATTCAGGCATATATTTTATCACCTTTATATAAGGATGTATGTGTATTCTTTTTGGGACATCCTTTTACTTAGGAGAGGGAATTCTCGTATGTAAAACTTACTGTTCACTTAGTCTCTGATCATCTCAACCTTTTTAGTGTCAATGGTTCAATTTGCTAATTGTGCTGAAAAGTGGATTTAGGGCTTAGAAACGTTCTATTCACTTTTTGGAACACGACAGGGATTTATGGGAATCATGCCTGTAATGTTCGTTAATGGCTGGGGGTGTTTTCTTACTCGGTCAAGAGTCAAGTGCCACTATGTTTGTTTGTATGTATGTATACGCTTAGATTTCCTGTCTCTTTCATCCTGAAAACGGTAGACATCTTCAGCAAAGAGGCTACTTGAGAAATTTTCCCATGGACTTATCATCTTTAATGTTGAAGTTGCTGTTTCATCAAAATATCATTATGGCATAATGACCGAATGACCCTTCCTCACGTCTTGTGTCCTACTGTCCCACGCTCTTTATCCACTTTGTTCTGTTTTATATTATTTTCAAGCACGAATATATATATATATATATATATATATATATATATATATATATATATATATATATATATATATATATAACTGGGTGAGATGGATAAATTGTTGCCTAAATTCCGCAAAAATGAAAATAACACTGACATCTCATTTTAACAGATATATTTACCAAAATTGCATAAAAATATCTTGAAATACTAAAGAGTAAATTTATTCAATAAAATCGCCATCGGCTTCAATCTCGGCTTTCAGAAAACTCCGGAATCACCTGCAACTCTTCTTGACGGTCTCCTTATTTAATTTGGTGAATGCTGCCATAATGCTTGCCTTCAGTTCATCTTTGGTGTTACAAGGAGTTTTGTTGGTCTTCCGCTCAACTGAACCCCACATATAATAATCAAGGAGGTTGCAGTCTGGGGAGTTAGATGGCCATATGTAAGAGGTGATGCGGTTGCAGAATTTGTCTGACAGCTATGACTGTGTTCTCCTGTTTGTGTGGCATGTTTTCATGCTTTCCAGTTGCCAATCTCTTGATCCAGGGCAGCACTACCTCCTCAAGGCTATTGACGTAGGCTACCGTGTTGAGTCTGAGTCTCTAACCTACAAATTCGGGAGTTCTTTTTTTATCAGAACTATTAGAGTGAGTTTTTCGACCTGCCGTACTGAGCTGAAATAGGTGTACTCTCTAAAATGCAGTTTATAATATTAAGAAAAATAGACTTCTGTTGGACGTAGAGCATAAAGAGATGGAAAATCAAGTATGAAAACTTACTGATCTATGTAGGTATCTTTTTAAGTAGTAACCTCTCTCTCGCTCTCTCTATCTCGCTATATATATATATATATATAAATTTTAAAACTCTCCCTTCCCTCTCTAAATTCGACCATATCTCGCACACTAACCCTCTATCAACCTCTATGTAACCTTATATAAGCTTAATACTGCCCTTCAAAAGTGTAAATTTTAAATGCATTTTTTCACTCTTGAAAGTGAAGTCTGAAGATCCAGAGAAAAATAAAATATCTGACGAAATAAATTATAACTAATGGAGCCTTAAAGTGGTGTTTATATATATATATATATATATATATATATATATATATATATATATATATATATATATATCCAAGTATATGATTGGTGTATATGGAATGAATTCCAATAACCAACAATTACTATTCTTAAAAGAGTGCTCAATACAAAGTAGAGAAGATATAATTATTTATTTTTAAAAAAATTTATAACATAAATATGTTATAAAATCACTACAAAAATAGCCATTTTGTTTCAACACCCTCGGTGTCTTATCAAGTGATGACGTTGAATGTAAAATAAATGTTTTTAAAAGTTTCAAATTAATTAACAATCCTTCGCAAGGGGAAAACGTTGTTACAAAAGCTAAATCTAATTTACACAAATAAATCTACACAAGGTACTTTGTCGACATTTTTGTTTTGATAAAAAATAAGGATGGAATGATAAATCTAAAAATCAACTTTGAAAAAATCTCAACGGTAAAATTTGAACTCATGGTTAATAACAAAATCCCATTGCATAATGCTGATATGGAATTAAAATCTAAAGTATTTACGACTCACCCATATAAAAAAAACAACAACAACAACAAAAACAAAAAAAGCACTAGTACGAACTCTTGTCTTCTAAACTATGATATGTTCGGGAAGATATAAAATGGCAGTGACAATAAACTTTTTAAATAGAACACACTAAGATTCCTCTCCCTAAAGAATATTTCTGAGTGAACTAAAATACATAAAACAAACATTAGTTGACAGTAATTTCCCCAATTATATCATTGATAAACAAATAAAATTATTCTTACAAAAAAATACACGACACCAGTAATAAAAATACGATACAAGAAAATATCGACATATTTCACGGTAGCCAGATGCACACTAATTATAAGGAGGACGAAGTCGCTACACGAAAAATCATTATACGCCATATTTCTGCCGTAATTCCCTAAAAACATGTAAAACTTATAATATATTACAGAAAATGGAAGACTGCAAACCTTGTAGTCCCTAATCAAAATAACACCTTCAAATCTAAACTAGAGATGACCAATATAATGATCGATTTCACTGCCCTGTACAAGACTGCTTCGTGTCATATATCAATTATCTTTATCGAACATACTACCATCTCCATGATTAGGCATACCACGTGTCACTTATCTGACCAAAGTGCTATAAAAAAATCTGTCAACCCCTAATTTCCAAGAACCCTTAAGAAAAATTCTGCTCGAAAACAGAATTCTATACGATTATTTATAGCCTGTCTTTTCTTTAAATTAAGGATTATCAAAATCTGTTTCGGATTAAAAGCAGCGACGCTTATATACAGGTGGCAATTGTGTCAAAAAAAAACAAAACAAAAAACAAAAAAAAACAAAAAAAAAAAAACGAAACTAATTTGTTGATACGGGTGTGTCCTCTGCTAGTGATTATTGTATTCTTTCTTCCTTCCTCTCTCCATTTTTCTCTTTTTTTTTGTTTCCTCAGGTTTAATTTAAGGAACTTTCATCCCGGCACCAAACCAGTGTCTTGTAAGAATGACCGTTCTTATTCAACCGATCGTCTTACTGATAAAACAGGTGTTTTGTCAAATGGGCTAAACGGGTTGGATCCTGTGAGATGAAAATTAGTCTATGTGTAACTTGACATGTGAACAAACATGTGATAGATGGCGCGTCACTTGTTATAGCCACGGGTCAATTCAGAATCACAACTGCTATTTCTGGTCAAACTAGAAAAAGTGACATCTTTTTACACCTCATAAACTGGAAATGCCCCATGTTTAGGTGTCGTTATTAAAACTGATTTAATTTAAAAAAAAAATGAAAATAACAGGTGAGTTTGTCTATATTTCTGAGTTGAGGTATTATGTACAGTATTTACATTACTCGGACTATTGTCCTCATTTTTGTCGCCATATTTATCACAACGTTTCGGCCGTTGTACGTTCCGGCCTTCTTCAGGTGGTTGGAATTTCGAACTGAACCCTACTGGGGTAGACTGTTCTAGTTCCACGTGCCATGTTTGATGGATGTCAGCTATCAGTTATCTCCTGTTAATTCCCCTCTCCAAGTTCTCCACTGCCTTAACCAGGTATTGAACTCACACTCTTTGGGTCCTGTCACTGGATCTCACTAATGCCTTTATCCACTGTGCCATGTGTCCTCAAGGACAGGTGAGTTGTTGGTGGCAAAACGGTTAGCAACACGGAATTTCGGATCAGCGACAATCTGCATTACCTTCGCACTACTAGCCTGGAGAAAATGATGAATCCGGATAAATGTTGTAAGAAGTATTAAAAATAAATGTTGTAAGAAGTATTAAAAATAATTATGCAGATTAGTACAATATTTTTATTAAAGGAAACAAGGATTTTTGCTCCACAAAATATAGAAAAATTCCATCGCCAAGGTAAAGAATTATATCTAAAACTCCTGTGTTACCCCACTGAAACAAGGGGTTAAGTGATCGGGTAAACAGAAGAAAAAAAAACTTCTTTAGAAACAACGAAAAGAGTACTGAATTATTACGTGATCTCAGTCCTCTTATATGGTAGTGAATGCTGAACAATCTCCTCAAAGAAGACTTGAAGCAACAGAAATGTGGTTTTACAGAAAGATGACGAGGATTCCATGGACCGAACATGTGAGCAACGATGAGGTTTTAGAGAAAATGGAAACAAAAAGGAAAGCTATACTTAAGATCAGGAACAGTTGACATTTCTAGGACGCGTAATGAGGAAAGAGGACTTAGAAAATTTGACACTCATATTGAAGGCAAGAGGAATAGAGGAAAACAATGCATAACGTACCTAGAGATCTCGAGTGAATGGATGGCGGAGGAGATTTAAAGGAAACAACAAAGACAAAATTTATTAAAAACTACAAAGCACAGGAAATTGCGGAGAATCATGATCGCCAATGTTTTAAAAGAAAAGATAATGGTTTCCCATCGCTTTCTCAAGCCAAGTCTACTTTCTTCTTTTTTTTGTGATGTCAATGGACACTCTCGTTGCCACTTTTGTAATGCTGTAGTAGAGACTTTATAATCGCAGATACAACGATAGTAACGCCGTTGAACAATTCTGGTGTCAGACGCCTTCGAATAACGCTCGCACTGATAGTACTTGCTCGATAATACTAACTCGAATAGTGATCCGAACATAGAAATAGTATAGTGAATAGATTAGAGAATAGTGATATGTATAGTGATAGAGGAGAAATGCAGATCAATCTAGATGTCACGTGACTTCTTTTATATGCATTTCCTCTATGGTTACGTGATCCACTTAATTTAATAATGGGGTTGCCTGTGTTTACTCTGGCGATCTATGTTCAAACTCAAGTATTGGCGGTGACATTTTATTCCTATATAACACTCTTTAACTCATAGTTGTGTAAAAAGGTGACAGGCTTATATCTTTGGCAAGGGCATTAGTGCGAAATTGAATGCAATAGACTAGCTTCGAGGATTTAAAACGTTTATAAGGCAGTTATTGTGGGTTCGAATCACGTAAAAATGAGCATTGTTATCGTTTATTCATATTTTTAATTAGATACTGAATTTACATATTTATTTGATCACATAAAATGTGTTCTGTTATCCAGAAATTTTTATCCCGTCCGCCGGATTTCATGCATCCATGGCCCAGTGGATACAGTATCGGTTTCCTAGACCGAGGACTGTGAGTTCGAATCCGGTTAGAGGTGAGCATTAGTCGAACTTTTACCGTTATTTAGTTTTTCCATATTTTTAATTTCCATATTTATTTGATTATGTTGATTGATTTCGGTTATGCAAAATTTTTTATTCCTTTTGCTAAAATGGATACGGCATCGGTTTTCTAAGGCGTTGATTGCAGGATCGAATCCCGTCAGAGATAACTATGCATCCAGTTTTTGTTTTTACCATATTTTAGTTTATTCATATTCCTGATTAGTTACTTCACATATTTAATAGATCATGTATAATGATTTTGGTCATGCAAAATCTTTATTCATTCGCGGAAATTTGTTCATCCGTGGCCCAGTGGAAGAGACAGTGGCCTTTTATGACCATGATTTCGGGTTCGAATCCCGTCGGAGGAGAGCATCTTTCCAATTGTTACCGTTTACTTCTACCGTAATCTAGTTTATTCGTATTTTTAATTAGACACTTAAATTACATAATTATTTGAGTTATGCAAAATTTTTCAACAAACCATTATAATTAAAATATTTCAAATATTTTGAATTTCTACCAATATTACATTTAAACTGCATAATTGTATTTTCTGAAAAATATAAAATTCTCTTTGGCATTTGCTATTTGACGATCCTGATTGAGGGAAATTTTTACATATTTCATTTCCTGTTAAATTTCAGGGATATTATCATTTAAACTTCAAAAAGGAAGTTACAACTGAGACAGAGTTTTACATGTTTAGCGTGGTCCAATTTATCCATGCTTCGAGTAGTCCATTTTATCCATGCTTCGAGTAGTCCATTTTATCCATGCTTAGAGTAGTCCATTTTATCCATGCTTAGAGTAGTCCAATTTATCTATGCTTAGAGTAGTCCATTTTATCCATGCTTAGAGTAGTCCATTTTATTAATTCCAGAGTAGTTCAAATTTTCGTGCCTTTTTACTCCAAACATTATTCATTTTTCAAAATTATTACTTTTTCTTAATTATAGTCCATATTTAACGAATATAATGTCAGGTAGAAATTAAACATTCATTTGATTTCAAAGATTTGATTTCAATTTATTTATGATTACTGAAAAGATATTCCGTGCCAGCTTTTGAAGGTTTCAGTCTTACGGAAGACAAAGAAATATTTCAAAAGTTCTTTAAAGAGATAACATCCGAATGTCACGTAAAACTGTTGAAATTAATTCCAGATAACTTTCTTCAAATGTTTCAAATAAATGATCCCAAAATTATATTAAGATTTCTTTAAAACCTCTTCAGATTCAACGAAATAGATTTAATCTTTTTTGGACAGGGATCGTGCAAGTTTAACAAGCAACAACATAATATTTGCCGATTTCTAATTTGTCACAGTTTGTTCCGAGTTTAGTTGTACTTAAAATACCAGGAGAAATTGAATTCTTAAGTTTGTTTCCTCATTTAAATCTTTATTATTTTCTTAAATTTATTAATTAAAGCATCTTATCTTTGTGTCTTCTTAATTCCTTTTCTTTTATTATTCTCTCTCCTTAATAATGTTTTTTTCTTATATTCTCTCACACTCAGTAACTTCTTGCGTTTTAGTGACTTTATCTCCTTGAATGGGGTGGGATGAAATTAAAATCATCTTATTTATCCTTTATGTTTCGTAATTAAAATATCAAATATCCTTATGAATTCTAACGGTTGATATTATCAGCTAACTCCTCATCTTAAGCATAAAAATCTATATAATAAAAAAGAAATATAAAATTATATAAAAATAATGGACAAATAAAAAATAATGCAACAGACAAGGTTTGTTACAATTTGTTTTGAGGGGAGCGTTTAAAAACTTTTATTAAAAGAAAAACGTTACTAACAAGTTTTCTTTTTAAGAAAATGATATAATGAAAGTAGACGGTTAGTAAAAAATGAGTTGAATAAAATTTTAGGCGCAAAAATTTGCACATGTGAGGCTCACTAAATAGGCATAAAATTTCGGACTTAATTCGGAGCCGATTTGTGGCTATTTAAGGTTTCTGGTTTGTCTGACAGAGATTCACAAAGATGTCGTTGGCAGTTGTGAGATGAAATTAGAATAACAATAATAATAAGGGTCCCGGCATTCTCAGGAAACACTTCGGCTGGTTCTGTGATCTGAACAAAAGAGAAACTAAAACTTGACGACAGCGAAAAAAAAAAAAAAAACTTTAAAGGAAGTAACGGAAGAAAAGGAAGTAAAAGCAGGAAGGGGAAAATTTTTACAATATACGATAATCTCTCTGTACCTGGAGACACGGTGGAGTAATGGATAGCGGCTCGGATTAAAGAATCGAGAGAGCCGAGTTCGAATTCCAGACGAATCCATTACAATTACGTGCTAATACCCTTGGGAAAGATATAGGTAAATAGCAGGCCAGACTGGGTTCTATAGCCTTGGATGGCAACTGGTCTACCGCCGAAAGAAATGGCAACCTATACGGAAAAAATCTGCCTCGTCAGTCATGTATCGAAAGAAACATGGTCGTCTAAGCGTGTATCACGCATGATACATAAATGACTGAATTGTTTGTGACAAAAAATTGTTGTGTTATCCCATTTTGGAATCTGTGTCCATAAAACTGAACTATTGTCTAAAAGAAACACAGTGACGCTTGTGAATTGTCAGTATTCTCAACTCCATTTTACGTTCGAATGAATCGAAGCATTTTTTTGATAATAATTATAATAGTTTTTATGAGCGTAACGGAATTGGAATTAGAACTTGTTACCTTGCCTAATTGCGTCGGTGCACAAAGGGACATTTTTTGTACGCGTGGTTTGGAAATTTTTTATTGTGTGCTATTATTATTATTATTATTATTTCTTTTTATAATATTGAGTAGAGGCACGGTGGAGTAATGGATAGCGACTCGAATTGAGAAATCGGTGAGCCGAGTTCGAATTCTAGTCGAATCCGTTACATTCTACCCTTGAGAAAAGTATGAATCCTCTTCTTCTATGCGTAAATAACTGGACAGATATGGTTCTATAGACTTGGATGGCAATTGGTCTACCGCAGAAAGAAATGGCAACCTACTGCAGGAAAAAATCTCTCTCGTCAGTCCTGTATCAAACGATACATGATCGTCTAAGCGTGTATCACGCACCACACATAACTGATTGAAATGTTTATGACAATTTGTCGAAAAAATTAACCCTGATTTTTAACTTTATATGAAAATGTTATTTCATTTTGGAATCTGAGCTAATAAAACTGAACGATTGTCTTAAAGAAACCCACCAACACTTGTGAATTGTTAGCATTCTCAACTCCATTTTACGTTCGAATGAATCAAAGCATTTTTTTGATAATAATTAATAGTTTTTTATGAGCGCAACAGAATTGGAATTAGAACTTGTTACCTTGCCGAATTGCGTGGATGCACAAAAGAACATTTTTTACAAACGTATGTTGTAAACTTTTTATTGTGTGCTAATATTATTTTTTATATCTTTGTTAAAAGTAAATGTCTTTCAATTTTCACACTAGTGTAAAAGTCTTGTAATTTTTTTGTATTTGCGCAATTCTTAATACTTAGGATAAAAGATTTGATGATCTCTCTTCTTGACTCCCAAATAATCCTTCTGTGATTCCAGGTTCTTACTTCATGTGTCAATTATCCTTTGTTTAAGCATTATCATAATATAAATAACGTCTTCCGTGGCTTAATCCTTAGGAACTCGTTGTTTCCAGTTAATTTTCATTATCGTCAGCATTAACAACTCGGTGTTTTATTATTTGAAAAAGAAATTGTTTTCAGAATACCAACATCATCTGTAAATTAACAGCTGCTATGAAATGTCCGGATTTGCAGAATCGATTTCCTGCAGTTTACCAACATCTTTTGGTTACTAATAACAATTTTGTGATGGGAACATTGTACTTGTACAATATAATTTAGCATAGAGTATAAAATTTAAACATATTTCTTTGCTGATGTTTTGCCAGAAACAAAAGACCTTAACATACCAACTAAACAACACTGGACGAAAAACCAAACAAGTTTTTTATACACAGGTCTTAATTAAAGAGTTAAGTAGGTACCTCCACTTTTTCGGCATAAATTATAGATACCTAAGTTTAAAATGCATTTTTTAAAATGAAAAAACATGCTTGAAGATTTCATTTTAGCTTTACTTGAAAGTTGAATCATTAAATTTATTATTTCCATTAAGTAAACAATTCTGGTATATTTCAGATAGAAACTATATACAATGGAATGTCAAATTTAATTTCAAATTTTTAAATTTTCTTAAAAACCGCCATTTTCTTAATTTTAAGAAATTTGTAAACAAACACAAATTTATCGATTTTAAAAATATTTAAAAAAAAAGTACCATTGGTTGTATAATGATAAGATTGACTCACATAATCAAACTTGGAGGTTATCACTTTCATGTTTTCGGATTTATAAGAGTTACTCTTAACAATCTTATACGAGGGGCTCCGTGGCCCAATGGATAAGGTACCGTCTTCCTAAACCGGTGATTGCGGGTTCGAGTTCCGTCGTAGGTGCATCGTATTTTTTTGTTTTTTTTTAAAAAAAAACAATGCCTATCATCTGACTTTCACTCACCCGTTCCTCCAGGCAAAAGAATGAGGAAAACATGTTTGCAAAATCTAATGTATCCTTTTACTCTTTTAGCATATTTCATATAATAATGCCTGATCTCTAAGTCGTTTACCTAACATAATATCGAGATATATCTTAAATTTTAATAAAGTTCAAATAGATTTCAATAAAAATTGTAATTAAAACTATTTCAAATAGTTTAATTGCTGACAATATTACTTTGAAGTGTATAATTGTATTTTCAGGAAAATATAACATCATCTTTTGACGATACCGATTGAGGGAGATTTTTACATATTTCCTTTTAGATGCCAGCGCTATTTTCCCTTTGTCAAAATATCATTTAAACTTCAAAAAGAATGTTACAACTGACACAGAATTTTACATGCCAAGATTAGTCCAATTTACCCTCGCTTAGACTAGCTCATTATATTAATTCCAGTGGTGTCCAAATTTTCTGTCTTATTAGTCCAAATCTTCGTGTCCTATTAAATTCACACATTATTACTTTTTTCGAAATTATTACCTTTTCATAATTATAACCCATATTTAAAGAATACAATAGAATACAGAAATCAGAATTGTATTTGATTTCAAGTTATTTATGATTATGGAAAACACTTTCTGTGACATCTTTTGAAAGTTTCAGTCTTACACAAGACATGGCATATCGTTTAAGTTCTTTAAAGAGATAGCATCCAAATGCTAAGTATAACTGTTGAAGTTTATTCCAGATAATTTCCTTCAAATGTTTCAAATAAATTATCACACAATTACATTTAGATTTCTGTAGAGCGTCTTCAGATGCAATCTTATATATAAAGTACAGTGTATGTGAGTGTGTTTGTGCGTGTGTCTATCCAAGCAACTCCTCCGCTCCCACTGGTTCAATTTCAATGATTCATGGGTCTTTCAAAAGCCCTAGTAAAGTTAGGCGCAGGGAACGATTTTTGTTGAGCTCTGATCCAAAGTTACCAGATTATACGAGGTTAAAAATATATATATTAATATATTATGCTAGCCATTATCGTTGCTTTCATGGGTCAAGGGGAGTAGCTCTTATTTTCCTTTTCTATCCTTAATTCTAGTGGACGTTTTATTATAACATTTTCTGCACTATATGAGACAATATTCCCAAACATAACTATTTTTGATATGAAAATCAAAACAATCCTAGAATAAAAGAACAGTAATGAAGGATAGTTAATTAATGAAATATCGAGGCCAGCGCAACTATCGGTTGCGGGTGCTAAGGAGAATTTTTGTTCCTTGCCCGGGCGTCAAAATAGACCTTGGTGTCTCATCTTGTCCTAGTGGGGAGTCAGAGTAAATACCGTTTGTACCTTACTCTTTTTGAGTAGGTACACATCTACTTATCATCTCTCAGTTGCGTCTCTGTCCTTGGACAGTGTGCGCTCAGGAGTTTCTTATTTTATGTGCTAATTATATTTCATGTGTTTAATTAATGTAATTCATTTTGAAAATAATATTGATAACGTCTTCCGCAAAGCAATGTTCAAGGCTCTTTTATTTTTTAGCCGATTCTCAGTGGTGTCGATGTTAAACAAGTACTTTTACTATTTGAAAAACAAACGATTTACTTATAAAATGAACACTCCTCTGGTTACTTTCTTCTCCAAGGTCAAAACTTTATTCTCGGACCTGGACGCCCAAGCATACTAAGGCGACCTGGACAGTAGATGAGGTGCGTCTTAAATTAACGGAAGAGTAATTTATTAATTATTTTCATATACACCCCCCAAAAAAAACCCAAAAAACAACAAACTTTATTTTCAAAAAGCGAGAGACACCATTCACATGGCTTAAGTGTCTACGTCAAGTATTTGTTCTTTGATATTATCAACTGGATGCTAAATAATCTTTAACATGGAGTAGGTAATAATTTCCCTTTTTGCTTTTCTCAAGGAATTTAAATTTGTCATTATCGGCCTCTCTAAAAGAAAATCGCAGGTACTTCATAAATCCGTTTAAACGAAAAACTGTACCGCTAATCCTCTTTGGGGATGGCAAACCAAAAATGAGAGCCATTAAAGGTAACTACCTTTTCGCCAACGCACATCGTGCGCAGGTTTCACACATGCAGACTTAAATATACAATGTAATATCTTAAAAATAAATGCTTATTGCAGGAGACTATTATTATTATTTTTTTTTTCAAATTCCATAATTAATTTTTTCTTATTAAAATTTAAAGTGCGCCCCAGAGTTTTATTTATTCTACAGGTTATAAATGTTGGGAATCAACGGTTGAAAAACTGATGAATTACAGAGAATGTCGAAAAGCCCATATTAACATATAAAATAGTATATATAATAAATCTGGACAGAGTATTGCGAGACAGGAGGATTTCTTTGGCAAGAAAGAAAAGAGTACTGAGCTGTTACGTGACATCTGTTCTCCTTTAGGAGGTGGCAGAGGGTAGAAAGTTGTTAAGAGATGCAAGGGATAGAGGGAGGTGGAGAACCATGATCGCCTACGTCCTGAAAGAACACGGCATATATATATATATATATATATATATATATATATATATATATATATATATATATATATATATTACTAACAAACTACGTTTACAACATCAGGGAGGATGAGCCCGAAATACGATTTTCAGGTCCGGGACACTAAAATCAAGCAGGTGCAAAAGTTTAAATATCTGGTAAGTGTTTTGACAGAGGACGGCAAATGCGACACTGAGATCCGTAGACGTATTGGGATGGACAAGAACACATTCCAAAAGTTGGACTGAGTATTACAAGACAGGAGGGTTTTTTTGGTAACAATTAAAAGAATACTGAGCTGTTACGTGACATCTGTCCTGTTTACGGCAGCGAATGTTGAACGGTCTCCTCAAAGATGAAGAAGAGAATCGAGGCGACGGTGATGTGGTTCTACAGAAGGATGCTGAAGATATCATTGACCGAGTGTGTGAGCAACGACAAGGTCTTCGTGCGGGTGCAAAGAAGGAGGAGGATTATACTTAACATCAGGAATAGGCAGCTGAAGTTTCTGGGACACATAATGAGGAAGGAGAGTCTGGAGAATCTGATACTCACAGGTCGAATAGAGGGAAAGAGAGGCAAGGGAAAGTAACGTACGACATACCTGGCGGGCTTAAGCAAGTGGATGACAGAACGTGGCCTGGGGGAGGTGGCAGAAGGACGAAACCTATTGACAGTCACAAGGGATAGGAGGAAATAGAGAACCATGATCGCCTACGTCCTGAAAGGACACGGCACATAAAAAGAAAATAATAATTGTCCACTTTAATAACGTTTAAAATAATAAAAATTGTTAAATTAAAAATAAATTAATTTAATTCTTTAAATAATGGAATCCCGTGGTCAAATCATACGAATTAGCTGGCAGGTTTCATTCTCGAAAACTTTTATAATTATTTTTATTTCTATTGATTTCTGGTGTATACTCATTTCTTTCCGGGTCCCGACCAGAGACCTAAGGCCAGAACTGACATAACATTTTCCACTGAACAGTTTTTAAAAAAAAATCACACATATTTTACATAGATGACGCGTTTGGTGTGGGCTGTACTCGTGAGAACAATTTTTTTGTATTTCTTTAAGGCATGGGCTACCAGGAATCCCTTCTATGAGTCAATTGGAATCTTTTCCAATCGATCCGAGGGCTCCAGTTACAACTGGAATTGTTGATATTCTCATATGCCATATTTTTGAGATTTCGATTTTAAGGTCCTTGCATTTTGATAATTTTCGAAGATCTTCAAAGATACATTACAAACTGCAGGAATTGCCATGTCAATAGGAAAGCAACATTAGTCTTTGCGGTCTCTGATAAAGATGTCTAGGAGATTAACACTGTTATTTTTGTCTGTATAAAGTCACATAATATTGTTACAGGTCCCATCTCCGTAACCGGGTCTGGGTGGTGTTCATACCAATTTCTTGCAGTTTCCATTCCGTAAAAGTTGCAGATTTTCCACTGCAGATATTGGCGTATTCTGCCATGTCGGATTTTATATTCAGTGGGTGACAATACCGCGCAACCTGATACAAGACGGTCAATTGTTTCTGGATATCTATCCCAGAAACTGCATTTTGGGCCAACACAATTTTTCAGTATGTGTGCTTTTAATTTCTAGTTAGCCAAGCCTTTGTTCCGTGCAGCAAGAATAAAACCTTCGATTTCAGCTTTTAAACCTGTACTACGTAACCACTGATGGGTATGGGGTTTGTCTACATCAGCTTGTTTGGTACGGGCAGAATATTGGCCATGAAGCGGTTTATCTTGCCATTCTTTCTGCATCTAGTCGGTTCCATTTGCCTTTGTTTTCGTTTCTAAGTATTTTACAGCTACAATCGGTGTATTATACTTTACTTGTATTTCTTCACTCATTTGAAACTCTATTTCGAACTTTTCTCCCTTTATTACTGAATAAAGTCGCTTACTACTTTCATGTTCTTTGACATATATCATTATCCAGTCTGCTGTATTTTCCAGATATCTTTGAAGGCTAATTGTTTTAGTTTTGTAAGACAGTTCTAGTTGAACTAATCCTCTGCCTCCTTCGGATCTGGAAACAAACAGACGATCAACATCAGCCTTGAGATGATGTACGCGGTAGCAGGTGGCAAGATTGCTCGTTTTGGCGTCTATTCGCTTAATTAATTAATTAATTATTATTATTATTATTATTATTATTATTATTATTATTATTTCCATGGGTCTCTGTTGTATACACATTTCTTTCCTGGTCTCAACCAGAGATCTAAGGTCAAAAATACCTTCATGACATCTACTGATCATTTTTTGTAAAACAATAAATAAAACAAACAAAACAAAAACATAAGATCACAGGCATTTTACAGAGATAAAGCTCTTCGTAATATGTGAGCTGTAATTCAATTTTTTATATTTCTTTAAGGCATGTTTCTACCAGGAATCCTTTGAATGAGTCTATCGGGACTTTTCCCAATCAATCCGAGGCTCCAACTCCAACTGGAATTATTAATATCATCATGAGCGACATTTTCTTTTTTTCAAGATCCTTCGTCTTTTGAAGATCTTTAAAGATATATTACAATCTACAGGGACTGCCATATCAATAAGTAGGCACATTGCCAATATTTGAGCGATTAGCTTTGATTGTTCAGTCTGTGTGTATTGTAAAGTCCCATAAAATTGTTATAGATCCTATCACTGTAACTGGTTCTGGGTGATGTCAATACCAGTTTCTTGCAATTTCCTTCCTGTAAAAGTGGTATATTTTCCGATGCAGATTTTAGCCGACGCTATTTTTTTAACCAATTCACCCCAAGCAAGACAGGAGATCCACTAGCACGCAAGGGGTTACAGAAGATTAAGAACAAGAGTAAAGAAGCGTATTTGAGGAAAGGATACAGAGAAGGACGTGGAACAAGATCAAGGTATCAGAAGATGTCGATTGACATTACACTTGAATATTTGAAGATTATAGTTATCAGGGAAGCAAGAAACAGGATGGGAGTTCTACAAACGGGAAGTGCGAGAGAAGAAACTGTTTGAGTAAAAAAGACGGTTAGATTTAACCGTTTTGACAGTGAAAGAGTGGAACCGAGATGCTAGCCTAGTAGCACCCTTAAATTCATGCAGTCTGGGAAAACAGCTCGTCGGAACAGTTGCCGTGAAAGCGACTGTAGACGAGATGCCAGATCAGGACCTATCGCATTGCATATTCGTCTCTGGATTTTGTCGAGGACCTCGAGACGTCATGCCAGGTTTTAGATTTAGTGGAGGCTAACACTGTTCGACACGATACTAGATGGTCAATTGTTTACGGATATTTATCACAGATTATTATTATTATTATTATTATTATTATTATTATTGTTATTATTATTATTATTATTATTTAAAATACAACAGTTTCCCTGTCAAATTACGATAGGTTTTAACGTTCGCAGCTGGCATCAAAGGCTTTATACCTAGTTCATCTTAATGACTGATCATGATTCACTGATTGGACACTCTATAACTAAGCGCTGTGAAAATTCAACTGAAACCAGAACGATCAGATTAAACAAGTCATTATGTATCATTTGCATATTCTGAAAATTTAAGGATCACTTCAAAATTAGTCAGAATATTCGATGAAAGAAAGTTTTAGAAAGAATATCAGAAAGAATTTTGGTCATCGGTTATCATTTGCATATTCTGAAAACTTAATCACTACAAAATATTTATTTTCTGATATTTCATTGAATTAGCAGTAGAACCTATTTTTCTATTGTTTTATCTTAAGTGAACCTTATCTAAGTATCGGGAAGTAAAAGTTTTCCAAGAAATATGTGAAAAAATAAAAAGGCCGTAAGAAACTGACTCAACAACACGAATCGAAAGACAATCCTTTTATTCATGGGTTATAATTAAGGAGGTAATGTCATGTTCAGAGAAGATTGCCTCAAATTAGCATTCTTTGTAGCATGGCACACAAGTATTTTAAAAGATCTACTCATTATGACCGACGTGAACTCAATAGAAAAGGCAACGGCTCCTAAGCCGGGAAATGTAGTTTCATCTCTCGTCGGAACAATTTTAACCCTTCTGTATTTTTTTTTCTGTAGCAGATAGTATACAAGTTTTGTTCTACTTATGATCCGTTTTTCTGTATTTGTTGTTGTTGTGGTAGGATCCACCTAATTTGCATAGTCGAGTACCGACCATATAAATATGGTTGGTACCGGGAAGAGAGGGGAGGAATCGAAGAGATTCCTCGGCGACTGTCGAACTCTCTGCATTAGCAGAGGGGAACCCGGACGAGGCTTTGCCGAAGGGCAAGGTTTCGTCCGGGGAGGTTGACAGGGCCTGAACCCGTCTAGGCGGGTTCAGAAAGGCCATATTTTTGGCCGAGCCTACGGGCTCGGGGATATCCACATTAAAACGGCCTTGTGCCACATTCGATCCTCGTGGGTGAATTGATAAATACAGGAATCGAGAGATTCAACCAGCGACTCTGCCCGACTGCGACTCAGTCAACACACATTCCAGGAACGGTCTTCCCAGGAATATACAAAAGAATATAAGTAAATATTGTGCACACTTTCTTGTTTCAATACATTTTGTTCTAAGTACATTTTGTGTTGCATTATTATTCCATGCATTAGTCAAGTTTCAACAGTTGTATAACACGTAAGATTAAAATTCATTCGATCTACCCGATAAACATTTTTGTACGTCATATTGGTGCAACGACTAAGGCATCGGTCATATTAACCGGGATTGACGGGTCTGTCATCTCGTTAGATGGATATAGTATTTCCCATTGTAGCTGCCTGCATCTCGTAACGTAGCAACAAAAAATGCCGCCACTCTATTAGGGATATGAAAGGGTATGAACCCATTGAGTGAATTCTGATAATATTACGTATCACGAACTGTATGTGACCGTATCCAGAACATTCGCCGTAAACATTTTGCCGTTGGAAAACACGCCTCAGGAAAGTTCGCCGTACAGGATTTTTGCTGTAAAACAATTTCGTCGCATTTTTTTTTTCGATAACATTAACTTCAACGTCCCTTTTAGAGTAATGTTTAATTTAATATGCGAAGTACCTTGTTATCAAGTATATATGGAAGTCTTTTTTTACAGGGTCAACATCAAAAAAGAAATTAAAAAGTAAACATTTATTTAAAAAATAAAAAAAATAAAAAATTAACAAAGAAATAATTTATAATGTGAGCAAATTCCAAGCAATGCTTTGTAAATAATGTGTTTTTTTTTGGCGTTGGGTTTTAATGAAGCATTTTCTGCTGAAGTCTTGCATTGATATCAATATATATTTTCTTCATTTGTACTGCATCTTCTCGATCTTAATTACACTTTTTCTTTTTTGCTAATGTCTCTTGCTTTTTCAAATACAAAATTGGTTTCCACAAATTTAGGTGCATGTTAGCATATCTTCGGTTATTAACATTTTTAAATCGAAGTAACAATACTTCGAGTTAGATATATTTGATAACAAGTTAATTCACATATTAAAAAAATTCGGCGAAAAAAAAAAATCCTTATACGGCGAAGTTTTTATACGGCGAAAATTCCTTAGACGAGTTTTCCTACGGCAAAAATGTTTACGGCGAATGTTTCGAGAACCGTATGTGGCATCAATAAAAAGAGAGCACAACATACCTCAAAACTCATTTTTTCTTTTAACTCGTTCAGAATTAACCTATGGGTGGTACACATGTGAAATGGAAACAATAATTAAGCAGTGTAAATGTTTTTCTTATAGTCGGAAAGATTGACCACAATCACAGGGTAGCATTGGCATATTCTGAAAATAGTCATGTCAGGAAGCATTTTGGTTCGAGCATCATATATCAGAATCCATCTATCTTCATTAGTTTCTAAGAAAATCCAATTAACTTCGCAACAATTTCGTCATTATTTAGTTTAAGGAAATGAAATGAAATGGATTGCAGAGATCTTTTCAGGTTTTCACTTATGAAGTTGATATTCAGTATTGATAGGGAGGGATCCAAATAGAGAAATCTTTCTCAGTAAGGGAGAATATAACCAAATATCACTTTGTTATATTCACCAGAGAATGAACAAGAGGAAGAAAGTAACCCGATGAAAATAAATTAATTTAACGGGGAGAATAACTTCTGCTGACTAACATAACCGGGAACTGCATCGTTAATTAGAAGTGGAAAATTGTATAATTTGCTCTTCTTTTAATTTATAAAGAATTTATTTCCTTTTCCTATATTTCAATTTTTAGCATGAGGAAATATTTCGGTATTGTTCATTGAGCTTGAATCGTGCTTCAGTATCGAGCTGATAAAGAAATGTGGGGTAAACCAAAACATATGGAAACAAAAATAAAGGTGAGAAGAAAACAAAACTTTTATGAATAAGTAAAAATTGACAATGAAAAATTAATGAGACAATGAAAAGCTCACTGACTAATGACACTGTAGAGTGTCTGTAATGATCAATTCTTTGACACATCGTGTACAAAGATTTCAGAAACGTTAGGTGATTCACATCCCAGCATACGAAGTAGTTTCTGTTGCCCAATGCACATGGCGACATACACCTCCGCGTGGATTGCAGTTTCGACCCCCGTCGGGGGGGAAATCGTTTTTCAAATGGCTGGACATCTATCACATTTGCTCTTCTGATAATCAGTTTTACAGTTTTTATGACATGACACACGGTTTTTCAGAAGTATTACATTTTCTCACTAAGTATTTTTGTATGCCTCCTTGTGCTAACAGGTAAGGAGATAATATATGGTTCAATGAATAATAGCAGTAAAGATTGTCTCCAATGGGAACTATTTGTCACTTGGTACACAAAGATTTCAAGGAACTTAACGTTAAAGACAATAGCTTCCGTGCACCAATGGATATGACACTGGTCACCTTTGTTAAAGATTGCGGGTTTAACTCGCCGTTTGTGGATTCTATTTTTAACTGGGGCGTTGGGCATTTATAACATTTGCCCTTCTGATTATCCGTTTTACAGGTTTTGTGGCATAACACACACGATTTTCAGAAGTATTACATTTTCACACTGAATCTTTTTGTAGCAATGGAACCCAGTCTACTCCACTGTGATAGATGCCCGTTGACCCTACAAGAATGTTCATCCACCCTTTGACTAGTTTTGGATTTAATTCTGTTGGGTATCTAGTCACCCTAATCACCAGAAAATCCTAATAGAGAAACTGGTTTAGTAACCGATGACCCAAATATGCGCCAGGTAATACTGAGTTATATGGTACCAGAACCTCTCGTAGAGGGACCTGACATAAAACTGGCCTCTTGAAACTAATGCATAAATTATCGGTCGGTGAAGACAGATGATAGTATATCTTTGCATCCTGTTGTCGGTTTAACACCGTATTTTGTTTGATTTTGATACCAGCCTCACGAAATAACCATATTTTAACTTTGATAGCTGCTCTGCCATATTTCTCATTAAATCTTACAAACAACATTAAACTACCATCTGTTTTATCGTCTCTGCAACAAGGGACGAATAGGTCAAATCTAACCTCATATATCTTTGCCTCACTCATTCCCGATACCCCGATGTGCTGTGTGTTTAGTTTACAATAGTACTGTTAGTAACAAGCATTATATAATATTATCATCATATTATCCAAGCACGAAATGAAAGGAAGTGGCGTTTGAAAGTCGGCTTCTAAGTCTTCAATGGCAGATTTAATCTCACTTGTTGATAATATTTTAAAATGATTGAGGAAATTAATTTTGCAACGAGAAAATGTCTCACGAAATCGGGCAGTTGATATCGTTTTATCTAAAATCCAAAGAATCGTATCAAAAGATATCAGGCACTTCCACAGATTCCTATGAAGTATTAAAAAAGATTTTCCGTTTAACCATAGAAATAGAAAAGATACCAGCAGTGTCCTTATTAGTTATTAGGTTGATCCAAAAATAACGTCGTTTTCTCACATATCTTACTATGTGAGAAAACGACATTATTTTTGCACCAACCTAATACTTGAAAATGTGTTTTTACCAAGCATCATATTGGAAACTGACATGATTTAATTTGGGTCCAAGAGCAGAATAAAATA
The DNA here is from genome assembly GCA_963932145.1 of Acanthosepion lycidas. NCBI lineage: Eukaryota > Metazoa > Mollusca > Cephalopoda > Sepiida > Sepiidae > Acanthosepion > Acanthosepion lycidas. The sequence goes on from OZ010605.1 coordinate 18,494,231, forward strand.
CAATGGATTCTACATTTGACATTCTTAGTATGAATAAAACACGCCGTTAACAAGTTCCTTCAAAACAAAATACAATTCTAAGCAATATTATTATTATTATTATTATTATAAATTTAAATTAACTTCTTCCTTTGACTTTCTTGAATCAATAATGTAGTGTCTGTAAAACATACACGAATAAAAAGCTAATTATACTCTCACTTTGTTGTGACCATAAGAATAAATAAATAAAAATTAATTATAGTGTCAAAAATGAACTATAATAAAACAATTATAACAATTATAATTATCATTAATTTTCTCTTTCTAAACCAATAAGATTCGACCCCACTTTTCTCCTCTACACACACGTGACCATCTCACTATCTGACAGGCCGTCAACACGTGCGTCAGTTAAAAGTTCGGCTCCTTTTCCTATTTCAATCTCTTAGCACCCAACAAATATTCGAGCTAAGAAAACCTCTAACATTTCTTGTATTTTCCAAAGAAATTATCTGGACACATCTACACACATCTATAAACAAAATCTTACGAGAAAGACCGTATAAACTTTACTTATCCTTTATATTATCATTCTGTCAGATTCCAAACCATATTTGATATACATTTAACCCCAAACTCACAATTTTACTTAGTATTACTTTCTCTCGTGTTTCCAACACTACATAAGATAAGAAATAATACATGTTTTGTTGTTTCCATGTTTTGCTTTTTCTCAATTAACAAGTATTTTTGTGCTTATACATGTAAAGGAGTTTATAATTATTTAATCAGAATAATAACTCTCTAACAACAGTGAAAGAAGAAGATCCAAAAGGTTTCATATCTGATAATTAGAAACTTGAACTGAAAAACAAAAATGTATATATTTTTTCTAATTCCTCTGTCTATAGGTGGGAGAAGGCCTATCGACGAATGTAAATTATTTTCTTTTATGAAAACATGTCTGTAATTAATTGAATGAAATTGAAATAGATATCTGTGTCACGCAGGAGAAGTTTCATTTTTGTCTGACAACAACCCCCAGGTAACAGAAAAATAATATAAATCTGACATTTGAAGGTATTTTTATGACTTCTTTTGTATTAAAATGAATATATTTTTTAAATGGTCGATCAATTTAAACTTGAAATTTGACCATCTTGGCGTCACCGAAGTGATAGTTACCGAAGTACAGGGTGGTCCTCAAGTTTTGTTCCCCACTATCAAAAAGTAATGAGATCAACAGAAGCACAATTAATACAGGTAAATACAAAGCACATGTACTAGATTAAGTTTATTTATTAGGTTGGTGCAAAAATAATGTCGTTTTCTCACATATATTAATATGTGAGAAAACGACATTATTTCGAGAAGGTCCGTATGAACGCCATCATTTTCGTGGCACAAAATGATGCGGCGCCATGTTCTGTGAATCTGTGCTTTGTTGATTGCTGCAAAGACTTTCCAAATGGCGTCCTTTAACTGATGGGCATTCTGGTATTGTTCATGTGAATCTCTATCCTTGATAATGCCGCACAGATCGTTGAAATAGAAAATTATATTATGTAGGAGTGACAAGACTTTCGAACCACCCTGTAGTTCCACATAAATAAATCTCATCCCCTGCCAAACAAATTAATATCTTAGATAGTTGTTATATACAGAAATTTACTCGAGATATTGCTTATATAAATTAAAGCATTTACGAACGGGTAAAAGTTTACTAACATCCTTGGGTTAATATGAATTTTACGATGGAAACATTGACTTGTATAAAGTCTAACATAAAATTTAGACATTTTATTTGCGGATATCTGGCTCCCCCCCACCAAAAAAAAAAGAAGCCCTCAACAGGCCAAATAAATAATATTTAGTAAAAAAGACAAGCAGATTTTACCATAGAAGTCGTAATTAAAGAGTTAATTTAACAATCACTGAATCAAGATTGGCAAAATTTACCCTCGGTATCGAACTTTGTGGCGTGACACAAAAACCTTTCAGAAACATAAGAATATCACTTACAAAAGCCTATCATGTAGCCTCCGTGGCCCAATGGATAAGGCACCGGCCTCCTAAGCCGGGGATTGCGGGTTCGAGTCCCGTCGGAGGTGTGTATGTTTTCTTATAACTGTTAACGAACCTCCTACTTGGAAAAAGAATAAAGCAACCAATAATGGAAAAATATCATCTTTCTGTTTGTCTGCATACAAGACAATTTGCTAATATTTATTTCTTAAAATATTTAGCTATTAAGGTTTTATTTTATACTTTCTAACATATTATCTAAATAAAAGTAATTTCAGTTAAACATAAAAAATATTCAAAATATTTTATTTCCTAACGATTGCATTTACAGAAAAGACATAACATTTTTTTGAGACCAAGAAAAACAATACGAACCACTTGGAGACCATCAGATATCTTCCGAATCATAAAAAAAAACGTATGGTGAACCTATTCTTCAAATTTCCAACGTATGATGATATATCAGTGTTTCTATGGAAATTACAATTTGTCTCTAAAGAGATAGATCATCCGATGGAGATGTTGGCAGTCCATGTGAAAGTAACGTAGTTATTCCGAAATATACAGGGAATACGGACATCCAAATATTCGATATCATTTTCAGTCATCACCAACATAAACATGGAACATGTTGAAGAAATTGATATAGGAACATCATCACAAAAGACTTACAGATATGATAGATTGATAAAACATTTACAAGAAGGTATGTAAGCGTTTTTACTTAGTTAAATATTGTTTTCCTTTCTCAGAAAATATTAGTCTTTAATGATAGATCCGAAGTGTCCTATTTTATTAATATCTGGAGGGATTGTGACCCCTAATATTTGTGATTGAACATTTCTCGTAAGGTGGCCAAAGCCAAACCTTTACAGAATGTGATGTAGAATTGACATTTTGGAATATACTCTTTAACATGTTTCTTGGCTTTTGCTCGTACCACTCAAACTAATCATTGTTCAAGAACTTAGAATAATTCTCTGCATCTATTATGATACAATCAATAAATTTAATGAGCCTTATAATTTTAATATCCCAAATATAAACCTCTATTGCTTTAAAAGTCTTTTTATCTGATTGTTTACATGAAGGAGCCAACCGGCATCCCAGCCACTGATCCATCCAATATAGCTTTACAATCACCATTAAAAAAAAAACAAAGAAAAAAACAAAAATAATGAAAGCTTCATTCATTGATTAATGACATTGAAGTTTGTCTCTGGTGATCCGTATAATTAAACGATTCACATAAAGTGAAAATTATTGGATGACTATTGAGAGATATCGGCTTCATTCACCTATTGGATAAGGCATCAACATACTAAGCAGATAGTTTGTGTCCGAATCTTAGCGGAGGTTTTCTGATGTTTTCTCTTTTTAGTCATTAAATTTCTGTCAAGGAAAATGACTGTGTGGTGACATATTTTTCTTGAAGATAACATAAACATAGAATTGTTAACATTTTCTCAAAGAAATACGAAAAAAAAAACCCCAAACCCAAAAAACAATACCATACTGGTTCATCAATAATAATGGCCGAAATACAACTGCTATATAGGAATAAAGTGTCGCTACCGACACTGTAGTTAACACAAATCACCAGAGAGCAAACATAGGCGATCCCATTTAGAGTAAGGAGATCACGTGATCGCAAAGGAAACGTATAGATGGGCATTAGCGTGGCGTCTAATTGATCGCCATTTCTATTCTATCCTCTATAACTATACGGATCACTATTTTCTATACTATTCACTATACTATTTCTCTATACTGATCACTACATGGATTACTATTCGATGGTTACTTTTCGAGCTAGTATTATCGAGCAAGTACTATTAGTGCGAGTGTTACTCGAAGGCGTCTGACACCAGTATTGTTCAACGGTGTTACTATAGTCGTATCTGCGATTACAAAGTCTCTACTACAACAAGCGTTACGAAAGTGACAACGAGTATTCATTGACATTACAAAAGAAGTAACGAGTTTTCGTTGACATCACAAAAAAAAAACAACCAATTTTCTATCTGTGGTGCCATAAATATGATGTCAATGATATGTTAACATGTCAACCACTGCAAAATATGTCTCTAATGAAATGTCTGAGGAATGGTAAAGAAAGTTCTATGAAATATAACATCGTCTCTTTGGTATAACAACAGTCAAACTCTGTGGTCGAGTGGATAAGGTACCGTCCTCTTAAGCCAGTGATTGCGGGTTTGACTGCCGTCGGGGGTATTTTTCTTTGAAGCTGTGGACCTTTTAAACTCATTTCACCACAAGTAAGACGATAAAACCACGAAGACATAATCGGGGTGACTGAGAATGAATTGAAACGGAGAAATGTTTAGTGAGAAGAAAGAACAATAAAAGAACAGATAGTGATGAATGGTGTTATTGTATGTTGCAGGCAAACAATAAACCATAAGAGAGTTCCACAGACAATATTGGTGAAGGAAGAAACTATTAGAATAGAACTTACGCTTATATTTTAACTGTTACATACATTCTTTGCTGGATGGCACCTCGGCGCGGTGTAATGGTTAGGAAGCTTGTCTCGCTAAATCAATTATGAATGAATAGTGACTTCTATGCTAAATGGGTGCCCCATACATTCGGCCTTGTGCCACATCTAAGTCGTGTTTAGAAAATTACTATATTCCTTGCTGATCATCCGGTAGCGATTGCATATTCTGAAAATTTAAGAATCACTACAAAATATCTATTTTCTGATATTTCATTGAATTAGCAGTAGAACCTATTTTGCTATTGTTTTATCTTAAGTGAACCTTATCTAAGTATCGGGAATTAAAAGTTTTCCAAGAAATATGTGAAAAAATAAAAAGGCTGTAAGAAACTGACTCAACCACACGGACCGAAACACAACAATCCTTTTATTCATGGGTTATAATTAAGGAGGTAATGTCATGTTCAGAGAAGATTGCCTCAAATTAGCATTCTTTGTAGCATGGCACACAAGTATTTTAAAAGATCTATCCATAGGACCCAAAATCATGTCATGTGGCCCGATAGATAAGGCACCGGCTTCCTAAGCTGGGGATTGCGGGTTTGACTCCCGTCGGAGGTGTTCAATGTTTTTTTTTTCATTTTGCAGATATTATGCAAGTTTTGTTTTTGCTCATGATCCGTTTTTTCAGTTTTTGTCGCATGTCGAACAAGATTTTCAAATTCATTTCACCTGGTTAGAGACTGATAATACAATAGGCGATTAATGCATGGCCAGTCCGTTATTTACGAAGTATTAGCAGGACGTAACGGTCGTGCTAACTAAACAACTAACAGAAGAACAAGCACAGTTATAACGAAAAAGATTCGATCAAAAATATATCATAACGTTGAGGGCCTCTGTGATGATGATCATCATCATCATCATCATTATCACCGCTTCTATAAACAGGTATGGTCGTAGGTTAAGCACACAACTCAGCCAGTGCCCTCCAGGTATTTGGTTTGTGTTATGGGGTCCACCCCTTTTTGATACAAGTGGACTCGACCAGAGTGTTACTTGGACTGCTGCCGTTAAATACCCAGAGTCCGTCAGAATAGAGAGTGAGCAGACATTGTGATTGTGATTGTGATTGTGATTGTGATGGAGTTGGAGTTGGAGTTGGAGGTAGAGTAATAGTGTGAGGTAACCGCTTGTAGAAGTCACAGTTACAAGCACGTAGACTCTAAGGAAGTCCTACTTCGAGACTGTATATATATATATATATATATGTATGTATATATATATATATATATATATATATATATATATATATATATTATTGCTACTAACGGCGTTCCTGGATTTACTAACAGTATTACCCTTTGTATTATTGTGTAAATACATTTAATTTCTTATATTTAATTCTTACGTTTGTCATTCATTGGAGACCGAATTTCATTTCGGAATCCACAACAGTTTGAAAGCTGGGGATATCTTCAACCACGCGCAGCATGTCATATGAAAGCAATCTGGAGATATCCCATCCCTCTCCAGGTCAAACCACAGTACTTGATTACGGACAGGTAACCTTCTTCTCTGGCCTTTGACATCGGGTAAGGAAGACCTCCGTCCAGTCACGCCGTGTCATCACTGCCTTGGCTTCAAGCAAAGCTACGGAAACCAATCTAACCCACTGTTGTAGATGCCCGTTGACCCTACAAAAATGTTCATCCACCCTTTGACAGGTTTTGGATTTAATTCTGATGGGTGTACAGCTATTTTCTACACCGAAAAACCTAGTGTAGGAACTGTTTTAGTAAGCGATGACCTAAATATGCGCCATAGAGGGTTATATAGTATTAGGTTGGTGCAAAAATAATGACGTAATAATGTCGTTTTTTGACGTATTTTTTAACGTCAAAAAACGACATTATTACGTCATTATTTTTGCACCAACCTAATACCAGAAGAATAAGAAAAATGACCTATATTAACTAGTGCATAAATTATCGGTCAGAGAAGACAGAAGATAGTAAATCTTTGTATCCTGTTGCGGGTTTAACACCATCTTTTGGCTGATTTTAACACCAGCTTCGCGAATTAACAATCCAATTTTAACTTTGACAGCTATTCTGCCATATTTCTTCTTAAATACCTAACAAATAACATCTGAATTTATCGTCTCTGCTAAGAAGAACTAAAAGGTCAAATCTAATCTCATATATTTTCAACTCACTCCTTCCTGATCCCCGGTGTTTAGTTTACTCTAGTAGTATCAGTAACAAGCATCTATATATATAAAGTTGAAGCCTCTGTCTGTCTGTTTGTTTGTTATCAAACTTCCCCTAAGTTTTTGGAGATAGACTCCTATAAATATATATACTTTGAAACTACATCACCCAGTGTACCTGGATAAGTATATTTCATTTTGATCAAATATGGTCCCATGGTTGAGCAATTATAGCGTAAAGTTGGAGGCAAGACAGAAAGTTAATTTTCCAAATCCGAAAAAATAAGATAATTATAAGATTTTTTTTTAAGTTTTTTTTTTTTTTTTTTTTTTAATTTTCTAGAGATATTTTTTAGATCTGTCATCGAAATGTTCGGTTTGTCATTAAATTAGAAATAAAATTAATATATACATTCACACCAAAGCATACATTTACAATTTGAATGAAATTAAAATCTACATCGTTTTCTCGTGGGCTAAGATACTTTTCTGTCTTGTTTGGTTTGTTTTGTTTTGTTTTACGGCATATGGCTTATTTAATGCCAACAAAATTTCCTTTTTTTTTCAAAAATGTATAGCTGCTAATTTTTCCAGAAATGTATAACTGGTAACATTTCTTTTTAAATGTATAGTTTGGTTTGTTTTCTTTTGTGGCATATTAACCTCAATGGGTTATTTAATGCTGACAAGATTTTTATTTCTGGTAATATTTTCTTTTTTCAAATATTTATTGCTGATACTAATATTTTAAAAGTATTTCTGGTATTAAAATCTATTTTTACACTTTCATAGTGTTTGGAGTCAGGTTGTGGGGTCAACTATTTGCCCATAGCTGGGACCCTAACAGGTGCTACCGCCCCGGCTCAGGGTGAACCTTGGAACACCAGCAATTAAGAAATTCCACGCTCCTCAAAACCTCCTGATCAGAGGACTTGCTGTTGGACGTAGTTTATCGTCTTACCCAGGACGCGGATGCAGTTTATCGTAATACTCAGGACGGACTTTTCTATCTGGAAACAACCATTAGGTAACTGGAAAAGCGTATAAGGATGCCATTTGAAGGCATTTTTATGACTCTTTTTGTATTTAAACTGAATATATTTTTCGAAAATATGTAGTATTTTAAATGGACAAATAATTTAGATTCGAAAATTGATCATCTTGGCGTTAGCAAAGTAACAGTTACACAACTAATTCCATATAAAATTTATTTTTGTTTGTATAACAAATCCCATCCCTTATATATATATATATATATATATATATATATATATATATATATATATATATATATATATATATATATATATATATATATATATCTGTATTTTAATTAAGGATAGATGTTATATTCAGAAATTTATCGGAGATATTGCTTAAATGTAAGAAAACACAGTAAAAGTTTACTAACATCTTCTGGATTTAACGATGGAAAATATTAACTCATATAATAAAATCTAACGTCGGATTTAAAATTTAGGCGTTTTTATTTGTAGATGTTTGGCCCAAACAAAAGCCCTAAACAGGCCGAGTAAATAATATTTAGAGTAAAACCAAGTCGGTTTTTATACACAAGTCATAATTAAAGAGTTAATTTAACATTCATTAAATAATGATAGGCAAGATTGTCTCTTGGAATCTAACTTTGTGGCGTGACAAGAAAAGTTTTCACAAACATAACATCTCCGTGGTATCACGTGTAGCCTCCGTGGCCCAATGGATAAGGCACCGGCCTCCTAAGCCGGGGATTGCGGGTTCGAGTCCCGTCGGAGGTGTACGTATTTTCTCAAAACTCTTAACGAACTTCCTACTTGGAAAAAGAATAAAGCAACCAATAATACAAAATGAAAAAATATCATCTTTCAGTTTTTTCTACATACAAGGCTAAAATGTTCTAATATTTATTTCTTAAATTATTTAGCTATAAAGGTTTTATTTTATGTCTTTTAACATATGTAAATATTCTTTCGGGATATAGCAATGATTTGCTGATACAAGACATAAAAATTTACCCATAGCAGGGGAAGGAGAAGAGGAAGATTCATATCTTTCGCAAGCATATTTTCGCGTAAATGAATATATCGAAACTGAATTGGAATTTGAACTCGGCTCATCGATTTTCAGTTTTGAGCCACCTGCACATCCAAACTTTCAGCACCAAATAGTGATCCATATAGGTAATGACGAGGATTTGAATCATTTTTTTAAAAGTTACATTGGAAGATTTTTTTACATATTTTATTGCTGGAGGAATAGCGACAATGAAGATTGTCTTTTTTTTTTTTTTTTTTTTTTTTTTTTTTTAACCAGTCTTTGCGGTCATGCACACAATATTTTAGAAGCATAAAGATGTACATTTTACTGCTCGGATGAATGAACAACTTCTACAACTCCACCGGTTTCGCTTACCGATGATTGCATTCACAACACTTGTCGTTGGAAGACATTTTCTTAGGTATGAACAAAAAATGCCTAACTTTTTCTTTTCTTTTACCCTGAAAATTACCTGGAATCATACAATGAATTATATCTTCTTCTATGTGCCCTGTCCATTCAGGACGTAGACGATCAGTGCTCTTTACAATTTCCTGTTGGAAGTCTTTTTTCAATATCCGAAGAGCTTAGTAAGTCCGGTGAGAAGACATATCCTTGTCTTACACATCTTTCTATTATTGTATATTTACTGACTTTTTTTCTATCTGTAGGCAGGCAGTTTTGGATTATTCTAATAACCCTCCCACCTATGTCAAGGTGACCTAGCAGTTCCGGCAGTTTTTGTGATATACTTCATCAAGTGCTTTTGCATAATCGATAATACAATTTGCATAATATAGATTTTCCTAATATTCAACTCAAGAATTATCTTCAGATCATCTGTATTCGTTTATATTTAATAACACTGAAAAAACACTGTTTTATAAAAGTAATTAAAACAACATTTTGGCTATTTTTTTTAATTTACGGAATATAATTTTAATCACATAGCTTCTGAATAAACATGTATTCATCTTCGCCATTTCCTTCGGAATTTGACGATTCTGGTTGGTTGTCAGATATTTATTTAAAGATATTTTATCTCCTGTTAGATTGCTAAGATATCATGTTTTTGAACCGAGATGATTTCACATACATTACTCATCTAAATTTCCAATAATTTAGTAGCCATATTTCGCAGGCTGTAATCATCAGAATCTTTTTTACATTAGTTTGTCAAATGTTCGATACTTTAGTAGTCAAAATACCGCATACCTTAATAAACCAAACTGTCAATGTCTTTTTGCAGGTACTTCTAAGGAAAAACGTTACCTAAGGATTTAAATTAATTTAAAGTGAAACATTTTCTTGAAGCTTTTATTTTAGTTTTAATCTCAAGTGAATAGATTAAATCTAATGTTTCCAATAAGCAAAATACTTTGCATTTCAAAACGAATTTAAATTGATTGGAATCGCTGATTTTAGCCATATTTACAGTTCACTCCGCACAACGTAATTCTCTTTATTAAAAAGAAAATTCTGAAAGTTTATTGGAGGAAAGTTAGATGATTTGAAAAAACATTACTTTTAGTTTAAAATACGAGATAAAAAAACATTTTTAAATCGGAGGTAGGTGTTTTTATGAGGTATTGACAGCTCCATTGACAGCCTGATACTTAGGAAATTTAACTAATTTTTTCTACCGGGGACATATCTGTAAAAATTACACGCTGAATATAACGCGAGCCTCATTTTTAAATAATTTTTTTTAACTAATTAGTAATCTTAAAATTTAGCAAAATATTCTCCGTAAACCAATGTTTTATTGAATTTTAGATACTTTGTTTTTATATTTATTATAGTTATCGCTTTTATTTTCTGATAATGTCGTGTATGGACTCTCGTATTTACAAATTATACTCATAAAAACACTCTAAATTATTTTTAAAATACTGGGGTCGCTGAATTGTATTAAGGTTTTCCATTTAAATACAGTTCTTACTTAATAACAATATCATTTAATCGATACAGATTAATACAGAATTTTAAAAGATTTAAAACTTTATAAATTATACTAATTAAAATTAAAAAGAAATGAAAACAATTTGAAAAATAAAGTATAATTTTCTGAAACTTTGTTGGAGGAAAATTAGCTGATCTAAAATTTAATTAATTTGATTTGAAACAAATATTGCTTTTAGTTTAAAATATGAGAGAATAACATTTTTAAAATGGAGGTAGGTGTTTTTATGAGGTGTTGACAGCTCCACTGACAGCCTGATGCTTAGGAGTTTAATTTTTCGTACCGGGGACATATCTGTAAAAATTACATGACGAATGTAACGTGAACATTTTTTTTTATATAATTGTTTAACTACCCACTAGTCTTAACAATTTTAATTCTAATTAATCAAACATTTTATTGAATTTCAAGTACGTTGGCTTTAAATTTACGGTAGTTAGAACTTTTACTTTTTGATAATGTATGGATGTCCATATTTATAAAATCGACACGATTATACACACACAAAAATGTCACCTAATTTTTGTAAAAATCCATTATTCATTGAAAAAAATTTTCTTAAGGCAATTGTATCCATATCTTATTCACAAAAGCAATTAAATGTTTTTCTAATAAAATGATGTCTTAGTTTCATTGCATTTTTTATTTTATGATTCAGTACAGACTTTTTACGAAATAAAAAAAATGATGACATAAATTTTCCAAAGACTTCTGCTTATGATTAATATAAACATTCTTCTTTTTATGTGCTGTGTGCTTTCAGGACGTAGGCCATCATAGCTCTCCACTTCCCCCTATCCCTTGTAGTTTCTCAATAAGTTTCGTTCCTTTGCCACCTCCCCCAGACCACGTTTTCTTATCCTTGCTTTACTGTATACTGAAGAGTCCCCACCTCAACCGAGCGGGTTCTATTCATACTCGCGCGGACATTACATCTGCTCCCTGCTTTGTATTCAGATTGTTTCCCTCTTCTTCCAAACTGCTGCCTGCATACCTTAGGGGTTTTCTTATATGGCGTTTTGTTCGTCTTAGGGCTATAGGGATATCAGCTTCTTCCTTCTCCTCCTTCTCAATTTCTCTCTCATGTTCTATATCTTTCTGCTCCCCAAGGTCGTTGTTGAAAGGGAAGTCGTCATGCCTTGGTGGTTGGCGAGTCCTGTCTTCGGGGATTCTTTTCATTTGTGATGTGTGTTGTAAAATAAGTTTGTCACCTCGCGTTATAATTGCAGATTTGCCTCTGCGTTCTTTTACTCTCTATGGTGTTGGGTGGTAAACTGGTGTTAGTTTGTTGTGTTTACTTTGTTTAAGTAGTATGACATCTCCGGGTTCTATGTTAGTTTGTTTAGCTTTATTTTTTTGATCTGTGCGATTTTTCAATCTGTCTTTTTCTTTTTTGTCTTTTTGCCGTGCTGTTCTCCAAGCTTGGTTTTCAGGCCTCTTTTGTAATCCTAGTATGTTGATGTTTACTTTCCTACCCATGAGTAGCTTAGCTGGAGTTTCTCCCATCATGGCATGTGGACTATTTCGGTAATACATTAGGAATTTTCCTAGATGTTTCCTCCAGTCCTTTCCTTCTGTGTTCATTGCCCGAATGGCTTTCAACATGGTTGTGAAGAACCGCTTGATCTCTCCATTAGCTTGGGGATGATAAGGGGTTACCTTTCAGTGTTGGATACCCCATTCTTTGCAGAAGTGCTTAAACTCTGAGGATATGAACTGGGGTCCATTATCTGAAACGATAATCACTGGAATGCCATGCGTATAGAATCACCTTTGAATTGTCGATATGATTGTATCAGCCCTGGTGGATTTGGTAACAAATGCCTCAGGCCATCTTGATCCCGCATCGATTATTCCGATTACATAATCCCCGCTAGGGAAAGGCCCACAGATGTCTACGTGGAGTATTTCCCAGAGGCCTTTCATTTCGGCCATATGCACTGGACGGTGGTTTCCCTTTGGGTCTAATGTTGTGCACGGGATACATCGGTTTGTGGCAGCCTCTATGTCTTTGTCTATATTGGGCCACCATACCTTAGTTCTGAGCAGGGCTTTTGTTTTCATTATCCCCATATGTGTCTCATGTGCCAATTTCAGGATTCGTTTCTGTAGGTTTTGGGCTATGATAATTCTGGCGTCTCGTATTGTTGTCAGTTCATTCCTCACGTGTTTAAAGGGTCCTGTTAACTTATTGGTACAGTCGTTTTGTTGTATTGCCTTTTTAACTGATGTGATGGTTGGATCACGCTGAGATTCCTCCATTATTTCCGATAAGGTGATTGATTTTGGAATGCTGTTAGCTACATCCGTGTTGATAAATCCTTTGGCAATCTCTTCCTCGAGTGAGACTACTTTTTGATACTCCATAGGTTGCCGAGAGAGTATGTCCGCCGAGTTATCTTTACCGTTAATGTGTTTTATTGTATAATCATATTGTTGTAGACATAAAATCCATCGCAAAATTCGGGCGGAGTGGGGGAGTTACCTTTAGGATTGAAGATAGTTGTTAATGCTTGATGGTCAGTCATTATAAGAAAGTTCTTTCCATAAAGGTAAAAGTGGAATTTTTCGCAAGCCCATACAATTGCTAGGGCTTCTTTTTCTAATTGACAGTACCGGCGTTCACCTTCAGTTAGAGTCCTGGATGCGTAGCTGATGGGGATGATTATAGCTTGTTTGTTTTGGCAAAGTATTGCTCCTAGTCTCACGGGACTGGCATCTACTATAACAGATGTTTGCAGTTTTAGATCAAAGTGCATGAGCGGTTTGCTCTGAATGACTGCATTCTTCAGCATGAGAAAACAAGATTCTTCTTCCTCCATCTACCACCATTCCATGTTTGCTCGCGTTAACTTTTTTAATGGTTCGCTGAGTGTTGCCAGTCGTCGAATAAACTTTGCGAGGTAATTGATTAGACCTAAGAAACTACGTATATCCTGGACATTTTTAGGGTTTTTGAAGTTTCTGATTGCTTTTATTTTCGAGTCAGTTGGTCTGATCCCTGTACTGAATACTATAGAACCATGAAATTTGATTCCTTCACTATGGGATATGCTTTTGTGCTCTGCAATTGTGAGGTTGTTTTCTTTCAATGTGCCTAATACCATATCTAGGGTTCTGTTATGTTCTCTTGTGTCTTTGCCCCAGATTAGAATGTCGTCTGTTGAAGCAGTTAGGGATTTTCTGAAAGATTTGTTGAAGCAATCGTTGCCCTTCTTCGGCTGCAGATGCAATGCCCATAACCAGTACCTTATATCGGTAGATTCCGGATTTGCATGAAAAGGCAGTGATGTCCCTAGATTCAGGATCCAGTTCTATTTGGTGGTAATAAGAGTTTAGGTCGATTTTTGAGAAAATGTTTGCATTACTAATTTCACTCAGTAACTGTTCAACTGTTGGTACTTGATAGCGAGTGCGTTTCACTGCTTTATTTGCCATGCGCAAGTCGGCACATATTCTAATTTCTCCGTTTGGTTTCGGTACTGCTACTAACGGCGAGACCCATGGAGTGGGTCCTTCCACTCTTTCGATGATATAATTTTCTAGCATTTCATTGATTTTTTTCCTCTACTGCTTGTTGGATATGAAATGGTATCCATCATGGCAGTTGTGCAACAGGTATAACGTTGTCGTCTAGTCTAATTTTGAGTTGGACATTTTTCATTCTTCCTAATCCTTCCAACGAAGGTAGGTGTTGATCTAGATTTTTTTTTTTGTTGATTTCGGGATACTTTTTGTTGTAATCGATTTCACCTGTGGGGTGGTGATAAACCTTAATTCGATGCTGGCCCGCTTACTTAATATGTTACCACCTTGATATGCCTTTGTAACGAATACTTTGTGGGGTTTTCTTCTGGGACCATTTGTCAGCGTTGCGAAAAATTCTCCTCTTAGTGGTATTGGAATATTCCCATAGGTTTTTGGTTTACAATTTGTTTCTTTTAATGTTAAGTTTGGCCGTACTTCAAGGATTTCTTTAAATGTTTTCCCGTCGATAAGGTTGATGTCTGTTCCAGAATCTATTAATATTCCGACTGGTACGTCGTCAATATGGACAATTTCTCTATCTGCTGAATGAATAGGTTTCACCTGAAAAACGAATGTCTGGCTGTCTGCATTATTCGTATTCATCGATACTGGTTGGACGTAATTGTGGCCGTCTGACGTCTTCGTTTTCCCTTTACCACTGTTCCTTTTTTTAAAGCATGTTTTTTTTTCGAAGTGATTTATTACTTCACAGTAGTTACATTTTTTCCCAAATGCTGGGCATTTTGTTTGACCGTGTATGTGGTCAGAGCCCTTACACCCGTAGCATTTTGTAACTGTTTTTAATGGTTTCTTGTCCATGGATAGTTTCCTATACCCATTGTTATCTCGTTGTTGTTGTTGCTTGTAATTGGTTGTAATTTTGTGGATATCTGAGTGCTCTCTTTCATTCTCTTCCATTTGCTTAGCTTGTGTTTCAGTGGATTCAAATATGAATGCTCTTTGAAGTGCTTCCTCTGTTAAATCAGTTTCTTTCAAATACGCACGGTGTAATTTGCTTGACGAGCATTTTTCTATTAATTGGTCCACTATAGCCTTGTCCAGGTTGTATTCGCCAAAGTTGCATTTTGCTCCTTGTATGCGTAGACGGGTGACATAGTCATATGTTGACTCCCCGTTTTCTTGACTAAACATCCTGAATTTCTTTCTTTCAAAGACTTTATTTGTTTTGTGGATTAAATATTCGTCCAGTGCTATTTTTGTTGTTTTGTATGTAGGCTCTACTTGGCCTTAGGGTTTTGAGGATATCTTTCAGTTTCTTTCCCCCGTAAAATCGAAAGAGTGATAGTTGTCGTTTATCATCTGTTATCAGCTGTAAATGCGTTTTCGATATGTTTACTCCATTCTCTCCATGCTTGCTCCTGGTTGGAGTCTTCTCCAGTCTAGGGGTTCTATTGTTGGCATAGAGAGAGCCATTTCTTTCGAAATAATTTGTTATTTTCGAAGTTTGTTACTCACGTTGTTGTTGAATTCGAGTACTTTTTTTTCTTTGCTGCTAATTCGAAGTTTTACTTGTGTTGTTGAATTCGAGTACTTTTTCTTTGCTGCTAATTCGAAGTTTTACTTGTGTTGTTGAATTCGAGTATTTTTTTACTTTGCTGTTGAGGGGGTAGTGTTTCGTTAATTCGAAGCTTGTTAAATTGTTACATCCTCGTCGCCAGGTTTGCTCTAGACTGAAGGGTTCCACCTCAACCAAGCGGGTTCGATTTATACTCGCGCGGATATCACACGTATATTTTAATTAGATTGAAATGGATTTCAATAAAAAATTGTAATTAAAAATATTTCAAATATTTTTAATTGCTAACAATATTACTTTTATCTGTATAATTGTATTTTCAGCTAAATATCCTCGTTGGTTTGAGTTCTGTCTGATGCGTGGCCCCAACGCATTTGTAATGGTCAAGAGCAATGAACGTTACTTCTTCCCACATGACACAAAAAATGGCAAGGATAATATTTCATTAATATATTTATATATACGATTTGTTTCTAATGACATTTGTAGGAATAACAGTATTATCAATAAGTAATCCTCTGGATTTTTTATGCCATGGTACTTTAAATTTAATATGCGTTAATCGTTATGTTTTTTCGTATATTAATTATCCAAATTTCCCATGTCGTATTAGCCGAAACCTCTTTTGTCTTAAGAATTTAAATTCCCATTTTCTTAATAGTCCAAATTTTTTATAGTATTTCGAATGATTGATATATTTGGAAATGTAACAAAAAATTCTAAAATCTTTATCCCGAAAATTCTCTGTGAAGTAATGTTTAAATTTATCGACCGTCCCCACCACAAGCCAGAAATTCAGTTTTCGCATCCTGTTGAATGTATAACATCGTATTTTAGTTTATTTTAATATACAATTGACATTCATTTCTGCCTGCTACATTAAACTACCAGACGTTTTTTTATCCATTTGTTTCCCAATGAGCCCTCCTGCTAGTAGGTTATACTACCCTAATATATCTGTCTTCGCATTCAAAATGCCTCATGCCTCCTCCCCCTCTCCTCCTCCTCCTCCTTCTTCTTCTCTGTGCCGTGTCCCCTCAAGTTGTTGGCAATCATGCTTTGCTCGAGGGTCTTTAATGAGCTGGCCTTTGCAAGTAGATCTGCTTAGAGGGAATCATTTGCTGTGCCTCTGACCAGCTGGTCTTTGATATAGATGTCAGATAGGTCATGACTGCAAATGGGACATGTGAAGTCACAATCCTGCGCTGTACCTCTGAGGCGGACAATAAATTGCTGGACTGATTCACCTTGTCCTTGAGAAATTGAGGCAAAAGACAATCTATGAACCATGGGGTTCGATTTTTGTGTGTCTAATGCCTCCAACATGTCCATAAGTCTTTTTGGTTTTTCAGAGAAAAACTTTGGGTGTGTGTTTATAATTGATGTTTGGGCATTCTCATCAGCACAGTTTTATAACTGGATGTTGATTTAGGAAGGGTGCATGTTTGTCATTCATACCTCCCAGTCAATTCTGAACTTTCGGAATTGCTGTGATGTCATCTCTGAATGGAGCCGAGGGAGTTTAACTGCAGGGGCCTTCGTGTAGCTGTCTGAGATCAAAGGCTTCTCCTTTGCTAGTTTCAGGATACCTAGAGCATGTTCCATGGTTGTGACACCTAGTTCTTTGAGGATTTTCCAGTCTATCATAGAGAGGCTATCCTTGGTGACGCTATCTTTCACAAAAGTTTATTTAATGACTTTCCTCTGCGGAAAATATCGAATGACACACAGAATCCAGTTATGAAACTGTAACAGACTACCACTGACTCTTATAATTTCGACTTGCACCTTCTGTAGCATGTCCGTCATGCGTAGACCACTTCATCCGCTGTTTCAACCGCTGAAATCTATTGTAATCGCTTGTTCCATCATTGGGGTTTTTCAGGTTGGTCGCGCTTAGTCTGGGTCCTCGTCTTCGACTTTTGTTGCAAACTAGAAAGGATTACTGAATGAGGAATAACCAAAACGGAAGTTGGAAATGAAATGTTAATATTTATAAATACAATACTCACCAGCAGCGTGAAGTAGTTAAACCACTGCTAGTGGTGGACTACTTAGAGTGCATATTACCATAATTTACAAAGGAGTTCAACACATTTATGAGGACTGGAATATACCCATTAGTGTTCATAGGTACAGTATATAACCTTGCTAGCAACATTAAACTATCAGCTGCGTTTATCATCCGAGCTACAGGGAACTTTACGGCTAGCCAATCAAATCCAACATTATATAACTATTCCTCAATCTTTGTTGATCCTTCTCCTTGCCATATTTGTTAATTGTAGTATGAGTAGAAACATCATTAAAAATTAAAAACACAACAGTTTCATCGCCAAATTACTACAGCTTTTAACATTCGCAGCTGGCATCAAAGACTGTTTCTGACTTCACTGGCTTATCAAATTCTAAACGATTGACGTCAACAGTGATTTACTAAGCTATCCTTAGATGTGACACAAGGCCACACTGAGGATTGAACTTATTAGTCAGTTGTAATTAATTTAACTCGCTATTAAGTAATTGTAATTGATTTAACTATTGAGTGAAACCAATAATTAAGCACTGTAAAAGTTTCTCTTGTAATTGGAAAGACATGATTTGACAGCAGTCATCGGTATCATTTGCATATTCTGAAAATCTAATCAAAATAAGTCAGAAGATCCGATGCACATACATTGAATATTAGAAATAATTTTGGTCATCGGGAAGCATTTGCATATTCTGAAAATTTAATAATCAGTTCAAAATTTTATCTTAAGTGAACCTTTTCTCTATATTTATGAATAGAATTTTCCTCAAGAAAAATGTGAAAAAGAAGCCGTAAGAAACTGACTCAACAACACAGATTGAAAGAGAACAATCCTTTTATTCATGGGTTATAATTAAGGACGTAACTTTAAGAGAATAATGACAGAGAAGATTATCTCAAATGATTTTTTTTTTGTAATTGAGCACAGTATAATCTTAAGATATTTTCTACGTAGCATACATAGCGTGAGCTTCCGTGGCCCAATGGATAAGGCACCGGCCTCCTAAGCCGGGGATTGCGGGTTCGACTCCCGTCGGAAGTGAACCTTCATTTCTTTTTTTTTTTTTTCCCAAATGGAGATGGTATACAAATTTCGTTCTGCTCATGATCAATTTTCATTTTCTGTGGCATCAGAATCTATAGTTTGAGCGATTTTTATGCACTCTTGGCGCAAGGATTAAGGCAACGGCCACATTTGCCGCGATTGATCAGTACGCCATCTCGTCAGCGATGCATATTGTGGAAATTGTAGTTGTGGGCACGTAGCAACGAAAAGAGCCAAGCAAAAACTGTCAAACGATACAGCTCATAAAAGTTATCCGTAGTGAGGATTTTGACAGCCTAAAGGAACAGCATTGCATGTCGATAACTATTTGTATGCGCCATAAAAAGAGAGGGGCGCAACAGCTCTTAAATTCCTTTTCTTTTTTAAGTGGTTAATCGGTGAGCAGCTGGCATCATTAGAATGACCATATGATTGGCACAATTGAATGGACAAAGGTTGAATCGTTGCTTTTTAGATGGTGAGTAAATCTAAATTTTTCTCGCCTCTATGTATAGCCGCTTCTAATAAATATATCGTCTTTCCAGTTCGTGTTTGTTCGTTATTGTCATCCTCCTACTTTAGGTTGCAACAGCAGCTGTTAATCACTGCCTTTAATATTGTAAGCAAAACTGATCTTCTCAAATCACTACGACTAATATCACATGTACACTATTTACATTATTCGGAATATTGTCCTCATCTTTGTCGCCATATTTATTACAACGTTTCGGCCGCTGTATGCTCCGGCCTTCTTCAGGTAGTTGGAATGTCGAATTGAACCCTTTATTTCGCTTACTGTGGTAGACTGTTCTAGTTCCACGTGACATCTTTAATGGATGTCAGTTATCAGTTATCTCCTGTTAATTACCTTCTCCAAGTTCTCCAGCATTAACCGGGTATGAACTCATACTCTTTGGGTCCTGTCACTGGATCTAACCAACGCCTTTATCCACTGTGTCATGTGTCCTCAAAGATACATAGCCCAGACAGACAGATAGCATAGGCAGGTAATATCACATGCTATAAAAACATTACAAGGCCAAGATACTGAGTACCGATTCAAGTGATTTTTAATTCGATTTTGGTGAAAGAAACACAAAGAACAACGAATTATTGGTTATCTATATGAATTCTTGTCGATGTGATGAAACATTAGATGCTGTTAGTGAAACTATTTGATTTAATATCAGTTAATTATTAAAACTTTTTATTATATTTTAATTATTCGAAATAATGCAAATAAAGTGAAGACATGATATTTGCGTTTCGATGACCAGCCTAAATTTCAATGTGGATCAGCCATTCTTAGGTGGGGATAGAACGTCCCAGCATCGTTAGTGATTGCAACCAGGGATGCTTTTTTTTATTTATTTTAAAACTAAATGATTTACTTCTAAAATGATAATGTCTTAATTTTGCTTCCTAAGCGCTTATTTTGTGTGTTCGATAATTTTGGTTTCAGGACATACATTAAACGATGCCGAAGGATGTCTTAACAATAATCTCAGTTTCACGACATAACAAATGCAACGTATTTAAAAAAAAACACCTTTTCATCAGTTGATCCAAAATAAAGATAATGTGGGATCGAATCGTCAATGGCCATAGGAGATTAATATTTAAACATCAATTCGTGTTTGATAAGGTAGCAGAAAAAAGCAGAGTGATTGATAGTATTTTTAAAAATTATCTACATTTTGCATGTAATTTGAAGATAAAGACAGCTTGAGATTGTAAGAAATTTAGGGAGATAATAATAATTTGGTGATACAAGTTTAAAAAAATTAACCCTTACCATGGCGGAAAATCAGTTAGAAAATTACCTTTCCGAATGTCATTTTCGTTTAAGTAAATATTAAATAACTGAATCGGAATATGAATTCGGCTCAACGATTAAGAGTTCTGGGCCATTTTCAATTACACTAACCTCACATCCAGGTTTACAACACTTGCTATTCCCAAGTGTTCATCTCTCTCGCTACTGACTAGGTTTTCAATAAAATTTTATACATATGTTGTAATTTTTGGGAGACATTTTTCTTTGCTGATGTTTTGCCCAAAATGAAAGGCCTTAATATATCGACTATATAATAAATGTGGAAATCAAAAAACAATTTCATAAACAAGTCTTAATTAAAAAAAATCAAAAAACAATGTAACATTGACCGAATAATTGTAGCGATGATTGTCTCTAGTCACCAATGTTGGGGGTTGTCAGAAAATTCTTTGAGAAACGTAGAATTGCCACTTAATTCAGATGGCAGATTTATTGAGCGGTACGAAATGTAATTTACCGTCCTATTCATTAGGCAATTTCGGTTCGAGTCCTGTCAGAGGTGCATTGCATTACAGTTTAATGTGCGTTCATCTTCTAACGTTTGACGCAAGCTCTTGCCTCCAGGGAAAAATATGATAAAAACAATTTTGCAAAATATTAAAGATCCATTTAAATATTTTGTACATTTTATATCGAAATATGGCGCTGTTTATATCTCGAATTATTTAGGCCTGCATTGAATTTACCCAAAATAATATCGAGATTTTAATTAAGTTGAGATTGATTTCAATAAAAATGGAAATCACAAGAATTTCAAATATTTTTAATTATTAACAATATTATTTTTACGGTATAATTGTATTTTCAAAAAAAATAAATCTTCATTCTTGTCATTTAGTATTTGACGATATCGATTGAGGGAGAATTTTACGTATTTCATTACCATTGGACTAGACTTGTAAAAATCTGTCTCAGATATAGATTTTCTTATTAAATTTGAAATGATATAGACAGGGTAATGTCCGTCCGAGTGGTAAATTTCTTTCTCATTGTTTCACCGATATTTTGACAAATGGAAAATATCCCTGAAATCTAACATGAGACGAAATATATTAAATTTTGACCAAAAGACAAACGCACCTCCGACGGGACTCGACCCGCAAACCCCGGATTAGGAGGCCGGTACCTTATCCATTGGGCCACGGAAGCTCACATGAGCCCGCGTTAAGAGACAATTCTATGTTTCAATAAACATTTGGCTACAAACATTAAGATTGATGACAAGAGAAAATCTTGCCTATCATTATTCAGTCAATGCTACACAGGTTGTATAATTACGAACTGTGTATAATAACTTTCTTTACACTACTCTGTTGTTTCGTCGGTATATCAAGCAAATTTATGTTTGGCAAAACATAAGCAAAGAAAAATATCTAAAAGTTATACTTTGCTTATCCTTTTCTCTACATAAGAATATCTTAAATATAACTTTAGTTTGGGACATAATAAATGCAAAGCATTTTATATTTTAGTAGTTGATCCTCAATAAACACAACGTGGGATCTAATATACATGCTGCAGAATAGATTAAAGATTATAGAATATTTCGTGTAGAAAAACTGATGGATTGGTTTTACTTACAGTTGATTCATGATTTACAGATTATGTAAATTTAGACAGCAAATTTAGATTTAAGAATTTTAGGGAGATAATCAGAATTTGCTGATACAATTTTTAAGAGAATTAACCCTTACCATGGCGGAAAAACAGTTAGATAATTACCTTTCCGAATGTCATTTTCGTTTAAGTAAATATTAAATAACTGAATCGGAATATGAATTCGGCTCAACGATTAAGAGTTCTGGGCCATTTTCAATTACACTAACCTCACATCCAGGTTTACAACACTTGCTATTCACAAGTGTTCATCTCTCTCGCTACTGACTAGGTTTCCAATAAAAATTTATACATATGTTGTAATTTTTTGCAGACATTTTTCTTTGCTGATGTTTTCCCCAAAATGAAAGGCCTTAATATATCGACTATATAATAAATGTCAAAATCAAAAAACAATTTCATAAACAGGTCTTAATTAAAAAAAATCAAAAAACAATGTAACATTGACCGAATAATTGTAGCGATGATTGTCTCTAGTCACCAATCTTGGGGGTTGTCAGAAAATTCTTTGAGACACGTAGAATTGCCACTTAATTCAGATGGCAGATTTATTGAGCGGTACGAAAGGTAATTTACCGTCCTATTCATTAGGCAATTTCGGTTCGAGTCCTGTCAGAGGTGCATTGCATTACAGTTTAATGTGCGTTCATCTTCTAACGTTTGACGCAAACTCTTGCCTCCAGGGAAAACTATGATAAAATAAATTTTGCAAAATATTAAAGATCCATTTAAATATTTTGTACATTTTATATCGAAATATGGCGCTGTTTATATCTTGAATTATTTAGGCCTGCATTGAATTTACCCAAAATAATATCGAGATTTTAATTAAGTTGACATTGATTTCAATAAAAATGCAAATCACAAGAATTTCAAATATTTTTAATTGGTAACAATATTATTTTGACGGTATAATTGTATTTTCAAAAAAAATAAATCTTCATTCTTGTCATTTAGTATTTGACGATATCGATTGAGGGAGAATTTTACGTATTTCATTACCATTGGACTAGACATGCAAAATTCTGTCTAAGATATAGATTTGCTTGTTAAAGTTTAAATGATATAGACAGGGTAATGTCCGTCCGAGTGGTAAATTTCTTTCTCATTGTTTCACCGATATTTTGACAAATTGAAAATATCCCTGAAATCTAACATGAGACGAAATATATTAAATTTTGACCAAAAGACAAACGAAACTCCGACGGGACTCGAACCCGCAATCCCCGGCTTAGGAGGCCGATACCTTATCCATTGGGCCACGAAGGCTCACACGATCACGCGTTAAGAGACAATTTTATGTTTCAATAAACATTTGGTGACAAACATTAAGATTGAGGACAAGTGAAAATCTTGCCTATCATTATTCAGTCAATGCTACACAGTTTTTTTAATTACGAACTGTGTATAAAAACTTTCTTTTCACTACTCTGTTGTTTAGTCGGTATATCAAGCAAATTTATATTTGGCAAAACATAAGCAAAGAAAAATATCTAAAAGTTATACTTTGCTTATCCTTTTCTCTACATAAGAATATCTTAAATATAACTTTAGTTTGGGACATAATAAATGCAAAGCATTTTATATTTTAGTAGTTGATCCTCAATAAACACAACGTGGGATCTAATATACATGCTGCAGAATAGATTAAAGATTATAGAATATTTCGTGTAGAAAAACTGATGGATTGGTTTTACTTACAGTTGATTCATGATTTACAGATTATGTAATTTAGACAGCAAATTTAGATTTAAGAATTTTAGGGAGATAATCAGAATTTGCTGATACAATTTTTAAGAGAATTAACCCTTACCATGGCGGAAAAACAGTTAGATAATTACCTTTCCGAATGTCATTTTCGTTTAAGTAAATATTAAATAACTGAATCGGAATATGAATTCGGCTCAACGATTAAGAGTTCTGGGCCATTTTCAATTACACTAACCTCACATCCACGTTTACAACACTTGCTATTCCCAAGTGTTCATCTCTCTCGCTACTGACTAGGTTTCCAATAAAAATTTATACATATGTTGTAATTTTTTGCAGACATTTTTCTTTGCTGATGTTTTCCCCAAAATGAAAGGCCTTAATATATCGACTATATAATAAATGTCAAAATCAAAAAACAATTTCATAAACAGGTCTTAATTAAAAAAAATCAAAAAACAATGTAACATTGACCGAATAATTGTAGCGATGATTGTCTCTAGTCACCAATCTTGGGGGTTGTCAGAAAAGTCTTTGAGACACGTAGAATTGCCACTTAATTCAGATGGCAGATTTATTGAGCGGTACGAAAGGTAATTTACCGTCCTATTCATTAGGCAATTTCGGTTCGAGTCCTGTCAGCGGTGCATTGCATTACAGTTTAATGTGCGTTCATCTTCTAACGTTTGACGCAAACTCTTGCCTCCAGGGAAAACTATGATAAAATCAATTTTGCAAAATATTAAAGATCCATTTAAATATTTTGTACATTTTATATCGAAATATGGCGCTGTTTATATCTTGAATTATTTAGGCCTGCATTGAATTTACCCAAAATAATATCGAGATTTTAATTAAGTTGACATTGATTTCAATAAAAATGCAAATCACAAGAATTTCAAATATTTTTAATTGGTAACAATATTATTTTTACGGTATAATTGTATTTTCAAAAAAAATAAATCTTCATTCTTGTCATTTAGTATTTGACGATATCGATTGAGGGAGAATTTTACGTATTTCATTACCATTGGACTAGACATGCAAAATTCTGTCTAAGATATAGATTTGCTTGTTAAAGTTTAAATGATATAGACAGGGTAATGTCCGTCCGAGTGGTAAATTTCTTTCTCATTGTTTCACCGATATTTTGACAAATTGAAAATATCCCTGAAATCTAACATGAGACGAAATATATTAAATTTTGACCAAAAGACAAACGAAACTCCGACGGGAATCGAACCCGCAATCCCCGGCTTAGGGGGCCGATACCTTATCCATTGGGCCACGAAGGCTCACACGATCACGCGTTAAGAGACAATTTTATGTTTCAATAAACATTTGGTGACAAACATTAAGATTGAGGACAAGTGAAAATCTTGCCTATCATTATTCAGTCAATGCTACACAGTTTTTTTAATTACGAACTGTGTATAAAAACTTTCTTTTCACTACTCTGTTGTTTAGTCGGTATATCAAGCAAATTTATATTTGGCAAAACATAAGCAAAGAAAAATATCTAAAAGTTATACTTTGCTTATCCTTTTCTCTACATAAGAATATCTTAAATATAACTTTAGTTTGGGACATAATAAATGCAAAGCATTTTATATTTTAGTAGTTGATCCTCAATAAACACAACGTGGGATCTAATATACATGCTGCAGAATAGATTAAAGATTATAGAATATTTCGTGTAGAAAAACTGATGGATTGGTTTTACTTACAGTTGATTCATGATTTACAGATTATGTAAATTTAGACAGCAAATTTAGATTTAAGAATTTTAGGGAGATAATCAGAATTTGCTGATACAATTTTTAAGAGAATTAACCCTTACCATGGCGGAAAAACAGTTAGATAATTACCTTTCCGAATGTCACTTTCGTTTAAGTAAATATTAAATAACTGAATCGGAATATGAATTCGACTCAACGATTAAGAGTTCTGGGCTATTTTCAATTACACTAACCTCACATCCAGGTTTACAACACTTGCTATTCACAAGTGTTCATCTCTCTCGCTACTGACTAGGTTTCCAATAAAATTTTATACATATGTTGTAATTTTTTGCAGACATTTTTCTTTGCTGATGTTTTCCCCAAAATGAAAGGCCTTAATATATCGACTATATACTAAATATCAAAATCAAAAAACAATTTCATAAACAGGTCTTAATTAAAAAAAATCAAAAAACAATGTAACATTGACCGAATAATTGTAGCGATGATTGTCTCTAGTCACCAATCTTGGGGGATGTCAGAAAATTCTTTGAGAAACGTAGAATTGCCACTTAATTCAGATGGCAGATTTATTGAGCGGTACGAAAGGTAATTTACCGTCCTATTCATTGGGCAATTTCGGTTCGAGTCCTGTCAGAGGTGCATTGCATTACAGTTTAACGTGCGTTCATCTTCTAACGTTTGACGCAAGCTCTTCCCTCTAGGGAAAACTATGATAAAAACAAATTTGCAAAATATTAAAGATCCATTTAAATATTTTGTACATTTTATATCGAAATATGGCGCTGTTTATATCTTGAATTATTTAGGCCTGCATTGAATTTACCCAAAATAATATCGAGATTTTAATTAAGTTGACATTGATTTCAATAAAAATGCAAATCACAAGAATTTCAAATATTTTTAATTGGTAACAATATTATTTTTACGGTATAATTGTATTTTCAAAAAAAATAAATCTTCATTCTTGTCATTTAGTATTTGACGATATCGATTGAGGGAGAATTTTACGTATTTCATTACCATTGGACTAGACATGCAAAATACTGTCTAAGATATAGATTTGCTTGTTAAAGTTGAAATGATATAGACAGGGTAATGTCCGTCCGAGTGGTAAATTTCTTTCTCATTGTTTCACCGATATTTTGACAAATGGAAAATATCCCTGAAATCTAACATGAGACGAAATATATTAAATATTGACCAAAAGACAAACGCACCTCCGACGGGACTCGAACCCGCAATCCCCGGCTTAGAAGGCCGATACCTTATCCATTGGGCCACGGTGGCTCACACGATTACGCATTAAGAGATAATTCTATGTTTCAATAAACATTTGGCGACAAACATTAAGATTGAGAACAAGTGAAAATCTTGCCTATCATTATTCAGTCAATGCTACACAGTTTTTTTAATTACGAACTGTGTATAAAAACTTTCTTTTCACTACTCTGTTGTTTAGTCGGTATATCAAGCAAATTTATATTTGGCAAAACATAAGCAAAGAAAAATTTCTAAAAGTTATACTTTGCTTATCCTTTTCTCTACATAAGAATATCTTAAATATAACTTTGGTTTGGGACATAATAAATGCAAAGCATTTTATATTTTAGTAGTTGATCCTCAATAAACACAACGTGGGATCTAATATACATGCTGCAGAATAGATTAAAGATTATAGAATATTTCGTGTAGAAAAACTGATGGATTGGTTTTACTTACAGTTGATTCATGATTTACAGATTATGTAAATTTAGACAGCAAATTTAGATTTAAGAATTTTAGGGAGATAATCAGAATTTGCTGATACAATTTTTAAGAGAATTAACCCTTACCATGGCGGAAAAACAGTTAGATAATTACCTTTCCGAATGTCACTTTCGTTTAAGTAAATATTAAATAACTGAATCGGAATATGAATTCGACTCAACGATTAAGAGTTCTGGGCTATTTTCAATTACACTAACCTCACATCCAGGTTTACAACACTTGCTATTCACAAGTGTTCATCTCTCTCGCTACTGACTAGGTTTCCAATAAAATTTTATACATATGTTGTAATTTTTTGCAGACATGTTTCTTTGCTGATGTTTTCCCCAAAATGAAAGGCCTTAATATATCGACTATATACTAAATATCAAAATCAAAAAACAATTTCATAAACAGGTCTTAATTAAAAAAAATCAAAAAACAATGTAACATTGACCGAATAATTGTAGCGATGATTGTCTCTAGTCACCAATCTTGGGGGATGTCAGAAAATTCTTTGAGAAACGTAGAATTGCCACTTAATTCAGATGGCAGATTTATTGAGCGGTACGAAAGGTAATTTACCGTCCTATTCATTAGGCAATTTCGGTTCGAGTCCTGTCAGAGGTGCATTGCATTACAGTTTAACGTGCGTTCATCTTCTAACGTTTGACGCAAGCTCTTGCCTCCAGGGAAAACTAGGATAAAAACAAATTTGCAAAATATTAAAGATCCATTTAAATATTTTGTACATTTTATATCGAAATATGGCGCTGTTTATATCTTGAATTATTTAGGCCTGCATTGAATTTACCCAAAATAATATCGAGATTTTAATTAAGTTGACATTGATTTCAATAAAAATGCAAATCACAAGAATTTCAAATATTTTTAATTGGTAACAATATTATTTTTACGGTATAATTGTATTTTCAAAAAAAATAAATCTTCATTCTTGTCATTTAGTATTTGACGATATTGATTGAGGGAGAATTTGACGTATTTCATTACCATTGGACTAGACATGCAAAATACTGTCTAAGATATAGATTTGCTTGTTAAAGTTGAAATGATATAGACAGGGTAATGTCCGTCCGAGTGGTAAATTTCTTTCTCATTGTTTCACCGATATTTTGACAAATGGAAAATATCCCTGAAATCTAACATGAGACGAAATATATTAAATTTTGACCAAAAGACAAACGCACCTCCGACGGGACTCGAACCCGCAATCCCCGGCTTAGGAGGCCGATACCTTATCCATTGGGCCACGGTGGCTCACACGATTACGTATTAAGAGATAATTCTATGTTTCAATAAACATTTGGCGACAAACATTAAGATTGAGGACAAGTGAAAATCTTGCCTATCATTATTCAGTCAATGCTACACAGTTTGTTTAATTACGAACTATGTATAAAAACTTTCTTTTCACTACTCTGTTGTTTAGTCGGTATATCAAGCAAATTCATATTTGGCAAAACATAAGCAAAGAAAAATTTCTAAAAGTTATACTTTGCTTATCCTTTTCTCTACATAAGAATATCTTAAATATAACTTTAGTTTGGGACATAATAAATGCAAAGCATTTTATATTTTAGTAGTTGATCCTCAATAAACACAACGTGGGATCTAATATACATGCTGCAGAATAGATTAAAGATTATAGAATATTTCGTGTAGAAAAACTGATGGATTGGTTTTACTTACAGTTGATTCATGATTTACAGATTATGTAAATTTAGACAGCAAATTTAGATTTAAGAATTTTAGGGAGATAATCAGAATTTGCTGATACAATTTTTAAGAGAATTAACCCTTACCATGGCGGAAAAACAGTTAGATAATTACCTTTCCGAATGTCATTTTCGTTTAAGTAAATATTAAATAACTGAATCGGAATATGAATTCGGCTCAACGATTAAGAGTTCTGGGCTATTTTCAATTACACTAACCTCACATCCAGGTTTACAACACTTGCTATTCCCAAGTGTTCATCTCTCTCGCTACTGACTAGGTTTCCAATAAAATTTTATACATATGTTGTAATTTTTTGCAGACATTTTTCTTTGCTGATGTTTTCCCCAAAATGAAAGGCCTTAATATATCGACTATATAATAAATGTCGAAATCAAAAAACAATTTCATAAACAGGTCTTAACTAAAAAAAATCAAAAAACAATGTAACATTGAACGAATAATTTTAGCGATGATTGTCTCTAGTCACCAATCTTGGGGGTTGTCAGAAAATTCTTTGAGAAACGTAGAATTGCCACTTAATTCAGATGGCAGATTTATTGAGCGGTACGAAAGGTAATTTACCGTCCTATTCATTAGGCAATTTCGGTTCGAGTCCTGTCAGAGGTGCATTGCATTACAGTTTAATGTGCGTTCATCTTCTAACGTTTGACGCAAACTCTTGCCTCTAGGGAAAACTATGATAAAATCAATTTTGCAAAATATTAAAGCTCCATTTAAATATTTTGTACATTTTATATCGAAATATGGCGCTGTTTATATCTTGAATTATTTAGGCCTGCATTGAATTTACCCAAAATAATATCGAGATTTTAATTAAGTTGACATTGATTTCAATAAAAATGCAAATCACAAGAATTTCAAATATTTTTAATTGGTAACAATATTATTTTTACGGTATAATTGTATTTTCAAAAAAAATAAATCTTCATTCTTGTCATTTAGTATTTGACGATATCGATTGAGGGAGAATTTTACGTATTTCATTACCATTGGACTAGACATGCAAAATTCTGTCTAAGATATAGATTTGCTTATTAAAGTTGAAATGATATAGACAGGGTAATGTCCGTCCGAGTGGTAAATTTCTTCCTCATTGTTTCACCGATATTTTGACAAATGGAAAATATCCCTGAAATCTAACATGAGACGAAATATATTAAATTTTGACCAAAAGACAAACGCACCTCCGACGGGACTCGAACCCGCAATCCCCGGCTTAGGAGGTCGATACCTTATCCATTGGGCCACGGAGGCTCACACGATCACGCATTAAGAGATAATTCTATGTTTCAATAAACATTTGGCGACAAACATTAAGATTGAGGACAAGTGAAAATCTTGCCTATCATTATTCAGTCAATGCTACACAGTTTGTTTAATTACGAACTGTGTATAAAAACTTTCCTTTCACTACTCTGTTGTTTAGTCGGTATATCAAGCAAATTTATATTTGGCAAAACATAAGCAAAGAAAAATATCTAAAAGTTATACTTTGCTTATCCTTTTCTCTACATAAGAATATCTTAAATATAACTTTAGTTTGGGACATAATAAATGCAAAGCATTTTATATTTTAGTAGTTGATCCTCAATAAACACAACGTGGGATCTAATATACATGCTGCAGAATAGATTAAAGATTATAGAATATTTCGTGTAGAAAAACTGATGGATTGGTTTTACTTTTCAGTTGATTCATGATTTACAGATTATGTAAATTTAGACAGCAAATTTAGATTTAAGAATTTTAGGGAGATAATCAGAATTTGCTGATACAATTTTTAAGAGAATTAACCCTTACCATGGCGGAAAAACAGTTAGATAATTACCTTTCCGAATGTCATTTTCGTTTAAGTAAATATTAAAGAACTGAATCGGAACATGAATTCGGCTCAACGATTAAGAGTTCTGGGCCATTTTCAATTACACTAACCTCACATCCACGTTTACAACACTTGCTATTCCCAAGTGTTCATCTCTCTCGCTACTGACTAGGTTTTCAATAAAATTTTATATATATGTTGTAATTTTTGCAGACATTTTTCTTTGCTGATGTTTTGCCCAAAATGAAATGCCTTAATATACCGACTATATAATAAATGTAGAAATCAAAAAACAATTTCATAAACAGGTCTTAATTAAAAAAAATCAAAAAACAATGTAACATTGACCGAATAATTGTAGCGATGATTGTCTCTAGTCACCAATCTTGGGGGTTGTCAGAAAATTCTTTGAGAAACGTAGAATTGCCTCTTAATTCAGATGGCAGATTTATTGAGCGGTACAAAAGGTAATTTACCGTCCTATTCATTAGGCAATTTCGGTTCGAGTCCTGTCAGAGGTGCATTGCATTACAGTTTAATGTGCGTTCATCTTCTAACGTTTGACGCAAACTCTTGCCTCCAGCGAAAACTATGATAAAATCAATTTTGCAAAATATTAAAGATCCATTTAAATATTTTATACATTTTATATCGAAATATGGCGCTGTTTATATCTTGAATTATTTAGGCCTGCATTGAATTTACCCAAAATAATATCGAGATTTTAATTAAGTTGAGATTGATTTCAATAAAAATGGAAATCACAAGAATTTCAAATATTTTTAATTGTTAACAATATTTTTACGGTATAATTGTATTTTCAAAAAAAATAAATCTTCATTCTTGTCATTTAGTATTTGACGATATCGATTGAGGGAGAATTTTACGTATATCATTACCATTGGACTAGACTTGTAAAATTCTGTCTCAGATATAGATTTGCTTATTAAATTTGAAATGATATAGACAGTCCGTCCGAGTGGTAAATTTCTTTCTCATTGTTTCACCGATATTTTGACAAATGGAAAATATCCCTGAAATCTAACATGAGACGAAATATATTAAATTTTGACCAAAAGACAAACGCACCTCCGACGGGACTCGAACCCGCAATCCCCGGCTTAGGAGGCCGATACCTTATCCATTGGGCCACGGAGGCTCACACGATAACGCATTAAGAGATAATTCTATGTTTCAATAAACATTTGGCGACAAACATTAAGATTGAGGACAAGTGAAAATCTTGCCTATCATTATTCAGTCAATGCTACACAGTTTGTTTAATTACGAACTTTGTATAAAAACTTTCTTTTCACTACTCTGTTGTTTAGTCGGTATATCAAGCAAATTTATATTTGGCAAAACATAAGCAAAGAAAAATATCTAAAAGTTATACTTTGCTTATCCTTTTCTCTACATAAGAATATCTTAAATATAACTTTAGTTTGGGACATAATAAATGCAAAGCTTTTTATATTTTAGAAGTTGATCCTCAATAAACACAACGTGGGATCTAATATACATGCTGCAGAATAGATTAAAGCTTATAGAATATTTCGTGTAGAAAAACTGATGGATTGGTTTTACTTACAGTTGATTCATGATTTACAGATTATGTAAATTTAGACAGCTGATTTAGATTTAAGAATTTTAGGGAGATAATCAGAATTTGCTGATACAATTTTTAAGAGAATTAACCCTTACCATGGCGGAAAAACAGTTAGATAATTACCTTTCCGAATGTCATTTTCGTTTAAGTAAATATTAAATAACTGAATCGGAATATGAATTCGGCTCAACGATTAAGAGTTCTGGGCCATTTTCAATTACACTAACCTCACATCCACGTTTACAACACTTGCTATTCCCAAGTGTTCATCTCTCTCGCTACTGACTAGGTTTTCAATAAAATTTTATACATATGTTGTAATATTTTGCAGACATTTTTCTTTGCTGATGTTTTGCCCAAAATGAAAGGCCTTAATATATCGACTATATAATAAATGTGGAAATCAAAAAACAATTTCATAAACAGGTCTTAATTAAAAAAAATCAAAAAACAATGTAACATTGACCGAATAATTGTAGCGATGATTGTCTCTAGTCACCAATCTTGGGGGTTGTCAGAAAATTCTTTGAGAAACGTAGAATTGCCTCTTAATTCAGATGGCAGATTTATTGAGCGGTACAAAAGGTAATTTACCGTCCTATTCATTAGGCAATTTCGGTTCGAGTCCTGTCAGAGGTGCATTGCATTACAGTTTAATGTGCGTTCATCTTCTAACGTTTGACGCAAATTCTTGCCTCCAGCGAAAACTATGATAAAATCAATTTTGCAAAATATTAAAGATCCATTTAAATATTTTATACATTTTATATCGAAATATGGCGCTGTTTATATCTTGAATTATTTAGGCCTGCATTGAATTTACCCAAAATAATATCGAGATTTTAATTAAGTTGAGATTGATTTCAATAAAAATGGAAATCACAAGAATTTCAAATATTTTTAATTGTTAACAATATTTTTACGGTATAATTGTATTTTCAAAAAAAATAAATCTTCATTCTTGTCATTTAGTATTTGACGATATCGATTGAGGGAGAATTTTACGTATATCATTACCATTGGACTAGACTTGTAAAATTCTGTCTCAGATATAGATTTGCTTATTAAATTTGAAATGATATAGACAGTCCGTCCGAGTGGTAAATTTCTTTCTCATTGTTTCACCGATATTTTGACAAATGGAAAATATCCCTGAAATCTAACATGAGACGAAATATATTAAATTTTGACCAAAAGACAAACGCACCTCCGACGGGACTCGAACCCGCAATCCCCGGCTTAGGAGGCCGATACCTTATCCATTGGGCCACGGAGGCTCACACGATAACGCATTAAGAGATAATTCTATGTTTCAATAAACATTTGGCGACAAACATTAAGATTGAGGACAAGTGAAAATCTTGCCTATCATTATTCAGTCAATGCTCCACAGTTTGTTTAATTACGAACTGTGTATAAAAACTTTCTTTTCACTACTCTGTTGTTTAGTCGGTATATCAAGCAAATTTATATTTGGCAAAACATAAGCAAAGAAAAATATCTAAAAGTTATACTTTGCTTATCCTTTTCTCTACATAAGAATATCTTAAATATAACTTTAGTTTGGGACATAATAAATGCAAAGCATTTTATATTTTAGTAGTTGATCCTCAATAAACACAACGTGGGATCTAATATACATGCTGCAGAATAGATTAAAGATTATAGAATATTTCGTGTAGAAAAACTGATGGATTGGTTTTACTTACAGTTGATTCATGATTTACAGATTATGTAAATTTAGACAGCTGATTTAGATTTAAGAATTTTAGGGAGATAATCAGAATTTGCTGATACAATTTTTAAGAGAATTAACCCTTACCATGGCGGAAAAACAGTTAGATAATTACCTTTCCGAATGTCATTTTCGTTTAAGTAAATATTAAATAACTGAATCGGAATATGAATTCGGCTCAACGATTAAGAGTTCTGGGCCATTTTCAATTACACTAACCTCACATACACGTTTACAACACTTGCTATTCCCAAGTGTTCATCTCTCTCGCTACTGACTAGGTTTTCAATAAAATTATATACATATGTTGTAATATTTTGCAGACATTTTTCTTTGCTGATGTTTTGCCCAAAATGAAAGGCCTTAATATATCGACTATATAATAAATGTCGAAATCAAAAAACAATTTCATAAACAGGTCTTAATTAAAAAAAATCAAACAACAATGTAACATTGACCGATTAATTGTAGCGATGATTGTCTCTAGTCACCAATGTTGGGGGTTGTCAGAAAATTCTTTGAGAAACGTAGAATTGCCTCTTAATTCAGATGGCAGATTTATTGAGCGGTACAAAAGGTAATTTACCTTCCTATTCATTAGGCAATTTCGGTTCGAGTCCTGTCAGAGGTGCATTGCATTACAGTTTAATGTGCGTTCATCTTCTACCGTTTGACGCAAACTCTTGCCTCCAGCGAAAACTATGATAAAATCAATTTTGCAAAATATTAAAGATCCATTTAAATATTTTATACATTTTATATCGAAATATGGCGCTGTTTATATCTTGAATTATTTAGGCCTGCATTGAATTTACCCAAAATAATATCGAGATTTTAATTAAGTTGAGATTGATTTCAATAAAAATGGAAATCACAAGAATTTCAAATATTTTTAATTGTTAACAATATTTTTACGGTATAATTGTATTTTCAAAAAAAATAAATCTTCATTCTTGTCATTTAGTATTTGACGATATCGATTGAGGGAGAATTTTACGTATATCATTACCATTGGACTAGACTTGTAAAATTCTGTCTCAGATATAGATTTGCTTATTAAATTTGAAATGATATAGACAGTCCGTCCGAGTGGTAAATTTCTTTCTCATTGTTTCACCGATATTTTGACAAATGGAAAATATCCCTGAAATCTAACATGAGACGAAATATATTAAATTTTGACCAAAAGACAAACGCACCTCCGACGGGACTCGAACCCGCAATCCCCGGCTTAGGAGGCCGATACCTTATCCATTGGGCCACGGAGGCTCACACGATAACGCATTAAGAGATAATTCTATGTTTCAATAAACATTTGGCGACAAACATTAAGATTGAGGACAAGTGAAAATCTTGCCTATCATTATTCAGTCAATGCTACACAGTTTGTTTAATTACGAACTGTGTATAAAAACTTTCTTTTCACTACTCTGTTGTTTAGTCGGTATATCAAGCAAATTTATATTTGGCAAAACATAAGCAAAGAAAAATATCTAAAAGTTATACTTTGCTTATCCTTTTCTCTACATAAGAATATCTTAAATATAACTTTAGTTTGGGACATAATAAATGCAAAGCATTTTATATTTTAGTAGTTGATCCTCAATAAACACAACGTGGGATCTAATATACATGCTGCAGAATAGATTAAAGATTATAGAATATTTCGTGTAGAAAAACTGATGGATTGGTTTTACTTACAGTTGATTCATGATTTACAGATTATGTAAATTTAGACAGCTGATTTAGATTTAAGAATTTTAGGGAGATAATCAGAATTTGCTGATACAATTTTTAAGAGAATTAACCCTTACCATGGCGGAATAACAGTTAGATAATTACCTTTCCGAATGTCATTTTCGTTTAAGTAAATATTAAATAACTGAATCGGAATATGAATTCGGCTCAACGATTAACAGTTCTGGGCCATTTTCAATTACACTAACCTCACATCCACGTTTACAACACTTGCTATTCCCAAGTGTTCATCTCTCTCGCTACTGACTAGGTTTTCAATAAAATTTTATACATATGTTGTAATATTTTGCAGACATTTTTCTTTGCTGATGTTTTGCCCAAAATGAAAGGCCTTAATATATCGACTATATAATAAATGTGGAAATCAAAAAACAATTTCATAAATAGGTCTTAATTAAAAAAAATCAAAAAACAATGTAACATTGACCGAATAATTGTAGCGATGATTGTCTCTAGTCACCAATCTTGGGGGTTGTCAGAAAATTCTTTGAGAAACGTAGAATTGCCTCTTAATTCAGATGGCAGATTTATTGAGCGGTACAAAAGGTAATTTACCGTCCTATTCATTAGGCAATTTCGGTTCGAGTCCTGTCAGAGGTGCATTGCATTACAGTTTAATGTGCCTTCATCTTCTAACGTTTGACGCAAATTCTTGCCTCCAGCGAAAACTATGATAAAATCAATTTTGCAAAATATTAAAGATCCATTTAAATATTTTATACATTTTATATCGAAATATGGCGATGTTTATATCTTGAATTATTTAGGCCTGCATTGAATTTACCCAAAATAATATCGAGATTTTAATTAAGTTGAGATTGATTTCAATAAAAATGGAAATCACAAGAATTTCAAATATTTTTAATTGTTAACAATATTTTTACGGTATAATTGTATTTTCAAAAAAAATAAATCTTCATTCTTGTCATTTAGTATTTGACGATATCGATTGAGGGAGAATTTGACGTATATCATTACCATTGGACTAGACTTGTAAAATTCTGTCTCAGATATAGATTTGCTTATTAAATTTGAAATGATATAGACAGTCCGTCCGAGTGGTAAATTTCTTTCTCATTGTTTCACCGATATTTTGACAAATGGAAAATATCCCTGAAATCTAACATGAGACGAAATATATTTAATTTTGACCAAAAGACAAACGCACCTCCGACGGGACTCGAACCCGCAATCCCCGGCTTAGGAGGCCGATACCTTATCCATTGGGCCACGGAGGCTCACACGATAACGCATTAAGAGATAATTCTATGTTTCAATAAACATTTGGCGACAAACATTAAGATTGAGGACAAGTGAAAATCTTGCCTATCATTATTCAGTCAATGCTACACAGTTTGTTTAATTACGAACTGTGTATAAAAACTTTCTTTTCACTACTCTGTTGTTTAGTCGGTATATCAAGCAAATTTATATTTGGCAAAACATAAGCAAAGAAAAATATCTAAAAGTTATACTTTGCTTATCCTTTTCTCTACATAAGAATATCTTAAATATAACTTTAGTTTGGGACATAATAAATGCAAAGCATTTTATATTTTAGTAGTTGATCCTCAATAAACACAACGTGGGATCTAATATACATGCTGCAGAATAGATTAAAGATTCTATAATATTTCGTGTAGAAAAACTGATGGATTGGTTTTACTTACAGTTGATTCATGATTTACAGATTATGTAAATTTAGACAGCTGATTTAGATTTAAGAATTTTAGGGAGATAATCAGAATTTGCTGATACAATTTTTAAGAGAATTAACCCTTACCATGGCGGAAAAACAGTTAGATAATTACCTTTCCGAATGTCATTTTCGTTTAAGTAAATATTAAATAACTGAATCGGAATATGAATTCGGCTCAACGATTAACAGTTCTGGGCCATTTTCAATTACACTAACCTCACATCCACGTTTACAACACTTGCTATTCCCAAGTGTTCATCTCTCTCGCTACTGACTAGGTTTTCAATAAAATTTTATACATATGTTGTAATATTTTGCAGACATTTTTCTTTGCTGATGTTTTGCCCAAAATGAAAGGCCTTAATATATCGACTATATAATAAATGTGGAAATCAAAAAACAATTTCATAAACAGGTCTTAATTAAAAAAAATCAAAAAACAATGTAACATTGACCGAATAATTGTAGCGATGATTGTCTCTAGTCACCAATGTTGGGGGTTGTCAGAAAATTCTTTGAGAAACGTAGAATTGCCTCTTAATTCAGATGGCAGATTTATTGAGCGGTACAAAAGGTAATTTACCGTCCTATTCATTAGGCAATTTCGGTTCGAGTCCTGTCAGAGGTGCATTGCATTACAGTTTAATGTGCGTTCATCTTCTAACGTTTGACGCAAATTCTTGCCTCCAGCGAAAACTATGATAAAATCAATTTTGCAAAATATTAAAGATCCATTTAAATATTTTATACATTTTATATCGAAATATGGCGATGTTTATATCTTGAATTATTTAGGCCTGCATTGAATTTACCCAAAATAATATCGAGATTTTAATTAAGTTGAGATTGATTTCAATAAAAATGGAAATCACAAGAATTTCAAATATTTTTAATTGTTAACAATATTTTTACGGTATAATTGTATTTTCAAAAAAAATAAATCTTCATTCTTGTCATTTAGTATTTGACGATATCGATTGAGGGAGAATTTTACGTATTTCATTACCATTGGACTAGACTTGTAAAATTCTGTCTCAGATATAGATTTGCTTATTAAATTTGAAATGATATAGACAGTCCGTCCGAGTGGTAAATTTCTTTCTCATTGTTTCACCGATATTTTGACAAATGGAAAATATCCGTGAAATCTAACATGAGACGAAATATATTAAATTTTGACCAAAAGACAAACGCACATCCGACGGGACTCGAACCCGCAATCCCCGGCTTAGGAGGCCGATACCTTATCCATTGGGCCACGGAGGCTCACACGATCACGCATTAAGAGATAATTCTATGTTTCAATAAACATTTGGCGACAAACATTAAGATTGAGGACAAGTGAAAATCTTGCCTATCATTATTCAGTCAATGCTACACAGTTTGTTTAATTACGAACTGTGTATAAAAACTTTCTTTTTACTACTCCGTTGTTTAGTCGGTATATCAAGCAAATTTATGTTTGGCAAAACATAAGCAAAGAAAAATATCTAAAAGTTTACTTTGCTTATCCTTTTCTCTACATAAGAATATCTTAAATATAACTTTAGTTTGGGACATAATAAATGCAAAGCATTTTATATTTTAGTAGTTGATCCTCAATAAACACAACGTGGGATCTAATATACATGCTGCAGAATAGATTAAAGATTATAGAATATTTCGTGTAGAAAAACTGATGGATTGGTTTTACTTACAGTTGATTCATGATTTACAGATTATGTAAATTTAGACATCAAATTTAGATTTAAGAATTTTATGGAGATAATCAGAATTTGCTGATACAATTTTTAAGAGAATTAACCCTTACCATGGCGGAAAAACAGTTAGATAATTACTTTTCCGAATGTCATTTTCGTTTAAGTAAATATTAAATAACTGAATCGGAATATGAATTCGGCTCAACGATTAAGAGTTCTGGGCCATTTTCAATTACACTAACCTCACATCCACGTTTACAACACTTGCTATTCCCAAGTGTTCATCTCTCTCGCTACTGAATAGGTTTTCAATAAAATTTTATACATATGTTGTAATTTTTTGCAGACATTTTTCTTTGCTGATGTTTTGCCCAAAATGAAAGGCCTTAATATATCGACTATATAATAAATGTCGAAATAAAAAAACAATTTTATAAACAGGTCTTAATTAAAAAAAATCAAAAAACAATGTAACATTGACCGAATAATTGTAGCGATGATTGTCTCTAGTCACCAATGTTGGGGGTTGTCAGAAAATTCTTTGAGAAACGTAGAATTGCCTCTTAATTCAGATGGCAGATTTATTGAGCGGTACAAAAGGTAATTTACCGTCCTATTCATTAGGCAATTTCGGTTCGAGTCCTGTCAGAGGTGCATTGCATTACAGTTTAATGTGCGTTCATCTTCTAACGTTTGACGCAAACTCTTGCCTCCAGGGAAAACTATGATAAAATCAATTTTGCAAAATATTAAAAATCCATTTAAATATTTTGTACATTTTATATCGAAATATGGCGCTGTTTATATCTTGAATTATTTAGGCCTGCATTGAATTTACCCAAAATAATATCGAGATTTTAATTAAGTTGAGATTGATTTCAATAAAAATGGAAATCACAAGAATTTCAAATATTTTTAATTGTTAACAATATTTTTACGGTATAATTGTATTTTCAAAAAAAATAAATCTTCATTCTTGTCATTTAGTATTTGACGATATCGATTGAGGGAGAATTTTACGTATTTCATTACCATTGGACTAGTAAAATTCTGTCTCAGATATAGATTTGCTAATTAAATTTGAAATGATATAGACAGTCCGTCCGAGTGGTAAATTTCTTTCTCATTGTTTCCCCGATATTTTGACAAATGGAAAATATCCGTGAAATCTAACATGAGACGAAATATATTAAATTTTGACCAAAAGACAAACGCACCTCCGACGGGACTCGAACCCGCAATCCCCGGCTTAGGAGGCCGATACCTTATCCATTGGGCCACGGAGGCTCACACGATCACGTATTAAGAGATAATTCTATGTTTCAATAAACATTTGGCGACAAACATTAAGATAGAGGACAAGTGAAAATCTTGCCTATCATTATTCAGTCAATGCTACACAGTTTTTTTTAATTACGAACTGTGTATAAAAACTTTCTTTTCACTACTCTGTTGTTTAGTCGGTATATCAAGCAAATTTATATTTGGCAAAACATAAGCAAAGAAAAATATCTAAAAGTTATACTTTGCTTATCCTTTTCTCTACATAAGAATATCTTAAATATAACTTTAGTTTGGGACATAATAAATGCAAAGCATTTTATATTTTAGTAGTTGATCCTCAATAAACACAACGTGGGATCTAATATACATGCTGCAGAATAGATTAAAGATTATAGAATATTTCGTGTAGAAAAACTGATGGATTGGTTTTACTTACAGTTGATTCATGATTTACAGATTATGTAAATTTAGACAGCTAATTTAGATTTAAGAATTTTAGGGAGATAATCAGAATTTGCTGATACAATTTTTAAGAGAATTAACCCTTACCATGGCGGAAAAACAGTTAGATAATTACCTTTCTGAATGTCATTTTCGTTTAAGTAAATATTAAATAACTGAATCGGAATATGAATTCGGCTCAACGATTAAGAGTTCTGGGCCATTTTCAATTACACTAACCTCACATCCACGTTTACAACACTTGCTATTCCCAAGTGTTCATCTCTCTCGCTACTGAATAGGTTTTCAATAAAATTTTATACATATGTTGTAATTTTTTGCAGACATTTTTCTTTGCTGATGTTTTGCCCAAAATGAAAGGCCTTAATATATCGACTATATAATAAATGTCGAAATAAAAAAACAATTTCATAAACAGGTCTTAATTAAAAAAAATCAAAAAACACTGTAACATTGACCGAATAATTGTAGCGATGATTGTCTCTAGTCACCAATGTTGGGGGTTGTCAGAAAATTCTTTGAGAAACGTAGAATTGCCTCTTAATTCAGATGGCAGATTTATTGAGCGGTACAAAAGGTAATTTACCGTCCTATTCATTAGGCAATTTCGGTTCGAGTCCTGTCAGAGGTGCATTGCATTACAGTTTAATGTGCGTTCATCTTCTAACGTTTGACGCAAACTCTTGCCTCCAGGGAAAACTATGATAAAATCAATTTTGCAAAATATTAAAAATCCATTTAAATATTTTGTACATTTTATATCGAAATATGGCGCTGTTTATATCTTGAATTATTTAGGCCTGCATTGAATTTACCCAAAATAATATCGAGATTTTAATTAAGTTGAGATTGATTTCAATAAAAATGGAAATCACAAGAATTTCAAATATTTTTAATTGTTAACAATATTTTTACGGTATAATTGTATTTTCAAAAAAAATAAATCTTCATTCTTGTCATTTAGTATTTGACGATATCGATTGAGGGAGAATTTTACGTATTTCATTACCATTGGACTAGTAAAATTCTGTCTCAGATATAGATTTGCTAATTAAATTTGAAATGATATAGACAGTCCGTCCGAGTGGTAAATTTCTTTCTCATTGTTTCCCCGATATTTTGACAAATGGAAAATATCCGTGAAATCTAACATGAGACGAAATATATTAAATTTTGACCAAAAGACAAACGCACCTCCGACGGGACTCGAACCCGCAATCCCCGGCTTAGGAGGCCGATACCTTATCCATTGGGCCACGGAGGCTCACACGATCACGTATTAAGAGATAATTCTATGTTTCAATAAACATTTGGCGACAAACATTAAGATAGAGGACAAGTGAAAATCTTGCCTATCATTATTCAGTCAATGCTACACAGTTTTTTTTAATTACGAACTGTGTATAAAAACTTTCTTTTCACTACTCTGTTGTTTAGTCGGTATATCAAGCAAATTTATATTTGGCAAAACATAAGCAAAGAAAAATATCTAAAAGTTATACTTTGCTTATCCTTTTCTCTACATAAGAATATCTTAAATATAACTTTAGTTTGGGACATAATAAATGCAAAGCATTTTATATTTTAGTAGTTGATCCTCAATAAACACAACGTGGGATCTAATATACATGCTGCAGAATAGATTAAAGATTATAGAATATTTCGTGTAGAAAAACTGATGGATTGGTTTTACTTACAGTTGATTCATGATTTACAGATTATGTAAATTTAGACAGCTAATTTAGATTTAAGAATTTTAGGGAGATAATCAGAATTTGCTGATACAATTTTTAAGAGAATTAACCCTTACCATGGCGGAAAAACAGTTAGATAATTACCTTTCTGAATGTCATTTTCGTTTAAGTAAATATTAAATAACTGAATCGGAATATGAATTCGGCTCAACGATTAAGAGTTCTGGGCCATTTTCAATTACACTAACCTCACATCCACGTTTACAACACTTGCTATTCCCAAGTGTTCATCTCTCTCGCTACTGACTAGGTTTTCAATAAAATTTTATACATATGTTGTAATATTTTGCAGACATTTTTCTTTGCTGATGTTTTGCCCAAAATGAAAGGCCTTAATATATCGACCATATAATAAATGTCGAAATCAAAAAACAATTTCATAAACAGGTCTTAATTAAAAAAAATCAAACAACAATGTAACATTGACCGAATAATTGTAGCGATGATTGTCTCTAGTCACCAATCTTGGGGGTTGTCAGAAAATTCTTTGAGAAACGTAGAATTGCCTCTTAATTCAGATGGCAGATTTATTGAGCGGTACGAAAGGTAATTTTCCGTCCTATTCATTAGGCAATTTCGGTTCGAGTCCTGTCAGAGGTGCATTGCATTACAGTTTAATGTGCGTTCATCTTCTAACGTTTGACGCAAACTCTTGCCTCCAGCGAAAACTATGATAAAATCAATTTTGCAAAATATTAAAGATCCATTTAAATATTTTGTACATTTTATATCGAAATATGGCGCTGTTTATATCTTGAATTATTTAGGCCTGCATTGAATTTACCCAAAATAATATCGAGATTTTAATTAAGTTGAGATTGATTTCAATAAAAATGGAAATCACAAGAATTTCAAATATTTTTAATTGTTAACAATATTTTTACGGTATAATTGTATTTTCAAAAAAAATAAATCTTCATTCTTGTCATTTAGTATTTGACGATATCGATTGAGGGAGAATTTTACGTATTTCATTACCATTGGACTAGACTTGTAAAATTCTGTCTCAGATATAGATTTGCTTATTAAATTTGAAATGATATAGACAGTCCGTCCGAGTGGTAAATTTCTTTCTCATTGTTTCACCGATATTTTGACAAATGGAAAATATCCGTGAAATCTAACATGAGACGAAATATATTAAATTTTGACCAAAAGACAAACGCACCTCCGACGGGACTCGAACCCGCAATCCCCGGCTTAGGAGGCCGATACCTTATCCATTGGGCCACGGAGGCTCACACGATCACGCATTAAGAGACAATTCTATGTTTCAATAAACATTTGGCGACAAACATTAAGATTGAGGACAAGTGAAAATCTTGCCTATCATTATTCAGTCAATGCTACACAGTTTGTTTAATTACGAACTGTGTATAAAAACTTTCTTTTCACTACTCCGTTGTTTAGTCGGTATATCAAGCAAATTTATGTTTGGCAAAACATAAGCAAAGAAAAATATCTAAAAGTTTACTTTGCTTATCCTTTTCTCTACATAAGAATATCTTAAATATAACTTTAGTTTGGGACATAATAAATGCAAAGCATTTTTATATTTTAGTAGTTGATCCTCAATAAACACAACGTGGGATCTAATATACATGCTGCAGAATAGATTAAAGATTATAGAATATTTCGTGTAGAAAAACTGATGGATTGGTTTTACTTACAGTTGATTCATGATTTACAGATTATGTAAATTTAGACAGCTAATTTAGATTTAAGAATTTTAGGGAGATAATCAGAATTTTCTGATACAATTTTTA
Organism: Acanthosepion lycidas; assembly: GCA_963932145.1. NCBI lineage: Eukaryota > Metazoa > Mollusca > Cephalopoda > Sepiida > Sepiidae > Acanthosepion > Acanthosepion lycidas. The sequence goes on from OZ010605.1 coordinate 18,539,058, forward strand.
AGAGAATTAACCCTTACCATGGCGGAAAAACAGTTAGATAATTACCTTTCCGAATGTCATTTTCGTTTAAGTAAATATTAAATAACTGAATCGGAATATGAATTCGGCTCAACGATTAAGAGTTCTGGGCCATTTTCAATTACACTAACCTCACATCCACGTTTACAACACTTGCTATTCCCAAGTATTCATCTCTCTCGCTACTGACTAGGTTTTCAATAAAATTTTATACATATGTTGTAATTTTTTGCAGACATTTTTCTTTGCTGATGTTTTGCCCAAAATGAAAGGCCTTAATATATCGACTATATAATAAATGTCGAAATAAAAAAACAATTTCATAAACAGGTCTTAATTAAAAAAAAATCAAAAAACAATGTAACATTGACCGAATAATTGTAGCGATGATTGTCTCTAGTCACCAATGTTGGGGGTTGTCAGAAAATTCTTTGAGAAACGTAGAATTGCCTCTTAATTCAGATGGCAGATTTATTGAGCGGTACAAAAGGTAATTTACCGTCCTATTCATTAGGCAATTTCGGTTCGAGTCCTGTCAGAGGTGCATTGCATTACAGTTTAATGTGCGTTCATCTTCTAACGTTTGACGCAAACTCTTGCCTCCAGGGAAAACTATGATAAAATCAATTTTTCAAAATATTAAAGATCCATTTAAATATTTTGTACATTTTATATCGAAATATGGCGCTGTTTATATCTTGAATTATTTAGGCCTGCATTGAATTTACCCAAAATAATATCGAGATTTTAATTAAGTTGAGATTGATTTCAATAAAAATGGAAATCACAAGAATTTCAAATATTTTTAATTGTTAACAATATTTTTACGGTATAATTGTATTTTCAAAAAAAATAAATCTTCATTCTTGTCATTTAGTATTTGACGATATCGATTGAGGGAGAATTTTACGTATTTCATTACCATTGGACTAGACTTGTAAAATTCTGTCTCAGATATAGATTTGCTTATTAAATTTGAAATGATATAGACAGTCCGTCCGAGTGGTAAATTTCTTTCTCATTGTTTCACCGATATTTTGACAAATGGAAAATATCCGTGAAATCTAACATGAGACGAAATATATTAAATTTTGACCAAAAGACAAACGCACCTCCGACGGGACTCGAACCCGCAATCCCCGGCTTAGGAGGCCGATACCTTATCCATTGGGCCACGGAGGCTCACACGATCACGCATTAAGAGATAATTCTATGTTTCAATAAACATTTGGCGACAAACATTAAGATTGAGGACAAGTGAAAATCTTGCCTATCATTATTCAGTCAATGCTACACAGTTTGTTTAATTACGAACTGTGTATAAAAACTTTCTTTTCACTACTCCGTTGTTTAGTCGGTATATCAAGCAAATTTATGTTTGGCAAAACATAAGCAAAGAAAAATATCTAAAAGTTTACTTTGCTTATCCTTTTCTCTACATAAGAATATCTTAAATATAACTTTAGTTTGGGACATAATAAATGCAAAGCATTTTTATATTTTAGTAGTTGATCCTCAATAAACACAACGTGGGATCTAATATACATGCTGCAGAATAGATTAAAGATTATAGAATATTTCGTGTAGAAAAACTGATGGATTGGTTTTACTTACAGTTGATTCATGATTTACAGATTATGTAAATTTAGACAGCTAATTTAGATTTAAGAATTTTAGGGAGATAATCAGAATTTTCTGATACAATTTTTAAGAGAATTAACCCTTACCATGGCGGAAAAACAGTTAGATAATTACCTTTCCGAATGTCATTTTCGTTTAAGTAAATATTAAATAACTGAATCGGAATATGAATTCGGCTCAACGATTAAGAGTTCTGGGCCATTTTCAATTACACTAACCTCACATCCACGTTTACAACACTTGCTATTCCCAAGTATTCATCTCTCTCGCTACTGACTAGGTTTTCAATAAAATTTTATACATATGTTGTAATTTTTTGCAGACATTTTTCTTTGCTGATGTTTTGCCCAAAATGAAAGGCCTTAATATATCGACTATATAATAAATGTCGAAATAAAAAACCAATTTCATAAACAGGTCTTAATTAAAAAAAAATCAAAAAACAATGTAACATTGACCGAATAATTGTAGCGATGATTGTCTCTAGTCACCAATCTTGGGGGTTGTCAGAAAATTCTTTGAGAAACGTAGAATTGCCTCTTAATTCAGATGGCACATTTATTGAGCGGTACGAAAGGTAATTTACCGTCCTATTCATTAGGCAATTTCGGTTCGAGTCCTGTCAGAGGTGCATTGCATTACAGTTTAATGTGCGTTCATCTTCTAACGTTTGACGCAAACTCTTGCCTCCAGGGAAAACTATGATAAAATCAATTTTTCAAAATATTAAAGATCCATTTAAATATTTTGTACATTTTATATCGAAATATGGCGCTGTTTATATCTTGAATTATTTAGGCCTGCATTGAATTTACCCAAAATAATATCGAGATTTTAATTAAGGTGAGATTGATTTCAATAAAAATGGAAATCACAAGAATTTCAAATATTTTTAATTGTTAACAATATTTTTACGGTATAATTGTATTTTCAAAAAAAATAAATCTTCATTCTTGTCATTTAGTATTTGACGATATCGATTGAGGGAGAATTTTACGTATTTCATTACCATTGGACTAGACTTGTAAAATTCTGTCTCAGATATAGATTTGCTTATTAAATTTGAAATGATATAGACAGTCCGTCCGAGTGGTAAATTTCTTTCTCATTGTTTCACCGATATTTTGACAAATGGAAAATATCCGTGAAATCTAACATGAGACGAAATATATTAAATTTTGACCAAAAGACAAACGCACCTCCGACGGGACTCGAACCCGCAATCCCCGGCTTAGGAGGCCGATACCTTATCCATTGGGCCACGGAGGCTCACACGATCACGCATTAAGAGATAATTCTATGTTTCAATAAACATTTGGCGACAAACATTAAGATTGAGGACAAGTGAAAATCTTGCCTATCATTATTCAGTCAATGCTACACAGTTTGTTTAATTACGAACTGTGTATAAAAACTTTCTTTTCACTACTCTGTTGTTTAGTCGGTATATCAAGCAAATTTATATTTGGCAAAACATAAGCAAAGAAAAATATCTAAAAATTATACTTTGCTTATCCTTTTCTCTACATAAGAATATCTTAAATATAACTTTAGTTTGGGACATAATAAATGCAAAGCATTTTATATTTTAGTAGTTGATCCTCAATAAACACAACGTGGGATCTAATATACATGCTGCAGAATAGATTAAAGATTATAGAATATTTCGTGTAGAAAAACTGATGGATTGGTTTTACTTACAGTTGATTCATGATTTACAGATTATGTAAATTTAGACAGCTAATTTAGATTTAAGAATTTTAGGGAGATAATCAGAATTTGCTGATACAATTTTTAAGAGAATTAACCCTTACCATGGCGGAAAAACAGTTAGATAATTACCTTTCCGAATGTCATTTTCGTTTAAGTAAATATTAAATAACTGAATCGGAATATGAATTCGGCTCAACGATTAAGAGTTCTGGGCCATTTTCAATTACACTAACCTCACATCCACGTTTACAACACTTGCTATTCCCAAGTATTCATCTCTCTCGCTACTGACTAGGTTTTCAATAAAATTTTATACATATGTTGTAATTTTTTGCAGACATTTTTCTTTGCTGATGTTTTGCCCAAAATGAAAGGCCTTAATATATCGACTATATAATAAATGTCGAAATAAAAAAACAATTTCATAAACAGGTCTTAATTAAAAAAAAATCAAAAAACAATGTAACATTGACCGAATAATTGTAGCGATGATTGTCTCTAGTCACCAATCTTGGGGGTTGTCAGAAAATTCTTTGAGAAACGTAGAATTGCCTCTTAATTCAGATGGCAGATTTATTGAGCGGTACAAAAGGTAATTTACCGTCCTATTCATTAGGCAATTTCGGTTCGAGTCCTGTCAGAGGTGCATTGCATTACAGTTTAATGTGCGTTCATCTTCTAACGTTTGACGCAAACTCTTGCCTCCAGGGAAAACTATGATAAAATCAATTTTTCAAAATATTAAAGATCCATTTAAATATTTTGTACATTTTATATCGTAATATGGCGCTGTTTATATCTTGAATTATTTAGGCCTGCATTGAATTTACCCAAAATAATATCGAGATTTTAATTAAGTTGAGATTGATTTCAATAAAAATGGAAATCACAAGAATTTCAAATATTTTTAATTGTTAACAATATTTTTACGGTATAATTGTATTTTCAAAAAAAATAAATCTTCATTCTTGTCATTTAGTATTTGACGATATCGATTGAGGGAGAATTTTACGTATTTCATTACCATTGGACTAGACTTGTAAAATTCTGTCTCAGATATAGATTTGCTTATTAAATTTGAAATGATATAGACAGTCCGTCCGAGTGGTAAATTTCTTTCTCATTGTTTCACCGATATTTTGACAAATGGAAAATATCCGTGAAATCTAACATGAGACGAAATATATTAAATTTTGACCAAAAGACAAACGCACCTCCGACGGGACTCGAACCCGCAATCCCCGGCTTAGGAGGCCGATACCTTATCCATTGGGCCACGGAGGCTCACACGATCACGCATTAAGAGATAATTCTATGTTTCAATAAACATTTGGCGACAAACATTAAGATTGAGGACAAGTGAAAATCTTGCCTATCATTATTCAGTCAATGCTACACAGTTTGTTTAATTACGAACTGTGTATAAAAACTTTCTTTTCACTACTCCGTTGTTTAGTCGGTATATCAAGCAAATTTATGTTTGGCAAAACATAAGCAAAGAAAAATATCTAAAAGTTTACTTTGCTTATCCTTTTCTCTACATAAGAATATCTTAAATATAACTTTAGTTTGGGACATAATAAATGCAAAGCATTTTTATATTTTAGTAGTTGATCCTCAATAAACACAACGTGGGATCTAATATACATGCTGCAGAATAGATTAAAGATTATAGAATATTTCGTGTAGAAAAACTGATGGATTGGTTTTACTTACAGTTGATTCATGATTTACAGATTATGTAAATTTAGACAGCTAATTTAGATTTAAGAATTTTAGGGAGATAATCAGAATTTGCTGATACAATTTTTAAGAGAATTAACCCTTACCATGGCGGAAAAACAGTTAGATAATTACCTTTCCGAATGTCATTTTCGTTTAAGTAAATATTAAATAACTGAATCGGAATATGAATTCGGCTCAACGATTAAGAGTTCTGGGCCATTTTCAATTACACTAACCTCACATCCACGTTTACAACACTTGCTATTCCCAAGTATTCATCTCTCTCGCTACTGACTAGGTTTTCAATAAAATTTTATACATATGTTGTAATTTTTTGCAGACATTTTTCTTTGCTGATGTTTTGCCCAAAATGAAAGGCCTTAATATATCGACTATATAATAAATGTCGAAATAAAAAAACAATTTCATAAACAGGTCTTAATTAAAAAAAAATCAAAAAACAATGTAACATTGACCGAATAATTGTAGCGATGATTGTCTCTAGTCACCAATCTTGGGGGTTGTCAGAAAATTCTTTGAGAAACGTAGAATTGCCTCTTAATTCAGATGGCAGATTTATTGAGCGGTACGAAAGGTAATTTACCGTCCTATTCATTAGGCAATTTCGGTTCGAGTCCTGTCAGAGGTGCATTGCATTACAGTTTAATGTGCGTTCATCTTCTAACGTTTGACGCAAACTCTTGCCTCCAGGGAAAACTATGATAAAATCAATTTTTCAAAATATTAAAGATCCATTTAAATATTTTGTACATTTTATATCGAAATATGGCGCTGTTTATATCTTGAATTATTTAGGCCTGCATTGAATTTACCCAAAATAATATCGAGATTTTAATTAAGTTGAGATTGATTTCAATAAAAATGGAAATCACAAGAATTTCAAATATTTTTAATTGTTAACAATATTTTTACGGTATAATTGTATTTTCAAAAAAAATAAATCTTCATTCTTGTCATTTAGTATTTGACGATATCGATTGAGGGAGAATTTTACGTATTTCATTACCATTGGACTAGACTTGTAAAATTCTGTCTCAGATATAGATTTGCTTATTAAATTTGAAATGATATAGACAGTCCGTCCGAGTGGTAAATTTCTTTCTCATTGTTTCACCGATATTTTGACAAATGGAAAATATCCGTGAAATCTAACATGAGACGAAATATATTAAATTTTGACCAAAAGACAAACGCACCTCCGACGGGACTCGAACCCGCAATCACCGGCTTAGGAGGCCGATACCTTATCCATTGGTCCACGGAGGCTCACACGATCACGCATTAAGAGATAATTCTATGTTTCAATAAACATTTGGCGACAAACATTAAGATTGAGGACAAGTGAAAATCTTGCCTATCATTATTCAGTCAATGCTACACAGTTTGTTTAATTACGAACTGTGTATAAAAACTTTCTTTTCACTACTCTGTTGTTTTGTCGGTATATCAAGCAAATTTATATTTTGCAAAACATAAGCAAAGAAAAATATCTAAAAGTTATACTTTGCTTATCCTTTTCTCTACATAAGAATATCTTAAATATAACTTTAGTTTGGGACATAATAAATGCAAAGCATTTTATATTTTAGTAGTTGATCCTCAATAAACACAACGTGGGATCTAATATACATCCTGCAGAATAGATTAAAGATTATAGAATATTTCGTGTAGAAAAACTGATGGATTGGTTTTACTTACAGTTGATTCATGATTTACAGATTATGTAAATTTAGACAGCTAATTTAGATTTAAGAATTTTAGGGAGATAATCAGAATTTGCTGATACAATTTTTAAGAGAATTAACCCTTACCATGGCGGAAAAACAGTTAGATAATTACCTTTCCGAATGTCATTTTCGTTTAAGTAAATATTAAATAACTGAATCGGAATATGAATTCGGCTCAACGATTAAGAGTTCTGGGCCATTTTCAATTACACTAACCTCACATCCACGTTTACAACACTTGCTATTCCCAAGTGTTCATCTCTCTCGCTACTGACTAGGTTTTCAATAAAATTTTATACATATGTTGTAATATTTTGCAGACATTTTTCTTTGCTGATGTTTTGCCCAAAATGAAAGGCCTTAATATATCGACTATATAATAAATGTCGAAATCAAAAAACAATTTCATAAACAGGTCTTAATTAAAAAAAATCAAAAAACAATGTAACATTGACCGAATAATTGTAGCGATGATTGTCTCTAGTCACCAATGTTGGGGGTTGTCAGATAATTCTTTGAGAAACGTAGAATTGCCTCTTAATTCAGATGGCAGATTTATTGAGCGGTACAAAAGGTAATTTACCGTCCTATTCATTAGGCAATTTCGGTTCGAGTCCTGTCAGAGGTGCATTGCATTACAGTTTAATGTGCGATCATCTTCTAACGTTTGACGCAAACTCTTGCCTCCAGGGAAAACTATGATAAAATCAATTTTGCAAAATATTAAAGATCCATTTAAATATTTTGTACATTTTATATCGAAATATGGCGCTGTTTATATCTTGAATTATTTAGGCCTGCATTGAATTTACCCAAAATAATATCGAGATTTTAATTAAGTTGAGATTGATTTCAATAAAAATGGAAATCACAAGAATTTCAAATATTTTTAATTGTTAACAATATTTTTACGGTATAATTGTATTTTCAAAAAAAATAAATCTTCATTCTTGTCATTTAGTATTTGACGATATCGATTGAGGGAGAATTTTACGTATTTCATTACCATTGGACTAGACTTGTAAAATTCTGTCTCAGATATAGATTTGCTTATTAAATTTGAAATGATATAGACAGTCCGTCCGAGTGGTAAATTTCTTTCTCATTGTTTCACCGATATTTTGACAAATGGAAAATATCCGTGAAATCTAACATGAGACGAAATATATTAAATTTTGACCAAAAGACAAACGCACCTCCGACGGGACTCGAACCCGCAATGCCCGGCTTAGGAGGCCGATACCTTATCCATTGGGCCACGGAGGCTCACACGATCACGCATTAAGAGATAATTCTATGTTTCAATAAACATTTGGCGACAAACATTAAGATTGAGGACAAGTGAAAATCTTGCCTATCATTATTCAGTCAATGCTACACAGTTTGTTTAATTACGAACTGTGTATAAAAACTTTCTTTTCACTACTCTGTTGTTTTGTCGGTATATCAAGCAAATTTATATTTTGCAAAACATAAGCAAAGAAAAATATCTAAAAGTTATACTTTGCTTATCCTTTTCTCTACATAAGAATATCTTAAATATAACTTTAGTTTGGGACATAATAAATGCAAAGCATTTTATATTTTAGTAGTTGATCCTCAATAAACACAACGTGGGATCTAATATACATCCTGCAGAATAGATTAAAGATTATAGAATATTTCGTGTAGAAAAACTGATGGATTGGTTTTACTTACAGTTGATTCATGATTTACAGATTATGTAAATTTAGACAGCTAATTTAGATTTAAGAATTTTAGGGAGATAATCAGAATTTGCTGATACAATTTTTAAGAGAATTAACCCTTACCATGGCGGAAAAACAGTTAGATAATTACCTTTCCGAATGTCATTTTCGTTTAAGTAAATATTAAATAACTGAATCGGAATATGAATTCGGCTCAACGATTAAGAGTTCTGGGCCATTTTCAATTACACTAACCTCACATCCACGTTTACAACACTTGCTATTCCCAAGTGTTCATCTCTCTCGCTACTGAATAGGTTTTCAATAAAATTTTATACATATGTTGTAATTTTTTGCAGACATTTTTCTTTGCTGATGTTTTGCCCAAAATGAAAGGCCTTAATATATCGACTATATAATAAATGTCGAAATCAAAAAACAATTTCATAAACAGGTCTTAATTAAAAAAAATCAAAAAACAATGTAACATTGACCGAATAATTGTAGCGATGATTGTCTCTAGTCACCAATGTTGGGGGTTGTCAGAAAATTCTTTGAGAAACGTAGAATTGCCTCTTAATTCAGATGGCAGATTTATTGAGCGGTACAAAAGGTAATTTACCGTCCTATTCATTAGGCAATTTCGGTTCGAGTCCTGTCAGAGGTGCATTGCATTACAGTTTAATGTGCGATCATCTTCTAACGTTTGACGCAAACTCTTGCCTCCAGGGAAAACTATGATAAAATCAATTTTGCAAAATATTAAAGATCCATTTAAATATTTTGTACATTTTATATCGAAATATGGCGCTGTTTATATCTTGAATTATTTAGGCCTGCATTGAATTTACCCAAAATAATATCGAGATTTTAATTAAGTTGAGATTGATTTCAATAAAAATGGAAATCACAAGAATTTCAAATATTTTTAATTGTTAACAATATTTTTACGGTATAATTGTATTTTCAAAAAAAATAAATCTTCATTCTTGTCATTTAGTATTTGACGATATCGATTGAGGGAGAATTTGACGTATATCATTACCATTGGACTAGACTTGTAAAATTCTGTCTCAGATATAGATTTGCTTATTAAATTTGAAATGATATAGACAGTCCGTCCGAGTGGTAAATTTCTTTCTCATTGTTTCACCGATATTTTGACAAATGGAAAATATCCCTGAAATCTAACATGAGACGAAATATATTTAATTTTGACCAAAAGACAAACGCACCTCCGACGGGACTCGAACCCGCAATCCCCGGCTTAGGAGGCCGATACCTTATCCATTGGGCCACGGAGGCTCACACGATAACGCATTAAGAGATAATTCTATGTTTCAATAAACATTTGGCGACAAACATTAAGATTGAGGACAAGTGAAAATCTTGCCTATCATTATTCAGTCAATGCTACACAGTTTGTTTAATTACGAACTGTGTATAAAAACTTTCTTTTCACTACTCTGTTGTTTAGTCGGTATATCAAGCAAATTTATATTTGGCAAAACATAAGCAAAGAAAAATATCTAAAAGTTATACTTTGCTTATCCTTTTCTCTACATAAGAATATCTTAAATATAACTTTAGTTTGGGACATAATAAATGCAAAGCATTTTATATTTTAGTAGTTGATCCTCAATAAACACAACGTGGGATCTAATATACATGCTGCAGAATAGATTAAAGATTCTATAATATTTCGTGTAGAAAAACTGATGGATTGGTTTTACTTACAGTTGATTCATGATTTACAGATTATGTAAATTTAGACAGCTGATTTAGATTTAAGAATTTTAGGGAGATAATCAGAATTTGCTGATACAATTTTTAAGAGAATTAACCCTTACCATGGCGGAAAAACAGTTAGATAATTACCTTTCCGAATGTCATTTTCGTTTAAGTAAATATTAAATAACTGAATCGGAATATGAATTCGGCTCAACGATTAACAGTTCTGGGCCATTTTCAATTACACTAACCTCACATCCACGTTTACAACACTTGCTATTCCCAAGTGTTCATCTCTCTCGCTACTGACTAGGTTTTCAATAAAATTTTATACATATGTTGTAATATTTTGCAGACATTTTTCTTTGCTGATGTTTTGCCCAAAATGAAAGGCCTTAATATATCGACTATATAATAAATGTGGAAATCAAAAAACAATTTCATAAACAGGTCTTAATTAAAAAAAATCAAAAAACAATGTAACATTGACCGAATAATTGTAGCGATGATTGTCTCTAGTCACCAATGTTGGGGGTTGTCAGAAAATTCTTTGAGAAACGTAGAATTGCCTCTTAATTCAGATGGCAGATTTATTGAGCGGTACAAAAGGTAATTTACCGTCCTATTCATTAGGCAATTTCGGTTCGAGTCCTGTCAGAGGTGCATTGCATTACAGTTTAATGTGCGTTCATCTTCTAACGTTTGACGCAAATTCTTGCCTCCAGCGAAAACTATGATAAAATCAATTTTGCAAAATATTAAAGATCCATTTAAATATTTTATACATTTTATATCGAAATATGGCGATGTTTATATCTTGAATTATTTAGGCCTGCATTGAATTTACCCAAAATAATATCGAGATTTTAATTAAGTTGAGATTGATTTCAATAAAAATGGAAATCACAAGAATTTCAAATATTTTTAATTGTTAACAATATTTTTACGGTATAATTGTATTTTCAAAAAAAATAAATCTTCATTCTTGTCATTTAGTATTTGACGATATCGATTGAGGGAGAATTTTACGTATTTCATTACCATTGGACTAGACTTGTAAAATTCTGTCTCAGATATAGATTTGCTTATTAAATTTGAAATGATATAGACAGTCCGTCCGAGTGGTAAATTTCTTTCTCATTGTTTCACCGATATTTTGACAAATGGAAAATATCCGTGAAATCTAACATGAGACGAAATATATTAAATTTTGACCAAAAGACAAACGCACATCCGACGGGACTCGAACCCGCAATCCCCGGCTTAGGAGGCCGATACCTTATCCATTGGGCCACGGAGGCTCACACGATCACGCATTAAGAGATAATTCTATGTTTCAATAAACATTTGGCGACAAACATTAAGATTGAGGACAAGTGAAAATCTTGCCTATCATTATTCAGTCAATGCTACACAGTTTGTTTAATTACGAACTGTGTATAAAAACTTTCTTTTTACTACTCCGTTGTTTAGTCGGTATATCAAGCAAATTTATGTTTGGCAAAACATAAGCAAAGAAAAATATCTAAAAGTTTACTTTGCTTATCCTTTTCTCTACATAAGAATATCTTAAATATAACTTTAGTTTGGGACATAATAAATGCAAAGCATTTTATATTTTAGTAGTTGATCCTCAATAAACACAACGTGGGATCTAATATACATGCTGCAGAATAGATTAAAGATTATAGAATATTTCGTGTAGAAAAACTGATGGATTGGTTTTACTTACAGTTGATTCATGATTTACAGATTATGTGAATTTAGACATCAAATTTAGATTTAAGAATTTTATGGAGATAATCAGAATTTGCTGATACAATTTTTAAGAGAATTAACCCTTACCATGGCGGAAAAACAGTTAGATAATTACTTTTCCGAATGTCATTTTCGTTTAAGTAAATATTAAATAACTGAATCGGAATATGAATTCGGCTCAACGATTAAGAGTTCTGGGCCATTTTCAATTACACTAACCTCACATCCACGTTTACAACACTTGCTATTCCCAAGTGTTCATCTCTCTCGCTACTGAATAGGTTTTCAATAAAATTTTATACATATGTTGTAATTTTTTGCAGACATTTTTCTTTGCTGATGTTTTGCCCAAAATGAAAGGCCTTAATATATCGACTATATAATAAATGTCGAAATAAAAAAACAATTTCATAAACAGGTCTTAATTAAAAAAAATCAAAAAACAATGTAACATTGACCGAATAATTGTAGCGATGATTGTCTCTAGTCACCAATGTTGGGGGTTGTCAGAAAATTCTTTGAGAAACGTAGAATTGCCTCTTAATTCAGATGGCAGATTTATTGAGCGGTACAAAAGGTAATTTACCGTCCTATTCATTAGGCAATTTCGGTTCGAGTCCTGTCAGAGGTGCATTGCATTACAGTTTAATGTGCGTTCATCTTCTAACGTTTGACGCAAACTCTTGCCTCCAGGGAAAACTATGATAAAATCAATTTTGCAAAATATTAAAAATCCATTTAAATATTTTGTACATTTTATATCGAAATATGGCGCTGTTTATATCTTGAATTATTTAGGCCTGCATTGAATTTACCCAAAATAATATCGAGATTTTAATTAAGTTGAGATTGATTTCAATAAAAATGGAAATCACAAGAATTTCAAATATTTTTAATTGTTAACAATATTTTTACGGTATAATTGTATTTTCAAAAAAAATAAATCTTCATTCTTGTCATTTAGTATTTGACGATATCGATTGAGGGAGAATTTTACGTATTTCATTACCATTGGACTAGTAAAATTCTGTCTCAGATATAGATTTGCTAATTAAATTTGAAATGATATAGACAGTCCGTCCGAGTGGTAAATTTCTTTCTCATTGTTTCCCCGATATTTTGACAAATGGAAAATATCCGTGAAATCTAACATGAGACGAAATATATTAAATTTTGACCAAAAGACAAACGCACCTCCGACGGGACTCGAACCCGCAATCCCCGGCTTAGGAGGCCGATACCTTATCCATTGGGCCACGGAGGCTCACACGATCACGTATTAAGAGATAATTCTATGTTTCAATAAACATTTGGCGACAAACATTAAGATAGAGGACAAGTGAAAATCTTGCCTATCATTATTCAGTCAATGCTACACAGTTTTTTTTAATTACGAACTGTGTATAAAAACTTTCTTTTCACTACTCTGTTGTTTAGTCGGTATATCAAGCAAATTTATATTTGGCAAAACATAAGCAAAGAAAAATATCTAAAAGTTATACTTTGCTTATCCTTTTCTCTACATAAGAATATCTTAAATATAACTTTAGTTTGGGACATAATAAATGCAAAGCATTTTATATTTTAGTAGTTGATCCTCAATAAACACAACGTGGGATCTAATATACATGCTGCAGAATAGATTAAAGATTATAGAATATTTCGTGTAGAAAAACTGATGGATTGGTTTTACTTACAGTTGATTCATGATTTACAGATTATGTAAATTTAGACAGCTAATTTAGATTTAAGAATTTTAGGGAGATAATCAGAATTTGCTGATACAATTTTTAAGAGAATTAACCCTTACCATGGCGGAAAAACAGTTAGATAATTACCTTTCTGAATGTCATTTTCGTTTAAGTAAATATTAAATAACTGAATCGGAATATGAATTCGGCTCAACGATTAAGAGTTCTGGGCCATTTTCAATTACACTAACCTCACATCCACGTTTACAACACTTGCTATTCCCAAGTGTTCATCTCTCTCGCTACTGAATAGGTTTTCAATAAAATTTTATACATATGTTGTAATTTTTTGCAGACATTTTTCTTTGCTGATGTTTTGCCCAAAATGAAAGGCCTTAATATATCGACTATATAATAAATGTCGAAATAAAAAAACAATTTCATAAACAGGTCTTAATTAAAAAAAATCAAAAAACACTGTAACATTGACCGAATAATTGTAGCGATGATTGTCTCTAGTCACCAATGTTGGGGGTTGTCAGAAAATTCTTTGAGAAACGTAGAATTGCCTCTTAATTCAGATGGCAGATTTATTGAGCGGTACAAAAGGTAATTTACCGTCCTATTCATTAGGCAATTTCGGTTCGAGTCCTGTCAGAGGTGCATTGCATTACAGTTTAATGTGCGTTCATCTTCTAACGTTTGACGCAAACTCTTGCCTCCAGGGAAAACTATGATAAAATCAATTTTGCAAAATATTAAAAATCCATTTAAATATTTTGTACATTTTATATCGAAATATGGCGCTGTTTATATCTTGAATTATTTAGGCCTGCATTGAATTTACCCAAAATAATATCGAGATTTTAATTAAGTTGAGATTGATTTCAATAAAAATGGAAATCACAAGAATTTCAAATATTTTTAATTGTTAACAATATTTTTACGGTATAATTGTATTTTCAAAAAAAATAAATCTTCATTCTTGTCATTTAGTATTTGACGATATCGATTGAGGGAGAATTTTACGTATTTCATTACCATTGGACTAGTAAAATTCTGTCTCAGATATAGATTTGCTAATTAAATTTGAAATGATATAGACAGTCCGTCCGAGTGGTAAATTTCTTTCTCATTGTTTCCCCGATATTTTGACAAATGGAAAATATCCGTGAAATCTAACATGAGACGAAATATATTAAATTTTGACCAAAAGACAAACGCACCTCCGACGGGACTCGAACCCGCAATCCCCGGCTTAGGAGGCCGATACCTTATCCATTGGGCCACGGAGGCTCACACGATCACGTATTAAGAGATAATTCTATGTTTCAATAAACATTTGGCGACAAACATTAAGATAGAGGACAAGTGAAAATCTTGCCTATCATTATTCAGTCAATGCTACACAGTTTTTTTTAATTACGAACTGTGTATAAAAACTTTCTTTTCACTACTCTGTTGTTTAGTCGGTATATCAAGCAAATTTATATTTGGCAAAACATAAGCAAAGAAAAATATCTAAAAGTTATACTTTGCTTATCCTTTTCTCTACATAAGAATATCTTAAATATAACTTTAGTTTGGGACATAATAAATGCAAAGCATTTTATATTTTAGTAGTTGATCCTCAATAAACACAACGTGGGATCTAATATACATGCTGCAGAATAGATTAAAGATTATAGAATATTTCGTGTAGAAAAACTGATGGATTGGTTTTACTTACAGTTGATTCATGATTTACAGATTATGTAAATTTAGACAGCTAATTTAGATTTAAGAATTTTAGGGAGATAATCAGAATTTGCTGATACAATTTTTAAGAGAATTAACCCTTACCATGGCGGAAAAACAGTTAGATAATTACCTTTCTGAATGTCATTTTCGTTTAAGTAAATATTAAATAACTGAATCGGAATATGAATTCGGCTCAACGATTAAGAGTTCTGGGCCATTTTCAATTACACTAACCTCACATCCACGTTTACAACACTTGCTATTCCCAAGTGTTCATCTCTCTCGCTACTGACTAGGTTTTCAATAAAATTTTATACATATGTTGTAATATTTTGCAGACATTTTTCTTTGCTGATGTTTTGCCCAAAATGAAAGGCCTTAATATATCGACCATATAATAAATGTCGAAATCAAAAAACAATTTCATAAACAGGTCTTAATTAAAAAAAATCAAACAACAATGTAACATTGACCGAATAATTGTAGCGATGATTGTCTCTAGTCACCAATGTTGGGGGTTGTCAGAAAATTCTTTGAGAAACGTAGAATTGCCTCTTAATTCAGATGGCAGATTTATTGAGCGGTACAAAAGGTAATTTACCGTCCTATTCATTAGGCAATTTCGGTTCGAGTCCTGTCAGAGGTGCATTGCATTACAGTTTAATGTGCGTTCATCTTCTAACGTTTGACGCAAACTCTTGCCTCCAGGGAAAACTATGATAAAATCAATTTTTCAAAATATTAAAGATCCATTTAAATATTTTGTACATTTTATATCGAAATATGGCGCTGTTTATATCTTGAATTATTTAGGCCTGCATTGAATTTACCCAAAATAATATCGAGATTTTAATTAAGTTGAGATTGATTTCAATAAAAATGGAAATCACAAGAATTTCAAATATTTTTAATTGTTAACAATATTTTTACGGTATAATTGTATTTTCAAAAAAAATAAATCTTCATTCTTGTCATTTAGTATTTGACGATATCGATTGAGGGAGAATTTTACGTATTTCATTACCATTGGACTAGACTTGTAAAATTCTGTCTCAGATATAGATTTGCTTATTAAATTTGAAATGATATAGACAGTCCGTCCGAGTGGTAAATTTCTTTCTCATTGTTTCACCGATATTTTGACAAATGGAAAATATCCGTGAAATCTAACATGAGACGAAATATATTAAATTTTGACCAAAAGACAAACGCACCTCCGACGGGACTCGAACCCGCAATCCCCGGCTTAGGAGGCCGATACCTTATCCATTGGGCCACGGAGGCTCACACGATCACGCATTAAGAGACAATTCTATGTTTCAATAAACATTTGGCGACAAACATTAAGATTGAGTACAAGTGAAAATCTTGCCTATCATTATTCAGTCAATGCTACACAGTTTGTTTAATTACGAACTGTGTATAAAAACTTTCTTTTCACTACTCCGTTGTTTAGTCGGTATATCAAGCAAATTTATGTTTGGCAAAACATAAGCAAAGAAAAATATCTAAAAGTTTACTTTGCTTATCCTTTTCTCTACATAAGAATATCTTAAATATAACTTTAGTTTGGGACATAATAAATGCAAAGCATTTTTATATTTTAGTAGTTGATCCTCAATAAACACAACGTGGGATCTAATATACATGCTGCAGAATAGATTAAAGATTATAGAATATTTCGTGTAGAAAAACTGATGGATTGGTTTTACTTACAGTTGATTCATGATTTACAGATTATGTAAATTTAGACATCAAATTTAGATTTAAGAATTTTATGGAGATAATCAGAATTTTCTGATACAATTTTTAAGAGAATTAACCCTTACCATGGCGGAAAAACAGTTAGATAATTACCTTTCCGAATGTCATTTTCGTTTAAGTAAATATTAAATAACTGAATCGGAATATGAATTCGGCTCAACGATTAAGAGTTCTGGGCCATTTTCAATTACACTAACCTCACATCCACGTTTACAACACTTGCTATTCCCAAGTATTCATCTCTCTCGCTACTGACTAGGTTTTCAATAAAATTTTATACATATGTTGTAATTTTTTGCAGACATTTTTCTTTGCTGATGTTTTGCCCAAAATGAAAGGCCTTAATATATCGACTATATAATAAATGTCGAAATAAAAAAACAATTTCATAAACAGGTCTTAATTAAAAAAAAATCAAAAAACAATGTAACATTGACCGAATAATTGTAGCGATGATTGTCTCTAGTCACCAATGTTGGGGGTTGTCAGAAAATTCTTTGAGAAACGTAGAATTGCCTCTTAATTCAGATGGCAGATTTATTGAGCGGTACAAAAGGTAATTTACCGTCCTATTCATTAGGCAATTTCGGTTCGAGTCCTGTCAGAGGTGCATTGCATTACAGTTTAATGTGCGTTCATCTTCTAACGTTTGACGCAAACTCTTGCCTCCAGGGAAAACTATGATAAAATCAATTTTTCAAAATATTAAAGATCCATTTAAATATTTTGTACATTTTATATCGAAATATGGCGCTGTTTATATCTTGAATTATTTAGGCCTGCATTGAATTTACCCAAAATAATATCGAGATTTTAATTAAGTTGAGATTGATTTCAATAAAAATGGAAATCACAAGAATTTCAAATATTTTTAATTGTTAACAATATTTTTACGGTATAATTGTATTTTCAAAAAAAATAAATCTTCATTCTTGTCATTTAGTATTTGACGATATCGATTGAGGGAGAATTTTACGTATTTCATTACCATTGGACTAGACTTGTAAAATTCTGTCTCAGATATAGATTTGCTTATTAAATTTGAAATGATATAGACAGTCCGTCCGAGTGGTAAATTTCTTTCTCATTGTTTCACCGATATTTTGACAAATGGAAAATATCCGTGAAATCTAACATGAGACGAAATATATTAAATTTTGACCAAAAGACAAACGCACCTCCGACGGGACTCGAACCCGCAATCCCCGGCTTAGGAGGCCGATACCTTATCCATTGGGCCACGGAGGCTCACACGATCACGCATTAAGAGATAATTCTATGTTTCAATAAACATTTGGCGACAAACATTAAGATTGAGGACAAGTGAAAATCTTGCCTATCATTATTCAGTCAATGCTACACAGTTTGTTTAATTACGAACTGTGTATAAAAACTTTCTTTTCACTACTCCGTTGTTTAGTCGGTATATCAAGCAAATTTATGTTTGGCAAAACATAAGCAAAGAAAAATATCTAAAAGTTTACTTTGCTTATCCTTTTCTCTACATAAGAATATCTTAAATATAACTTTAGTTTGGGACATAATAAATGCAAAGCATTTTTATATTTTAGTAGTTGATCCTCAATAAACACAACGTGGGATCTAATATACATGCTGCAGAATAGATTAAAGATTATAGAATATTTCGTGTAGAAAAACTGATGGATTGGTTTTACTTACAGTTGATTCATGATTTACAGATTATGTAAATTTAGACAGCTAATTTAGATTTAAGAATTTTAGGGAGATAATCAGAATTTTCTGATACAATTTTTAAGAGAATTAACCCTTACCATGGCGGAAAAACAGTTAGATAATTACCTTTCCGAATGTCATTTTCGTTTAAGTAAATATTAAATAACTGAATCGGAATATGAATTCGGCTCAACGATTAAGAGTTCTGGGCCATTTTCAATTACACTAACCTCACATCCACGTTTACAACACTTGCTATTCCCAAGTATTCATCTCTCTCGCTACTGACTAGGTTTTCAATAAAATTTTATACATATGTTGTAATTTTTTGCAGACATTTTTCTTTGCTGATGTTTTGCCCAAAATGAAAGGCCTTAATATATCGACTATATAATAAATGTCGAAATAAAAAACCAATTTCATAAACAGGTCTTAATTAAAAAAAAATCAAAAAACAATGTAACATTGACCGAATAATTGTAGCGATGATTGTCTCTAGTCACCAATCTTGGGGGTTGTCAGAAAATTCTTTGAGAAACGTAGAATTGCCTCTTAATTCAGATGGCACATTTATTGAGCGGTACGAAAGGTAATTTACCGTCCTATTCATTAGGCAATTTCGGTTCGAGTCCTGTCAGAGGTGCATTGCATTACAGTTTAATGTGCGTTCATCTTCTAACGTTTGACGCAAACTCTTGCCTCCAGGGAAAACTATGATAAAATCAATTTTTCAAAATATTAAAGATCCATTTAAATATTTTGTACATTTTATATCGAAATATGGCGCTGTTTATATCTTGAATTATTTAGGCCTGCATTGAATTTACCCAAAATAATATCGAGATTTTAATTAAGGTGAGATTGATTTCAATAAAAATGGAAATCACAAGAATTTCAAATATTTTTAATTGTTAACAATATTTTTACGGTATAATTGTATTTTCAAAAAAAATAAATCTTCATTCTTGTCATTTAGTATTTGACGATATCGATTGAGGGAGAATTTTACGTATTTCATTACCATTGGACTAGACTTGTAAAATTCTGTCTCAGATATAGATTTGCTTATTAAATTTGAAATGATATAGACAGTCCGTCCGAGTGGTAAATTTCTTTCTCATTGTTTCACCGATATTTTGACAAATGGAAAATATCCGTGAAATCTAACATGAGACGAAATATATTAAATTTTGACCAAAAGACAAACGCACCTCCGACGGGACTCGAACCCGCAATCCCCGGCTTAGGAGGCCGATACCTTATCCATTGGGCCACGGAGGCTCACACGATCACGCATTAAGAGATAATTCTATGTTTCAATAAACATTTGGCGACAAACATTAAGATTGAGGACAAGTGAAAATCTTGCCTATCATTATTCAGTCAATGCTACACAGTTTGTTTAATTACGAACTGTGTATAAAAACTTTCTTTTCACTACTCTGTTGTTTAGTCGGTATATCAAGCAAATTTATATTTGGCAAAACATAAGCAAAGAAAAATATCTAAAAATTATACTTTGCTTATCCTTTTCTCTACATAAGAATATCTTAAATATAACTTTAGTTTGGGACATAATAAATGCAAAGCATTTTATATTTTAGTAGTTGATCCTCAATAAACACAACGTGGGATCTAATATACATGCTGCAGAATAGATTAAAGATTATAGAATATTTCGTGTAGAAAAACTGATGGATTGGTTTTACTTACAGTTGATTCATGATTTACAGATTATGTAAATTTAGACAGCTAATTTAGATTTAAGAATTTTAGGGAGATAATCAGAATTTGCTGATACAATTTTTAAGAGAATTAACCCTTACCATGGCGGAAAAACAGTTAGATAATTACCTTTCCGAATGTCATTTTCGTTTAAGTAAATATTAAATAACTGAATCGGAATATGAATTCGGCTCAACGATTAAGAGTTCTGGGCCATTTTCAATTACACTAACCTCACATCCACGTTTACAACACTTGCTATTCCCAAGTATTCATCTCTCTCGCTACTGACTAGGTTTTCAATAAAATTTTATACATATGTTGTAATTTTTTGCAGACATTTTTCTTTGCTGATGTTTTGCCCAAAATGAAAGGCCTTAATATATCGACTATATAATAAATGTCGAAATAAAAAAACAATTTCATAAACAGGTCTTAATTAAAAAAAAATCAAAAAACAATGTAACATTGACCGAATAATTGTAGCGATGATTGTCTCTAGTCACCAATGTTGGGGGTTGTCAGAAAATTCTTTGAGAAACGTAGAATTGCCTCTTAATTCAGATGGCAGATTTATTGAGCGGTACAAAAGGTAATTTACCGTCCTATTCATTAGGCAATTTCGGTTCGAGTCCTGTCAGAGGTGCATTGCATTACAGTTTAATGTGCGTTCATCTTCTAACGTTTGACGCAAACTCTTGCCTCCAGGGAAAACTATGATAAAATCAATTTTTCAAAATATTAAAGATCCATTTAAATATTTTGTACATTTTATATCGAAATATGGCGCTGTTTATATCTTGAATTATTTAGGCCTGCATTGAATTTACCCAAAATAATATCGAGATTTTAATTAAGTTGAGATTGATTTCAATAAAAATGGAAATCACAAGAATTTCAAATATTTTTAATTGTTAACAATATTTTTACGGTATAATTGTATTTTCAAAAAAAATAAATCTTCATTCTTGTCATTTAGTATTTGACGATATCGATTGAGGGAGAATTTTACGTATTTCATTACCATTGGACTAGACTTGTAAAATTCTGTCTCAGATATAGATTTGCTTATTAAATTTGAAATGATATAGACAGTCCGTCCGAGTGGTAAATTTCTTTCTCATTGTTTCACCGATATTTTGACAAATGGAAAATATCCGTGAAATCTAACATGAGACGAAATATATTAAATTTTGACCAAAAGACAAACGCACCTCCGACGGGACTCGAACCCGCAATCCCCGGCTTAGGAGGCCGATACCTTATCCATTGGGCCACGGAGGCTCACACGATCACGCATTAAGAGATAATTCTATGTTTCAATAAACATTTGGCGACAAACATTAAGATTGAGGACAAGTGAAAATCTTGCCTATCATTATTCAGTCAATGCTACACAGTTTGTTTAATTACGAACTGTGTATAAAAACTTTCTTTTCACTACTCCGTTGTTTAGTCGGTATATCAAGCAAATTTATGTTTGGCAAAACATAAGCAAAGAAAAATATCTAAAAGTTTACTTTGCTTATCCTTTTCTCTACATAAGAATATCTTAAATATAACTTTAGTTTGGGACATAATAAATGCAAAGCATTTTTATATTTTAGTAGTTGATCCTCAATAAACACAACGTGGGATCTAATATACATGCTGCAGAATAGATTAAAGATTATAGAATATTTCGTGTAGAAAAACTGATGGATTGGTTTTACTTACAGTTGATTCATGATTTACAGATTATGTAAATTTAGACAGCTAATTTAGATTTAAGAATTTTAGGGAGATAATCAGAATTTTCTGATACAATTTTTAAGAGAATTAACCCTTACCATGGCGGAAAAACAGTTAGATAATTACCTTTCCGAATGTCATTTTCGTTTAAGTAAATATTAAATAACTGAATCGGAATATGAATTCGGCTCAACGATTAAGAGTTCTGGGCCATTTTCAATTACACTAACCTCACATCCACGTTTACAACACTTGCTATTCCCAAGTATTCATCTCTCTCGCTACTGACTAGGTTTTCAATAAAATTTTATACATATGTTGTAATTTTTTGCAGACATTTTTCTTTGCTGATGTTTTGCCCAAAATGAAAGGCCTTAATATATCGACTATATAATAAATGTCGAAATAAAAAAACAATTTCATAAACAGGTCTTAATTAAAAAAAAATCAAAAAACAATGTAACATTGACCGAATAATTGTAGCGATGATTGTCTCTAGTCACCAATCTTGGGGGTTGTCAGAAAATTCTTTGAGAAACGTAGAATTGCCTCTTAATTCAGATGGCAGATTTATTGAGCGGTACGAAAGGTAATTTACCGTCCTATTCATTAGGCAATTTCGGTTCGAGTCCTGTCAGAGGTGCATTGCATTACAGTTTAATGTGCGTTCATCTTCTAACGTTTGACGCAAACTCTTGCCTCCAGGGAAAACTATGATAAAATCAATTTTTCAAAATATTAAAGATCCATTTAAATATTTTGTACATTTTATATCGAAATATGGCGCTGTTTATATCTTGAATTATTTAGGCCTGCATTGAATTTACCCAAAATAATATCGAGATTTTAATTAAGTTGAGATTGATTTCAATAAAAATGGAAATCACAAGAATTTCAAATATTTTTAATTGTTAACAATATTTTTACGGTATAATTGTATTTTCAAAAAAAATAAATCTTCATTCTTGTCATTTAGTATTTGACGATATCGATTGAGGGAGAATTTTACGTATTTCATTACCATTGGACTAGACTTGTAAAATTCTGTCTCAGATATAGATTTGCTTATTAAATTTGAAATGATATAGACAGTCCGTCCGAGTGGTAAATTTCTTTCTCATTGTTTCACCGATATTTTGACAAATGGAAAATATCCGTGAAATCTAACATGAGACGAAATATATTAAATTTTGACCAAAAGACAAACGCACCTCCGACGGGACTCGAACCCGCAATCACCGGCTTAGGAGGCCGATACCTTATCCATTGGTCCACGGAGGCTCACACGATCACGCATTAAGAGATAATTCTATGTTTCAATAAACATTTGGCGACAAACATTAAGATTGAGGACAAGTGAAAATCTTGCCTATCATTATTCAGTCAATGCTACACAGTTTGTTTAATTACGAACTGTGTATAAAAACTTTCTTTTCACTACTCTGTTGTTTTGTCGGTATATCAAGCAAATTTATATTTTGCAAAACATAAGCAAAGAAAAATATCTAAAAGTTATACTTTGCTTATCCTTTTCTCTACATAAGAATATCTTAAATATAACTTTAGTTTGGGACATAATAAATGCAAAGCATTTTATATTTTAGTAGTTGATCCTCAATAAACACAACGTGGGATCTAATATACATCCTGCAGAATAGATTAAAGATTATAGAATATTTCGTGTAGAAAAACTGATGGATTGGTTTTACTTACAGTTGATTCATGATTTACAGATTATGTAAATTTAGACAGCTAATTTAGATTTAAGAATTTTAGGGAGATAATCAGAATTTGCTGATACAATTTTTAAGAGAATTAACCCTTACCATGGCGGAAAAACAGTTAGATAATTACCTTTCCGAATGTCATTTTCGTTTAAGTAAATATTAAATAACTGAATCGGAATATGAATTCGGCTCAACGATTAAGAGTTCTGGGCCATTTTCAATTACACTAACCTCACATCCACGTTTACAACACTTGCTATTCCCAAGTGTTCATCTCTCTCGCTACTGACTAGGTTTTCAATAAAATTTTATACATATGTTGTAATTTTTTGCAGACATTTTTCTTTGCTGATGTTTTGCCCAAAATGAAAGGCCTTAATATATCGACTATATAATAAATGTCGAAATCAAAAAACAATTTCATAAACAGGTCTTAATTAAAAAAAATCAAAAAACAATGTAACATTGACCGAATAATTGTAGCGATGATTGTCTCTAGTCACCAATCTTGGGGGTTGTCAGATAATTCTTTGAGAAACGTAGAATTGCCTCTTAATTCAGATGGCAGATTTATTGAGCGGTACAAAAGGTAATTTACCGTCCTATTCATTAGGCAATTTCGGTTCGAGTCCTGTCAGAGGTGCATTGCATTACAGTTTAATGTGCGATCATCTTCTAACGTTTGACGCAAACTCTTGCCTCCAGGGAAAACTATGATAAAATCAATTTTGCAAAATATTAAAGATCCATTTAAATATTTTGTACATTTTATATCGAAATATGGCGCTGTTTATATCTTGAATTATTTAGGCCTGCATTGAATTTACCCAAAATAATATCGAGATTTTAATTAAGTTGAGATTGATTTCAATAAAAATGGAAATCACAAGAATTTCAAATATTTTTAATTGTTAACAATATTTTTACGGTATAATTGTATTTTCAAAAAAAATAAATCTTCATTCTTGTCATTTAGTATTTGACGATATCGATTGAGGGAGAATTTTACGTATTTCATTACCATTGGACTAGACTTGTAAAATTCTGTCTCAGATATAGATTTGCTTATTAAATTTGAAATGATATAGACAGTCCGTCCGAGTGGTAAATTTCTTTCTCATTGTTTCACCGATATTTTGACAAATGGAAAATATCCGTGAAATCTAACATGAGACGAAATATATTAAATTTTGACCAAAAGACAAACGCACCTCCGACGGGACTCGAACCCGCAATCCCCGGCTTAGGAGGCCGATACCTTATCCATTGGGCCACGGAGGCTCACACGATCACGCATTAAGAGATAATTCTATGTTTCAATAAACATTTGGCGACAAACATTAAGATTGAGGACAAGTGAAAATCTTGCCTATCATTATTCAGTCAATGCTACACAGTTTGTTTAATTACGAACTGTGTATAAAAACTTTCTTTTCACTACTCCGTTGTTTAGTCGGTATATCAAGCAAATTTATGTTTGGCAAAACATAAGCAAAGAAAAATATCTAAAAGTTTACTTTGCTTATCCTTTTCTCTACATAAGAATATCTTAAATATAACTTTAGTTTGGGACATAATAAATGCAAAGCATTTTTATATTTTAGTAGTTGATCCTCAATAAACACAACGTGGGATCTAATATACATGCTGCAGAATAGATTAAAGATTATAGAATATTTCGTGTAGAAAAACTGATGGATTGGTTTTACTTACAGTTGATTCATGATTTACAGATTATGTAAATTTAGACAGCTAATTTAGATTTAAGAATTTTAGGGAGATAATCAGAATTTGCTGATACAATTTTTAAGAGAATTAACCCTTACCATGGCGGAAAAACAGTTAGATAATTACCTTTCCGAATGTCATTTTCGTTTAAGTAAATATTAAATAACTGAATCGGAATATGAATTCGGCTCAACGATTAAGAGTTCTGGGCCATTTTCAATTACACTAACCTCACATCCACGTTTACAACACTTGCTATTCCCAAGTATTCATCTCTCTCGCTACTGACTAGGTTTTCAATAAAATTTTATACATATGTTGTAATTTTTTGCAGACATTTTTCTTTGCTGATGTTTTGCCCAAAATGAAAGGCCTTAATATATCGACTATATAATAAATGTCGAAATAAAAAAACAATTTCATAAACAGGTCTTAATTAAAAAAAAATCAAAAAACAATGTAACATTGACCGAATAATTGTAGCGATGATTGTCTCTAGTCACCAATCTTGGGGGTTGTCAGAAAATTCTTTGAGAAACGTAGAATTGCCTCTTAATTCAGATGGCAGATTTATTGAGCGGTACGAAAGGTAATTTACCGTCCTATTCATTAGGCAATTTCGGTTCGAGTCCTGTCAGAGGTGCATTGCATTACAGTTTAATGTGCGTTCATCTTCTAACGTTTGACGCAAACTCTTGCCTCCAGGGAAAACTATGATAAAATCAATTTTTCAAAATATTAAAGATCCATTTAAATATTTTGTACATTTTATATCGAAATATGGCGCTGTTTATATCTTGAATTATTTAGGCCTGCATTGAATTTACCCAAAATAATATCGAGATTTTAATTAAGTTGAGATTGATTTCAATAAAAATGGAAATCACAAGAATTTCAAATATTTTTAATTGTTAACAATATTTTTACGGTATAATTGTATTTTCAAAAAAAATAAATCTTCATTCTTGTCATTTAGTATTTGACGATATCGATTGAGGGAGAATTTTACGTATTTCATTACCATTGGACTAGACTTGTAAAATTCTGTCTCAGATATAGATTTGCTTATTAAATTTGAAATGATATAGACAGTCCGTCCGAGTGGTAAATTTCTTTCTCATTGTTTCACCGATATTTTGACAAATGGAAAATATCCGTGAAATCTAACATGAGACGAAATATATTAAATTTTGACCAAAAGACAAACGCACCTCCGACGGGACTCGAACCCGCAATCACCGGCTTAGGAGGCCGATACCTTATCCATTGGGCCACGGAGGCTCACACGATCACGCATTAAGAGATAATTCTATGTTTCAATAAACATTTGGCGACAAACATTAAGATTGAGGACAAGTGAAAATCTTGCCTATCATTATTCAGTCAATGCTACACAGTTTGTTTAATTACGAACTGTGTATAAAAACTTTCTTTTCACTACTCTGTTGTTTTGTCGGTATATCAAGCAAATTTATATTTTGCAAAACATAAGCAAAGAAAAATATCTAAAAGTTATACTTTGCTTATCCTTTTCTCTACATAAGAATATCTTAAATATAACTTTAGTTTGGGACATAATAAATGCAAAGCATTTTATATTTTAGTAGTTGATCCTCAATAAACACAACGTGGGATCTAATATACATCCTGCAGAATAGATTAAAGATTATAGAATATTTCGTGTAGAAAAACTGATGGATTGGTTTTACTTACAGTTGATTCATGATTTACAGATTATGTAAATTTAGACAGGTAATTTAGATTTAAGAATTTTAGGGAGATAATCAGAATTTGCTGATACAATTTTTAAGAGAATTAACCCTTACCATGGCGGAAAAACAGTTAGATAATTACCTTTCCGAATGTCATTTTCGTTTAAGTAAATATTAAATAACTGAATCGGAATATGAATTCGGCTCAACGATTAAGAGTTCTGGGCCATTTTCAATTACACTAACCTCACATCCACGTTTACAACACTTGCTATTCCCAAGTGTTCATCTCTCTCGCTACTGACTAGGTTTTCAATAAAATTTTATACATATGTTGTAATTTTTTGCAGACATTTTTCTTTGCTGATGTTTTGCCCAAAATGAAAGGCCTTAATATATCGACTATATAATAAATGTCGAAATCAAAAAACAATTTCATAAACAGGTCTTAATTAAAAAAAATCAAAAAACAATGTAACATTGACCGAATAATTGTAGCGATGATTGTCTCTAGTCACCAATGTTGGGGGTTGTCAGAAAATTCTTTGAGAAACGTAGAATTGCCTCTTAATTCAGATGGCAGATTTATTGAGCGGTACAAAAGGTAATTTACCGTCCTATTCATTAGGCAATTTCGGTTCGAGTCCTGTCAGAGGTGCATTGCATTACAGTTTAATGTGCGATCATCTTCTAACGTTTGACGCAAACTCTTGCCTCCAGGGAAAACTATGATAAAATCAATTTTGCAAAATATTAAAGATCCATTTAAATATTTTGTACATTTTATATCGAAATATGGCGCTGTTTATATCTTGAATTATTTAGGCCTGCATTGAATTTACCCAAAATAATATCGAGATTTTAATTAAGTTGAGATTGATTTCAATAAAAATGGAAATCACAAGAATTTCAAATATTTTTAATTGTTAACAATATTTTTACGGTATAATTGTATTTTCAAAAAAAATAAATCTTCATTCTTGTCATTTAGTATTTGACGATATCGATTGAGGGAGAATTTTACGTATTTCATTACCATTGGACTAGACTTGTAAAATTCTGTCTCAGATATAGATTTGCTTATTAAATTTGAAATGATATAGACAGTCCGTCCGAGTGGTAAATTTCTTTCTCATTGTTTCACCGATATTTTGACAAATGGAAAATATCCGTGAAATCTAACATGAGACGAAATATATTAAATTTTGACCAAAAGACAAACGCACCTCCGACGGGACTCGAACCCGCAATGCCCGGCTTAGGAGGCCGATACCTTATCCATTGGGCCACGGAGGCTCACACGATCACGCATTAAGAGATAATTCTATGTTTCAATAAACATTTGGCGACAAACATTAAGATTGAGGACAAGTGAAAATCTTGCCTATCATTATTCAGTCAATGCTACACAGTTTGTTTAATTACGAACTGTGTATAAAAACTTTCTTTTCACTACTCTGTTGTT
The DNA here is from genome assembly GCA_963932145.1 of Acanthosepion lycidas. Taxonomy (NCBI): domain Eukaryota; kingdom Metazoa; phylum Mollusca; class Cephalopoda; order Sepiida; family Sepiidae; genus Acanthosepion; species Acanthosepion lycidas. The sequence goes on from OZ010605.1 coordinate 18,568,058, forward strand.
TTGTCGGTATATCAAGCAAATTTATATTTTGCAAAACATAAGCAAAGAAAAATATCTAAAAGTTATACTTTGCTTATCCTTTTCTCTACATAAGAATATCTTAAATATAACTTTAGTTTGGGACATAATAAATGCAAAGCATTTTATATTTTAGTAGTTGATCCTCAATAAACACAACGTGGGATCTAATATACATCCTGCAGAATAGATTAAAGATTATAGAATATTTCGTGTAGAAAAACTGATGGATTGGTTTTACTTACAGTTGATTCATGATTTACAGATTATGTAAATTTAGACAGCTAATTTAGATTTAAGAATTTTAGGGAGATAATCAGAATTTGCTGATACAATTTTTAAGAGAATTAACCCTTACCATGGCGGAAAAACAGTTAGATAATTACCTTTCCGAATGTCATTTTCGTTTAAGTAAATATTAAATAACTGAATCGGAATATGAATTCGGCTCAACGATTAAGAGTTCTGGGCCATTTTCAATTACACTAACCTCACATCCACGTTTACAATACTTGCTATTCCCAAGTGTTCATCTCTCTCGCTACTGACTAGGTTTTCAATAAAATTTTATACATATGTTGTAATTTTTTGCAGACATTTTTCTTTGCTGATGTTTTGCCCAAAATGAAAGGCCTTAATATATCGACTATATAATAAATGTCGAAATCAAAAAACAATTTCATAAACAGGTCTTAATTAAAAAAAATCAAAAAACAATGTAACATTGACCGAATAATTGTAGCGATGATTGTCTCTAGTCACCAATGTTGGGGGTTGTCAGAAAATTCTTTGAGAAACGTAGAATTGCCTCTTAATTCAGATGGCAGATTTATTGAGCGGTACAAAAGGTAATTTACCGTCCTATTCATTAGGCAATTTCGGTTCGAGTCCTGTCAGAGGTGCATTGCATTACAGTTTAATGTGCGATCATCTTCTAACGTTTGACGCAAACTCTTGCCTCCAGGGAAAACTATGATAAAATCAATTTTGCAAAATATTAAAGATCCATTTAAATATTTTGTACATTTTATATCGAAATATGGCGCTGTTTATATCTTGAATTATTTAGGCCTGCATTGAATTTACCCAAAATAATATCGAGATTTTAATTAAGTTGAGATTGATTTCAATAAAAATGGAAATCACAAGAATTTCAAATATTTTTAATTGTTAACAATATTTTTACGGTATAATTGTATTTTCAAAAAAAATAAATCTTCATTCTTGTCATTTAGTATTTGACGATATCGATTGAGGGAGAATTTTACGTATTTCATTACCATTGGACTAGACTTGTAAAATTCTGTCTCAGATATAAATTTGCTTATTAAATTTGAAATGATATAGACAGTCCGTCCGAGTGGTAAATTTCTTTCTCATTGTTTCACCGATATTTTGACAAATGGAAAATATCCGTGAAATCTAACATGAGACGAAATATATTAAATTTTGACCAAAAGACAAACGCACCTCCGACGGGACTCGAACCCGCACTCCCCGGCTTAGGAGGCCGATACCTTATCCATTGGGCCACGGAGGCTCACACGATCACGCATTAAGAGATAATTCTATGTTTCAATAAACATTTGGCGACAAACATTAAGATTGAGGACAAGTGAAAATCTTGCCTATCATTATTCAGTCAATGCTACACAGTTTGTTTAATTACGAACTGTGTATAAAAACTTTCTTTTCACTACTCTGTTGTTTTGTCGGTATATCAAGCAAATTTATATTTTCCAAAACATAAGCAAAGAAAAATATCTAAAAGTTATACTTTGCTTATCCTTTTCTCTACATAAGAATATCTTAAATATAACTTTAGTTTGGGACATAATAAATGCAAAGCATTTTATATTTTAGTAGTTGATCCTCAATAAACACAACGTGGGATCTAATATACATCCTGCAGAATAGATTAAAGATTATAGAATATTTCGTGTAGAAAAACTGATGGATTGGTTTTACTTACAGTTGATTCATGATTTACAGATTATGTAAATTTAGACAGCTAATTTAGATTTAAGAATTTTAGGGAGATAATCAGAATTTGCTGATACAATTTTTAAGAGAATTAACCCTTACCATGGCTGAAAAACAGTTAGATAATTACCTTTCCGAATGTCATTTTCGTTTAAGTAAATATTAAATAACTGAATCGGAATATGAATTCGGCTCAACGATTAAGAGTTCTGGGCCATTTTCAATTACACTAACCTCACATCCACGTTTACAACACTTGCTATTCCCAAGTGTTCATCTCTCTCGCTACTGACTAGATTTTCAATAAAATTTTATACATATGTTGTAATTTTTTGCAGACATTTTTCTTTGCTGATGTTTTGCCCAAAATGAGAGGCCTTAATATATCGACTATATAATAAATGTCGAAATCAAAAAACAATTTCATAAACAGGTCTTAATTAAAAAAAATCAAAAAACAATGTAACATTGACCGAATAATTGTAGCGATGATTGTCTCTAGTCACCAATGTTGGGGGTTGTCAGAAAATTCTTTGAGAAACGTAGAATTGCCTCTTAATTCAGATGGCAGATTTATTGAGCGGTACAAAAGGTAATTTACCGTCCTATTCATTAGGCAATTTCGGTTCGAGTCCTGTCAGAGGTGCATTGCATTACAGTTTAATGTGCGTTCATCTTCTAACGTTTGACGCAAACTCTTGCCTCCAGGGAAAACTATGATAAAATCAATTTTGCAAAATATTAAAGATCCATTTAAATATTTTGTACATTTTATATCGAAATATGGCGCTGTTTATATCTTGAATTATTTAGGCCTGCATTGAATTTACCCAAAATAATATCGAGATTTTAATTAAGTTGAGATTGATTTCAATAAAAATGGAAATCACAAGAATTTCAAATATTTTTAATTGTTAACAATATTTTTACGGTATAATTGTATTTTCAAAAAAAAGAAATCTTCATTCTTGTCATTTAGTATTTGACGATATCGATTGAGGGAGAATTTTACGTATTTCATTACCATTGGACTAGTAAAATTCTGTCTCAGATATAGATTTGCTTATTAAATTTGAAATGATATAGACAGTCCGTCCGAGTGGTAAATTTCTTTCTCATTGTTTCACCGATATTTTGACAAATGGAAAATATCCCTGAAATCTAACATGAGACGAAATATATTAAATTTTGACCAAAAGACAAACGCACCTCCGACGGGACTCGAACCCGCAATCCCCGGCTTAGGAGGCCGATACCTTATCCATTGGGCCACGGAGGCTCACACGATCACGCATTAAGAGATAATTCTATGTTTCAATAAACATTTGGCGACAAACATTAAGATTGAGGACAAGTGAAAATCTTGCCTATCATTATTCAGTCAATGCTACACAGTTTGTTTAATTACGAACTGTGTATAAAAACTTTCTTTTCACTACTCCGTTGTTTAGTCGGTATATCAAGCAAATTTATGTTTGGCAAAACATAAGCAAAGAAAAATATCTAAAAGTTTACTTTGCTTATCCTTTTCTCTACATAAGAATATCTTAAATATAACTTTAGTTTGGGACATAATAAATGCAAAGCATTTTATATTTTAGTAGTTGATCCTCAATAAACACAACGTGGGATCTAATATACATGCTGCAGAATAGATTAAAGATTATAGAATATTTCGTGTAGAAAAACTGATGGATTGGTTTTACTTACAGTTGATTCATGATTTACAGATTATGTAAATTTAGACATCAAATTTAGATTTAAGAATTTTAGGGAGATAATCAGAATTTGCTGATACAATTTTTAAGAGAATTAACCCTTACCATGGCGGAAAAACAGTTAGATAATTACCTTTCCGAATGTCATTTTCGTTTAAGTAAATATTAAATAACTGAATCGGAATATGAATTCGGCTCAACGATTAAGAGTTCTGGGCCATTTTCAATTACACTAACCTCACATCCACGTTTACAACACTTGCTATTCCCAAGTGTTCATCTCTCTCGCTACTGAATAGGTTTTCAATAAAATTTTATACATATGTTGTAATTTTTTGCAGACATTTTTCTTTGCTGATGTTTTGCCCAAAATGAAAGGCCTTAATATATCGACTATATAATAAATATCGAAATCAAAAAACAATTTCATAAACAGGTCTTAATTAAAAAAAATCAAAAAACAATGTAACATTGACCGAATAATTGTAGCGATGATTGTCTCTAGTCACCAATCTTGGGGGTTGTCAGAAAATTCTTTGAGAAACGTAGAATTGCCTCTTAATTCAGATGGCAGATTTATTGAGCGGTACGAAAGGTAATTTACCGTCCTATTCATTAGGCAATTTCGGTTCGAGTCCTGTCAGAGGTGCATTGCATTACAGTTTAATGTGCGTTCATCTTCTAACGTTTGACGCAAACTCTTGCCTCCAGGGAAAACTATGATAAAATCAATTTTGCAAAATATTAAAAATCCATTTAAATATTTTGTACATTTTATATCGAAATATGGCGCTGTTTATATCTTGAATTATTTAGGCCTGCATTGAATTTACCCAAAATAATATCGAGATTTTAATTAAGTTGAGATTGATTTCAATAAAAATGGAAATCACAAGAATTTCAAATATTTTTAATTGTTAACAATATTTTTACGGTATAATTGTATTTTCAAAAAAAATAAATCTTCATTCTTGTCATTTAGTATTTGACGATATCGATTGAGGGAGAATTTTACGTATTTCATTACCATTGGACTAGTAAAATTCTGTCTCAGATATAGATTTGCTAATTAAATTTGAAATGATATAGACAGTCCGTCCGAGTGGTAAATTTCTTTCTCATTGTTTCACCGATATTTTGACAAATGGAAAATATCCGTGAAATCTAACATGAGACGAAATATATTAAATTTTGACCAAAAGACAAACGCACCTCCGACGGGACTCGAACCCGCAATCCCCGGCTTAGGAGGCTGATACCTTATCCATTGGGCCACGGAGGCTCACACGATCACGCATTAAGAGACAATTCTATGTTTCAATAAACATTTGGCGACAAACATTAAGATAGAGGACAAGTGAAAATCTTGCCTATCATTATTCAGTCAATGCTACACAGTTTGTTTAATTACGAACTGTGTATAAAAACTTTCTTTTCACTACTCTGTTGTTTAGTCGGTATATCAAGCAAATTTATATTTGGCAAAACATAAGCAAAGAAAAATATCTAAAAGTTATACTTTGCTTATCCTTTTCTCTACATAAGAATATCTTAAATATAACTTTAGTTTGGGACATAATAAATGCAAAGCATTTTATATTTTAGTAGTTGATCCTCAATAAACACAACGTGGGATCTAATATACATCCTGCAGAATAGATTAAAGATTATAGAATATTTCGTGTAGAAAAACTGATGGATTGGTTTTACTTACAGTTGATTCATGATTTACAGATTATGTAAATTTAGACAGCTAATTTAGATTTAAGAATTTTAGGGAGATAATCAGAATTTGCTGATACAATTTTTAAGAGAATTAACCCTTACCATGGCGGAAAAACAGTTAGATAATTACCTTTCCGAATGTCATTTTCGTTTAAGTAAATATTAAATAACTGAATCGGAATATGAATTCGGCTCAACGATTAAGAGTTCTGGGCCATTTTCAATTACACTAACCTCACATCCACGTTTACAATACTTGCTATTCCCAAGTGTTCATCTCTCTCGCTACTGACTAGGTTTTCAATAAAATTTTATACATATGTTGTAATTTTTTGCAGACATTTTTCTTTGCTGATGTTTTGCCCAAAATGAAAGGCCTTAATATATCGACTATATAATAAATGTCGAAATCAAAAAACAATTTCATAAACAGGTCTTAATTAAAAAAAATCAAAAAACAATGTAACATTGACCGAATAATTGTAGCGATGATTGTCTCTAGTCACCAATGTTGGGGGTTGTCAGAAAATTCTTTGAGAAACGTAGAATTGCCTCTTAATTCAGATGGCAGATTTATTGAGCGGTACAAAAGGTAATTTACCGTCCTATTCATTAGGCAATTTCGGTTCGAGTCCTGTCAGAGGTGCATTGCATTACAGTTTAATGTGCGATCATCTTCTAACGTTTGACGCAAACTCTTGCCTCCAGGGAAAACTATGATAAAATCAATTTTGCAAAATATTAAAGATCCATTTAAATATTTTGTACATTTTATATCGAAATATGGCGCTGTTTATATCTTGAATTATTTAGGCCTGCATTGAATTTACCCAAAATAATATCGAGATTTTAATTAAGTTGAGATTGATTTCAATAAAAATGGAAATCACAAGAATTTCAAATATTTTTAATTGTTAACAATATTTTTACGGTATAATTGTATTTTCAAAAAAAATAAATCTTCATTCTTGTCATTTAGTATTTGACGATATCGATTGAGGGAGAATTTTACGTATTTCATTACCATTGGACTAGACTTGTAAAATTCTGTCTCAGATATAGATTTGCTTATTAAATTTGAAATGATATAGACAGTCCGTCCGAGTGGTAAATTTCTTTCTCATTGTTTCACCGATATTTTGACAAATGGAAAATATCCGTGAAATCTAACATGAGACGAAATATATTAAATTTTGACCAAAAGACAAACGCACCTCCGACGGGACTCGAACCCGCAATCCCCGGCTTAGGAGGCCGATACCTTATCCATTGGGCCACGGAGGCTCACACGATCACGCATTAAGAGATAATTCTATGTTTCAATAAACATTTGGCGACAAACATTAAGATTGAGGACAAGTGAAAATCTTGCCTATCATTATTCAGTCAATGCTACACAGTTTGTTTAATTACGAACTGTGTATAAAAACTTTCTTTTCACTACTCTGTTGTTTTGTCGGTATATCAAGCAAATTTATATTTTGCAAAACATAAGCAAAGAAAAATATCTAAAAGTTATACTTTGCTTATCCTTTTCTCTACATAAGAATATCTTAAATATAACTTTAGTTTGGGACATAATAAATGCAAAGCATTTTATATTTTAGTAGTTGATCCTCAATAAACACAACGTGGGATCTAATATACATCCTGCAGAATAGATTAAAGATTATAGAATATTTCGTGTAGAAAAACTGATGGATTGGTTTTACTTACAGTTGATTCATGATTTACAGATTATGTAAATTTAGACAGCTAATTTAGATTTAAGAATTTTAGGGAGATAATCAGAATTTGCTGATACAATTTTTAAGAGAATTAACCCTTACCATGGCTGAAAAACAGTTAGATAATTACCTTTCCGAATGTCATTTTCGTTTAAGTAAATATTAAATAACTGAATCGGAATATGAATTCGGCTCAACGATTAAGAGTTCTGGGCCATTTTCAATTACACTAACCTCACATCCACGTTTACAACACTTGCTATTCCCAAGTGTTCATCTCTCTCGCTACTGACTAGATTTTCAATAAAATTTTATACATATGTTGTAATTTTTTGCAGACATTTTTCTTTGCTGATGTTTTGCCCAAAATGAGAGGCCTTAATATATCGACTATATAATAAATGTCGAAATCAAAAAACAATTTCATAAACAGGTCTTAATTAAAAAAAATCAAAAAACAATGTAACATTGACCGAATAATTGTAGCGATGATTGTCTCTAGTCACCAATGTTGGGGGTTGTCAGAAAATTCTTTGAGAAACGTAGAATTGCCTCTTAATTCAGATGGCAGATTTATTGAGCGGTACAAAAGGTAATTTACCGTCCTATTCATTAGGCAATTTCGGTTCGAGTCCTGTCAGAGGTGCATTGCATTACAGTTTAATGTGCGTTCATCTTCTAACGTTTGACGCAAACTCTTGCCTCCAGGGAAAACTATGATAAAATCAATTTTGCAAAATATTAAAGATCCATTTAAATATTTTGTACATTTTATATCGAAATATGGCGCTGTTTATATCTTGAATTATTTAGGCCTGCATTGAATTTACCCAAAATAATATCGAGATTTTAATTAAGTTGAGATTGATTTCAATAAAAATGGAAATCACAAGAATTTCAAATATTTTTAATTGTTAACAATATTTTTACGGTATAATTGTATTTTCAAAAAAAAGAAATCTTCATTCTTGTCATTTAGTATTTGACGATATCGATTGAGGGAGAATTTTACGTATTTCATTACCATTGGACTAGTAAAATTCTGTCTCAGATATAGATTTGCTTATTAAATTTGAAATGATATAGACAGTCCGTCCGAGTGGTAAATTTCTTTCTCATTGTTTCACCGATATTTTGACAAATGGAAAATATCCCTGAAATCTAACATGAGACGAAATATATTAAATTTTGACCAAAAGACAAACGCACCTCCGACGGGACTCGAACCCGCAATCCCCGGCTTAGGAGGCCGATACCTTATCCATTGGGCCACGGAGGCTCACACGATCACGCATTAAGAGATAATTCTATGTTTCAATAAACATTTGGCGACAAACATTAAGATTGAGGACAAGTGAAAATCTTGCCTATCATTATTCAGTCAATGCTACACAGTTTGTTTAATTACGAACTGTGTATAAAAACTTTCTTTTCACTACTCCGTTGTTTAGTCGGTATATCAAGCAAATTTATGTTTGGCAAAACATAAGCAAAGAAAAATATCTAAAAGTTTACTTTGCTTATCCTTTTCTCTACATAAGAATATCTTAAATATAACTTTAGTTTGGGACATAATAAATGCAAAGCATTTTATATTTTAGTAGTTGATCCTCAATAAACACAACGTGGGATCTAATATACATGCTGCAGAATAGATTAAAGATTATAGAATATTTCGTGTAGAAAAACTGATGGATTGGTTTTACTTACAGTTGATTCATGATTTACAGATTATGTAAATTTAGACATCAAATTTAGATTTAAGAATTTTAGGGAGATAATCAGAATTTGCTGATACAATTTTTAAGAGAATTAACCCTTACCATGGCGGAAAAACAGTTAGATAATTACCTTTCCGAATGTCATTTTCGTTTAAGTAAATATTAAATAACTGAATCGGAATATGAATTCGGCTCAACGATTAAGAGTTCTGGGCCATTTTCAATTACACTAACCTCACATCCACGTTTACAACACTTGCTATTCCCAAGTGTTCATCTCTCTCGCTACTGAATAGGTTTTCAATAAAATTTTATACATATGTTGTAATTTTTTGCAGACATTTTTCTTTGCTGATGTTTTGCCCAAAATGAAAGGCCTTAATATATCGACTATATAATAAATGTCGAAATCAAAAAACAATTTCATAAACAGGTCTTAATTAAAAAAAATCAAAAAACAATGTAACATTGACCGAATAATTGTAGCGATGATTGTCTCTAGTCACCAATGTTGGGGGTTGTCAGAAAATTCTTTGAGAAACGTAGAATTGCCTCTTAATTCAGATGGCAGATTTATTGAGCGGTACGAAAGGTAATTTACCGTCCTATTCATTAGGCAATTTCGGTTCGAGTCCTGTCAGAGGTGCATTGCATTACAGTTTAATGTGCGTTCATCTTCTAACGTTTGACGCAAACTCTTGCCCCCAGGGAAAACTATGATAAAATCAATTTTGCAAAATATTAAAAATCCATTTAAATATTTTGTACATTTTATATCGAAATATGGCGCTGTTTATATCTTGAATTATTTAGGCCTGCATTGAATTTACCCAAAATAATATCGAGATTTTAATTAAGTTGAGATTGATTTCAATAAAAATGGAAATCACAAGAATTTCAAATATTTTTAATTGTTAACAATATTTTTACGGTATAATTGTATTTTCAAAAAAAAGAAATCTTCATTCTTGTCATTTAGTATTTGACGATATCGATTGAGGGAGAATTTTACGTATTTCATTACCATTGGACTAGTAAAATTCTGTCTCAGATATAGATTTGCTAATTAAATTTGAAATGATATAGACAGTCCGTCCGAGTGGTAAATTTCTTTCTCATTGTTTCACCGATATTTTGACAAATGGAAAATATCCGTGAAATCTAACATGAGACGAAATATATTAAATTTTGACCAAAAGACAAACGCACCTCCGACGGGACTCGAACCCGCAATCCCCGGCTTAGGAGGCTGATACCTTATCCATTGGGCCACGGAGGCTCACACGATCACGCATTAAGAGACAATTCTATGTTTCAATAAACATTTGGCGACAAACATTAAGATAGAGGACAAGTGAAAATCTTGCCTATCATTATTCAGTCAATGCTACACAGTTTGTTTAATTACGAACTGTGTATAAAAACTTTCTTTTCACTACTCTGTTGTTTAGTCGGTATATCAAGCAAATTTATATTTGGCAAAACATAAGCAAAGAAAAATATCTAAAAGTTATACTTTGCTTATCCTTTTCTCTACATAAGAATATCTTAAATATAACTTTAGTTTGGGACATAATAAATGCAAAGCATTTTATATTTTAGTAGTTGATCCTCAATAAACACAACGTGGGATCTAATATACATGCTGCAGAATAGATTAAAGATTATAGAATATTTCGTGTAGAAAAACTGATGGATTGGTTTTACTTACAGTTGATTCATGATTTACAGATTATGTAAATTTAGACAGCTAATTTAGATTTAAGAATTTTAGGGAGATAATCAGAATTTGCTGATACAATTTTTAAGAGAATTAACCCTTACCATGGCGGAAAAACAGTTAGATAATTACCTTTCTGAATGTCATTTTCGTTTAAGTAAATATTAAATAACTGAATCGGAATATGAATTCGGCTCAACGATTAAGAGTTCTGGGCCATTTTCAATTACACTAACCTCACATCCACGTTTACAAAACTTGCTATTCCCAAGTGTTCATCTCTCTCGCTACTGACTAGGTTTTCAATAAAATTTTATACATATGTTGTAATATTTTGCAGACATTTTTCTTTGCTGATGTTTTGCCCAAAATGAAAGGCCTTAATATATCGACTATATAATAAATGTCGAAATCAAAAAACAATTTCATAAACAGGTCTTAATTAAAAAAAATCAAACAACAATGTAACATTGACCGAATAATTGTAGCGATGATTGTCTCTAGTCACCAATCTTGGGGGTTGTCAGAAAATTCTTTGAGAAACGTAGAATTGCCTCTTAATTCAGATGGCAGATTTATTGAGCGGTACGAAAGGTAATTTTCCGTCCTATTCATTAGGCAATTTCGGTTCGAGTCCTGTCAGAGGTGCATTGCATTACAGTTTAATGTGCGTTCATCTTCTAACGTTTGACGAAAACTCTTGCCTCCAGCGAAAACTATGATAAAATCAATTTTGCAAAATATTAAAGATCCATTTAAATATTTTGTACATTTTATATCGAAATATGGCGCTGTTTATATCTTGAATTATTTAGGCCTGCATTGAATTTACCCAAAATAATATCGAGATTTTAATTAAGTTGAGATTGATTTCAATAAAAATGGAAATCACAAGAATTTCAAATATTTTTAATTGTTAACAATATTTTTACGGTATAATTGTATTTTCAAAAAAAATAAATCTTCATTCTTGTCATTTAGTATTTGACGATATCGATTCAGGGAGAATTTTACGTATTTCATTACCATTGGACTAGACTTGTAAAATTCTGTCTCAGATATAGATTTGCTTATTAAATTTGAAATGATATAGACAGTCCGTCCGAGTGGTAAATTTCTTTCTCATTGTTTCACCGATATTTTGACAAATGGAAAATATCCGTGAAATCTAACATGAGACGAAATATATTAAATTTTGTCCAAAACACAAACGCACCTCCGACGGGACTCGAACCCGCAATCCCCGGCTTAGGAGGCCGATACCTTATCCATTGGGCCACGGAGGCTCACACGATCACGCATTAAGAGACAATTCTATGTTTCAATAAACATTTGGCGACAAACATTAAGATTGAGGACAAGTGAAAATCTTGCCTATCATTATTCAGTCAATGCTACACAGTTTGTTTAATTACGAACTGTGTATAAAAACTTTCTTTTCACTACTCCGTTGTTTAGTCGGTATATCAAGCAAATTTATGTTTGGCAAAACATAAGCAAAGAAAAATATCTAAAAGTTTACTTTGCTTATCCTTTTCTCTACATAAGAATATCTTAAATATAACTTTAGTTTGGGACATAATAAATGCAAAGCATTTTTATATTTTAGTAGTTGATCCTCAATAAACACAACGTGGGATCTAATATACATGCTGCAGAATAGATTAAAGATTATAGAATATTTCGTGTAGAAAAACTGATGGATTGGTTTTACTTACAGTTGATTCATGATTTACAGATTATGTAAATTTAGACAGCTAATTTAGATTTAAGAATTTTAGGGAGATAATCAGAATTTTCTGATACAATTTTTAAGAGAATTAACCCTTACCATGGCGGAAAAACAGTTAGATAATTACCTTTCCGAATGTCATTTTCGTTTAAGTAAATATTAAATAACTGAATCGGAATATGAATTCGGCTCAACGATTAAGAGTTCTGGGCCATTTTCAATTACACTAACCTCACATCCACGTTTACAACACTTGCTATTCCCAAGTATTCATCTCTCTCGCTACTGACTAGGTTTTCAATAAAATTTTATACATATGTTGTAATTTTTTGCAGACATTTTTCTTTGCTGATGTTTTGCCCAAAATGAAAGGCCTTAATATATCGACTATATAATAAATGTCGAAATAAAAAAACAATTTCATAAACAGGTCTTAATTAAAAAAAAATCAAAAAACAATGTAACATTGACCGAATAATTGTAGCGATGATTGTCTCTAGTCACCAATGTTGGGGGTTGTCAGAAAATTCTTTGAGAAACGTAGAATTGCCTCTTAATTCAGATGGCAGATTTATTGAGCGGTACAAAAGGTAATTTACCGTCCTATTCATTAGGCAATTTCGGTTCGAGTCCTGTCAGAGGTGCATTGCATTACAGTTTAATGTGCGTTCATCTTCTAACGTTTGACGCAAACTCTTGCCTCCAGGGAAAACTATGATAAAATCAATTTTTCAAAATATTAAAGATCCATTTAAATATTTTGTACATTTTATATCGAAATATGGCGCTGTTTATATCTTGAATTATTTAGGCCTGCATTGAATTTACCCAAAATAATATCGAGATTTTAATTAAGTTGAGATTGATTTCAATAAAAATGGAAATCACAAGAATTTCAAATATTTTTAATTGTTAACAATATTTTTACGGTATAATTGTATTTTCAAAAAAAAGAAATCTTCATTCTTGTCATTTAGTATTTGACGATATCGATTGAGGGAGAATTTTACGTATTTCATTACCATTGGACTAGACTTGTAAAATTCTGTCTCAGATATAGATTTGCTTATTAAATTTGAAATGATATAGACAGTCCGTCCGAGTGGTAAATTTCTTTCTCATTGTTTCACCGATATTTTGACAAATGGAAAATATCCGTGAAATCTAACATGAGACGAAATATATTAAATTTTGACCAAAAGACAAACGCACCTCCGACGGGACTCGAACCCGCAATCCCCGGCTTAGGAGGCCGATACCTTATCCATTGGGCCACGGAGGCTCACACGATCACGCATTAAGAGACAATTCTATGTTTCAATAAACATTTGGCGACAAACATTAAGATTGAGGACAAGTGAAAATCTTGCCTATCATTATTCAGTCAATGCTACACAGTTTGTTTAATTACGAACTGTGTATAAAAACTTTCTTTTCACTACTCCGTTGTTTAGTCGGTATATCAAGCAAATTTATGTTTGGCAAAACATAAGCAAAGAAAAATATCTAAAAGTTTACTTTGCTTATCCTTTTCTCTACATAAGAATATCTTAAATATAACTTTAGTTTGGGACATAATAAATGCAAAGCATTTTATATTTTAGTAGTTGATCCTCAATAAACACAACGTGGGATCTAATATACATGCTGCAGAATAGATTAAAGATTATAGAATATTTCGTGTAGAAAAACTGATGGATTGGTTTTACTTACAGTTGATTCATGATTTACAGATTATGTAAATTTAGACATCAAATTTAGATTTAAGAATTTTAGGGAGATAATCAGAATTTGCTGATACAATTTTTAAGAGAATTAACCCTTACCATGGCGGAAAAACAGTTAGATAATTACCTTTCCGAATGTCATTTTCGTTTAAGTAAATATTAAATAACTGAATCGGAATATGAATTCGGCTCAACGATTAAGAGTTCTGGGCCATTTTCAATTACACTAACCTCACACCCACGTTTACAACACTTGCTATTCCCAAGTGTTCATCTCTCTCGCTACTGAATAGGTTTTCAATAAAATTTTATACATATGTTGTAATTTTTTGCAGACATTTTTCTTTGCTGATGTTTTGCCCAAAATGAAAGGCCTTAATATATCGACTATATAATAAATGTCGAAATCAAAAAACAATTTCATAAACAGGTCTTAATTAAAAAAAATCAAAAAACAATGTAACATTGACCGAATAATTGTAGCGATGATTGTCTCTAGTCACCAATCTTGGGGGTTGTCAGAAAATTCTTTGAGAAACGTAGAATTGCCTCTTAATTCAGATGGCAGATTTATTGAGCGGTACGAAAGGTAATTTACCGTCCTATTCATTAGGCAATTTCGGTTCGAGTCCTGTCAGAGGTGCATTGCATTACAGTTTAATGTGCGTTCATCTTCTAACGTTTGACGCAAACTCTTGCCTCCAGGGAAAACTATGATAAAATCAATTTTGCAAAATATTAAAAATCCATTTAAATATTTTGTACATTTTATATCGAAATATGGCGCTGTTTATATCTTGAATTATTTAGGCCTGCATTGAATTTACCCAAAATAATATCGAGATTTTAATTAAGTTGAGATTGATTTCAATAAAAATGGAAATCACAAGAATTTCAAATATTTTTAATTGTTAACAATATTTTTACGGTATAATTGTATTTTCAAAAAAAATAAATCTTCATTCTTGTCATTTAGTATTTGACGATATCGATTGAGGGAGAATTTTACGTATTTCATTACCATTGGACTAGTAAAATTCTGTCTCAGATATAGATTTGCTAATTAAATTTGAAATGATATAGACAGTCCGTCCGAGTGGTAAATTTCTTTCTCATTGTTTCACCGATATTTTGACAAATGGAAAATATCCGTGAAATCTAACATGAGACGAAATATATTAAATTTTGACCAAAAGACAAACGCACCTCCGACGGGACTCGAACCCGCAATCCCCGGGTTAGGAGGCTGATACCTTATCCATTGGGCCACGGAGGCTCACACGATCACGCATTAAGAGACAATTCTATGTTTCAATAAACATTTGGCGACAAACATTAAGATAGAGGACAAGTGAAAATCTTGCCTATCATTATTCAGTCAATGCTACACAGTTTGTTTAATTACGAACTGTGTATAAAAACTTTCTTTTCACTACTCTGTTGTTTAGTCGGTATATCAAGCAAATTTATATTTGGCAAAACATAAGCAAAGAAAAATATCTAAAAGTTATACTTTGCTTATCCTTTTCTCTACATAAGAATATCTTAAATATAACTTTAGTTTGGGACATAATAAATGCAAAGCATTTTATATTTTAGTAGTTGATCCTCAATAAACACAACGTGGGATCTAATATACATGCTGCAGAATAGATTAAAGATTATAGAATATTTCGTGTAGAAAAACTGATGGATTGGTTTTACTTACAGTTGATTCATGATTTACAGATTATGTAAATTTAGACAGCTAATTTAGATTTAAGAATTTTAGGGAGATAATCAGTATTTGCTGATACAATTTTTAAGAGAATTAACCCTTACCATGGCGGAAAAACAGTTAGATAATTACCTTTCTGAATGTCATTTTCGTTTAAGTAAATATTAAATAACTGAATCGGAATATGAATTCGGCTCAACGATTAAGAGTTCTGGGCCATTTTCAATTACACTAACCTCACATCCACGTTTACAACACTTGCTATTCCCAAGTGTTCATCTCTCTCGCTACTGAATAGGTTTTCAATAAAATTTTATACATATGTTGTAATTTTTTGCAGACATTTTTCTTTGCTGATGTTTTGCCCAAAATGAAAGGCCTTAATATATCGACTATATAATAAATGTCGAAATCAAAAAACAATTTCATAAACAGGTCTTAATTAAAAAAAATCAAAAAACACTGTAACATTGACCGAATAATTGTAGCGATGATTGTCTCTAGTCACCAATGTTGGGGGTTGTCAGAAAATTCTTTGAGAAACGTAGAATTGCCTCTTAATTCAGATGGCAGATTTATTGAGCGGTACAAAAGGTAATTTACCGTCCTATTCATTAGGCAATTTCGGCTCGAGTCCTGTCAGAGGTGCATTGCATTACAGTTTAATGTGCGTTCATCTTCTAACGTTTGACGCAAACTCTTGCCTCCAGGGAAAACTATGATAAAATCAATTTTGCAAAATATTAAAAATCCATTTAAATATTTTGTACATTTTATATCGAAATATGGCGCTGTTTATATCTTGAATTATTTAGGCCTGCATTGAATTTACCCAAAATAATATCGAGATTTTAATTAAGTTGAGATTGATTTCAATAAAAATGGAAATCACAAGAATTTCAAATATTTTTAATTGTTAACAATATTTTTACGGTATAATTGTATTTTCAAAAAAAATAAATCTTCATTCTTGTCATTTAGTATTTGACGATATCGATTGAGGGAGAATTTTACGTATTTCATTACCATTGGACTAGTAAAATTCTGTCTCAGATATAGATTTGCTTATTAAATTTGAAATGATATAGACAGTCCGTCCGAGTGGTAAATTTCTTTCTCATTGTTTCACCGATATTTTGACAAATGGAAAATATCCGTGAAATCTAACATGAGACGAAATATATTAAATTTTGACCAAAAGACAAACGCACCTCCGACGGGACTCGAACCCGCAATCCCCGGCTTAGGAGGCCGATACCTTATCCATTGGGCCACGGAGGCTCACACGATCACGCATTAAGAGATAATTCTATGTTTCAATAAACATTTGGCGACAAACATTAAGATTGAGGACAAGTGAAAATCTTGCCTATCATTATTCAGTCAATGCTACACAGTTTGTTTAATTACGAACTGTGTATAAAAACTTTCTTTTCACTACTCCGTTGTTTAGTCGGTATATCAAGCAAATTTATGTTTGGCAAAACATAAGCAAAGAAAAATATCTAAAAGTTTACTTTGCTTATCCTTTTCTCTACATAAGAATATCTTAAATATAACTTTAGTTTGGGACATAATAAATGCAAAGCATTTTATATTTTAGTAGTTGATCCTCAATAAACACAACGTGGGATCTAATATACATGCTGCAGAATAGATTAAAGATTATAGAATATTTCGTGTAGAAAAACTGATGGATTGGTTTTACTTACAGTTGATTCATGATTTACAGATTATGTAAATTTAGACATCAAATTTAGATTTAAGAATTTTAGGGAGATAATCAGTATTTGCTGATACAATTTTTAAGAGAATTAACCCTTACCATGGCGGAAAAACAGTTAGATAATTACCTTTCTGAATGTCATTTTCGTTTAAGTAAATATTAAATAACTGAATCGGAATATGAATTCGGCTCAACGATTAAGAGTTCTGGGCCATTTTCAATTACACTAACCTCACATCCACGTTTACAACACTTGCTATTCCCAAGTGTTCATCTCTCTCGCTACTGAATAGGTTTTCAATAAAATTTTATACATATGTTGTAATTTTTTGCAGACATTTTTCTTTGCTGATGTTTTGCCCAAAATGAAAGGCCTTAATATATCGACTATATAATAAATGTCGAAATCAAAAAACAATTTCATAAACAGGTCTTAATTAAAAAAAATCAAAAAACACTGTAACATTGACCGAATAATTGTAGCGATGATTGTCTCTAGTCACCAATGTTGGGGGTTGTCAGAAAATTCTTTGAGAAACGTAGAATTGCCTCTTAATTCAGATGGCAGATTTATTGAGCGGTACAAAAGGTAATTTACCGTCCTATTCATTAGGCAATTTCGGCTCGAGTCCTGTCAGAGGTGCATTGCATTACAGTTTAATGTGCGTTCATCTTCTAACGTTTGACGCAAACTCTTGCCTCCAGGGAAAACTATGATAAAATCAATTTTGCAAAATATTAAAAATCCATTTAAATATTTTGTACATTTTATATCGAAATATGGCGCTGTTTATATCTTGAATTATTTAGGCCTGCATTGAATTTACCCAAAATAATATCGAGATTTTAATTAAGTTGAGATTGATTTCAATAAAAATGGAAATCACAAGAATTTCAAATATTTTTAATTGTTAACAATATTTTTACGGTATAATTGTATTTTCAAAAAAAATAAATCTTCATTCTTGTCATTTAGTATTTGACGATATCGATTGAGGGAGAATTTTACGTATTTCATTACCATTGGACTAGTAAAATTCTGTCTCAGATATAGATTTGCTTATTAAATTTGAAATGATATAGACAGTCCGTCCGAGTGGTAAATTTCTTTCTCATTGTTTCACCGATATTTTGACAAATGGAAAATATCCGTGAAATCTAACATGAGACGAAATATATTAAATTTTGACCAAAAGACAAACGCACCTCCGACGGGACTCGAACCCGCAATCCCCGGCTTAGGAGGCCGATACCTTATCCATTGGGCCACGGAGGCTCACACGATCACGCATTAAGAGATAATTCTATGTTTCAATAAACATTTGGCGACAAACATTAAGATTGAGGACAAGTGAAAATCTTGCCTATCATTATTCAGTCAATGCTACACAGTTTGTTTAATTACGAACTGTGTATAAAAACTTTCTTTTCACTACTCCGTTGTTTAGTCGGTATATCAAGCAAATTTATGTTTGGCAAAACATAAGCAAAGAAAAATATCTAAAAGTTTACTTTGCTTATCCTTTTCTCTACATAAGAATATCTTAAATATAACTTTAGTTTGGGACATAATAAATGCAAAGCATTTTATATTTTAGTAGTTGATCCTCAATAAACACAACGTGGGATCTAATATACATGCTGCAGAATAGATTAAAGATTATAGAATATTTCGTGTAGAAAAACTGATGGATTGGTTTTACTTACAGTTGATTCATGATTTACAGATTATGTAAATTTAGACATCAAATTTAGATTTAAGAATTTTAGGGAGATAATCAGAATTTGCTGATACAATTTTTAAGAGAATTAACCCTTACCATGGCGGAAAAACAGTTAGATAATTACCTTTCCGAATGTCATTTTCGTTTAAGTAAATATTAAATAACTGAATCGGAATATGAATTCGGCTCAACGATTAAGAGTTCTGGGCCATTTTCAATTACACTAACCTCACATCCACGTTTACAACACTTGCTATTCCCAAGTGTTCATCTCTCTCGCTACTGAATAGGTTTTCAATAAAATTTTATACATATGTTGTAATTTTTTGCAGACATTTTGCTTTGCTGATGTTTTGCCCAAAATGAAAGGCCTTAATATATCGACTATATAATAAATGTCGAAATCAAAAAACAATTTCATAAACAGGTCTTAATTAAAAAAAATCAAAAAACAATGTAACATTGACCGAATAATTGTAGCGATGATTGTCTCTAGTCACCAATCTTGGGGGTTGTCAGAAAATTCTTTGAGAAACGTAGAATTGCCTCTTAATTCAGATGGCAGATTTATTGAGCGGTACGAAAGGTAATTTACCGTCCTATTCATTAGGCAATTTCGGTTCGAGTCCTGTCAGAGGTGCATTGCATTACAGTTTAATGTGCGTTCATCTTCTAACGTTTGACGCAAACTCTTGCCTCCAGGGAAAACTATGATAAAATCAATTTTGCAAAATATTAAAAATCCATTTAAATATTTTGTACATTTTATATCGAAATATGGCGCTGTTTATATCTTGAATTATTTAGGCCTGCATTGAATTTACCCAAAATAATATCGAGATTTTAATTAAGTTGAGATTGATTTCAATAAAAATGGAAATCACAAGAATTTCAAATATTTTTAATTGTTAACAATATTTTTACGGTATAATTGTATTTTCAAAAAAAATAAATCTTCATTCTTGTCATTTAGTATTTGACGATATCGATTGAGGGAGAATTTTACGTATTTCATTACCATTGGACTAGTAAAATTCTGTCTCAGATATAGATTTGCTAATTAAATTTGAAATGATATAGACAGTCCGTCCGAGTGGTAAATTTCTTTCTCATTGTTTCACCGATATTTTGACAAATGGAAAATATCCGTGAAATCTAACATGAGACGAAATATATTAAATTTTGTCCAAAACACAAACGCACCTCCGACGGGACTCGAACCCGCAATCCCCGGCTTAGGAGGCCGATACCTTATCCATTGGGCCACGGAGGCTCACACGATCACGCATTAAGAGACAATTCTATGTTTCAATAAACATTTGGCGACAAACATTAAGATTGAGGACAAGTGAAAATCTTGCCTATCATTATTCAGTCAATGCTACACAGTTTGTTTAATTACGAACTGTGTATAAAAACTTTCTTTTCACTACTCCGTTGTTTAGTCGGTATATCAAGCAAATTTATGTTTGGCAAAACATAAGCAAAGAAAAATATCTAAAAGTTTACTTTGCTTATCCTTTTCTCTACATAAGAATATCTTAAATATAACTTTAGTTTGGGACATAATAAATGCAAAGCATTTTTATATTTTAGTAGTTGATCCTCAATAAACACAACGTGGGATCTAATATACATGCTGCAGAATAGATTAAAGATTATAGAATATTTCGTGTAGAAAAACTGATGGATTGGTTTTACTTACAGTTGATTCATGATTTACAGATTATGTAAATTTAGACAGCTAATTTAGATTTAAGAATTTTAGGGAGATAATCAGAATTTTCTGATACAATTTTTAAGAGAATTAACCCTTACCATGGCGGAAAAACAGTTAGATAATTACCTTTCCGAATGTCATTTTCGTTTAAGTAAATATTAAATAACTGAATCGGAATATGAATTCGGCTCAACGATTAAGAGTTCTGGGCCATTTTCAATTACACTAACCTCACATCCACGTTTACAACACTTGCTATTCCCAAGTATTCATCTCTCTCGCTACTGACTAGGTTTTCAATAAAATTTTATACATATGTTGTAATTTTTTGCAGACATTTTTCTTTGCTGATGTTTTGCCCAAAATGAAAGGCCTTAATATATCGACTATATAATAAATGTCGAAATAAAAAAACAATTTCATAAACAGGTCTTAATTAAAAAAAAATCAAAAAACAATGTAACATTGACCGAATAATTGTAGCGATGATTGTCTCTAGTCACCAATGTTGGGGGTTGTCAGAAAATTCTTTGAGAAACGTAGAATTGCCTCTTAATTCAGATGGCAGATTTATTGAGCGGTACAAAAGGTAATTTACCGTCCTATTCATTAGGCAATTTCGGTTCGAGTCCTGTCAGAGGTGCATTGCATTACAGTTTAATGTGCGTTCATCTTCTAACGTTTGACGCAAACTCTTGCCTCCAGGGAAAACTATGATAAAATCAATTTTTCAAAATATTAAAGATCCATTTAAATATTTTGTACATTTTATATCGAAATATGGCGCTGTTTATATCTTGAATTATTTAGGCCTGCATTGAATTTACCCAAAATAATATCGAGATTTTAATTAAGTTGAGATTGATTTCAATAAAAATGGAAATCACAAGAATTTCAAATATTTTTAATTGTTAACAATATTTTTACGGTATAATTGTATTTTCAAAAAAAATAAATCTTCATTCTTGTCATTTAGTATTTGACGATATCGATTGAGGGAGAATTTTACGTATTTCATTACCATTGGACTAGACTTGTAAAATTCTGTCTCAGATATAGATTTGCTTATTAAATTTGAAATGATATAGACAGTCCGTCCGAGTGGTAAATTTCTTTCTCATTGTTTCACCGATATTTTGACAAATGGAAAATATCCGTGAAATCTAACATGAGACGAAATATATTAAATTTTGACCAAAAGACAAACGCACCTCCGACGGGACTCGAACCCGCAATCCCCGGCTTAGGAGGCCGATACCTTATCCATTGGGCCACGGAGGCTCACACGATCACGCATTAAGAGACAATTCTATGTTTCAATAAACATTTGGCGACAAACATTAAGATTGAGGACAAGTGAAAATCTTGCCTATCATTATTCAGTCAATGCTACACAGTTTGTTTAATTACGAACTGTGTATAAAAACTTTCTTTTCACTACTCCGTTGTTTAGTCGGTATATCAAGCAAATTTATGTTTGGCAAAACATAAGCAAAGAAAAATATCTAAAAGTTTACTTTGCTTATCCTTTTCTCTACATAAGAATATCTTAAATATAACTTTAGTTTGGGACATAATAAATGCAAAGCATTTTTATATTTTAGTAGTTGATCCTCAATAAACACAACGTGGGATCTAATATACATGCTGCAGAATAGATTAAAGATTATAGAATATTTCGTGTAGAAAAACTGATGGATTGGTTTTACTTACAGTTGATTCATGATTTACAGATTATGTAAATTTAGACAGCTAATTTAGATTTAATAATTTTAGGGAGATAATCAGAATTTTCTGATACAATTTTTAAGAGAATTAACCCTTACCATGGCGGAAAAACAGTTAGATAATTACCTTTCCGAATGTCATTTTCGTTTAAGTAAATATTAAATAACTGAATCGGAATATGAATTCGGCTCAACGATTAAGAGTTCTGGGCCATTTTCAATTACACTAACCTCACATCCACGTTTACAACACTTGCTATTCCCAAGTATTCATCTCTCTCGCTACTGACTAGGTTTTCAATAAAATTTTATACATATGTTGTAATTTTTTGCAGACATTTTTCTTTGCTGATGTTTTGCCCAAAATGAAAGGCCTTAATATATCGACTATATAATAAATGTCGAAATAAAAAAACAATTTCATAAACAGGTCTTAATTAAAAAAAAATCAAAAAACAATGTAACATTGACCGAATAATTGTAGCGATGATTGTCTCTAGTCACCAATGTTGGGGGTTGTCAGAAAATTCTTTGAGAAACGTAGAATTGCCTCTTAATTCAGATGGCAGATTTATTGAGCGGTACAAAAGGTAATTTACCGTCCTATTCATTAGGCAATTTCGGTTCGAGTCCTGTCAGAGGTGCATTGCATTACAGTTTAATGTGCGTTCATCTTCTAACGTTTGACGCAAACTCTTGCCTCCAGGTAAAACTATGATAAAATCAATTTTTCAAAATATTAAAGATCCATTTAAATATTTTGTACATTTTATATCGAAATATGGCGCTGTTTATATCTTGAATTATTTAGGCCTGCATTGAATTTACCCAAAATAATATCGAGATTTTAATTAAGTTGAGATTGATTTCAATAAAAATGGAAATCACAAGAATTTCAAATATTTTTAATTGTTAACAATATTTTTACGGTATAATTGTATTTTCAAAAAAAAGAAATCTTCATTCTTGTCATTTAGTATTTGACGATATCGATTGAGGGAGAATTTTACGTATTTCATTACCATTGGACTAGACTTGTAAAATTCTGTCTCAGATATAGATTTGCTTATTAAATTTGAAATGATATAGACAGTCCGTCCGAGTGGTAAATTTCTTTCTCATTGTTTCACCGATATTTTGACAAATGGAAAATATCCGTGAAATCTAACATGAGACGAAATATATTAAATTTTGACCAAAAGACAAACGCACCTCCGACGGGACTCGAACCCGCAATCCCCGGCTTAGGAGGCCGATACCTTATCCATTGGGCCACGGAGGCTCACACGATCACGCATTAAGAGACAATTCTATGTTTCAATAAACATTTGGCGACAAACATTAAGATTGAGGACAAGTGAAAATCTTGCCTATCATTATTCAGTCAATGCTACACAGTTTGTTTAATTACGAACTGTGTATAAAAACTTTCTTTTCACTACTCCGTTGTTTAGTCGGTATATCAAGCAAATTTATGTTTGGCAAAACATAAGCAAAGAAAAATATCTAAAAGTTTACTTTGCTTATCCTTTTCTCTACATAAGAATATCTTAAATATAACTTTAGTTTGGGACATAATAAATGCAAAGCATTTTTATATTTTAGTAGTTGATCCTCAATAAACACAACGTGGGATCTAATATACATGCTGCAGAATAGATTAAAGATTATAGAATATTTCGTGTAGAAAAACTGATGGATTGGTTTTACTTACAGTTGATTCATGATTTACAGATTATGTAAATTTAGACAGCTAATTTAGATTCAAGAATTTTAGGGAGATAATCAGAATTTGCTGATACAATTTTTAAGAGAATTAACCCTTACCATGGCGGAAAAACAGTTAGATAATTACCTTTCCGAATGTCATTTTCGTTTAAGTAAATATTAAATAACTGAATCGGAATATGAATTCGGCTCAACGATTAAGAGTTCTGGGCCATTTTCAATTACACTAACCTCACATCCACGTTTACAACACTTGCTATTCCCAAGTGTTCATCTCTCTCGCTACTGACTAGGTTTTCAATAAAATTTTATACATATGTTGTAATTTTTTGCAGACATTTTTCTTTGCTGATGTTTTGCCCAAAATGAAAGGCCTTAATATATCGACTATATAATAAATGTCGAAATCAAAAAACAATTTCATAAACAGGTCTTAATTAAAAAAAATCAAAAAACAATGTAACATTGACCGAATAATTGTAGCGATGATTGTCTCTAGTCACCAATGTTGGGGGTTGTCAGAAAATTCTTTGAGAAACGTAGAATTGCCTCTTAATTCAGATGGCAGATTTATTGAGCGGTACAAAAGGTAATTTACCGTCCTATTCATTAGGCAATTTCGGTTCGAGTCCTGTCAGAGGTGCATTGCATTACAGTTTAATGTGCGATCATCTTCTAACGTTTGACGCAAACTCTTGCCTCCAGGGAAAACTATGATAAAATCAATTTTGCAAAATATTAAAGATCCATTTAAATATTTTGTACATTTTATATCGAAATATGGCGCTGTTTATATCTTGAATTATTTAGGCCTGCATTGAATTTACCCAAAATAATATCGAGATTTTAATTAAGTTGAGATTGATTTCAATAAAAATGGAAATCACAAGAATTTCAAATATTTTTAATTGTTAACAATATTTTTACGGTATAATTGTATTTTCAAAAAAAATAAATCTTCATTCTTGTCATTTAGTATTTGACGATATCGATTGAGGGAGAATTTTACGTATTTCATTACCATTGGACTAGACTTGTAAAATTCTGTCTCAGATATAGATTTGCTTATTAAATTTGAAATGATATAGACTGTCCGTCCGAGTGGTAAATTTCTTTCTCATTGTTTCACCGATATTTTGACAAATGGAAAATATCCGTGAAATCTAACATGAGACGAAATATATTAAATTTTGACCAAAAGACAAACGCACCTCCGACGGGACTCGAACCCGCAATCCCCGGCTTAGGAGGCCGATACCTTATCCATTGGGCCACGGAGGCTCACACGATCACGCATTAAGAGATAATTCTATGTTTCAATAAACATTTGGCGACAAACATTAAGATTGAGGACAAGTGAAAATCTTGCCTATCATTATTCAGTCAATGCTACACAGTTTGTTTAATTACGAACTGTGTATAAAAACTTTCTTTTCACTACTCTGTTGTTTAGTCGGTATATCAAGCAAATTTATATTTGGCAAAACATAAGCAAAGAAAAATATCTAAAAATTATACTTTGCTTATCCTTTTCTCTACATAAGAATATCTTAAATATAACTTTAGTTTGGGACATAATAAATGCAAAGCATTTTATATTTTAGTAGTTGATCCTCAATAAACACAACGTGGGATCTAATATACATGCTGCAGAATAGATTAAAGATTATAGAATATTTCGTGTAGAAAAACTGATGGATTGGTTTTACTTACAGTTGATTCATGATTTACAGATTATGTAAATTTAGACAGCTAATTTAGATTTAAGAATTTTAGGGAGATAATCAGAATTTGCTGATACAATTTTTAAGAGAATTAACCCTTACCATGGCTGAAAAACAGTTAGATAATTACCTTTCCGAATGTCATTTTCGTTTAAGTAAATATTAAATAACTGAATCGGAATATGAATTCGGCTCAACGATTAAGAGTTCTGGGCCATTTTCAATTACACTAACCTCACATCCACGTTTACAACACTTGCTATTCCCAAGTGTTCATCTCTCTCGCTACTGACTAGATTTTCAATAAAATTTTATACATATGTTGTAATTTTTTGCAGACATTTTTCTTTGCTGATGTTTTGCCCAAAATGAGAGGCCTTAATATATCGACTATATAATAAATGTCGAAATCAAAAAACAATTTCATAAACAGGTCTTAATTAAAAAAAATCAAAAAACAATGTAACATTGACCGAATAATTGTAGCGATGATTGTCTCTAGTCACCAATGTTGGGGGTTGTCAGAAAATTCTTTGAGAAACGTAGAATTGCCTCTTAATTCAGATGGCAGATTTATTGAGCGGTACAAAAGGTAATTTACCGTCCTATTCATTAGGCAATTTCGGTTCGAGTCCTGTCAGAGGTGCATTGCATTACAGTTTAATGTGCGTTCATCTTCTAACGTTTGACGCAAACTCTTGCCTCCAGGGAAAACTATGATAAAATCAATTTTGCAAAATATTAAAGATCCATTTAAATATTTTGTACATTTTATATCGAAATATGGCGCTGTTTATATCTTGAATTATTTAGGCCTGCATTGAATTTACCCAAAATAATATCGAGATTTTAATTAAGTTGAGATTGATTTCAATAAAAATGGAAATCACAAGAATTTCAAATATTTTTAATTGTTAACAATATTTTTACGGTATAATTGTATTTTCAAAAAAAATAAATCTTCATTCTTGTCATTTAGTATTTGACGATATCGATTGAGGGAGAATTTTACGTATTTCATTACCATTGGACTAGACTTGTAAAATTCTGTCTCAGATATAGATTTGCTTATTAAATTTGAAATGATATAGACAGTCCGTCCGAGTGGTAAATTTCTTTCTCATTGTTTCACCGATATTTTGACAAATGGAAAATATCCGTGAAATCTAACATGAGACGAAATATATTAAATTTTGACCAAAAGACAAACGCACCTCCGACGGGACTCGAACCCGCAATCACCGGCTTAGGAGGCCGATACCTTATCCATTGGGCCACGGAGGCTCACACGATCACGCATTAAGAGATAATTCTATGTTTCAATAAACATTTGGCGACAAACATTAAGATTGAGGACAAGTGAAAATCTTGCCTATCATTATTCAGTCAATGCTACACAGTTTGTTTAATTACGAACTGTGTATAAAAACTTTCTTTTCACTACTCTGTTGTTTAGTCGGTATATCAAGCAAATTTATATTTGGCAAAACATAAGCAAAGAAAAATATCTAAAAATTATACTTTGCTTATCCTTTTCTCTACATAAGAATATCTTAAATATAACTTTAGTTTGGGACATAATAAATGCAAAGCATTTTATATTTTAGTAGTTGATCCTCAATAAACACAACGTGGGATCTAATATACATGCTGCAGAATAGATTAAAGATTATAGAATATTTCGTGTAGAAAAACTGATGGATTGGTTTTACTTACAGTTGATTCATGATTTACAGATTATGTAAATTTAGACAGCTAATTTAGATTTAAGAATTTTAGGGAGATAATCAGAATTTGCTGATACAATTTTTAAGAGAATTAACCCTTACCATGGCTGAAAAACAGTTAGATAATTACCTTTCCGAATGTCATTTTCGTTTAAGTAAATATTAAATAACTGAATCGGAATATGAATTCGGCTCAACGATTAAGAGTTCTGGGCCATTTTCAATTACACTAACCTCACATCCACGTTTACAACACTTGCTATTCCCAAGTGTTCATCTCTCTCGCTACTGACTAGATTTTCAATAAAATTTTATACATATGTTGTAATTTTTTGCAGACATTTTTCTTTGCTGATGTTTTGCCCAAAATGAAAGGCCTTAATATATCGACTATATAATAAATGTCGAAATCAAAAAACAATTTCATAAACAGGTCTTAATTAAAAAAAATCAAAAAACAATGTAACATTGACCGAATAATTGTAGCGATGATTGTCTCTAGTCACCAATCTTGGGGGTTGTCAGAAAATTCTTTGAGAAACGTAGAATTGCCTCTTAATTCAGATGGCAGATTTATTGAGCGGTACGAAAGGTAATTTACCGTCCTATTCATTAGGCAATTTCGGTTCGAGTCCTGTCAGAGGTGCATTGCATTACAGTTTAATGTGCGTTCATCTTCTAACGTTTGACGCAAACTCTTGCCTCCAGGGAAAACTATGATAAAATCAATTTTGCAAAATATTAAAAATCCATTTAAATATTTTGTACATTTTATATCGAAATATGGCGCTGTTTATATCTTGAATTATTTAGGCCTGCATTGAATTTACCCAAAATAATATCGAGATTTTAATTAAGTTGAGATTGATTTCAATAAAAATGGAAATCACAAGAATTTCAAATATTTTTAATTGTTAACAATATTTTTACGGTATAATTGTATTTTCAAAAAAAATAAATCTTCATTCTTGTCATTTAGTATTTGACGATATCGATTGAGGGAGAATTTTACGTATTTCATTACCATTGGACTAGACTTGTAAAATTCTGTCTCAGATATAGATTTGCTTATTAAATTTGAAATGATATAGACTGTCCGTCCGAGTGGTAAATTTCTTTCTCATTGTTTCACCGATATTTTGACAAATGGAAAATATCCGTGAAATCTAACATGAGACGAAATATATTAAATTTTGACCAAAAGACAAACGCACCTCCGACGGGACTCGAACCCGCAATCCCCGGCTTAGGAGGCCGATACCTTATCCATTGGGCCACGGAGGCTCACACGATCACGCATTAAGAGATAATTCTATGTTTCAATAAACATTTGGCGACAAACATTAAGATTGAGGACAAGTGAAAATCTTGCCTATCATTATTCAGTCAATGCTACACAGTTTGTTTAATTACGAACTGTGTATAAAAACTTTCTTTTCACTACTCTGTTGTTTAGTCGGTATATCAAGCAAATTTATATTTGGCAAAACATAAGCAAAGAAAAATATCTAAAAATTATACTTTGCTTATCCTTTTCTCTACATAAGAATATCTTAAATATAACTTTAGTTTGGGACATAATAAATGCAAAGCATTTTATATTTTAGTAGTTGATCCTCAATAAACACAACGTGGGATCTAATATACATGCTGCAGAATAGATTAAAGATTATAGAATATTTCGTGTAGAAAAACTGATGGATTGGTTTTACTTACAGTTGATTCATGATTTACAGATTATGTAAATTTAGACAGCTAATTTAGATTTAAGAATTTTAGGGAGATAATCAGAATTTGCTGATACAATTTTTAAGAGAATTAACCCTTACCATGGCTGAAAAACAGTTAGATAATTACCTTTCCGAATGTCATTTTCGTTTAAGTAAATATTAAATAACTGAATCGGAATATGAATTCGGCTCAACGATTAAGAGTTCTGGGCCATTTTCAATTACACTAACCTCACATCCACGTTTACAACACTTGCTATTCCCAAGTGTTCATCTCTCTCGCTACTGACTAGATTTTCAATAAAATTTTATACATATGTTGTAATTTTTTGCAGACATTTTTCTTTGCTGATGTTTTGCCCAAAATGAGAGGCCTTAATATATCGACTATATAATAAATGTCGAAATCAAAAAACAATTTCATAAACAGGTCTTAATTAAAAAAAATCAAAAAACAATGTAACATTGACCGAATAATTGTAGCGATGATTGTCTCTAGTCACCAATGTTGGGGGTTGTCAGAAAATTCTTTGAGAAACGTAGAATTGCCTCTTAATTCAGATGGCAGATTTATTGAGCGGTACAAAAGGTAATTTACCGTCCTATTCATTAGGCAATTTCGGTTCGAGTCCTGTCAGAGGTGCATTGCATTACA
Source organism: Acanthosepion lycidas (assembly GCA_963932145.1). Taxonomy (NCBI): domain Eukaryota; kingdom Metazoa; phylum Mollusca; class Cephalopoda; order Sepiida; family Sepiidae; genus Acanthosepion; species Acanthosepion lycidas. The sequence continues at coordinate 18,598,307 of OZ010605.1, forward strand.
GTTTAATGTGCGTTCATCTTCTAACGTTTGACGCAAACTCTTGCCTCCAGGGAAAACTATGATAAAATCAATTTTGCAAAATATTAAAGATCCATTTAAATATTTTGTACATTTTATATCGAAATATGGCGCTGTTTATATCTTGAATTATTTAGGCCTGCATTGAATTTACCCAAAATAATATCGAGATTTTAATTAAGTTGAGATTGATTTCAATAAAAATGGAAATCACAAGAATTTCAAATATTTTTAATTGTTAACAATATTTTTACGGTATAATTGTATTTTCAAAAAAAATAAATCTTCATTCTTGTCATTTAGTATTTGACGATATCGATTGAGGGAGAATTTTACGTATTTCATTACCATTGGACTAGACTTGTAAAATTCTGTCTCAGATATAGATTTGCTTATTAAATTTGAAATGATATAGACAGTCCGTCCGAGTGGTAAATTTCTTTCTCATTGTTTCACCGATATTTTGACAAATGGAAAATATCCGTGAAATCTAACATGAGACGAAATATATTAAATTTTGACCAAAAGACAAACGCACCTCCGACGGGACTCGAACCCGCAATCACCGGCTTAGGAGGCCGATACCTTATCCATTGGGCCACGGAGGCTCACACGATCACGCATTAAGAGATAATTCTATGTTTCAATAAACATTTGGCGACAAACATTAAGATTGAGGACAAGTGAAAATCTTGCCTATCATTATTCAGTCAATGCTACACAGTTTGTTTAATTACGAACTGTGTATAAAAACTTTCTTTTCACTACTCTGTTGTTTAGTCGGTATATCAAGCAAATTTATATTTGGCAAAACATAAGCAAAGAAAAATATCTAAAAATTATACTTTGCTTATCCTTTTCTCTACATAAGAATATCTTAAATATAACTTTAGTTTGGGACATAATAAATGCAAAGCATTTTATATTTTAGTAGTTGATCCTCAATAAACACAACGTGGGATCTAATATACATGCTGCAGAATAGATTAAAGATTATAGAATATTTCGTGTAGAAAAACTGATGGATTGGTTTTACTTACAGTTGATTCATGATTTACAGATTATGTAAATTTAGACAGCTAATTTAGATTTAAGAATTTTAGGGAGATAATCAGAATTTGCTGATACAATTTTTAAGAGAATTAACCCTTACCATGGCTGAAAAACAGTTAGATAATTACCTTTCCGAATGTCATTTTCGTTTAAGTAAATATTAAATAACTGAATCGGAATATGAATTCGGCTCAACGATTAAGAGTTCTGGGCCATTTTCAATTACACTAACCTCACATCCACGTTTACAACACTTGCTATTCCCAAGTGTTCATCTCTCTCGCTACTGACTAGATTTTCAATAAAATTTTATACATATGTTGTAATTTTTTGCAGACATTTTTCTTTGCTGATGTTTTGCCCAAAATGAAAGGCCTTAATATATCGACTATATAATAAATGTCGAAATCAAAAAACAATTTCATAAACAGGTCTTAATTAAAAAAAATCAAAAAACAATGTAACATTGACCGAATAATTGTAGCGATGATTGTCTCTAGTCACCAATCTTGGGGGTTGTCAGAAAATTCTTTGAGAAACGTAGAATTGCCTCTTAATTCAGATGGCAGATTTATTGAGCGGTACGAAAGGTAATTTACCGTCCTATTCATTAGGCAATTTCGGTTCGAGTCCTGTCAGAGGTGCATTGCATTACAGTTTAATGTGCGTTCATCTTCTAACGTTTGACGCAAACTCTTGCCTCCAGGGAAAACTATGATAAAATCAATTTTGCAAAATATTAAAAATCCATTTAAATATTTTGTACATTTTATATCGAAATATGGCGCTGTTTATATCTTGAATTATTTAGGCCTGCATTGAATTTACCCAAAATAATATCGAGATTTTAATTAAGTTGAGATTGATTTCAATAAAAATGGAAATCACAAGAATTTCAAATATTTTTAATTGTTAACAATATTTTTACGGTATAATTGTATTTTCAAAAAAAATAAATCTTCATTCTTGTCATTTAGTATTTGACGATATCGATTGAGGGAGAATTTTACGTATTTCATTACCATTGGACTAGTAAAATTCTGTCTCAGATATAGATTTGCTAATTAAATTTGAAATGATATAGACAGTCCGTCCGAGTGGTAAATTTCTTTCTCATTGTTTCCCCGATATTTTGACAAATGGAAAATATCCGTGAAATCTAACATGAGACGAAATATATTAAATTTTGACCAAAAGACAAACGCACCTCCGACGGGACTCGAACCCGCAATCCCCGGCTTAGGAGGCCGATACCTTATCCATTGGGCCACGGAGGCTCACACGATCACGTATTAAGAGATAATTCTATGTTTCAATAAACATTTGGCGACAAACATTAAGATAGAGGACAAGTGAAAATCTTGCCTATCATTATTCAGTCAATGCTACACAGTTTGTTTAATTACGAACTGTGTATAAAAACTTTCTTTTCACTACTCTGTTGTTTAGTCGGTATATCAAGCAAATTTATATTTGGCAAAACATAAGCAAAGAAAAATATCTAAAAGTTATACTTTGCTTATCCTTTTCTCTACATAAGAATATCTTAAATATAACTTTAGTTTGGGACATAATAAATGCAAAGCATTTTATATTTTAGTAGTTGATCCTCAATAAACACAACGTGGGATCTAATATACATGCTGCAGAATAGATTAAAGATTATAGAATATTTCGTGTAGAAAAACTGATGGATTGGTTTTACTTACAGTTGATTCATGATTTACAGATTATGTAAATTTAGACAGCTAATTTAGATTTAAGAATTTTAGGGAGATAATCAGAATTTGCTGATACAATTTTTAAGAGAATTAACCCTTACCATGGCGGAAAAACAGTTAGATAATTACCTTTCTGAATGTCATTTTCGTTTAAGTAAATATTAAATAACTGAATCGGAATATGAATTCGGCTCAACGATTAAGAGTTCTGGGCCATTTTCAATTACACTAACCTCACATCCACGTTTACAACACTTGCTATTCCCAAGTGTTCATCTCTCTCGCTACTGACTAGATTTTCAATAAAATTTTATACATATGTTGTAATATTTTGCAGACATTTTCCTTTGCTGATGTTTTGCCCAAAATGAAAGGCCTTAATATATCGACTATATAATAAATGTCGAAATAAAAAAACAATTTCATAAACAGGTCTTAATTAAAAAAAATCAAACAACAATGTAACATTGACCGAATAATTGTAGCGATGATTGTCTCTAGTCACCAATCTTGGGGGTTGTCAGAAAATTATTTGAGAAACGTAGAATTGCCTCTTAATTCAGATGGCAGATTTATTGAGCGGTACGAAAGGTAATTTTCCGTCCTATTCATTAGGCAATTTCGGTTCGAGTCCTGTCAGAGGTGCATTGCATTACAGTTTAATGTGCGTTCATCTTCTAACGTTTGACGCAAACTCTTGCCTCCAGCGAAAACTATGATAAAATCAATTTTGCAAAATATTAAAGATCCATTTAAATATTTTGTACATTTTATATCGAAATATGGCGCTGTTTATATCTTGAATTATTTAGGCCTGCATTGAATTTACCCAAAATAATATCGAGATTTTAATTAAGTTGAGATTGATTTCAATAAAAATGGAAATCAAAAGAATTTCAAATATTTTTAATTGTTAACAATATTTTTACGGTATAATTGTATTTTCAAAAAAAATAAATCTTCATTCTTGTCATTTAGTATTTGACGATATCGATTGAGGGAGAATTTTACGTATTTCATTACCATTGGACTAGACTTGTAAAATTCTGTCTCAGATATAGATTTGCTTATTAAATTTGAAATGATATAGACAGTCCGTCCGAGTGGTAAATTTCTTTCTCATTGTTTCACCGATATTTTGACAAATGGAAAATATCCGTGAAATCTAACATGAGACGAAATATATTAAATTTTGACCAAAAGACAAACGCACCTCCGACGGGACTCGAACCCGCAATCCCCGGCTTAGGAGGCCGATACCTTATCCATTGGGCCTCGGAGGCTCACACGATCACGCATTAAGAGACAATTCTATGTTTCAATAAACATTTGGCGACAAACATTAAGATTGAGGACAAGTGAAAATCTTGCCTATCATTATTCAGTCAATGCTACACAGTTTGTTTAATTACGAACTGTGTATAAAAACTTTCTTTTCACTACTCCGTTGTTTAGTCGGTATATCAAGCAAATTTATGTTTGGCAAAACATAAGCAAAGAAAAATATCTAAAAGTTTACTTTGCTTATCCTTTTCTCTACATAAGAATATCTTAAATATAACTTTAGTTTGGGACATAATAAATGCAAAGCATTTTTATATTTTAGTAGTTGATCCTCAATAAACACAACGTGGGATCTAATATACATGCTGCAGAATAGATTAAAGATTATAGAATATTTCGTGTAGAAAAACTGATGGATTGGTTTTACTTACAGTTGATTCATGATTTACAGATTATGTAAATTTAGACAGCTAATTTAGATTTAAGAATTTTAGGGAGATAATCAGAATTTTCTGATACAATTTTTAAGAGAATTAACCCTTACCATGGCGGAAAAACAGTTAGATAATTACCTTTCCGAATGTCATATTCGTTTAAGTAAATATTAAATAACTGAATCGGAATATGAATTCGGCTCAACGATTAAGAGTTCTGGGCCATTTTCAATTACACTAACCTCACATCCACGTTTACAACACTTGCTATTCCCAATTATTCATCTCTCTCGCTACTGACTAGGTTTTCAATAAAACTTTATACATATGTTGTAATTTTTTGCAGACATTTTTCTTTGCTGATGTTTTGCCCAAAATGAAAGGCCTTAATATATCGACTATATAATAAATGTCGAAATCAAAAAACAATTTCATAAACAGGTCTTAATTAAAAAAAATCAAAAAACAATGTAACATTGACCGAATAATTGTAGCGATGATTGTCTCTAGTCACCAATGTTGGGGGTTGTCAGAAAATTCTTTGAGAAACGTAGAATTGCCTCTTAATTCAGATGGCAGATTTATTGAGCGGTACAAAAGGTAATTTACCGTCCTATTCATTAGGCAATTTCGGTTCGAGTCCTGTCAGAGGTGCATTGCATTACAGTTTAATGTGCGTTCATCTTCTAACGTTTGACGCAAACTCTTGCCTCCAGGGAAAACTATGATAAAATCAATTTTTCAAAATATTAAAGATCCATTTAAATATTTTGTACATTTTATATCGAAATATGGCGCTGTTTATATCTTGAATTATTTAGGCCTGCATTGAATTTACCCAAAATAATATCGAGATTTTAATTAAGTTGAGATTGATTTCAATAAAAATGGAAATCACAAGAATTTCAAATATTTTTAATTGTTAACAATATTTTTACGGTATAATTGTATTTTCAAAAAAAATAAATCTTCATTCTTGTCATTTAGTATTTGACGATATCGATTGAGGGAGAATTTTACGTATTTCATTACCATTGGACTAGACTTGTAAAATTCTGTCTCAGATATAGATTTGCTTATTAAATTTGAAATGATATAGACAGTCCGTCCGAGTGGTAAATTTCTTTCTCATTGTTTCACCGATATTTTGACAAATGGAAAATATCCCTGAAATCTAACATGAGACGAAATATATTAAATTTTGACCAAAAGACAAACGCACCTCCGACGGGACTCGAACCCGCAATCACCAGCTTAGGAGGCCGATACCTTACCAATTGGGCCACGGAGGCTCACACGATCACGCATTAAGAGATAATTCTATGTTTCAATAAACATTTGGCGACAAACATTAAGATTGAGGACAAGTGAAAATCTTGCCTATCATTATTCAGTCAATGCTACACAGTTTGTTTAATTACGAACTGTGTATAAAAACTTTCTTTTCACTACTCTGTTGTTTTGTCGGTATATCAAGCAAATTTATATTTTGCAAAACATAAGCAAAGAAAAATATCTAAAAGTTATACTTTGCTTATCCTTTTCTCTACATAAGAATATCTTAAATATAACTTTAGTTTGGGACATAATAAATGCAAAGCATTTTATATTTTAGTAGTTGATCCTCAATAAACACAACGTGGGATCTAATATACATCCTGCAGAATAGATTAAAGATTATAGAATATTTCGTGTAGAAAAACTGATGGATTGGTTTTACTTACAGTTGATTCATGATTTACAGATTATGTAAATTTAGACAGCTAATTTAGATTTAAGAATTTTAGGGAGATAATCAGAATTTGCTGATACAATTTTTAAGAGAATTAACCCTTACCATGGCGGAAAAACAGTTAGATAATTACCTTTCCGAATGTCATTTTCGTTTAAGTAAATATTAAATAACTGAATCGGAATATGAATTCGGCTCAACGATTAAGAGTTCTGGGCCATTTTCAATTACACTAACCTCACATCCACGTTTACAACACTTGCTATTCCCAAGTGTTCATCTCTCTCGCTACTGACTAGGTTTTCAATAAAATTTTATACATATGTTGTAATTTTTTGCAGACATTTTTCTTTGCTGATGTTTTGCCCAAAATGAAAGGCCTTAATATATCGACTATATAATAAATGTCGAAATAAAAAAACAATTTCATAAACAGGTCTTAATTAAAAAAAATCAAAAAACAATGTAACATTGACCGAATAATTGTAGCGATGATTGTCTCTAGTCACCAATGTTGGGGGTTGTCAGAAAATTCTTTGAGAAACGTAGAATTGCCTCTTAATTCAGATGGCAGATTTATTGAGCGGTACAAAAGGTAATTTACCGTCCTATTCATTAGGCAATTTCGGTTCGAGTCCTGTCAGAGGTGCATTGCATTACAGTTTAATGTGCGATCATCTTCTAACGTTTGACGCAAACTCTTGCCTCCAGGGAAAACTATGATAAAATCAATTTTGCAAAATATTAAAGATCCATTTAAATATTTTGTACATTTTATATCGAAATATGGCGCTGTTTATATCTTGAATTATTTAGGCCTGCATTGAATTTACCCAAAATAATATCGAGATTTTAATTAAGTTGAGATTGATTTCAATAAAAATGGAAATCACAAGAATTTCAAATATTTTTAATTGTTAACAATATTTTTACGGTATAATTGTATTTTCAAAAAAAATAAATCTTCATTCTTGTCATTTAGTATTTGACGATATCGATTGAGGGAGAATTTTACGTATTTCATTACCATTGGACTAGACTTGTAAAATTCTGTCTCAGATATAGATTTGCTTATTAAATTTGAAATGATATAGACAGTCCGTCCGAGTGGTAAATTTCTTTCTCATTGTTTCACCGATATTTTGACAAATGGAAAATATCCGTGAAATCTAACATGAGACGAAATATATTAAATTTTGAACAAAAGACAAACGCACCTCCGACGGGACTCGAACCCGCAATCACCGGCTTAGGAGGCCGATACCTTATCCATTGGGCCACGGAGGCTCACACGATCACGCATTAAGAGATAATTCTATGTTTCAATAAACATTTGGCGACAAACATTAAGATTGAGGACAAGTGAAAATCTTGCCTATCATTATTCAGTCAATGCTACACAGTTTGTTTAATTACGAACTGTGTATAAAAACTTTCTTTTCACTACTCTGTTGTTTTGTCGGTATATCAAGCAAATTTATATTTTGCAAAACATAAGCAAAGAAAAATATCTAAAAGTTATACTTTGCTTATCCTTTTCTCTACATAAGAATATCTTAAATATAACTTTAGTTTGGGACATAATAAATGCAAAGCATTTTATATTTTAGTAGTTGATCCTCAATAAACACAACGTGGGATCTAATATACATGCTGCAGAATAGATTAAAGATTATAGAATATTTCGTGTAGAAAAACTGATGGATTGGTTTTACTTACAGTTGATTCATGATTTACAGATTATGTAAATTTAGACAGCTAATTTAGATTTAAGAATTTTAGGGAGATAATCAGAATTTGCTGATACAATTTTTAAGAGAATTAACCCTTACCATGGCGGAAAAACAGTTAGATAATTACCTTTCCGAATGTCATTTTCGTTTAAGTAAATATTAAATAACTGAATCGGAATATGAATTCGGCTCAACGATTAAGAGTTCTGGGCCATTTTCAATTACACTAACCTCACATCCACGTTTACAACACTTGCTATTCCCAAGTGTTCATCTCTCTCGCTACTGACTAGATTTTCAATAAATATTTTATACATATGTTGTAATTTTTTGCAGACATTTTTCTTTGCTGATGTTTTGCCCAAAATGAAAGGCCTTAATATATCGACTATATAATAAATGTCGAAATCAAAAAACAATTTCATAAACAGGTCTTAATTAAAAAAAATCAAAAAACAATGTAACATTGACCGAATAATTGTAGCGATGATTGTCTCTAGTCACCAATGTTGGGGGTTGTCAGAAAATTCTTTGAGAAACGTAGAATTGCCTCTTAATTCAGATGGCAGATTTATTGAGCGGTACAAAAGGTAATTTACCGTCCTATTCATTAGGCAATTTCGGTTCGAGTCCTGTCAGAGGTGCATTGCATTACAGTTTAATGTGCGTTCATCTTCTAACGTTTGACGCAAACTCTTGCCTCCAGAGAAAACTATGATAAAATCAATTTTTCAAAATATTAAAGATCCATTTAAATATTTTGTACATTTTATATCGAAATATGGCGCTGTTTATATCTTGAATTATTTAGGCCTGCATTGAATTTACCCAAAATAATATCGAGATTTTAATTAAGTTGAGATTGATTTCAATAAAAATGGAAATCACAAGAATTTCAAATATTTTTAATTGTTAACAATATTTTTACGGTATAATTGTATTTTCAAAAAAAATAAATCTTCATTCTTGTCATTTAGTATTTGACGATATCGATTGAGGGAGAATTTTACGTATTTCATTACCATTGGACTAGACTTGTAAAATTCTGTCTCAGATATAGATTTGCTTATTAAATTTGAAATGATATAGACAGTCCGTCCGAGTGGTAAATTTCTTTCTCATTGTTTCACCGATATTTTGACAAATGGAAAATATCCCTGAAATCTAACATGAGACGAAATATATTAAATTTTGACCAAAAGACAAACGCACCTGCGACGGGACTCGAACCCGCCATCCCCGGCTTAGGAGGCCGATACCTTATCCATTGGGCCACGGAGGCTCACACGATCACGCACTAAGAGATAATTCTATGTTTCAATAAACATTTGGCGACAAACATTAAGATTGAGGACAAGTGAAAATCTTGCCTATCATTATTCAGTCAATGCTACACAGTTTGTTTAATTACGAACTGTGTATAAAAACTTTCTTTTCACTACTCTGTTGTTTAGTCGGTATATCAAGCAAATTTATATTTGGCAAAACATAAGCAAAGAAAAATATCTAAAAATTATACTTTGCTTATCCTTTTCTCTACATAAGAATATCTTAAATATAACTTTAGTTTGGGACATAATAAATGCAAAGCATTTTATATTTTAGTAGTTGATCCTCAATAAACACAACGTGGGATCTAATATACATGCTGCAGAATAGATTAAAGATTATAGAATATTTCGTGTAGAAAAACTGATGGATTGGTTTTACTTACAGTTGATTCATGATTTACAGATTATGTAAATTTAGACAGCTAATTTAGATTTAAGAATTTTAGGGAGATAATCAGAATTTGCTGATACAATTTTTAAGAGAATTAACCCTTACCATGGCGGAAAAACAGTTAGATAATTACCTTTCCGAATGTCATTTTCGTTTAAGTAAATATTAAATAACTGAATCGGAATATGAATTCGGCTCAACGATTAAGAGTTCTGGGCCATTTTCAATTACACTAACCTCACATCCACGTTTACAACACTTGCTATTCCCAAGTGTTCATCTCTCTCGCTACTGACTAGATTTTCAATAAAATTTTATACATATGTTGTAATTTTTTGCAGACATTTTTCTTTGCTGATGTTTTGCCCAAAATGAAAGGCCTTAATATATCGACTATATAATAAATGTCGAAATCAAAAAACAATTTCATAAACAGGTCTTAATTAAAAAAAATCAAAAAACAATGTAACATTGACCGAATAATTGTAGCGATGATTGTCTCTAGTCACCAATCTTGGGGGTTGTCAGAAAATTCTTTGAGAAACGTAGAATTGCCTCTTAATTCAGATGGCAGATTTATTGAGCGGTACAAAAGGTAATTTACCGTCCTATTCATTAGGCAATTTCGGTTCGAGTCCTGTCAGAGGTGCATTGCATTACAGTTTAATGTGCGTTCATCTTCTAACGTTTGACGCAAACTCTTGCCTCCAGGGAAAACTATGATAAAATCAATTTTTCAAAATATTAAAGATCCATTTAAATATTTTGTACATTTTATATCGAAATATGGCGCTGTTTATATCTTGAATTATTTAGGCCTGCATTGAATTTACCCAAAATAATATCGAGATTTTAATTAAGTTGAGATTGATTTCAATAAAAATGGAAATCACAAGAATTTCAAATATTTTTAATTGTTAACAATATTTTTACGGTATAATTGTATTTTCAAAAAAAATAAATCTTCATTCTTGTCATTTAGTATTTGACGATATCGATTGAGGGAGAATTTTACGTATTTCATTACCATTGGACTAGACTTGTAAAATTCTGTCTCAGATATAGATTTGCTTATTAAATTTGAAATGATATAGACAGTCCGTCCGAGTGGTAAATTTCTTTCTCATTGTTTCACCGATATTTTGACAAATGGAAAATATCCCTGAAATCTAACATGAGACGAAATATATTAAATTTTGACCAAAAGACAAACGCACCTCCGACGGGACTCGAACCCGCAATCACCGGCTTAGGAGGCCGATACCTTATCCATTGGGCCACGGAGGCTCACGCGATCACGCATTAAGAGATAATTCTATGTTTCAATAAACATTTGGCGACAAACATTAAGATTGAGGACAAGTGAAAATCTTGCCTATCATTATTCAGTCAATGCTACACAGTTTGTTTAATTACGAACTGTGTATAAAAACTTTCTTTTCACTACTCTGTTGTTTTGTCGGTATATCAAGCAAATTTATATTTTGCAAAACATAAGCAAAGAAAAATATCTAAAAGTTATACTTTGCTTATCCTTTTCTCTACATAAGAATATCTTAAATATAACTTTAGTTTGGGACATAATAAATGCAAAGCATTTTATATTTTAGTAGTTGATCCTCAATAAACACAACGTGGGATCTAATATACATGCTGCAGAATAGATTAAAGATTATAGAATATTTCGTGTAGAAAAACTGATGGATTGGTTTTACTTACAGTTGATTCATGATTTACAGATTATGTAAATTTAGACAGCTAATTTAGATTTAAGAATTTTAGGGAGATAATCAGAATTTGCTGATACAATTTTTAAGAGAATTAACCCTTACCATGGCGGAAAAACAGTTAGATAATTACCTTTCCGAATGTCATTTTCGTTTAAGTAAATATTAAATAACTGAATCGGAATATGAATTCGGCTCAACGATTAAGAGTTCTGGGCCATTTTCAATTACACTAACCTCACATCCACGTTTACAACACTTGCTATTCCCAAGTGTTCATCTCTCTCGCTACTGACTAGATTTTCAATAAAATTTTATACATATGTTGTAATTTTTTGCAGACATTTTTCTTTGCTGATGTTTTGCCCAAAATGAAAGGCCTTAATATATCGACTATATAATAAATGTCGAAATCAAAAAACAATTTCATAAACAGGTCTTAATTAAAAAAAATCAAAAAACAATGTAACATTGACCGAATAATTGTAGCGATGATTGTCTCTAGTCACCAATCTTGGGGGTTGTCAGAAAATTCTTTGAGAAACGTAGAATTGCCTCTTAATTCAGATGGCAGATTTATTGAGCGGTACAAAAGGTAATTTACCGTCCTATTCATTAGGCAATTTCGGTTCGAGTCCTGTCAGAGGTGCATTGCATTACAGTTTAATGTGCGATCATCTTCTAACGTTTGACGCAAACTCTTGCCTCCAGGGAAAACTATGATAAAATCAATTTTGCAAAATATTAAAGATCCATTTAAATATTTTGTACATTTTATATCGAAATATGGCGCTGTTTATATCTTGAATTATTTAGGCCTGCATTGAATTTACCCAAAATAATATCGAGATTTTAATTAAGTTGAGATTGATTTCAATAAAAATGGAAATCACAAGAATTTCAAATATTTTTAATTGTTAACAATATTTTTACGGTATAATTGTATTTTCAAAAAAAATAAATCTTCATTCTTGTCATTTAGTATTTGACGATATCGATTGAGGGAGAATTTTACGTATTTCATTACCATTGGACTAGACTTGTAAAATTCTGTCTCAGATATAGATTTGCTTATTAAATTTGAAATGATATAGACAGTCCGTCCGAGTGGTAAATTTCTTTCTCATTGTTTCACCGATATTTTGACAAATGGAAAATATCCGTGAAATCTAACATGAGACGAAATATATTAAATTTTGACCAAAAGACAAACGCACCTCCGACGGGACTCGAACCCGCAATCACCGGCTTAGGAGGCCGATACCTTATCCATTGGGCCACGGAGGCTCACACGATCACGCATTAAGAGATAATTCTATGTTTCAATAAACATTTGGCGACAAACATTAAGATTGAGGACAAGTGAAAATCTTGCCTATCATTATTCAGTCAATGCTACACAGTTTGTTTAATTACGAACTGTGTATAAAAACTTTCTTTTCACTACTCTGTTGTTTTGTCGGTATATCAAGCAAATTTATATTTTGCAAAACATAAGCAAAGAAAAATATCTAAAAGTTATACTTTGCTTATCCTTTTCTCTACATAAGAATATCTTAAATATAACTTTAGTTTGGGACATAATAAATGCAAAGCATTTTATATTTTAGTAGTTGATCCTCAATAAACACAACGTGGGATCTAATATACATCCTGCAGAATAGATTAAAGATTATAGAATATTTCGTGTAGAAAAACTGATGGATTGGTTTTACTTACAGTTGATTCATGATTTACAGATTATGTAAATTTAGACAGCTAATTTAGATTTAAGAATTTTAGGGAGATAATCAGAATTTGCTGATACAATTTTTAAGAGAATTAACCCTTACCATGGCGGAAAAACAGTTAGATAATTACCTTTCCGAATGTCATTTTCGTTTAAGTAAATATTAAATAACTGAATCGGAATATGAATTCGGCTCAACGATTAAGAGTTCTGGGCCATTTTCAATTACACTAACCTCACATCCACGTTTACAACACTTGCTATTCCCAAGTGTTCATCTCTCTCGCTACTGACTAGATTTTCAATAAAATTTTATACATATGTTGTAATTTTTTGCAGACATTTTTCTTTGCTGATGTTTTGCCCAAAATGAAAGGCCTTAATATATCGACTATATAATAAATGTCGAAATCAAAAAACAATTTCATAAACAGGTCTTAATTAAAAAAAATCAAAAAACAATGTAACATTGACCGAATAATTGTAGCGATGATTGTCTCTAGTCACCAATCTTGGGGGTTGTCAGAAAATTCTTTGAGAAACGTAGAATTGCCTCTTAATTCAGATGGCAGATTTATTGAGCGGTACAAAAGGTAATTTACCGTCCTATTCATTAGGCAATTTCGGTTCGAGTCCTGTCAGAGGTGCATTGCATTACAGTTTAATGTGCGTTCATCTTCTAACGTTTGACGCAAACTCTTGCCTCCAGGGAAAACTATGATAAAATCAATTTTTCAAAATATTAAAGATCCATTTAAATATTTTGTACATTTTATATCGAAATATGGCGCTGTTTATATCTTGAATTATTTAGGCCTGCATTGAATTTACCCAAAATAATATCGAGATTTTAATTAAGTTGAGATTGATTTCAATAAAAATGGAAATCACAAGAATTTCAAATATTTTTAATTGTTAACAATATTTTTACGGTATAATTGTATTTTCAAAAAAAAGAAATCTTCATTCTTGTCATTTAGTATTTGACGATATCGATTGAGGGAGAATTTTACGTATTTCATTACCATTGGACTAGACTTGTAAAATTCTGTCTCAGATATAGATTTGCTTATTAAATTTGAAATGATATAGACAGTCCGTCCGAGTGGTAAATTTCTTTCTCATTGTTTCACCGATATTTTGACAAATGGAAAATATCCCTGAAATCTAACATGAGACGAAATATATTAAATTTTGACCAAAAGACAAACGCACCTCCGACGGGACTCGAACCCGCAATCACCGGCTTAGGAGGCCGATACCTTATCCATTGGGCCACGGAGGCTCACGCGATCACGCATTAAGAGATAATTCTATGTTTCAATAAACATTTGGCGACAAACATTAAGATTGAGGACAAGTGAAAATCTTGCCTATCATTATTCAGTCAATGCTACACAGTTTGTTTAATTACGAACTGTGTATAAAAACTTTCTTTTCACTACTCTGTTGTTTTGTCGGTATATCAAGCAAATTTATATTTTGCAAAACATAAGCAAAGAAAAATATCTAAAAGTTATACTTTGCTTATCCTTTTCTCTACATAAGAATATCTTAAATATAACTTTAGTTTGGGACATAATAAATGCAAAGCATTTTATATTTTAGTAGTTGATCCTCAATAAACACAACGTGGGATCTAATATACATGCTGCAGAATAGATTAAAGATTATAGAATATTTCGTGTAGAAAAACTGATGGATTGGTTTTACTTACAGTTGATTCATGATTTACAGATTATGTAAATTTAGACAGCTAATTTAGATTTAAGAATTTTAGGGAGATAATCAGAATTTGCTGATACAATTTTTAAGAGAATTAACCCTTACCATGGCGGAAAAACAGTTAGATAATTACCTTTCCGAATGTCATTTTCGTTTAAGTAAATATTAAATAACTGAATCGGAATATGAATTCGGCTCAACGATTAAGAGTTCTGGGCCATTTTCAATTACACTAACCTCACATCCACGTTTACAACACTTGCTATTCCCAAGTGTTCATCTCTCTCGCTACTGACTAGATTTTCAATAAAATTTTATACATATGTTGTAATTTTTTGCAGACATTTTTCTTTGCTGATGTTTTGCCCAAAATGAAAGGCCTTAATATATCGACTATATAATAAATGTCGAAATCAAAAAACAATTTCATAAACAGGTCTTAATTAAAAAAAATCAAAAAACAATGTAACATTGACCGAATAATTGTAGCGATGATTGTCTCTAGTCACCAATCTTGGGGGTTGTCAGAAAATTCTTTGAGAAACGTAGAATTGCCTCTTAATTCAGATGGCAGATTTATTGAGCGGTACAAAAGGTAATTTACCGTCCTATTCATTAGGCAATTTCGGTTCGAGTCCTGTCAGAGGTGCATTGCATTACAGTTTAATGTGCGATCATCTTCTAACGTTTGACGCAAACTCTTGCCTCCAGGGAAAACTATGATAAAATCAATTTTGCAAAATATTAAAGATCCATTTAAATATTTTGTACATTTTATATCGAAATATGGCGCTGTTTATATCTTGAATTATTTAGGCCTGCATTGAATTTACCCAAAATAATATCGAGATTTTAATTAAGTTGAGATTGATTTCAATAAAAATGGAAATCACAAGAATTTCAAATATTTTTAATTGTTAACAATATTTTTACGGTATAATTGTATTTTCAAAAAAAATAAATCTTCATTCTTGTCATTTAGTATTTGACGATATCGATTGAGGGAGAATTTTACGTATTTCATTACCATTGGACTAGACTTGTAAAATTCTGTCTCAGATATAGATTTGCTTATTAAATTTGAAATGATATAGACAGTCCGTCCGAGTGGTAAATTTCTTTCTCATTGTTTCACCGATATTTTGACAAATGGAAAATATCCGTGAAATCTAACATGAGACGAAATATATTAAATTTTGACCAAAAGACAAACGCACCTCCGACGGGACTCGAACCCGCAATCACCGGCTTAGGAGGCCGATACCTTATCCATTGGGCCACGGAGGCTCACACGATCACGCATTAAGAGATAATTCTATGTTTCAATAAACATTTGGCGACAAACATTAAGATTGAGGACAAGTGAAAATCTTGCCTATCATTATTCAGTCAATGCTACACAGTTTGTTTAATTACGAACTGTGTATAAAAACTTTCTTTTCACTACTCTGTTGTTTTGTCGGTATATCAAGCAAATTTATATTTTGCAAAACATAAGCAAAGAAAAATATCTAAAAGTTATACTTTGCTTATCCTTTTCTCTACATAAGAATATCTTAAATATAACTTTAGTTTGGGACATAATAAATGCAAAGCATTTTATATTTTAGTAGTTGATCCTCAATAAACACAACGTGGGATCTAATATACATCCTGCAGAATAGATTAAAGATTATAGAATATTTCGTGTAGAAAAACTGATGGATTGGTTTTACTTACAGTTGATTCATGATTTACAGATTATGTAAATTTAGACAGCTAATTTAGATTTAAGAATTTTAGGGAGATAATCAGAATTTGCTGATACAATTTTTAAGAGAATTAACCCTTACCATGGCGGAAAAACAGTTAGATAATTACCTTTCCGAATGTCATTTTCGTTTAAGTAAATATTAAATAACTGAATCGGAATATGAATTCGGCTCAACGATTAAGAGTTCTGGGCCATTTTCAATTACACTAACCTCACATCCACGTTTACAACACTTGCTATTCCCAAGTGTTCATCTCTCTCGCTACTGACTAGATTTTCAATAAAATTTTATACATATGTTGTAATTTTTTGCAGACATTTTTCTTTGCTGATGTTTTTCCCAAAATGAAAGGCCTTAATATATCGACTATATAATAAATGTCGAAATCAAAAAACAATTTCATAAACAGGTCTTAATTAAAAAAAATCAAAAAACAATGTAACATTGACCGAATAATTGTAGCGATGATTGTCTCTAGTCACCAATGTTGGGGGTTGTCAGAAAATTCTTTGAGAAACGTAGAATTGCCTCTTAATTCAGATGGCAGATTTATTGAGCGGTACAAAAGGTAATTTACCGTCCTATTCATTAGGCAATTTCGGTTCGAGTCCTGTCAGAGGTGCATTGCATTACAGTTTAATGTGCGTTCATCTTCTAACGTTTGACGCAAACTCTTGCCTCCAGGGAAAACTATGATAAAATCAATTTTTCAAAATATTAAAGATCCATTTAAATATTTTGTACATTTTATATCGAAATATGGCGCTGTTTATATCTTGAATTATTTAGGCCTGCATTGAATTTACCCAAAATAATATCGAGATTTTAATTAAGTTGAGATTGATTTCAATAAAAATGGAAATCACAAGAATTTCAAATATTTTTAATTGTTAACAATATTTTTACGGTATAATTGTATTTTCAAAAAAAATAAATCTTCATTCTTGTCATTTAGTATTTGACGATATCGATTGAGGGAGAATTTTACGTATTTCATTACCATTGGACTAGACTTGTAAAATTCTGTCTCAGATATAGATTTGCTTATTAAATTTGAAATGATATAGACAGTCCGTCCGAGTGGTAAATTTCTTTCTCATTGTTTCACCGATATTTTGACAAATGGAAAATATCCCTGAAATCTAACATGAGACGAAATATATTAAATTTTGACCAAAAGACAAACGCACCTCCGACGGGACTCGAACCCGCAATCACCGGCTTAGGAGGCCGATACCTTATCCATTGGGCCACGGAGGCTCACGCGATCACGCATTAAGAGATAATTCTATGTTTCAATAAACATTTGGCGACAAACATTAAGATTGAGGACAAGTGAAAATCTTGCCTATCATTATTCAGTCAATGCTACACAGTTTGTTTAATTACGAACTGTGTATAAAAACTTTCTTTTCACTACTCTGTTGTTTTGTCGGTATATCAAGCAAATTTATATTTTGCAAAACATAAGCAAAGAAAAATATCTAAAAGTTATACTTTGCTTATCCTTTTCTCTACATAAGAATATCTTAAATATAACTTTAGTTTGGGACATAATAAATGCAAAGCATTTTATATTTTAGTAGTTGATCCTCAATAAACACAACGTGGGATCTAATATACATGCTGCAGAATAGATTAAAGATTATAGAATATTTCGTGTAGAAAAACTGATGGATTGGTTTTACTTACAGTTGATTCATGATTTACAGATTATGTAAATTTAGACAGCTAATTTAGATTTAAGAATTTTAGGGAGATAATCAGAATTTGCTGATACAATTTTTAAGAGAATTAACCCTTACCATGGCGGAAAAACAGTTAGATAATTACCTTTCCGAATGTCATTTTCGTTTAAGTAAATATTAAATAACTGAATCGGAATATGAATTCGGCTCAACGATTAAGAGTTCTGGGCCATTTTCAATTACACTAACCTCACATCCACGTTTACAACACTTGCTATTCCCAAGTGTTCATCTCTCTCGCTACTGACTAGATTTTCAATAAAATTTTATACATATGTTGTAATTTTTTGCAGACATTTTTCTTTGCTGATGTTTTGCCCAAAATGAAAGGCCTTAATATATCGACTATATAATAAATGTCGAAATCAAAAAACAATTTCATAAACAGGTCTTAATTAAAAAAAATCAAAAAACAATGTAACATTGACCGAATAATTGTAGCGATGATTGTCTCTAGTCACCAATCTTGGGGGTTGTCAGAAAATTCTTTGAGAAACGTAGAATTGCCTCTTAATTCAGATGGCAGATTTATTGAGCGGTACAAAAGGTAATTTACCGTCCTATTCATTAGGCAATTTCGGTTCGAGTCCTGTCAGAGGTGCATTGCATTACAGTTTAATGTGCGATCATCTTCTAACGTTTGACGCAAACTCTTGCCTCCAGGGAAAACTATGATAAAATCAATTTTGCAAAATATTAAAGATCCATTTAAATATTTTGTACATTTTATATCGAAATATGGCGCTGTTTATATCTTGAATTATTTAGGCCTGCATTGAATTTACCCAAAATAATATCGAGATTTTAATTAAGTTGAGATTGATTTCAATAAAAATGGAAATCACAAGAATTTCAAATATTTTTAATTGTTAACAATATTTTTACGGTATAATTGTATTTTCAAAAAAAATAAATCTTCATTCTTGTCATTTAGTATTTGACGATATCGATTGAGGGAGAATTTTACGTATTTCATTACCATTGGACTAGACTTGTAAAATTCTGTCTCAGATATAGATTTGCTTATTAAATTTGAAATGATATAGACAGTCCGTCCGAGTGGTAAATTTCTTTCTCATTGTTTCACCGATATTTTGACAAATGGAAAATATCCGTGAAATCTAACATGAGACGAAATATATTAAATTTTGACCAAAAGACAAACGCACCTCCGACGGGACTCGAACCCGCAATCCCCGGCTTAGGAGGCCGATACCTTATCCATTGGGCCACGGAGGCTCACACGATCACGCATTAAGAGATAATTCTATGTTTCAATAAACATTTGGCGACAAACATTAAGATTGAGGACAAGTGAAAATCTTGCCTATCATTATTCAGTCAATGCTACACAGTTTGTTTAATTACGAACTGTGTATAAAAACTTTCTTTTCACTACTCTGTTGTTTTGTCGGTATATCAAGCAAATTTATATTTTGCAAAACATAAGCAAAGAAAAATATCTAAAAGTTATACTTTGCTTATCCTTTTCTCTACATAAGAATATCTTAAATATAACTTTAGTTTGGGACATAATAAATGCAAAGCATTTTATATTTTAGTAGTTGATCCTCAATAAACACAACGTGGGATCTAATATACATCCTGCAGAATAGATTAAAGATTATAGAATATTTCGTGTAGAAAAACTGATGGATTGGTTTTACTTACAGTTGATTCATGATTTACAGATTATGTAAATTTAGACAGCTAATTTAGATTTAAGAATTTTAGGGAGATAATCAGAATTTGCTGATACAATTTTTAAGAGAATTAACCCTTACCATGGCGGAAAAACAGTTAGATAATTACCTTTCCGAATGTCATTTTCGTTTAAGTAAATATTAAATAACTGAATCGGAATATGAATTCGGCTCAACGATTAAGAGTTCTGGGCCATTTTCAATTACACTAACCTCACATCCACGTTTACAACACTTGCTATTCCCAAGTGTTCATCTCTCTCGCTACTGACTAGGTTTTCAATAAAATTTTATACATATGTTGTAATTTTTTGCAGACATTTTTCTTTGCTGATGTTTTGCCCAAAATGAAAGGCCTTAATATATCGACTATATAATAAATGTCGAAATAAAAAAACAATTTCATAAACAGGTCTTAATTAAAAAAAATCAAAAAACAATGTAACATTGACCGAATAATTGTAGCGATGATTGTCTCTAGTCACCAATGTTGGGGGTTGTCAGAAAATTCTTTGAGAAACGTAGAATTGCCTCTTAATTCAGATGGCAGATTTATTGAGCGGTACAAAAGGTAATTTACCGTCCTATTCATTAGGCAATTTCGGTTCGAGTCCTGTCAGAGGTGCATTGCATTACAGTTTAATGTGCGATCATCTTCTAACGTTTGACGCAAACTCTTGCCTCCAGGGAAAACTATGATAAAATCAATTTTGCAAAATATTAAAGATCCATTTAAATATTTTGTACATTTTATATCGAAATATGGCGCTGTTTATATCTTGAATTATTTAGGCCTGCATTGAATTTACCCAAAATAATATCGAGATTTTAATTAAGTTGAGATTGATTTCAATAAAAATGGAAATCACAAGAATTTCAAATATTTTTAATTGTTAACAATATTTTTACGGTATAATTGTATTTTCAAAAAAAATAAATCTTCATTCTTGTCATTTAGTATTTGACGATATCGATTGAGGGAGAATTTTACGTATTTCATTACCATTGGACTAGACTTGTAAAATTCTGTCTCAGATATAGATTTGCTTATTAAATTTGAAATGATATAGACAGTCCGTCCGAGTGGTAAATTTCTTTCTCATTGTTTCACCGATATTTTGACAAATGGAAAATATCCGTGAAATCTAACATGAGACGAAATATATTAAATTTTGACCAAAAGACAAACGCACCTCCGACGGGACTCGAACCCGCAATCCCCGGCTTAGGAGGCCGATACCTTATCCATTGGGCCACGGAGGCTCACACGATCACGCATTAAGAGATAATTCTATGTTTCAATAAACATTTGGCGACAAACATTAAGATTGAGGACAAGTGAAAATCTTGCCTATCATTATTCAGTCAATGCTACACAGTTTGTTTAATTACGAACTGTGTATAAAAACTTTCTTTTCACTACTCTGTTGTTTTGTCGGTATATCAAGCAAATTTATATTTTGCAAAACATAAGCAAAGAAAAATATCTAAAAGTTATACTTTGCTTATCCTTTTCTCTACATAAGAATATCTTAAATATAACTTTAGTTTGGGACATAATAAATGCAAAGCATTTTATATTTTAGTAGTTGATCCTCAATAAACACAACGTGGGATCTAATATACATGCTGCAGAATAGATTAAAGATTATAGAATATTTCGTGTAGAAAAACTGATGGATTGGTTTTACTTACAGTTGATTCATGATTTACAGATTATGTAAATTTAGACAGCTAATTTAGATTTAAGAATTTTAGGGAGATAATCAGAATTTGCTGATACAATTTTTAAGAGAATTAACCCTTACCATGGCGGAAAAACAGTTAGATAATTACCTTTCCGAATGTCATTTTCGTTTAAGTAAATATTAAATAACTGAATCGGAATATGAATTCGGCTCAACGATTAAGAGTTCTGGGCCATTTTCAATTACACTAACCTCACATCCACGTTTACAACACTTGCTATTCCCAAGTGTTCATCTCTCTCGCTACTGACTAGGTTTTCAATAAAATTTTATACATATGTTGTAATTTTTTGCAGACATTTTTCTTTGCTGATGTTTTGCCCAAAATGAAAGGCCTTAATATATCGACTATATAATAAATGTCGAAATAAAAAAACAATTTCATAAACAGGTCTTAATTAAAAAAAATCAAAAAACAATGTAACATTGACCGAATAATTGTAGCGATGATTGTCTCTAGTCACCAATGTTGGGGGTTGTCAGAAAATTCTTTGAGAAACGTAGAATTGCCTCTTAATTCAGATGGCAGATTTATTGAGCGGTACAAAAGGTAATTTACCGTCCTATTCATTAGGCAATTTCGGTTCGAGTCCTGTCAGAGGTGCATTGCATTACAGTTTAATGTGCGATCATCTTCTAACGTTTGACGCAAACTCTTGCCTCCAGGGAAAACTATGATAAAATCAATTTTGCAAAATATTAAAGATCCATTTAAATATTTTGTACATTTTATATCGAAATATGGCGCTGTTTATATCTTGAATTATTTAGGCCTGCATTGAATTTACCCAAAATAATATCGAGATTTTAATTAAGTTGAGATTGATTTCAATAAAAATGGAAATCACAAGAATTTCAAATATTTTTAATTGTTAACAATATTTTTACGGTATAATTGTATTTTCAAAAAAAATAAATCTTCATTCTTGTCATTTAGTATTTGACGATATCGATTGAGGGAGAATTTTACGTATTTCATTACCATTGGACTAGTAAAATTCTGTCTCAGATATAGATTTGCTAATTAAATTTGAAATGATATAGACAGTCCGTCCGAGTGGTAAATTTCTTTCTCATTGTTTCACCGATATTTTGACAAATGGAAAATATCCGTGAAATCTAACATGAGACGAAATATATTAAATTTTGACCAAAAGACAAACGCACCTCCGACGGGACTCGAACCCGCAATCACCGGCTTAGGAGGCCGATACCTTATCCATTGGGCCACGGAGGCTCACACGATCACGCATTAAGAGATAATTCTATGTTTCAATAAACATTTGGCGACAAACATTAAGATTGAGGACAAGTGAAAATCTTGCCTATCATTATTCAGTCAATGCTACACAGTTTGTTTAATTACGAACTATGTATAAAAACTTTCTTTTCACTACTCTGTTGTTTAGTCGGTATATCAAGCAAATTTATATTTGGCAAAACATAAGCAAAGAAAAATATCTAAAAGTTATACTTTGCTTATCCTTTTCTCTACATAAGAATATCTTAAATATAACTTTAGTTTGGGACATAATAAATGCAAAGCATTTTATATTTTAGTAGTTGATCCTCAATAAACACAACGTGGGATCTAATATACATGCTGCAGAATAGATTAAAGATTATAGAATATTTCGTGTAGAAAAACTGATGGATTGGTTTTACTTACAGTTGATTCATGATTTACAGATTATGTAAATTTAGACAGCTAATTTAGATTTAAGAATTTTAGGGAGATAATCAGAATTTGCTGATACAATTTTTAAGAGAATTAACCCTTACCATGGCGGAAAAACAGTTAGATAATTACCTTTCCGAATGTCATTTTCGTTTAAGTAAATATTAAATAACTGAATCGGAATATGAATTCGGCTCAACGATTAAGAGTTCTGGGCCATTTTCAATTACACTAACCTCACATCCACGTTTACAACACTTGCTATTCCCAAGTGTTCATCTCTCTCGCTACTGACTAGGTTTTCAATAAAATTTTATACATATGTTGTAATTTTTTGCAGACATTTTTCTTTGCTGATGTTTTGCCCAAAATGAAAGGCCTTAATATATCGACTATATAATAAATGTCGAAATAAAAAAACAATTTCATAAACAGGTCTTAATTAAAAAAAATCAAAAAACAATGTAACATTGACCGAATAATTGTAGCGATGATTGTCTCTAGTCACCAATGTTGGGGTTTGTCAGAAAATTCTTTGAGAAACGTAGAATTGCCTCTTAATTCAGATGGCAGATTTATTGAGCGGTACAAAAGGTAATTTACCGTCCTATTCATTAGGCAATTTCGGTTCGAGTCCTGTCAGAGGTGCATTGCATTACAGTTTAATGTGCGATCATCTTCTAACGTTTGACGCAAACTCTTGCCTCCAGGGAAAACTATGATAAAATCAATTTTGCAAAATATTAAAGATCCATTTAAATATTTTGTACATTTTATATCGAAATATGGCGCTGTTTATATCTTGAATTATTTAGGCCTGCATTGAATTTACCCAAAATAATATCGAGATTTTAATTAAGTTGAGATTGATTTCAATAAAAATGGAAATCACAAGAATTTCAAATATTTTTAATTGTTAACAATATTTTTACGGTATAATTGTATTTTCAAAAAAAATAAATCTTCATTCTTGTCATTTAGTATTTGACGATATCGATTGAGGGAGAATTTTACGTATTTCATTACCATTGGACTAGACTTGTAAAATTCTGTCTCAGATATAGATTTGCTTATTAAATTTGAAATGATATAGACAGTCCGTCCGAGTGGTAAATTTCTTTCTCATTGTTTCACCGATATTTTGACAAATGGAAAATATCCGTGAAATCTAACATGAGACGAAATATATTAAATTTTGACCAAAAGACAAACGCACCTCCGACGGGACTCGAACCCGCAATCCCCGGCTCAGGAGGCCGATACCTTATCCATTGGGCCACGGAGGCTCACACGATCACGCATTAAGAGATAATTCTATGTTTCAATAAACATTTGGCGACAAACATTAAGATTGAGGACAAGTGAAAATCTTGCCTATCATTATTCAGTCAATGCTACACAGTTTGTTTAATTACGAACTGTGTATAAAAACTTTCTTTTCACTACTCTGTTGTTTAGTCGGTATATCAAGCAAATTTATATTTGGCAAAACATAAGCAAAGAAAAATATCTAAAAGTTATACTTTGCTTATCCTTTTCTCTACATAAGAATATCTTAAATATAACTTTAGTTTGGGACATAATAAATGCAAAGCATTTTATATTTTAGTAGTTGATCCTCAATAAACACAACGTGGGATCTAATATACATGCTGCAGAATAGATTAAAGATTATAGAATATTTCGTGTAGAAAAACTGATGGATTGGTTTTACTTACAGTTGATTCATGATTTACAGATTATGTAAATTTAGACAGCTAATTTAGATTTAAGAATTTTAGGGAGATAATCAGAATTTGCTGATACAATTTTTAAGAGAATTAACCCTTACCATGGCGGAAAAACAGTTAGATAATTACCTTTCCGAATGTCATTTTCGTTTAAGTAAATATTAAATAACTGAATCGGAATATGAATTCGGCTCAACGATTAAGAGTTCTGGGCCATTTTCAATTACACTAACCTCACATCCACGTTTACAACACTTGCTATTCCCAAGTGTTCATCTCTCTTGCTACTGACTAGATTTTCAATAAAATTTTATACATATGTTGTAATTTTTTGCAGACATTTTTCTTTGCTGATGTTTTGCCCAAAATGAAAGGCCTTAATATATCGACTATATAATAAATGTCGAAATCAAAAAACAATTTCATAAACAGGTCTTAATTAAAAAAAATCAAAAAACAATGTAACATTGACCGAATAATTGTAGCGATGATTGTCTCTAGTCACCAATGTTGGGGGTTGTCAGAAAATTCTTTGAGAAACGTAGAATTGCCTCTTAATTCAGATGGCAGATTTATTGAGCGGTACAAAAGGTAATTTACCGTCCTATTCATTAGGCAATTTCGGTTCGAGTCCTGTCAGAGGTGCATTGCATTACAGTTTAATGTGCGATCATCTTCTAACGTTTGACGCAAACTCTTGCCTCCAGGGAAAACTATGATAAAATCAATTTTGCAAAATATTAAAGATCCATTTAAATATTTTGTACATTTTATATCGAAATATGGCGCTGTTTATATCTTGAATTATTTAGGCCTGCATTGAATTTACCCAAAATAATATCGAGATTTTAATTAAGTTGAGATTGATTTCAATAAAAATGGAAATCACAAGAATTTCAAATATTTTTAATTGTTAACAATATTTTTACGGTATAATTGTATTTTCAAAAAAAATAAATCTTCATTCTTGTCATTTAGTATTTGACGATATCGATTGAGGGAGAATTTTACGTATTTCATTACCATTGGACTAGACTTGTAAAATTCTGTCTCAGATATAGATTTGCTTATTAAATTTGAAATGATATAGACAGTCCGTCCGAGTGGTAAATTTCTTTCTCATTGTTTCACCGATATTTTGACAAATGGAAAATATCCGTGAAATCTAACATGAGACGAAATATATTAAATTTTGACCAAAAGACAAACGCACCTCCGACGGGACTCGAACCCGCAATCCCCGGCTTAGGAGGCCGATACCTTATCCATTGGGCCACGGAGGCTCACACGATCACGCATTAAGAGATAATTCTATGTTTCAATAAACATTTGGCGACAAACATTAAGATTGAGGACAAGTGAAAATCTTGCCTATCATTATTCAGTCAATGCTACACAGTTTGTTTAATTACGAACTGTGTATAAAAACTTTCTTTTCACTACTCTGTTGTTTTGTCGGTATATCAAGCAAATTTATATTTTGCAAAACATAAGCAAAGAAAAATATCTAAAAGTTATACTTTGCTTATCCTTTTCTCTACATAAGAATATCTTAAATATAACTTTAGTTTGGGACATAATAAATGCAAAGCATTTTATATTTTAGTAGTTGATCCTCAATAAACACAACGTGGGATCTAATATACATCCTGCAGAATAGATTAAAGATTATAGAATATTTCGTGTAGAAAAACTGATGGATTGGTTTTACTTACAGTTGATTCATGATTTACAGATTATGTAAATTTAGACAGCTAATTTAGATTTAAGAATTTTAGGGAGATAATCAGAATTTGCTGATACAATTTTTAAGAGAATTAACCCTTACCATGGCGGAAAAACAGTTAGATAATTACCTTTCCGAATGTCATTTTCGTTTAAGTAAATATTAAATAACTGAATCGGAATATGAATTCGGCTCAACGATTAAGAGTTCTGGGCCATTTTCAATTACACTAACCTCACATCCACGTTTACAACACTTGCTATTCCCAAGTGTTCATCTCTCTCGCTACTGACTAGGTTTTCAATAAAATTTTATACA
Source organism: Acanthosepion lycidas (assembly GCA_963932145.1). NCBI lineage: Eukaryota > Metazoa > Mollusca > Cephalopoda > Sepiida > Sepiidae > Acanthosepion > Acanthosepion lycidas. The sequence continues at coordinate 18,625,590 of OZ010605.1, forward strand.
TATGTTGTAATTTTTTGCAGACATTTTTCTTTGCTGATGTTTTGCCCAAAATGAAAGGCCTTAATATATCGACTATATAATAAATGTCGAAATAAAAAAACAATTTCATAAACAGGTCTTAATTAAAAAAAATCAAAAAACAATGTAACATTGACCGAATAATTGTAGCGATGATTGTCTCTAGTCACCAATGTTGGGGGTTGTCAGAAAATTCTTTGAGAAACGTAGAATTGCCTCTTAATTCAGATGGCAGATTTATTGAGCGGTACAAAAGGTAATTTACCGTCCTATTCATTAGGCAATTTCGGTTCGAGTCCTGTCAGAGGTGCATTGCATTACAGTTTAATGTGCGTTCATCTTCTAACGTTTGACGCAAACTCTTGCCTCCAGGGAAAACTATGATAAAATCAATTTTTCAAAATATTAAAGATCCATTTAAATATTTTGTACATTTTATATCGAAATATGGCGCTGTTTATATCTTGAATTATTTAGGCCTGCATTGAATTTACCCAAAATAATATCGAGATTTTAATTAAGTTGAGATTGATTTCAATAAAAATGGAAATCACAAGAATTTCAAATATTTTTAATTGTTAACAATATTTTTACGGTATAATTGTATTTTCAAAAAAAAGAAATCTTCATTCTTGTCATTTAGTATTTGACGATATCGATTGAGGGAGAATTTTACGTATTTCATTACCATTGGACTAGACTTGTAAAATTCTGTCTCAGATATAGATTTGCTTATTAAATTTGAAATGATATAGACAGTCCGTCCGAGTGGTAAATTTCTTTCTCATTGTTTCACCGATATTTTGACAAATGGAAAATATCCGTGAAATCTAACATGAGACGAAATATATTAAATTTTGACCAAAAGACAAACGCACCTCCGACGGGACTCGAACCCGCAATCCTCGGCTTAGGAGGCCGATACCTTATCCATTGGGCCACGGAGGCTCACACGATCACGCATTAAGAGATAATTCTATGTTTCAATAAACATTTGGCGACAAACATTAAGATTGAGGACAAGTGAAAATCTTGCCTATCATTATTCAGTCAATGCTACACAGTTTGTTTAATTACGAACTATGTATAAAAACTTTCTTTTCACTACTCTGTTGTTTAGTCGGTATATCAAGCAAATTTATATTTGGCAAAACATAAGCAAAGAAAAATATCTAAAAGTTATACTTTGCTTATCCTTTTCTCTACATAAGAATATCTTAAATATAACTTTAGTTTGGGACATAATAAATGCAAAGCATTTTATATTTTAGTAGTTGATCCTCAATAAACACAACGTGGGATCTAATATACATGCTGCAGAATAGATTAAAGATTATAGAATATTTCGTGTAGAAAAACTGATGGATTGGTTTTACTTACAGTTGATTCATGATTTACAGATTATGTAAATTTAGACAGCTAATTTAGATTTAAGAATTTTAGGGAGATAATCAGAATTTGCTGATACAATTTTTAAGAGAATTAACCCTTACCATGGCGGAAAAACAGTTAGATAATTACCTTTCCGAATGTCATTTTCGTTTAAGTAAATATTAAATAACTGAATCGGAATATGAATTCGGCTCAACGATTAAGAGTTCTGGGCCATTTTCAATTACACTAACCTCACATCCACGTTTACAACACTTGCTATTCCCAAGTGTTCATCTCTCTCGCTACTGACTAGATTTTCAATAAAATTTTATACATATGTTGTAATTTTTTGCAGACATTTTTCTTTGCTGATGTTTTGCCCAAAATGAAAGGCCTTAATATATCGACTATATAATAAATGTCGAAATCAAAAAACAATTTCATAAACAGGTCTTAATTAAAAAAAATCAAAAAACAATGTAACATTGACCGAATAATTGTAGCGATGATTGTCTCTAGTCACCAATGTTGGGGGTTGTCAGAAAATTCTTTGAGAAACGTAGAATTGCCTCTTAATTCAGATGGCAGATTTATTGAGCGGTACAAAAGGTAATTTACCGTCCTATTCATTAGGCAATTTCGGTTCGAGTCCTGTCAGAGGTGCATTGCATTACAGTTTAATGTGCGTTCATCTTCTAACGTTTGACGCAAACTCTTGCCTCCAGGGAAAACTATGATAAAATCAATTTTTCAAAATATTAAAGATCCATTTAAATATTTTGTACATTTTATATCGAAATATGGCGCTGTTTATATCTTGAATTATTTAGGCCTGCATTGAATTTACCCAAAATAATATCGAGATTTTAATTAAGTTGAGATTGATTTCAATAAAAATGGAAATCACAAGAATTTCAAATATTTTTAATTGTTAACAATATTTTTACGGTATAATTGTATTTTCAAAAAAAAGAAATCTTCATTCTTGTCATTTAGTATTTGACGATATCGATTGAGGGAGAATTTTACGTATTTCATTACCATTGGACTAGACTTGTAAAATTCTGTCTCAGATATAGATTTGCTTATTAAATTTGAAATGATATAGACAGTCCGTCCGAGTGGTAAATTTCTTTCTCATTGTTTCACCGATATTTTGACAAATGGAAAATATCCGTGAAATCTAACATGAGACGAAATATATTAAATTTTGACCAAAAGACAAACGCACCTGCGACGGGACTCGAACCCGCAATCCCCGGCTTAGGAGGCCGATACCTTATCCATTGGGCCACGGAGGCTCACACGATCACGCATTAAGAGATAATTCTATGTTTCAATAAACATTTGGCGACAAACATTAAGATTGAGGACAAGTGAAAATCTTGCCTATCATTATTCAGTCAATGCTACACAGTTTGTTTAATTACGAACTGTGTATAAAAACTTTCTTTTCACTACTCTGTTGTTTAGTCGGTATATCAAGCAAATTTATATTTGGCAAAACATAAGCAAAGAAAAATATCTAAAAATTATACTTTGCTTATCCTTTTCTCTACATAAGAATATCTTAAATATAACTTTAGTTTGGGACATAATAAATGCAAAGCATTTTATATTTTAGTAGTTGATCCTCAATAAACACAACGTGGGATCTAATATACATGCTGCAGAATAGATTAAAGATTATAGAATATTTCGTGTAGAAAAACTGATGGATTGGTTTTACTTACAGTTGATTCATGATTTACAGATTATGTAAATTTAGACAGCTAATTTAGATTTAAGAATTTTAGGGAGATAATCAGAATTTGCTGATACAATTTTTAAGAGAATTAACCCTTACCATGGCGGAAAAACAGTTAGATAATTACCTTTCCGAATGTTATTTTCGTTTAAGTAAATATTAAATAACTGAATCGGAATATGAATTCGGCTCAACGATTAAGAGTTCTGGGCCATTTTCAATTACACTAACCTCACATCCACGTTTACAACACTTGCTATTCCCAAGTGTTCATCTCTCTCGCTACTGACTAGATTTTCAATAAAATTTTATACATATGTTGTAATTTTTTGCAGACATTTTTCTTTGCTGATGTTTTGCCCAAAATGAAAGGCCTTAATATATCGACTATATCATAAATGTCGAAATCAAAAAAAATTTCATAAACAGGTCTTAATTAAAAAAAATCAAAAAACAATGTAACATTGACCGAATAATTGTAGCGATGATTGTCTCTAGTCACCAATGTTGGGGGTTGTCAGAAAATTCTTTGAGAAACGTAGAATTGCCTCTTAATTCAGATGGCAGATTTATTGAGCGGTACAAAAGGTAATTTACCGTCCTATTCATTAGGCAATTTCGGTTCGAGTCCTGTCAGAGGTGCATTGCATTACAGTTTAATGTGCGATCATCTTCTAACGTTTGACGCAAACTCTTGCCTCCAGGGAAAACTATGATAAAATCAATTTTTCAAAATATTAAAGATCCATTTAAATATTTTGTACATTTTATATCGAAATATGGCGCTGTTTATATCTTGAATTATTTAGGCCTGCATTGAATTTACCCAAAATAATATCGAGATTTTAATTAAGTTGAGATTGATTTCAATAAAAATGGAAATCACAAGAATTTCAAATATTTTTAATTGTTAACAATATTTTTACGGTATAATTGTATTTTCAAAAAAAAGAAATCTTCATTCTTGTCATTTAGTATTTGACGATATCGATTGAGGGAGAATTTTACGTATTTCATTACCATTGGACTAGTAAAATTCTGTCTCAGATATAGATTTGCTAATTAAATTTGAAATGATATAGACAGTCCGTCCGAGTGGTAAATTTCTTTCTCATTGTTTCACCGATATTTTGACAAATGGAAAATATCCGTGAAATCTAACATGAGACGAAATATATTAAATTTTGACCAAAAGACAAACGCAACTCCGACGGGACTCGAACCCGCAATCCCCGGCTTAGGAGGCCGATACCTTATCCATTGGGCCACGGAGGATCACACGATCGCGCATTAAGAGATAATTCTATGTTTCAATAAACATTTGGCGACAAACATTAAGATTGAGGACAAGTGAAAATCTTGCCTATCATTATTCAGTCAATGCTACACAGTTTGTTTAATTACGAACTATGTATAAAAACTTTCTTTTCACTACTCTGTTGTTTAGTCGGTATATCAAGCAAATTTATATTTGGCAAAACATAAGCAAAGAAAAATATCTAAAAGTTATACTTTGCTTATCCTTTTCTCTACATAAGAATATCTTAAATATAACTTTAGTTTGGGACATAATAAATGCAAAGCATTTTATATTTTAGTAGTTGATCCTCAATAAACACAACGTGGGATCTAATATACATGCTGCAGAATAGATTAAAGATTATAGAATATTTCGTGTAGAAAAACTGATGGATTGGTTTTACTTACAGTTGATTCATGATTTACAGATTATGTAAATTTAGACAGCTAATTTAGATTTAAGAATTTTAGGGAGATAATCAGAATTTGCTGATACAATTTTTAAGAGAATTAACCCTTACCATGGCGGAAAAACAGTTAGATAATTACCTTTCCGAATGTCATTTTCGTTTAAGTAAATATTAAATAACTGAATCGGAATATGAATTCGGCTCAACGATTAAGAGTTCTGGGCCATTTTCAATTACACTAACCTCACATCCACGTTTACAACACTTGCTATTCCCAAGTGTTCATCTCTCTCGCTACTGACTAGATTTTCAATAAAATTTTATACATATGTTGTAATATTTTTCAGACATTTTTCTTTGCTGATGTTTTGCCCAAAATGAAAGGCCTTAATATATCGACTATATAATAAATGTCGAAATCAAAAAACAATTTCATAAACAGGTCTTAATTAAAAAAAATCAAAAAACAATGTAACATTGACCGAATAATTGTAGCGATGATTGTCTCTAGTCACCAATGTTGGGGGTTGTCAGAAAATTCTTTGAGAAACGTAGAATTGCCTCTTAATTCAGATGGCAGATTTATTGAGTGGTTTAAAAGGTAATTTACCGTCCTATTCATTAGGCAATTTCGGTTCGAGTCCTGTCAGAGGTGCATTGCATTACAGTTTAATGTGCGTTCATCTTCTAACGTTTGACGCAAACTCTTGCCTCCAGGGAAAACTATGATAAAATCAATTTTGCAAAATATTAAAGATCCATTTAAATATTTTGTACATTTTATATCGAAATATGGCGCTGTTTATATCTTGAATTATTTAGGCCTGCATTGAATTTACCCAAAATAATATCGAGATTTTAATTAAGTTGAGATTGATTTCAATAAAAATGGAAATCACAAGAATTTCAAATATTTTTAATTGTTAACAATATTTTTACGGTATAATTGTATTTTCAAAAAAAATAAATTTTCATTCTTGTCATTTAGTATTTGACGATATCGATTGAGGGAGAATTTTACGTATTTCATTACCATTGGACTAGTAAAATTCTGTCTCAGATATAGATTTGCTAATTAAATTTGAAATGATATAGACAGTCCGTCCGAGTGGTAAATTTCTTTCTCATTGTTTCACCGATATTTTGACAAATGGAAAATATCCGTGAAATCTAACATGAGACGAAATATATTAAATTTTGACCAAAAGACAAACGCACCTCCTTCGGGACTCGAACCCGCAATCCCCGGCTTAGGAGGCCGATACCCTACCCATTGGGCCACGGAGGCTCACACGATCACGCCTTAAGAGACAATTCTATGTTTCAATAAACATTTGGCGACAAACATTAAGATTGATGACATGTGAAAATCTTGCCTATCATTATTCAGTCAATGCTACACAGTTTGTTTAATTACGAACTGTGTATAAAAACTTTCTTTTCACTACTCTGTTGTTTAGTCGGTATATCAAGCAAATTTATATTTGGCAAAACATAAGCAAAGAAAAATATCTAAAAGTTATACTTTGCTTATCCTTTTCTCTACATAAGAATATCTTAAATATAACTTTAGTTTGGGACATAATAAATGCAAAGCATTTTATATTTTAGTAGTTGATCCTCAATAAACACAACGTGGGATCTAATAGACATGCTGCAGAATAGATTAAAGATTATAGAATATTTCGTGTAGAAAAACTGATGGATTGGTTTTACTTACAGTTGAATAATGTTTTACAGATTATGTAAATTTAGACATCAAATTTAGATTTAAGAATTTTAGGGAGATAATCAGAATTTGCTGATACAATTTTTAAGAGAATTAACCCTTACCATGGCGGAAAACAGTTAGATAATTACCTTTCCGAATGTCATTTTCGTTTAAGTAAATATTAAATAACTGAATCGGAATATGAATTCGGCTCAACGATTAAGAGTTCTGGGCCATTTTCAATTACACTAACCTCACATCCAGGTTTACAACACTTGCTATTCCCAAGTGTTCATCTCTCTCGCTACTGACTAGGTTTTCAATAAAATTTTATACATATGTTGTAATTTTTTGCAGACATTTTTCTTTGCTGATGTTTTGCCCAAAATGAAATGCCTTAATATACCGACTATATAATAAATGTCGAAATCAAAAAACAATTTCATAAACAGGTCTTAATTAAAAAAAATCAAAAAACAATGTAACATTGACCGAATAATTGTAGCGATGATTGTCTCTAGTCACCAATGATGGGGGTTGTCAGAAAATACTTTGAGAAACGTAGAATTGCCTCTTAATTCAGATGGCAGATTTATTGAGCGGTACGAAAGGTAATTTACCCTCCTATTCATTTGGCAATTTCGGTTCGAGTCCTGTCAGAAGCGCATTGCATTACAGTTTAATGTGCGTTCATCTTCTAACGTTTGACGCAAACTCTTGCCTCCAGGGAAAACTATGATAAAAACAATTTTGCAAAATATTAAATATCCATTTAAATATTTTGTACATTTTATATCGAAATATGGCGCTGTTTATATCTTGAATTATTTAGGCCTGCATTGAATTTACCCAAAATAATATCGAGATTTTAATTAAGTTGAGATAGATTTCAATAAAAATGGAAATCACAAGAATTTCAAATATTTTTAATTGTTAACAATATTATTTTTACGGTATAATTGTATTTTCAAAAAAAATAAATCTTCATTCTTGTCATTTAGTATTTGACGATATCGATTGAGGGAGAATTTTACGTATTTCATTACCATTGGACGAGACAAGTAAAATTCTGTCTCAGATATAGATTTGCTTATTAAATTTGAAATGATATAGACAGGGTAATGTCCGTCCGAGTGGTAAATTTCTTTCTCATTGTTTCACCGATATTTTGACAAATGGAAAATATCCGTGAAATCTAACATGAGACGAAATATATTAAATTTTGACCAAAAGACAAACGCACCTCCGACGGGACTCGAACCCGCAATCCACGGCTTAGGAGGCCGATACCTTATCCATTGGGCCACGGAGGCTCACGCGATCGCGCATTAAGAGATAATTCTATATTTCAATAAACATTTGGCGACAAACATTAAGATTGATGACATGTGAAAATCTTGCCTATCATTATTCAGTCAATGCTACACAGTTTGTTTAATTACGAACTGTGTATAAAAACTTTCTTTTCACTACTCTGTTGTTTAGTCGGTATATCAAGCAAATTTATATTTGGCAAAACATAAGCAAAGAAAAATATCTAAAAGTTATACTTTGCTTATCCTTTTTTCTACATAAGAATATCTTAAATATAACTTTAGTTTGGGACATAATAAATGCAAAGCATTTTATATTTTAGTAGTTGATCCTCAATAAACACAACGTGGGATCTAATATACATGCTGCAGAAGAGATCAAAGATTATAGAATATTTTGTGGAGAAAAACTGATGGATTGGTTTTACTTACAGTTGATTAATGTTTTACAGATTATGTAGATTTAGACAGCAAATTCAGATTTAAGAATTTTAAGAATAGCTGGTCCAACGAGTTTCACAGATATTCGCACGGTCAACTTCATAGAGTGCCAGTCTTATTGAGATGCATATTTCCGTTTGGGATTGCTTGAAGACGACTCCCAATTGGATGCAGCCATGGCGGAGGGTGAACTTCTCAGAACGCCATCACGACTTTGAACGCTGTTCGCCATTTTGCTTTTGCGATGCAAACTAAGCGATCATCTGTCGCTCTGGCTAAAGTACAGAGAATCCATGTCAGAGGATGTGCTGTTCCCCGTTCAGCGTAACAGCCCAGGAGTTGAATCCGGTTTCACTCACTTTATATTCAACAGAGCGCTGGTGGCCCTAGAAGATGTTGTTTTTGAACTGGGAGGTGACTCTTTACCAACTTACGGTTTACCACCACCGCTCAGAGACGGTTTTGACACTACCAACTGAGTTATTGCGGGAAACATCCTACTCCATTGAGGTGCTGAACGCATACATTACCGAAAATGAGCCCAAACTTCTACCTGATCAGAGGGTTGCTTTCACTACCATAACAGATAGGGGAAACGGCTCCAGTGGAGGTATATATTTTTTAGATGCGCCCAGAGGAACTGGCAAAACTTTAGTTACTAAATTAGTCCTGGCAGAGGTACGACGTCGTGGGGAGATCGCTATTTCGGTCGCATCTTCCGGGATTGCTACCGGGGGGGAGGAGAACCGCTCATTCGGCTTTTAGGTTGCCGCTTGATCTATGCCGGTCACAAACTCTTCTCTGCAACATAACAAAGAATTCACCACAGGCTGAAGTTCTGCGGAGATGCAAACTTATAGTTTGCGATGAGTGCACGATGGCACACAAGGGCGCCTTTGAGGCACTTGACCGAAGTCTCCAAGACATCCGCGAATCCTCCGACACCATGGTTGGAGTAACCCTTCTCCTCGCAGGGGACTTTAGGCAGAATCTACCTGTTATTCCTAAAGGTACACGCACTGACGCTGTCCGCGCCTGCCTGAAGTCGTCTGACCTTTGGCGCCACGTGGAGACTCTTAAACTGAGCACGAACATGCGTGTCTACTTGAATGGGGACTCCAGATCCGCTGACTTCGCACGGGATCTTCTTGATTTTGGTGAGGGGAAAATGCCATCTGACACACAGGGTTTTATACAGATGGATCAGCTTGACACCACTGTTGAATCACCGGGTGAATTGATGAATGCAGTCTTCTACAACCTATCCACTAATTTTGCTGATAGCGATTGGATTGCTGGGAGGGCCATATTGGCACCGAAGAACTGTACAGTTGATTCCATCATCCTTAAACTGTTGGATTACATTCCCGGACAATGTCATGTTTATAAGTCCATCTGAATTAGCTGAGTACCCCATAGAAGTTTTGAACTCCCTTCAGCCGTCCGGACTCCCGCCTCATATTCTTCGGCTCAAAGTTGATGCTCCGATTATGCTCAGGAATTTGCTCCCACTTAAACAGTGCAACGGGACTCGCCTCATTATTAAATCCCTTTCTCCGAACCTGATTGAGGCGACCATTGCAACTGTCTGCGGCAAGGGGGAAGTCGTTCTGATTCCCAGGTTGCATTTTCTGCCGTCAGACGCAAGCATACCAATCAACTTTCGTCGCTCACAATTTCCCGTGAAGCTTTGCTTTGCTATGTCCATTAACAAATCACAAGGACAGACGCTTAGAATCGCAGGTCTGCATTTACGTGAGCAGTGCTTCTCTCACGGCCAACTTTACGTTGGGTGCTCACGAGTTGGGTCTAAGGACAGGGTTTTCATTTATTCTCCCAACAACTGTGCTAGAAACATAACCTACACGGAGGTCCTGTAGACAACCCACCCGGTAGCGTTTTAGCGCCATGCACACATATGCAGTCCGATTGCATGGCAATTGTTTTGTTTGTCATATTGGTTTTAACGTTAGGTCATCGTAGTCTCTATTTGCCATTACTAAGACATCTTTGTAAAGGTTATCCAGCTCTTTTGCTGCCTTCTGACATTCATAACTTCACCCGCCATCATCGCGTTTGTTTGTACACTATGATAACCTCACCGTATTCAGTTGCAACACAAGCTGCTAGACACATGACCACCGGCATTAGCCATGATTGCTTTACTAAAGTTCAGGTTTCATTAACAGTTGATCGGAGCACCTGCATTTCGTACCAGTGCATACAAGCACATTCACACTTGAGAAGCTTCGGAGTTCGTTTGTCACAAAAGTCGAGTGCGTCTACGAAATTCAGGCTTCTGCTTCCATATACACTTTACAGCTGCCATGCGTGAAACATGTCAGCCATACGGCTCTATTGTTTTGTACGTAGTTGTGCAAAAAAACCTAAAAACACACGCCAAGTACGGCGAGCCCGGTCGGTTTTCATAAGCTCTCAGCCATGATGTTGACTGCGACTGAAGAGAAGGCACTTCTCCATTGCAATTGAGGCGCTGGGCCGTACGGCGACTCCGGTCCGGTTTCATGAGCTCTCGGCCGTGATGTTGACTGCGACTAAAGAGAAGGCACTTCTCCATTGCAATTAAGGCGCTCGGCCGTACGGCGACCCCGCTCCGGTTCCATGAGCTCTCAGCGTGATGTTGACTGCGACTGAAGAGATGACACTTCTCCATTGCAATTACGATGCTAGACCTTACGGCTACCCCCGTTGCGTTTTTAAGAACTCTCAGCCGCGATGTAGATAGTGTCAGATCAGAATAAAGGAAGTTATATCACAGAAATTTTCTTACCATGACATCTCGTCATTGTTCGCTCTTCTCTCGGTTTTACGGTTCTGCTTTGTGGTCGTGGTAGCGCCGTCTTTTGGGCATACGACGCGTCTTTTAGTTAGACAAGCGGTTTGTTTGTGATTGCGCACGGCACATACTTTATGTCTATGGCTTCCTCACGGCACATTTTCCCTTCAATCCCTATGAAATGTTGCAACTGAATCGTGGTTTCTTGACTACTTACCACAAGTGCTTCCAGTAATGCTTAACGGTCCAATTGGTTAAAGCAGTAAATGCTGCCACCTTTTACTCACAGATGTCTTAGTAATGGCAAGTGACTGATGCTACAACGGCTTTCCGTTACTTCCTTCGATACCTTCGAATACTTGGGCCTGCATGATGTCTGCTTAAATTTTGTGTGCATTGCGTTTCAACGTTTTGTAGAAACTTAGTTCCTGTCAAATTACAAAGCACATCTTACGAAGCAGCAGCCGTCCCCAACTCTTACTGTTACATCCCCGGGCAACGCCGGACTCTACCGCTTGTTAATAATAATTTGGTCTGTCTTTTGACATAGAACTCCCCGCCTGGACCTATATCCTCCTGGAAATTCCTTACGGATTACCATATTTTATCATTACTACACACACACACACACACACACATATATATATATATATATATATATATATATATATATATATATGTCTTAATCATTTTACCCCAAGTAAAGCAATAAAGCCAATCAGACCCGAGTGTGAGAGAATATGAGAAAAAATATTAAGGGGAGAGAACAATAAAAGAACACAAATTAAGATGAGACAACATAACGATTGACATTGCATTTAAATTTTTGAAGATCAAAGTTGACTAGAAAGCAAGAAGCCGGAAGTGACTTCCACAAGCGAGAGAAGAAACTGTAGGCACAGAACTTACGATTACATTCAGCCGTTTCAACTGTAAATTGATTAAACCTTGCCGCTAATTTGGTATTACGCTTTATCTCATAACGTTTACGTACCATAACGATAAGAGGAAAGCCCATCAGAAAAATTACCATGAAAATATTTATAGAAAAGGGAAGTGGAAGCTGTTACGCCAGTGGTATATATATATATATATATATATATATATATATATATATATATATTAGGTTGTTGCAAAAATAATGTCGGTTTTTGACGTTAAAAATTACGTCAAAAACCGACATTATTTTTGCATATAATATATATATATATATATATATCCCACCCAGGAACCAATAAAACTGTCAAAATGATCAAGGGAATTGAGCGTCACATGAATCTATCCAGCCTCTATCTTACAAACAACTTAAAAGAGGCGGTTTGACCAACACAAGTCTGACCAAAATTAACGATAAAAAAGCAAATGAAAACTACAGATAAAGTTCATTTTCTTCAGAAAGTCATTCATTGCCGTAGTTCACTGCTACTAACAAGCAGGAAATTATTTTCTCCTGATGATGGCCATGCTGGCCGAAACTTGTTGAGGAACCTAAATGAAATAATAAAACAAAAAATATTAATATTCAACCCAGTGTGTCTGAAAATTTGAATTTTTCAATATTTTTATTGTTCAAAACACACACACACACATATATATATATATATTATAGAAACTGTCTCACTTGTTGACAGTTGTGGCATGTGGGTGCTTCTTTTGCTCGATTCATCAGTAAGCACCAACGGAAGTAATCAGCAAGTTGCAACCGGAAGTCCCAGAAGGCATAAAAACTCTGACTGAGCCATATTCGGCGACTTTTCTATCTACCTTTTCAGCGACAACTTCAAGCCCAGCTCGAAGGGCGCACTTACAACTCTTGCTGCAGAAGACATGTAGTCCTGCCTGGAAGCTTGATTTCAGATTTCTCGTTCCTTGTGGAAACAGGCTGAGACATCTACTCAAAGAAAAAATATAAACAACCCTTGCTGCATAAGATTCGTACCAGACTAAGCAGTTTCATCTCGTGCCTCCCGTGGGAACAAGCAGAGAAATCTTTCTCTCTATACAAAACCTCTACTCAAGAACTTTGTTAATTGGGAAACCCAACTTATCGCCCGCAAAATACCACTATTTTGCATTTTCTTTCAACCACAAATAAAGCTGTTGAACAGTTATTTTAAGCCTTGGTTTTTGTTCATTCCACTCTCACTGTCGAGCACACACACACACACACACACACACACACACTCAACCAGGAAAAACCCCTACAATATATATATATATATATATATATATATATATATATATATGACAAACAAGGTAATTTGATTATTTTTTTTTATATAATTTCTTATATGATGTTATAATTTTTCTTTTCAGTAGATAAATTATACAGAAACTGTTCAAAATATATTAACTATTAACTGTGAAAATATAGCATTTGGACTGTTTTTGTATAATTATCTACTGAAAAGAAAAAAGAAGATAATATTAGAAATTATAAAAAAAACTTAATCAAAGTACGTTGTCTGGCATATTTAATGAAGGTTGTATAAAAGAAGGATTGTTGCCTAAATACACAATATATATATATATATATATATATATATATATATATATATATATATATATATATATATATATATATATATATAGTTTTATAGATATGAGTTTATAGCCCTGGGTTTCACGCTTTTGCGATCATTAGACAAACTGATTTATTTTTTTTAAAAATGAATCTATTTATGTTAGTCTATGTTTGATTATGTTTGGTTGTGCGGAGAATTCTCCTCTGTATTCGTTTTGGGGTGACACTCATACTCACACAGACATATATATTCACCCCGACATACATACATGCACACATACATACTGGTGTATGTATGTAAGTATGTCTGCGCATATAATATATATATATATATATATATATATATATATATATATATATATATATATATATATATATATATATATTGGAACATCGCTTCACGAATATCATTGATTCCGGAAGCCCGTTCGTAACCCGAAATATTCGTAAGCCGAAACTGTTTTTCCAATAGGGATCAATATAGGGAAAAAAAGTCAGAGTACAATAAAATTGGAAAAGAAAAGCACAGCACAACACACGAATTTATACAACACGACATTCGACTCGGAAATGATTCCGTTCGGGTTAACTCAATTCGGCAATGTTGTTCGAGAACCGAAATTTTGTTCGATAACCGAAGCATTTGCAGCTCGAATTTTCTGTGCGTAAACCGATTTGTTCGACATGTGAAACGTTCGAGAACCGAGGTTGCACTATATATATATATATATATATATATATATATATAAAGAAAGAACAGCAAGATATATAATCCGGTGTTCTTGATATTTGTTATTTTTATTTTTACAAAACCGTGCTCAATGCAAATTTACAGACCATAAATATTATAAATTAGCTGATTTAAAATATGTTTTTTTCGCTTTAACCATATTTTAAATCAGTTAATTTATTATATATATATATATATATATATATATATATATATATATATATATATATATATATATCCCGTGCCGTGGCACTAGACATTTCCAAAGTATTTTATAGGGTTTGGCATGCCGGCCTTCATCGCAAGCTCCAGGGTTATGGCATTACGGGTCGATTATATAACCTAATACAATAATTCCTGTCAAACCGTGAATTGAAGGTTGTTCTCAACGGATTCTCATCCACTTCCTATCCTACGAACGCAGGTGTTCCTCAAGGCTCCATCCTAGGCCCCACTCTATTCCTTATCTACATAAATGACCTTCCTGACGCCTGATGGCATCTACGTCGATGACACCACAATTTATTCCTGCCTCAAAAACAAATCTAGTCTCACTGACAAAACTCACCTGGCCGTGCGTCTCGAAAAGGACCTCCAATCGATTGTGAACTGGGGCAAGAATTGGCTGGTCAACTTCAACGCTTCTAAGACAAAACTGCTCTCTATTAATCACCACAGAGATCCTTCCCTTCCCTCCATTAGAATGTCTGACGCCCAACTTCTCGAGAGCAACTCTCTGCGGCTTCTCGGTCTCACGTTGACTGCTGACCTGAGATGGAATAAATACATTGAGTCACCGCTTGGAAAGTTGGCTCGCTGATCCGAGCCAGGAAGTTTTTCTCCCCGGAGTCGATCCTCCAGATATACAAATCAACAATTCGCCCTTGCATGGAGTATTGCTGCCATATATGGTCTGGTGCCCCTTCTGTTTGCCTCGGGGTTCTTGATAGGCTCCAAAGGCGGATATGCAATGTAGTTGGCCCTGCTCTGTCGTCTCGTCTACAGTCACTTTCTCACAGACGCGCCGCCGCCCCCCTCTGTCTGTTCTACAAATACTTCCATGGAAATTGCTCCGAGGAGCTGCATTCGCTGGTTCCCAGACGTCATGAGTTCAAGCGCCATACGAGGCTGGCATCCCGCTCTCACCCCTTCACTGTCGAAACTCCTAAATGTAGCCGTCTTTTCTACTCCAATAGCTTCATGTCTCGCACTTTTCGCCCGTGGAACTCCCTTCCCTATTCCTGTTTCCATGTGAGCTATAATCTCCAGCTATTCAAGTGTAATGTCAATCGACATCTCCAGTTGCCTTGATCTATCCACTACCCTCATCCTTTCTTCTATCACTCCTATCTGATCTTGCTCTAAATTTTCTGTAACCCCTTGCGTCGTAGTGACTCCCGCCTTGCTTGGGGTGAAATGCTTAAAATATATATATATGTATATAACGTCATCCACAGACAGACTGTTTCGCTGTTTCACAGCTCATCAGTGTGGCTAGACATCCAGTTGCCTCTAGCTAGGATCGAAACCCGACTGAATTGGTGTCAGTCGGAGATTCTACCACTATATATATATATATATATATATATATATATATATATATATATATATATATATATATATATATATATATATATATATATATATATATATATATATATATATATATATATATATATATATATATATATATATATATATATATATATATATATATCCCCGTTTAATTAATAATAAATTCTCTTTTCTGTATTTACTTGTCTGGGCAATAAAACGCATTTTGGTCTTATCTGGCATATATCAGCCTAGGTCTATTCTCAACGGGCTTCTCAGAATGTTTGCACATCAAGTGAAAGTTCAGCGTAAATTTATTTTTAAATACTCTTAGCTTTTCTAATATTTTGAAGTTTTTAGTTCAAATTAAAAGCTCAACATGCATTCGTTATATTAAATTAAATTGTCACTGTGAATTACTGAATATCATTTGCGAGGAAAAAAATAAATAATTTTATATACAATTTAGTCTGTTTTTTTTTTTGTTTTTTTTCTCAAAATAAGCCCTGCCACACGCGACGGATGTGTTGCCGTATGTACGTATTTGGGGTATCATATTTATGTAGGAAGTTCTAGCTTAACTACAAGCAGTGGCAAACAAACTTTACACATGTAACCGACAGGTTGTGATTATTTTTAGGAGTGAGAGGAAATATATTAAATTTCAACAAGGCGACATGTTTTATGGCTGATAAATGATTAACAAAAAATAAAATATACTTGTCTGCATGCAAAAATAGCAGAAAAGAAAGAAGGCATTTAAACCTAGCTGTTAGGAATTATGTGTTTCTGTATGTATGTGTGATACACATACGCGTGTGTATGTATGTATGTTTGTGTGTGTGTGTGTGTGTGAGAGAGAGAGAGAGAGAGAGAGAGTGTGTTTAGTCACCAGGGAAAAGATATCCGGAAGCCGTTTAGAAGTCCTGTCCTGGTGTTGTCACTACTGCATGCTGAAAGGAAAGAAGGAAAAGAAGAAGGAAGAAGTGTCCCGTTTTTATAGTTGACTAGCAGTAGAGCCCGGCGTTGCCCGGGGATGTAACAGTAAGAGATAGATCAAGTATCGACCATCATAAAGACTGAAAAATAAAATTGACAAAGATTATTATTTAAGGTTGACGGACACGCATGTCTTAATTAGTTTTTTCTTTTTTTTTTACGGATTGGTCAAACCCAAACGCTAACAAAAACATTGTTTTCAATCGTTATGAGTCTACCGATGGTATAGAATTTTATTATAAACAATTGTCTTGTAAATGGAATTTTTAAAGCATTCTGAATGTAAAAATAAAGAAAAAAGTGTGCATGACAATAAGAAACACTACCTGCCAAAAAAAAGTGAAGTTTTGTTGAAATCGGTTGAAAAATGTAGCAAATCCGATCCCATATATAAACGAACACACACACACACACACACACACACACACACACACACACACAACCTGGGTTTTATAATAAGTATATAACTCGATAGGAGTTGTCCCTCTTTCATTCGATAGAATCGTGTTATATCGTGTTTTCAAATTGATTTCGTGCAAAAACAATTGTGTTTTTCCAATTTTTGGCGCTGTAAGAACCACTGCAAGGTAATTTTATGTAGTCCTGTGAAGTTTTGTTGAAATCGGTTGAAAAATGTAGGAAATCCGATCCAATATATAAACGTACAGACACACACACACAACCTGCGTCTTGGCAAACCAAGTGGAAGTAATCCTGCAAATGTTATTATCAAATTTTTATAATTCCACTGAAATTCAAAAGATATAATGCAGATGTAAAAAAAACAAAAAACAAAATGCTAAAAAATTACTACTAACATCATTTGCTCAATACCAGCTCTTATTATTCTAGGATGAGTCATAAATAATTTCCGTTTTTGTTTTTAGATTTTATCCTTCAAAAACTAAGTTCCTTTATATATTCACCATTATTTGTAATGATTTCTTGTCGTTTATTAGGTGTCTCTTCCATACCTTTTGTGTAAGATTCTGTAGGTTTAAATACGAAAAAGTTGTCTATAAACTCTGAAATTTGGTTTTCATTAGAGAAGGTTTTTCCCTATCAAAGCGTTTTGCGCCAGTCAAAACAGATAATAGGGAACACTGATATAGACTTTTCGTTACTGTCGAACTCTGTTCTCAAAGCAGAGAGGAAACCTGACGAGGCTGTGCCGAAGGGCAGAGTTTCGTCCGGGGAGGTAGACAGGCCCGGACTGTTTATGCCGGTTGTGCGGGAATATTTTTGGCCGAGCCTACGGGCCCGGAGAACCCACGGTAAACTCGGCCTTGTGCCACATACATCCCTTGTGTGGGCAGGTGGGTACTGTTAAATATTATTATAATCGATTGATTCAAACTCAAGTGAAGATAGTAAGTGTGGTAGAAGAGACCAACCGAGTTCCCAATTTTTTTTTCTGTTATCCTTGCTGTATGCGATTTTGTTATGTCATTGGTTGGTTGATTATGTTTAGCGACATATCAAACTCTATGGGTTATTTCGTATCGAAAATATTTTGTACGTAATTTTATGCTTTCAACTACGGATATTTTATACATATGTGGAGCGAAGACAGAAATAAACACCAAGCCAGCCAATCATCAAATGACAAAAACAAAAAAACAAAAAAAACAAAAAAAAAAAGAATGTTTCTGAGTTGGGGGATTCGTACATTCTTCTGATTAATCCTTTAAAAATAAATATTTAACATTTTTCAACCAATGGGTCGTGTTCCCGCAGACAATATAAAGCATGCTTCATGATCCCTATGAAAAGTATTTAAGTAAAGTCTTTAGACGGACAAATCCATTAAGGAATAAGGAACAGCAACAAAA
Source organism: Acanthosepion lycidas (assembly GCA_963932145.1). Classification (NCBI taxonomy): domain Eukaryota; kingdom Metazoa; phylum Mollusca; class Cephalopoda; order Sepiida; family Sepiidae; genus Acanthosepion; species Acanthosepion lycidas. The sequence continues at coordinate 18,644,339 of OZ010605.1, forward strand.
TGCAGTAATTCACGGCGCAGCTTCAAAGAGATTACTTTACTCATTCATCCGTCTTTCTCACGAACACTCTTCCTCTCCAAGCAAAGTGATATTTACACTCTTCCTCATCAAGCTAGGTGACACTTACACTCTTCCTCACCAAGCTATGTGACACATACACTCTCCCTCACCAAGCTATGTAGCACGTACACTCTTTCCCGCCAAGCTACGTGACATTTAACCTTTCCTCCTCACTTTCTCCTTTGTCCCTGTTTTTCACACATACACGCGAAGAAATCACATTCCTTTTCATCTTAACAAGTAACTTCAAACAAGGAACTATAACATTCATACACGGTGATAAAAAAATTAGTTGTAAAAACATGAAAGTAAAAATATTTTATATTTAAAAAAAATTCTCATCTTTTTCTTTGTTCTCGGTTGATTTTATATTTTCAGTGAAAAGGTATGTTTTATATATACATATAGTTTGTAAATCATACGATGTATTGTTAGTAATCTATCTATATATATATATATAAGGCAGAATGTGTGCGTGTGTGTGTGTGTTCGTTTATATGTTTGATCGGATCTCCTACATTTTTCAACCAAGTTTGACACAGTTACTGCTCACGTTCCTGCAGAGGTTTTGACAGCGCCAAAATTGATTTAAGTCAATATTTGAATCAGTATTATCGATATTTTTCATTTTTGATCGGACGCATGCGTGTGTAATTATATCCGTTCACTGCACACAAGCAGCTATGGGCACTTTTCATGTCAGAATCAATAGCGGTACCATAATTAGAAAAAAGTTCAATTTAAATGCTTATATGGGAGTTAGAAAGAACAAGAATGGCCATATTTTAGTTTCAGATGCAAAAGTTATCACAATGAAGGATTTCTGTCGCAGCCGAACTTTGCGCTCCAAAAGCCAATCGGATTAGTGTTATTAGTCACGCATGGCTCGCGCGATGCATAATGCTTTCTTGCTGATTGGCTCATTCACGCTCCGGGGTCATGCGAGCTCATGTGCGAACGGTGGAGGTGTCACGCGGGCGCACATCAAGCATCCCAAATGGTGTAGAAGTTTCAGGTAGCCTACATTTATTTCAGGATTTAACGCGCATACCATGGTTTTTAAAAAGGATCTTTTAATGTTTCAATGCAGGCATGCATTACTTTTCTGCATTTGCACAGTAAAGTAAATGTCGAGTCCATTTGAAAAGGGATTTACAGAGCTACATGTCAAATTTTACCAGGAAAAATCAGTAAAAACAAAGTGAAACTGCTGCTTTTTAGGTGTTTGTAGCCCATTTAGTCTACTAAAGTATAGGATTGAATTCAGTGAGCAATCACTAACACATTTCATGCCACTTCACGCCACCACTTTTAAGCCAAGTGGGCAGAATCAGCTCCCCGCTAATTGTCCAATTTGTCTAATTTTTCACATTTGATTGCATTTTTTTATTCAAGGGGACACCGGGGGACTGTTATGTCTTTTCATGCTGTTTACGTGTAAGCAAAAGGCACCTACTCGCTATAATTTTACTACTGCGCATCGCTGCCCAAAAAACTTCTCGCACGTTTTCATCTAAATTCGTGCTACTTAAATACCTGCATCATCCATCAGTAAACGAAATTAACATTGCTTCAAATTTTGTTCGTAAGAAATGTAAAAACGCTTGTATTTTCAATTGAAACTACCTCATATCTCCTGGCTGCAGAAAAATGAAGCTTGAAAATCCCATTTTCTGATTGGCTGACTTTGAGAGACTGCGCTACATCGCTGACGACATAAATCAAAAAGGCAATGCCTATTTTGGGATTAGGAACTACATAGCTTTCATATTTATCAATAAAAAAAAAACGATACAATAAAGTCGTCAGATACGTTTTTGAAACGTCATCCGCCACTGCGCACTGCTTTGACTAACCAATCGCGTCAATTGTTCAAGCGTTTCCGCGTTTATCGCATTTACTTCCAAAATTACCTACTACCGTTTTAGCTTTAGTTCATTTTTTGTCTTCTATCCCTTTTGATACAGTTACATACATTTTTGGGATCCCTCTGACCTGCCTACGTTTAGACTACACGTATTTTGCACTCACAAAAAATTTATAAAAAAAAGAGGATATTATGATGAAAAAAGTGTCCAAAAGTTTTATCGTCGAAATGTTTGTTATTAAGACGAAAGAGCAAAGTATCTTTTGATTATTTTATTAAAGTTTTTAACACTTTCTAGCACGTTCGAAATTTTGGTTAAAATCTTGTTTTTCTTTCGTCAGCGGTTGGACCAAATATTACTATTGGAAATTTTAGCGTCTTTTTGGACGTTAAAACACATTGTTTTTGAAAATTCTTGCAAAAATCAAGTAATTATCGGATTTTAATGAAATTTTAATTTTTTAATTTTTTTTTTATGTTGGTACAAACATTTACCCCCACTAAATTAATTTGATGAACTTTTGAGAAATTAAAATTTCAGCCTCTTCATATTTATATTAGTTAAAACAGAACTCATTGGAGAATTTTTTTTTGTTTTTATCAGATAGTAACACCATTTATCAAAAATCTACTCTGGATCCTAAAATAAAAAAAATGCAATAAAACTATGACAGTATTTAATTAGAAAAGCCTTTAATTGCTTTTATGAATAAGATATTTTAAGGACATTATTGTCTTAAGAAAAAAAAAAATTAATAATTATTTTTTTATAAGAATAGTTTTCATTTTTTTAAAATTTGAATTAGAAAAATTTATTAAGTTTTAAATCTTAAATTTCTTGGACACATAATGAGGAATGAGGTCTTGGCGATTTTGACAATCACTTGACATAGGAATTTATAGGATTCGCAAGGCCGAAAATATAGAGCATCGAATGCGGACCAAACTCACTCAGTTATGTGCCATACGTGATACAGGCTTTCGATACATGACTGACGAGGCAGATTTTTTCTCGCAGTAGGTTGCCATTTCTTTCTGCGGTAGACCAGTTGGCATCCAAGGCTATAGAACTCGGTATGTCCTTCTATTTACCTATAGCTGGGGGAAGAAGAAGAGGATTCATACCTTTCCCAAGAGTATTAGCACGGAAGTGAATATAATAGATTCGAATGGAATCCGAACTCGTCTCTCCGATTCCTCAATCCGAGTTGCTATCTATTACTCCACCGTGCCTGCAGAAAGGAGTGGAAATCTACTGCAGGAAAAAATCTGCCTCGTCAGTCATGTATCGAAAGATACATGATCGCCTAAGCGTGTATCACGCATGGCACGTAACTGACCGAACTCACTATTCAGTTGTAATTAAACTAGCGAGACTTACTAACCCTAGCCACCACGCCAAGTGGGGCAAGCAAAAACAGTGAATAACGTATCTAATGAGTACCAAATAGTGTCTAATGAGTACCTAATGAGCCTGTGAAAATGATTGACAGAACAAGAGATAGGAGAGATAGCAAAAAGAGAATCCTTACTAACAGCCACAAAGTGCAGGATGTTGTGGAGAGCAATGACCGCTCACGTCCTGAAGAGAAATGGAACGTATAATAAGGACCTTACTTCAGCATGAGGAAAACAAAATTTCCTCCAAGAAATACGGCAAAAAAACGCTTCAACATGACATAAATCATCACAGGCAGAATGGCAACAAACCTTTCATGCAAAGGCCTTAATTCAGGACATATATTTACGTTCATTAATTAATAACAATCAAGTTTGCGCCCAGTTTTCAGCTTTTGTCGCTTGAGAACAAAGTTTCCAGAATCAATACATTTTCTTATTAGATAGATTCGTACTACCTTGAATTTATATATTTAAAAGCGCAGTTCTCATCATTTTACAGTTGAAATTTCTAGATATTGCCGTATGTTCTATTCTAATAGTTTATTCGCTATCCTCGTTTAATGCATATCAATCAGCCTCCGTGGCCCAATGGATAAGGCACCGGCCTCCTAAGCCGGGGATTGCGGGTTCGAGTCCCGTCGGAGGTGTGACTTCAAATATTTTTTCTTTCAACTGAAGTCTTTACATAAGATTTCTTTCATACATCTGTCGTTGTGCCACGTCTTCAAACTATTTTAAATACTTGAAGAGTGTTAAGATGCAATGCAAAGGACTCACCTGAAACTTAACTTGCACTCTTTAGCAGTTCTTGTTTCGTTTTTTTTTTATTTATAAAACATTTATTTTATTTTTACTCCTCAAATTTGCGCGGAATCATTTTAATGAAATACAAAGATTTTCACCATTTTCACCTAAATACAGTGTTCCATGGATCCAAGTTGTCGTTTAAATTACGCAATAATGGAAATACCACTGGCATCTCATTTTAACAGACATACTTACCAAAATGACACAAAAATATCTTGAAATACGAAAGATTAAATTTATTCAATAAAATCGCTATTGGCTTCAACCACTGGGTTCTCCTGCTTGTATGGCATTGTGAAGAATTCTGTTGGCAGATACAGGGTCTTCCAGCAGCCACCCTCTTGACCCAGGGCAGCACTACCTCCTCAAGGCACTTAATTTAGGTCTCCATGTTGAATCAGATGACCTCACCAACAAATTCGTGAGTTCTTTTCATATCAGAGTGGGTTTTCAGAGTTATCACACCTTCGTAATCACCATTAGACTCACCCAACTCGTTCCGAATCCTCTGCACTGTCTTCAGATTGGAACCAAAACACTCTGAAATGTTCGTATTGGAGCTTCCGGCGCGAGTGTCCAATAGTACAACATGCCGTTTCCAAATTTCTGGCAGAGTGTATTGCGTCATATTTCTCTTTTTCTCACAGACGGTGCCCAACTGACCCGACTATACTGTGCAGTCGACAAAATCAAAAACAAACAACGCAAAATTAAAAATATAAAATGGCGATAATTTATCCATCGCACCCTTATAGTATTTTATATTCTTTTAATGACAAAATAGATTTTAATAAAAAAATAATAATTAAAAAAATATTTAAACTATTTTCTACAATAAGTTTATTAATTTTAATACTGTTGCCTGAAAACATGTATCATCAGCCACAGATGTAACCGTATGTAACCGTATGTTCTACTCTAATAGTTTCTTCTCTCGCACTTCTCGCCTGTGCAACTCTCTTCCGGTTTCTTACTTCCCTGTCAATTACAAACTACAAACATTTAAATGCAACATCAATCCTCATCTTCCGTCTCCTTCAATCCTGTTCTTTTTATTGCATTTCTCCTCACTAACGTTTTCTCAGTTTCCTTCACTCTGGGTAAACCCCTGAGTCTTAGTGGCTTTATCACCTTGCTTGGGATGAAATAATTAAAAAGACTCGTAGTTTTAATTCATGGTTCTTAATCAAGGCGCTCATGTAAGGTTCGGAGTAATAACTGTAATTTTTGTCTCTCGTTTGCAGTCATTGCGACACGACAAAACAACGTTTTCAAATCTTCTCTTGAACTAAAATTCTGTAGACCGATGGATAAGGCCTCCTAATTTGGAAAATCCTGTTTCGACTCTTCCTTGTTCACCTACATATATCTAATTAGATATATCAAGCAAACAACCCGAGGCAAAACCTATGGAAAGAATGAGGAAAAGGAGTTTGTAAAATGTAAACTATCTGGTTTTCTTCTGGAGTTTATGCAAAAATTGCCTGAAGATAAGCCTAGAATTATTTAGATAAACATACTGTTTTATCTAACAAATTATCTACATTTTGTTTTATGCTTTAATTACGTTAAAATAATTTAAATCTAATAATAAATGTAAGAAATATTTAATTTAAAATATTTATTTACTGACAATATTGTTTTTAAATAATACTTTGTATTTTCATAAAAATATAACGTCATCATCGCCAGCATTGCCTTTAATATTTGACGATGTATGTTGGGGATTTTTCATTTCTCTTCAGTTAGATTGCTTTGTCTCAATTTATTTTAAACCTTGAAAAGTCAATTTATAATTGCAATCGTATTCTTCATACTGAGAGTTGTCGAATTTCCTGTAAATTAGTCGTCCAAGCTTAACACTTAGAACAGAAGGCTGAAGTTTCAAGTACAATTTATTTGATTACGTGTTGTTTACATCACTGAAAACTTTCTCTATGAAAACACTCGCCTTTTCAGCGCTTAAATGTGTCACTATTAGAAATGATATGATACACAATTTTCTTTAAGTGGAATGCATCTTGAAGTTTGCTTAATTAAACCACAGAAAACCTCAGATTATTTTCCCAGTCAACTAATATTAAAATAATTCAACGGCATTCGACTGCATTAATTGCATAATTGCATTTTCATATACAACCAATTACATTTCATATATTCTTTGCAGAAAAAAAAAAACTGTTGTATTCTTGAAGATTCTTAATTTTTCAGAAAGATTTTGTTTTAGCTGTTTAAACAATAGCAGAAATAAAACGTAGACATTGGATCTTTAATCTTGCATACACATTTCTTTCTTTTAATCATTTCACCCCAAGTAAGGCAATAAAGTCACTAAGACGCAAGTGGTTACTAAGTGCTAGAGAGTATGAGAAAATTACTATTAAGGAGAGAGTTTAATAAAAGAACAAGAATTAAGGAGACAGAAGATAACGATTGACATTGCATTTAAATTGTTAAAGAGCGAAGTTGACTAGGAAGCAAGAAGCTGGAAGAGAGATCCACAAGCAAGAAGTGCGAGAGAAGAAACTGTTAACATAGAACTTACGGTTACATCTAGCCGTTTCAACTGTAAGTTGATGAGTCCTTCAGTATCCTTCTGTATTTCTGAGATGAGGTATTATGTACACTATTTACATTATTCGGACTATTGTCCTCATCTTTGTCGCCATATTTATTAGAACGTTTCGGCCGTAGTACGTTCTGGTTGGAATGTCGAACTGAACCCTTTATTTCGCTCAATGGGCTAGACTGTTCTAGTTCCACGTGCCATGTTTTTTAATGGATGTCAGTTATCAGTTACCTCCTGTTAATTCCCCTCTTCAAGATCTCCACTGCCTTAATCGGGTATTGAACTCACACTCTAACCAACGCCTTTATCCACTGTGCAATGTGTCCTTTAGGACATCTGTGTATGAATTTCTGGGTATTATAAACTTAATGTCTCAGCATCATTTTTTACCAGTGCTCATATTGCAATTTTTTATGCTGTTATCATTGCATGTTTTTACTAGGGTTCATATTGCAATTTTTGTTGTTGTTATCGTTTTTCTCTGGCACTCCATATTACTGGTTTCCATATTTTATTCATTTCTATGCTTGGTCGACTCAGGAGATTTTTGTGCCTTAGCACATGTGCTGATTCCTTAAGACTACGAATTTTCCAATGGTGTTCTTTGTCTATGATCTCAACCTGATCTCACAGAGGGCGGTGATCTCTCTTTTCTCTCCATATGTAGTCAGCTACGCCTGATTTTTCCACTTCCCCTCGTGTTACAGCTTTCTGGTGTTCTTGAAGCCTTACCTTGTGGAGGCGGCCTGTCTCCCCTTTATATTTCTTTCCGCAGCTGCACGGGATAGCGTACAAATAGTCTTTAGTCATGTTCACCTCTATAGGGGGGTCTTACTCAGGAGAAATATCTGGGAAGTGTTGTCCAGCTTTTGAAGGTTGTCCTGGTGTTATATGGACCGCAGATCCTTTGTATTTTCTCTGATAAGCCTTTCATATAAGGCAGGCAGACTGAGTTTTGTTGTTCTCCTCTTGTACCCGCCTATCCCAGTTTTTTTTTGGGGGGTGCTACAATGTACCCAGAGTAGTTGTTATGTTGTAGGGTACTAGTTATACTGGCCATTTCTGTATCTAATGTCTCTGGGTCGCCACTTAAGACTTTTGCTTGGTGTTGTAAGCAGCAGACGATCCCCTTCTTTACGCTGTATGGATGGTGGGAGTTAAAATTGACGTAATGTCCCGTGAATGTCAGTTTACGGATGTCTCGAACCCATGCTCTGTTCGAGATATTAGAATATCCAGGAATGGGAGTGTATCGTTACTCTCTTTCTCCATTGTGAACTGTATCGAAGATCTCATTGAGTTCACATGGTCCAGTAGAACATGAACATCTTCCTAGTGTGGCCAGAGTATGAAGGTGTCATCTACGTACCTTAACCATAGAGTTGGCTTCAGAGATATAGATTCTAATGCCATTTCCTCAAAGTATTCCATGTATATATTCGCCATTGCTGGTGATAATGGCGAACCCATTGCTAAGCCCTCATCCTGTCGATATATGTGTGATCCCATTCCGAAGTGTGTTGTATGTGTACAGAAAGTCAACATCTCCATCAGATTATCTTTTGGAATATAGGTTCGTTCTTCTAGGGATGAGTCAGAAGGCAATCTGTCTCTGACGACTGAGAGTGCCCCCTCCGTGAGTACCTTGGTGAACAAACTCACCACGTCCAAGCTCATCATCGGGTTGGATAGGATGGGAGCATCTTTGATTATTTCCATGAAGTTGGCGGAGTTCCGAACATATGAAGGAGACATTCCGATCAATGGGTCAATTATATCTACAAAGAAGCGACTCAGAGGGTGGCACACAGAGCCTTAGCAACTAACAATCGGCCTGAGCGGAATACTGTCTTTGTGAATCTTAGGGAGACCGTATATGTGAGGTAGCTTGGTGTAACGCTGCGATAACTACTTATACGTCTTAGGTGCGAAGTGATCCTTGTTCTTGATTAGTATCTGTGACAGTTTGCGTTCCGTTTTCATAGTAGGATCCTTTTTTCCTTTACTGTAGTTTCCATTGCTAATGAGGTCTTCCAGCTTTCTTGCATAATCTGATCTGTCCATCACTACATTCGCATTGCCTTTGTCAGCTGGTAGTATGATGATGTTTTCGTTCCTATGTAGGGATCCAATCGCCACCCTCTCCAGTTTCGTGATGTTTGACCTGGGCGGGTTGGCCTTCTCCAAGGTCTGTCTCACCTTCCATCTCAGTTCACCCACCTGAGCCCGAGGGAAGTTCAAGGCCATCTCCTCGACTCTGGCAATGATGTTCAAGTATGGCACACACCTGATGGTTGTGGCGAAGTTGAGACCCTTATTCAAAACTGACTTCTCAGAGGCACTCAGCTGATATTGGCTGATGTTGATTACTGCTTTCACTGGTGTGTGATGAACATTTTGCGCCACCTTCTGATCTTTCAATCTGTTTAATTTTTGTACTTGATGAGTCCTTGCCGATAATCTAGTCCTGCGCTTAAATTCATAAAGTCTAGGTACCATAGAAGAAAGTCCGTCATCATAATTACCATAAAAGCATATATAGAAAAGGTACAGGGAAGCTACATTACGGCAGTTGAAAAGAGACTGAAGGGGAGATGCCAGGTCAGGACCAATAACATTGCATATTGTTCTTTGGATTTTATCAAGAATCTCTGAATGTAAAGCAAGAGCATCGGATCAGATGTAGTAGCAACATTCAAAGCATGGACGAATGGTAGACTTATAGATATGTAAGATAGATTATGACGAGAAAAAATGTCAGGCACGACACAGTGAACCAACTTTCTTAGCATCTGACCTAGCAATTTATTCAATATACTCTTTACACTTTATGTCAACGGAAAATGATGGTCCGAGAAGGCGCACGTGCCACTCTCCTGGGGGTTAGCATCAACCATGCTGATGAGAGGTAAACAGGGGTCTCTCAGATGACTGATAAATAGCAGTTTGGTTTTGGAAGCGTTGTAATTAACAAGTCATTCCTTACCGCAGTTAACTGCAGATTGATAGTCATTTTTGAGATCAGCTGCTAATTTGAACTTATTATTAAAGCAGGATGTTTTCATAAAAACATTTTTAGTAATTCTTAATTAAAATTTTCACTTTATATTTTGTTTGATGTTTAAATACTCTTCTTCTTCAACACTGTCACCTGTCACCATGACTGAGCGTTGTCGTATGATCATTGTGCGACTGAACACCTGACTAGCTCCCTCCATATGTCTAGGCTGCGTGCCAATATCCGAGGCTATGTGAATAATCTTATCGTCTACTCTGTGAAGTTGCCAGTCCATCGGATCGTAGTCGAAAGATTGTGGAATCTTTTTTAATATTACGTAAAACCGAATAGTTTCAACTAGTTGTGGATATCAAACTATTTCTGGTTTATGGCCAAATCATGTTGTAACACCGGTTCTCGTACGATCACCGAAGTTAAACAACATCCAGCTTGGTTAGTACCTAGATGAGTGACCGCTTGAGAATGCCACGAACTGTAACCTTGAATGTGCAGGTGGTGTAATGGATAATTGCTCGGTTTAGTTAATCGGAAAGCCGAGTTAAAATTCCAGTTGGGTTCGTTATATTCACTTAGGCGGAAATATCGTTGGCAAACGTATGAATCTACCTCTTCTTCTCCAGCTATGGGTTAATTAGTAAGACTTGTATAAATAAAACATTATTATCTCTAAATAAAATAAAAATAAAATATTATTTTCCCCAAATAAAATAAAATAAAATAAAAAACATTGCCTACAAAATATTTAGACTTCGGCATTAAATAGACCATAGAGTGTAATATATCTATAAACCAAAACAACCAACAAAAATCGATTTCTAATCGTTAATAAAGAAATATAAGGTCACCTCCTAATTTAACTTTCTATGTGTTTTTACAATCAAACTATATATTTATTCTCTGCAGTTTTACTAAAAGGCGAGTAATAATGAAAAAAATGTAAACATCTTTCATCTGTCTACATTATAATCAGGATATTTGTAGCGTATCAGATTTCAAATGTATTTCAGTTTCATTTATTCGCTTATTCCTTTATTCCTTTATTAAAGGAATAAACTTTTGCTGTTATCAACCAGGACTCTGCGTTTCAATGAGTCACTATTAAAAACAATATGGAACATTCAGATTGTTTTTTTTTTTAATGAAGTGTCTCCGATGACCCGCTTAACTTAATTCCAGAAAACCTCTAATTGTTTTCCCAGGCAAGTAACTTCGTTAAATGACATTCAAATTCATTAATAGCATCTTCAGATAAAACCAAATGTTTCATGATCTTGCAGTTTGAAAATATATTCCTTAGAAATCTTCAAGAATTCTTCAGACAACTAATTTTTCAGTATATCCCTGTTTTAGGAATTTTGATGATTCCAAAATGAAAGCTTTTACAATGAATTCGCATTTGTTGTAATAAAACTATTGATAATAATTTTTAATTTAAATCTTTATTCACTGTCTTGTTTGAGGCTTAAATATCCTTTAATATCTCAGGGAAGTGTGTTCCTAAACTGGCTCATGTTCTCGCCAAACTCGCCAAAAAATTCGTTTTCTTTTTGTACAAATTTGTAACATTATTTTAAAATGAACTATTGTTTTTATCCATAATGTTGAATGTGTAAAAATTATTCAACTTATTAACAGGAAAACGGCGTTAAAAATTTCCGCAATATATTGTTCGTTTATTTCATATGGAACAATCTATTATAATTTGTATTTAGATACTTTGTATGTATCTTCAAATTTTTTTGTTGAATTGTTCGCTTATATTGCATTATGGTCCATTATTGCTCATTATTAGATTAAAATAAAATGTGTATCTTATGCGAATAGTACCTTAAGAAAATTGAGATTTGCGAGAATGAGGGACCCCGTAACAATGATATGCGGGATATAATAGATTAGGGAGCATATCATAGATTGTGGTGAGACGGAACTCTGCTTATAGTATCACCATGTTCAAATTCTCCAATATGTAACTTTGGTACGAAAGCGGAATAAACTGCTGCAGATTCTATGAAATGTTCCTTTTTATTTTGCAGTGGATCGAATCCTATTAGAGGAAACAGAGACTATAAACAGTTATTATTTTATGTCCGATTTCACACAACTTCAAATAAAATGTTAGGAAGGAAACCTCCGTCAGTACTGGAAAGAGCAATAACAGCTACTGGATGTGAGAAACGTATTTTCATAAAAAAAAAATGATTTAAGTGAAGGATTTTGCAAATTTCAACCGACAGCATTACGAGCTGCTCGGTCATTTATTGCCAAATATTTCCTTATAGGGAAACGGCTAATAATTCAATTAGCATTACGATAGGAGAATGCAGCAGAAAATAACATTTTTGAAATAAACTAATTTACTTATAAAGTACTTCGGTGAAGAAGGCAAGGAACATGAACATTACCAGAGGAGAATGGGGCAAATAAAATAACATTTTGGAAATAAACTAATAATTAACTTATAAAGTACCTTGCTGGTTCACATCGAGGTGGTGTAAGTGTTTGCAATCTTGCTTCGCTAGAACTATTATGACTGAGTTGTGAGTTATACTGACTGAAGAAGACAAGGCGAAATACGAACGACCCTTTATAAATGACTCTCAAATTAAGACATTTAATTAAAGAGATAATTTAACGTAAGCTGAATAACGACAGTCAAACTTAGTCTTCAGGCGTTGTCAATTGTCAAGAAAGTTTCAGAATGACTAGATATGCCGCATTAGTCAGAAAAGCCTCCGTGGCCCAATGGATAAGGCACCGGCCTCCTAAGCCGGGGATTGCGGGTTCGACTCCCGTCGGGGGTGTTCCCTTTTATATAAATTCTGCCACACTCAGTTCTAGTGATCAAGTTACTTCAAGAGTGAAATTAAACAAACGACGTATTTTTTGTAACCGTCGATTGCTTCAATTAACGGTGGTGGCGGACATGAGGATAGAAGAATCAGATTGATTCTTCTTCTCATGATCCTTAAGTAGTCGTTCAGATAATTTGTTGCCGCCCATCTCCTCCCCAAGCTCTTGACCAACAGCCGAAGACCACGGAATATGCTGTAGGTTGCCCGCGACTCCCAGTGAATTGAATTCAGTATTGTCCTTCTCCTACACCGAAAAAACTATTCTGTCATAGTCTGGGAGATGCGTGTGTGTTAGATTCATAACTCTCCGTCATTAACACTTAAGTGAATTTAATTAACTCGAGTGGAATTCGAACTCGGCTGTAAAATTCCTCTATTCAATCCGCCGTGCCTCCTAAGTAATCTATCCACCTGCCATGAGGACAATATGTAAGGAGCAACTTTCCTTAAGAATTTTTCAATGTCGTTTAAACAAAAATGAAATTTTAAAGAAAATAGAAACGAAAACGACGATTATACATAAAATCAGAAAAAAAAAAACTAATATTTGTGGGAATCAATGAGAAATGAGGGTCTGGAAAATTAAACACTCAAAAGAACCTATTGAAAGCATGCGGGATAGAAGATAGAAGTTTATTGTGATACTATTTGTCGTTGCCGCGGTAAAACGGAAGAACGTTTTGTTAAAACAAGAAAGTGTTATGTGCTCAGAGACATTGAAACGAGTCAATACCAATAACTTGCGGAAAGAATTGAGGATTTAATTCACACACTTGAATAGTATTTCGAGCAGTTTGAACAATGGAGAAGTGACTCAGACTTAGAGGGCACAGCTGCAAATGCAAGCTGTAAAGCGAAAACTTTATTTTCGCAAACAACGACTTTGGAGTGGATTCTACAGAATGAAAGTTGATTCGAGACAGGAGGTAGGTGGATAAGCCACCCACACTTACTGAAGAGGATTAGTGAGAGGTAATGATATGAGAGAGGTTGGAAGAAGGGAATTCTCCCAAATGATGTCCATAAATACAAATGCGCGAAGTGAATTCACCAGAAGAGAGACAAATCGGAGCTGAAGATACAGAGGCAGAAGAGAGAAGAGAAACCCACGAGATTATCTGCGACGAAAGCCTTGGACTTCAGCCTTGTGCCAATGTTTACCATCAACAGCAAACAAGATTTTTGCCAGGTCGACGATAGTATCACTTCCGATTTAGATGCTGGGTGGGTTGATAATTAATTGCATATCAACTATGTTATAAACAAATGATTGTACGGTGGACTGATATAAAATCAGTACATATTTTTGTTCAATTGATTCGAGTGTAATTGTTTAGCTGTATATCATCGCCCTACTTGGACCAGCCCAACACGACGATACCTGCGATGATTCGACATTAGCTGTAAATGGATAGTCGAATAGGGAGGCCAGGTATCGTAAAAAGAGAAAAAATTGCTACGACCTACGAAGGATAGGAAGTCGTCGAAAGTCAAGGTCACCCACCTTCTGAAGTGATATGGTACATAGAAAAGGAAGCCATTCCGTCTTGAAATTCAAATGATTTCGTTTCGATGATGAAATTTTGACGTTTGTGAAGTAGATTAAATTTCAAGTCACGTACTCAATGTCTTTTCATTATTTAGAGCACAACCGGAGACACTAACTTCTTCGACATTAAAGCAGGGAGTTTTTTAGTAGGGTACACCTTTGCAACTTTTCACTTTGTTATCACATTTGACTATGTATTGAGAACATAATTCAGCAAACATCATCATCTAGGTCTTACTTTATCATCAAGTTGATATCCTGCAAAAAATGTTGACCGATATTGACTATACATTGCAGACACCATTACTAATGATACAATTTTCCTACATCATTCAGAATAAGCTGCCAATGATGCTGGATACTATGTCAATGCCTCTAAAACTCAACTGATAAACTTCAATCAGCAAACCTTAATATAAACTGTTTCAAGAGAATCAATAAAATTTATCGAATCTTTTACATACCTAGGAAGCAAAATTAATTCTACTGGAAAGAATGTGAAAATTTGAATGGCTAAAATCTGAGCCGCCTTGAATAAAATGAATGTAATCTAGAAATTTGCTCTACCAGAAAACCTCAAACGAAGATCCTTCGCGCTATGTAGAGGCGGCTTTAATGTATGGTACGACTGCTTGGACATCAACTAAAATCCTTGTGTCTAAACGTCATGGAATCTAGACCCAGATTCTGAGATTCATACTTAACATCTCCTGGAAACAACATCTAACTAAATCACAGCTCTATGGACCCATCTCTAATATTTCTACTATTTCATGTCAACGCAGAATTCGCTTTACAGGACACTGATGGCGGTCAAAACAAGAACTGCTCTTGACTATTCGCCTTGGTACAAGACAGTTTGGTAGCCCAACAATTACTTCCATTGACCAAATCTCTTAATACACAGAATGTCACCTTAATGAGTTTCCGACCTTGAAACAGAACCGTGATGTTTGGCTTGATAAACTCATGAATGTTCGGGATCGGTCGACCGTATAAAAAATGTAAAAGAAATTTTGTTGAGAGTCAACCTCGGGTTCAAATTAGACAAACTATTTTGAGGTGTGCATTGACGTTTCGAGGATCGTCAGAGATCGTAAAGCAAACATTTACAACTAAATGATTTACTAACAAAATAGTGAAGCTTTTAATTCTTAATTCTGACATATTTTCATTAAAAATTGTATTAAGCGAAAAATTTTAAAATTTCAACCGACAACAGTATTAGCTGCTCGGTCACTGAATGCCAAAGGTTTCCCTTGGAGGGAAACGGCTAATGATTCCATTAACATTACAAGAGGATAATACAACAGAATAAGAAAATAACATTTTGGAAATAAACCAATTTACTTTTAAAATACTTTCCTAACTAACAGAGACCTATATTATTTCTTATTTTTTTTATATCATTCTTTTTTATCTGAATGTCTTTCCTTTTGTGATATTTTATTGTTTGAACAAGAGAAAATATTGGGATATATTTTTATTCGATGTAAACTTTACCTGAATATCTGGAAATTAAACATTAAAGTAAAAGTCATACTGACTGAATAAAAGAAGACAAATTGAGAGACAAAATATGAGCGAGTTTTATACATGACTCTCAAATTAAGACATTTAATTAAGAAGATAATGTAACGTTACCTTAATGACGGTAGTCAAACTTTTCAGTTTTCAGGGTTTGTAGATTAAGAAGGTTTCTAGAAACCTTCCATATCATTCCAGTAAGGAAAGCCTTCGTGGCCTAATGGATAAGGCACCGGCCTCCTAAGCCGGGGAATGCGGGTTCGACTCCCGTCGGAGGTGTTGATGTTTTTATATAAAATTCTGCCACACATTTCTCGTGATGTCACCTGATAAATCTGCTTTAAGATCTTCAGGTGGGAAATTAAACAAACTCCATGTAATTGTAAACTTCGACTGCTTCAATTACCAGTGGTGACTGACGTCAGCATTGAAGAATCAATTCTTCTTCCTCATGATCTTCTCAGTAGTCCTTCAGATAATCTGCCGGCGCCCAACTCCCCTCCAAGCTCCTTTTGTGTGTCGCCTGCAGTTGAATTAAGTGTTGTTTTTCTCCCACACCGGTTGACACCCAAATCTATACAACCCAGTCTGTCCTGCTATTTTGCCATAGCTGGGAGATGCGTGTGTGTTAGATGGATCTAAGTGAACTAAATGAACTCGAATGGAATTCGAACTCGTCTGTACTATTCCTCTATCCTTGCTGCTATCCATTAATCTAGAGTGACTCTTAAGCATTGTATACAACTACCATAGTTTCAGGTTTTATATCTCAGTGAAATGTGTTCATAAACTGGCTCATGTTCTCGCCAAACTTTCCAACAAATGATTAGCTGTTTCGTAGGTTTTTGCAAATTCCCTTCTGTAATTCCTGATTTTATGAACACCCTTTGATCGGGTGATTGCAGGTTTTCACGAGCGTGAATAAGTATAAAAATACATTTCTATATTAAAAATAGCTGCAATACATTTTATCGTAAAAAATTACCTGCAAATTCTTAAATCAAACTGTATTCCAAAATATAACTTCAATAAACTACAACATAAACACACATGCCACTGCCTCTTCACACATACATGTATATACTTTAACAACTGACCACGTGGTAGTTGTGACGCAACTTTTGTGCAGAGTAATATGTATCATATATTTATTACTTCAAAGCTCCCAAGAAAATTTCGCTATTAAATGACACATAAGTTGTTGATATGTCGTTAAACAAACAAATTAAATTAAATCAGATCCCCTGAATTACCGTTTCTATTAATCTTTTAATTCATTTGACACAGTATTAAAGACTCTAATCAACTGTAAATTTGTTTAAAAATTTCACTTCACACGGTCTTCTTTCAGTTAAACAATATGGATTTCGTTTCTATAGATTGACCACTGATATATTAACAGTATTTCATGAATTTGTTTAGATAAGAACTCGGACTCTGACATATCTCGAAGGTATTTGACACGGTTTAGCATGCCGGCCTTCTTCATAAGTTCAAGAATTAAGGTGTCTATGGCTGGATATTTAACTTAATTCAATTATTCTTAACAAATCGGATAATGAAGGCGATTTGGAATGGCCACGCTTCTAGATCATTTCACATTAATGAGACGTCCTGCAGTGCTCTATCCTTGAAACTACGTTGTTTCTTATCATCATCATCATCATCAACCTTCACTTAATTAAGTATTTATGCTGATGACATAACCATTTACTCTTATATTAGTAGCAAGTCCAATAAGCCCGTCCAAGTAAAAACTGGCTGTTGCTTTCGAAAATGACCCGCAATCAGCTGTTAAATTGTGAAATAAATGACTTGTAAATTCTAATGCAGCTACGGAAAAACTGCGATCCGTTTGCCTTTCTGAATTTTACGCTTAATTTCACGAGGAAAATAAATTAAAATTTAGTTTGCTTCGTTTCATTCTCACTTGTTCACTCACATATTCTCCCATACATAACCACATACATAAACAATAATTAAGTGTAATCTTTCTTGAACTTGTAAATTTTAATCGAAAGTAACATTTTTGTCATTTTTAAACCATTGGTGATTTTCACTAAGGAAGATCAGACCTTTTGCTTCGTACACAGAAAACTTTCATAATAATTTCTTTCTCTACAGAAGAAATATAACTTTTATTCATTTCCTTTTGTATTTTCTTGTGAATAAATGTGTCATCTGTATTAATATTATATCAAGATTTTAATTTTTATTTATATGAAGATTTCAATTTTTTATTATATCGAGATTTCTGTTTCTTAGCTCTAGAAAAAACTTTTCTCCAAAGAAAAAAATTTTTTTTATACGAATACTACCTTAAGAAAATTGAGATTTGCTAGAGGTAGGGACCCCGTAGCAATGATACGCGGGGTATAATAGATTGGGGAGCATGTCGTAGATTGTAGGGAGACGAAACCGATCCACAAGACCTGCTTATAGTATCACCATGTTCAACATCTACAATACTTAACTTAGGTACGAAAGCGGAATAAACTGCAGTCGATTCTATGAATTGTTCGTTTTTATTAAGCAGTGGATCGAATCCTATCAGAGGAAACAGAAACTATAAACAATTACTATTTTGTCCGGTTCGATTCCACACCACTTCAAATACAATGTTAGGAAGGAAACCTACATCAGTACTGGAAAGAGCGATAACAGCTACTGGACGTGAAAAACTTATTTTCATATAAAATTGTTTTAAGGGAAAGATTCTACAAATGTCAACCGACAACAGTATTAGCTGTCGGGTCATTGCTGATTGCCAAATGTTTTCTTGTAGGGAAACGGCTAATTATTCCATTAACATTATCAGAGGAGAATGAAGCAAATAAAATAACATTTTGGAAATTAACTAATTTACTTATAAAGTATCTTACCGGGGCACCTCACGTTTTGTAATGTTTAGTTAGAAATATTATGACTCCGTAGTGTGTTCGATGCTCACAGTGTGCCCTTTGCTTTCAGCTTAGTGCCATATCCGAGCTATGCTTGGAAAATCACTATATAATTCTTTTTTGACTAAAAGAAACACACATTATTTCTAAATTTTTCTTTCTGACGTATTTTCCTTTTCGGATATTTTATTGGTTGAACAAGAGAAAATATTGGGATACATTTTTATTCGATGTAAACTTTACCTGAATATCGGGAAACACGAAACAGGAACAAAACGACTGTAAAAGTCATACTTACTGAAGAAAAGAAGTCAAAATGTGAAGCGAAATCCGAGCCAGTTTTTATACATGACTCTCAAACTAAGAAACTTCATTAAGCAGATAATTTAATGTTAACTGAATAATGGCAGTTAAACCTTTTCCGTTTTCAGGTATTGTTGATTGACAAGAAAGTTTCAGAATCACTAGAACTTCTGCATCCGTCATAAAAGCCTCCGTGGCCCAATGGATAAGGCACCGGCCTCCTAAGCCGGGGATTGCGGGTTCGACTCCCGTCGGAGGTGTAACTATTTGTATAAATTTTGCCACACTCAATTCTCGTGACATCACGTGATCAATCTGCTTTAAGACGTCAGGAGTGAAATTAAACAAACTACTTATTTTTTGTAATTCTCCACTGCGTCAAATGCCGGTTTGTCATGGTTTGGATCGTAATGAGTCAGGAACAGATCTGATGTAAGGATCTCATTAATTTTCTCAAATGCGTCCTGGCATTTGGCTGTCCCTTCCCACTCTTTATCTTTCCTCAATAATTCATTAAGTGGAACTCTAAAACTGTGAATTCTTGGGTCTAAGACGTTGTAATAACTGGAAAGACCTAAAAATCTTTGAAGAGCCGAAACATTTTCTGGTGCTGGCATATATGCTTTATTGCCGTTGCCCTATCTGGGTTGGGACGTCTTTGTCAATTATTTGCCCCAAGTACTTAATCCTCTCTATGAAAATCTCACATTTGCCGTCTTTTAATTTGAATCCATAATCCTGGATTCTCACCTGCAAGACGTGCGATTTGTGTTCCTCGATGCTCTCGCTTTTCATAAGGAAGTCATCGAGATATGCCACCGCAAAATCCAGACCATTTAACATCATGTCCATGACCTGTTGAAAAATGGAAGGGGCGAACTTAATCCCGAACGGAAGTCGTAAAAATTTGTATAAATCCTTGTGGGAGTTTATGCAAAGGAGCTTCGAGCATCCTTCGTCCACATATATGCGTCGCTTAAGTCAATGTTATAAAAATATTTTCTTCCACTGAGCTTAGCGAATATCTCCTCTGGACTTGGAAGGGGATAATGGTAATCTTTTAGGGCGCTGTTAAACCCCGTAGAGAAGTCAACACATACATCAATTTCTTTGCTCTTTGTTTAAATATAAACTATGGGAGATATCCATTCACTATATTCAACCTTTACGAGAACTTATATTTCCTCAATTCGATTCAACTCATCGTCAATTTGATTTAACGAGGGAAAATGTAACGTTATGTTTTTTCTTAAAAACTGCGTTTACGTCTGGCTTTAACTTATACTTAAACTTAGCAGACATTTTTAAAATTGTTTTAAGCGAAAGATTCTAGAAATTTCAACCGACAACAGTATTTAGCTGTCGGGTGATTGTTGATTGCCAAATGTTTTCTTGTAGAGAAACGGCTAATGAATCCATTAATATTATCAGAGGAGGATGCACCAAATAAAATATAACATTTTGGAAATAAACTAATAATTTACTTATAAAGTACTTTGCTGGTTCACATCGAGGTGGTGTAATGGTTGGCAAGCTTTTCTCGCTAGAACTATTATGACTGAGTTGTGAGTTATACTGACTGAAGAAGACAAGGCGAGATACGAACGAGCCTTTATACATGACTCTCAAATTAAGACATTTAATTAAGTAGATAATTTAACGTTAGCTGAATAACGACAGTCAAACTTTTTTAGTTTTCAGGCGTTGTCGATGGACAATAAAGTTTCAGTATCACTAGATATGTCGCATTTGTCAGATAAGGCTCCGTGGCCCAATGTATAAGGCACCGGCCTCCTAAGCCGGGGATTGCGGGTTCGACTCCCGTCGGAGGTGTTCCTTTTTGTATAAATTCTGTCACACTCAGTTCTAGTGATCAAGTTGCTTCAAACGACGTATTTTTTGTAACCGTCGATTGCTTCAGTTAACGGTGGTGGCGGACATGAGGATAGAAGAATCAGATTGATTCTTCTTCTCATGATCCTTAAGTAGTCGTTCAGATAATTTGTCGCCGCCCATCTTCTCCCCAAGCTCTTGACCAACAGCCGAAGATGACACAATATGCGACACCCAGTGAATTGAATTCAGTATTGTCCTTCTCCTACACCGAAAAAACTATTCTATCATAGTCTGGGAGATGCGTGTGTGTTAGATAGATTCTTCATAACTCTCCGTCATTAACACTTAAGTGAATTTAATTAACTCGAGTGGAATTCGAACTCGGCTGTAAAATTCCTCTATTCAATCCGCCGTGTCTCCTAAGTAATGTATCCACCTGCCATGAAGACAATATGTAAGGAGCAACTTTCCTTAAGAATTTTTCAATGTCGTTTAAACAAGAATGAAATTTTAAAGAAAATAGAAACGAAAACGACGATTATACATAAAATCAGAAAAAAACCCCTAATATTTGTGGGAATCAATGAGAAATGAGGGTCTGGAAAATTAAACACTCAAAAGGACCTATTGAAAGCATGCGGGATAAAGGATAGAAGTTTATTCTGATACTATTTGTCGTTGCCGCGGTAAAACGGAAGAACCTTTTGTTAAAACAAGAAAGTGTTATGTGCTCAGAGCCATTGAAACGAGAAGAGTCAATACCAATAACTTGTGGAAAGAATTGAGGATTTAATTCACACACTTGAATAGTATTTCGAGCAGTTTGAACAATGGAGAAGTGACTCAGACTTAGAGGGCACAGCTGCAAATGCAAGCTGTAAAGCGAAAACTTTATTTAAACTTAAGAAAATTGAGATTTGCGAGAATGAGGTACCCCGTAACAATGATATGCCGGATATAATAGATTAGGGAGCATATTGTAGATTGTGGTGAGACGGAACTCTGCTTATAGTACCATGTTCAAAATCTCCAATATGTAACTTTGGTACGAAAGCAGAATAAACTGCTGCGGATTCTATGAAATGTTCCTTTTTGTATTTTGCAGTGGATCGAATCCTATTAGAGGAAACAGAGACAATAAACAGTTATTATTTTATGTCCGATTTCACACAACTTCAAATAAAATGTTAGGAAGGAAACCTCCATCAGTACTGGAGAGTGCGATAACAGATACTGGTTGTGAGAAACTTATTTTCATAAAAAAATGATTTAAGTCAAGGATTTTGCAAATTTCAACCGACAGCATTACTAGCAGTCCGGTCATTGACTGCAAAATGTTTTCTTGTATGGGAATGGATAATGATTCCATTAGCATTACCATAGAAGAATGCAGCAGAAAATAACATTTTGGAAATAAACTAATTTATTTATAAAGTACTTTGCTGGTTCACATCGAGGTGGTGTAAGTGTTTGCAAGTTTTTCTCGCTAGAACTATTTTGACTGAGTAGTGAGTTATACTGACTGAAGAAGACAAGGCGAAGTACGAACGTTTACATTCAATTAAGTAGATAATTTAACGTTAGCTGAATAATGACAGTCAAATTTTTTTAGTTTTCAGGCGTTGTCAATTGCCGAGAAAGTTTCAGAATAACTAGATATTGCGCATTTGCAAGAAAAGCCTCCGTGGCCCAATGGATAAGGCACCGGCCTCCTAAGCCGGGGATTGCGGGTTCGACTCCCGTCGGAGGTGTTAATTTTTGCATAAATTCTGCCACACTCATTTCTCGTGATTATGCTGCTGTAAGAGCTTCAGGAGTGAAATTAAACAAAATATATACCTTTTGTAAGACTCTACTGCTTTAGTTGCCGGCGGTGGCTCTCCTGAAGATAGAAGAATTAATCTGAATCTTCTTCCTCATGATCCTCTCAGTACTCGTTCAGATAATCTGTCGGCGCCCATCACCTCTCCAATCTCTTGACAGACAGCCGAAGTCCACTGAATATGGCGTGGGTCGCCTGCGGCTCTCAGGTCTTAAAATTCACTGTCGAAAAGTCTTGAAAAGAAATATATCAATATCCGGTGGTTTAAATTTTAAACTAAAAAGACATAACAAATCGAATCAACAACACGAACCGAACATAAACAAATCGATTATACATGGGTCATAAATAAGGCTTTCACTACCATGTCGTTTTCAGTTTTCAGGCTTTTTCAATTAAAGGTTTGAGATTCACTATTTCCTTACACGCCGGGAAAGCCTCCGTGGCCAAATGGATAAGTCGCCGTTCTTCTAATCCGTGGATTGCGGGTTCGACTCCCGTCGGAGATGATATTAATTGTATTAAGAAAGTGAAATGAAGCAAGATGTACATTTTTTGTTACCCTCGAATGATTCTGTTGCCGGCTATGGTGGAATGGTAGAATCAGACTGATTTTTCTTCCTCATTATCTTCTCGGAATTCCTTTAGTTAATTTGCTGGCGCACATCTCATTTCCAAGGTCTTGGACGACAGCCAAAGACCACGGAATATGGCGTGGGTCGCCTGCGGCTCTCAGGTCTTAAAATTCACTGTTGGAAAGTCGTGAAAAGAAATATATCAATATCCGGTGGTTTAAATTTTAAACTAAAAAGACATAACAAATCGAATCAACAACACGAACCGAACATAAACAAATCGATTATAAGACTTTCACTACCGTGTCTAAATGGATAAGTCACCGGTTTCCTAAACCGGATATGACGGGTTCGAACCCCGTCAAGGGTGTATACATTTACCAAAATATTTCTAAACATTTCCATTTGGGTAAGGAATGAGGATTACAAATGAAGACAACAAGTTTATATGAAATCCTGACTGTATTACAAAGTTTGCCTGATTTACTAATATTTTCAATTCATTTAAATAACGATGTAAGAATATAGCGTTCGGCTATTCTTTTAGACATTATCAAAGATGATTTTTATTTTATTCTTAAAAATTATTATTTATTATTAAAATTATTATTAAAAATCATCCTTGTTAATGGTTAAAAGAATAGCCGAAAGCGAACGTAAATACAGAACATTTGCACAATTTTTTTTACATACATTTTATATCCATAAAAGAAAACACTTGTTCGAACACACAAAAAAAAAAAAATAAAAAAGCTTAATCGCAGTACCTTGTCTGTCGTTTTTAATGAAACATGTATAAAAGAGGGATTACTGCCCAAATACACAATACAGGGTGTGTTGAATAAACTGTCGTCTAAATTACGCAAAAATGAAAATAACACTGACATCTCATTTTAACAGATATAATTACCAAAATTCCACAAAAAAATTCTTGAAATAGTAAAGAGTAAATATTTTCAATAAAATCCTCATTGGCTTCAATCACGGATTTCAGACGACTTCGGAATCTCCCGCAACTCCTCTAGACGTTCTCTTTGTTGGTGAATATTGCCATAATTCCTGCTTTTCAGTTTGGTATTACAAGGAGTTTTGTTGGTCTCTCGCTCCACTGCACCCCACACATCAACGGAGTGGGTGCACATTGGGAGTTAGGTGGCCAGATATAAGGTGGGGTGGTGATGCATTCACAGAAATTGTCTAACAGCCATGACTGGGATCCCCTGTTTGTGGGGCATGGTGCTGAGTCCTGTTGCCAGATATACGCTCTTCCAGCAGACACCGTCTTAACACAGGGTAACACTACTTCCTCAAGGTATTTGATGTAGGCCTGCGTGTTGAGTCTGAGACCTTGTCGGAAGATGAATGGAGGCATAACGTCGCCATCACTAGTGATCACTCCAAATACGGTGATGTTTACTCTATATAACATCCAACTCTTTCCGAATCCTCTGCACTGTCCTCAGATTGACACCCAAACACTATGAAATGTTTATATTGGAGTTTCCGGTGCGAATGCCAAGCAGTACAGCATGCCGTTTCCAAATTTCTGGCGGAGCTAATTGTGACATCGTTTCTCGCAGGCAGTTTCCAACTGACCCTACTATACTGTGCAGTCGACAAAATCAAAACAAACAATGCGCATGCACGAAAATAAAAATATGAATCGGCGGCAATTTACCCATCGCACTCTCTCTTTCTCACTCTCTCTCTCTCTCTCTATATATATATATATTATTTGAGTTAACCCTATGCAAGGCAAGTCAATTAAAACTGATCTACAAATGGATTTCTTATAAAGAATACACATTCTATTCATATGAATCTATCCTAAGAATCTTGTCTGCATTAAATAACACATTGAGGTTGATATGCCGTACAACAAAATAAATCAAACCAAAACATGCAAGGCAGTAAAACCGCTGAGAGACAAGAGTTTGAAAAAGAATCATTGCTAAGGTGCAAGAACAAATGAAGAGTAATCAGGAGGACAATAGATAGCGATTGAAATTGCATTTTAATTTTTGCAGATTAAAATTAACTTGCAAGTATGGAATTCCATAAGCGAGAAGTGGGAGAAAAGAAATTGTTAGCACAGAATTTAGGGATACATCTCGCCATTTTAACTATAAATTGGTGAGACATGTACTGCGATTTAATTCAAAGAGTCGAGACATCATAGCGAATACATATGCCTGATGGAAGGCAGAGAGAGAGGGTCTCTCAGATGATTAACAGAGATCAGTTTAGTTTTGGAGACTAAGGTTAACAAGTCTTCCTTTGCGCCCGTTAACAACAGACTGAATGTAGTTTTTGATATCAGACGAAAGCTTGTAAAAAATTAAAAAGACCTTATGCAACTGGAGTTTATAAACAGGGATCATATCATTCATATACAGGTTTGGGGTTGGTGTATCTTATTTATATTGTTTGCGACGATGTATTCTTGCCATTTAAATCATCAACCTCTATATTTGTTTTTTGTATGAATGATTCATGAATATATATATATATATATATATATATATATATATATATATATAGTACGCAGGGGGTTACAGAGAGTGAAGGTGAAAGAAAAAATTGGGTATAGGGGAGACCGAGGAAAAGATAAAAGTTGAACGGTGTTCAAGAAGATAGAAGATGACGATTGATCTTGCATTTAAATTTTTGAAGATTGTAAAGCAAGGAAATGGAGAGGACTTCTACAGGCGTGAAGTGTGAGAAAAGTAACTGTTGGAGTAGAAGTGGCTGTTACATTTACCTAATTCGACAGTAAAAGGTCGAGATCTAGTTCCCGATCTAGTAGCACGCTTAAATTCATGTAGTCGAGATACCAGGAAAAAATCTCCTCAAAGCACTTGACATGAAAATATTTGTAGAAAAGACAGAGGGAAGCCACGTAACGTCGGTGAGAAAATGACTGAATTCGAGATGCCAGGTCAGGATCTATTACATTGCAGATCCTTCTTTGGATTTTGTCAAGAACCTCGAGATGAGTAGCAAGAACACCTGACCAGATATAACAACAGTATTCAAAGCATGGACGAATGGTAGATTTGTAAATGTGCAAGATAGACTCTGACGAGAAAAACCTTCTGCCACGACAACGTGTCACAACTTTCCTTGCAGTAGATGCAGCTACTGATTCGATGTAGTCGTATGGATATAAATATAACATCCTCATTGCCTTCAATAATTTACAGTCGTGGTTGACATACATTGTATTTCTATAAGAATTAAATTCATATTTGACGGTTCTTTTTGGTGTATATGTTTAGAAATTTAATTTACTATTAGATTACTTTTGTAGAATGTCTGCAACATTAAATTTTAAAAAATGAATTCATATTTGCTTCAGCATTGTGGGTGCTGAATTAAAAAAAAAAACTGTTTGAGGGAAACCAGTAGCAAATATCTCGATCTTTTGTTAATGTTCTGGTGTCGATTTGCCAACAGAGCGGAAGCTTCTGTCGTTGAATGAGTAGTGGATTGAATATCGTTTGTGTTAAACTTGTAGCATAATGGTTTGTTTTGTTTTGTTTAACGGCATATCAACCTCAATGGGTCATTTAATGCCGACAACTTTTTTTTCCTGGTAATATTTTTGTTTTGTCAAAAATATATTTCTGTTAATATTTTTTCCTCAAAAATGTATCGATGGTAATATTATTTTTTCAAAAACTTATAGCTGGTAATATTTTTTCAAAAACGTATTGCTGGTAATATCATTTTTTCAAAAACTTATAGCTGGTAATATTTTTTCAAAAACGTATTGCTGGTAATAGTTTTTATCAAAAAAAATTATCTCTGGTAATATTTTTTCTTCAAAAATTTATTTCTGGTAATAATTTTTACAAAGTATTTCTGGTATTAAAATCTATTTTTACACTTTTATAATGCCTTTTACCTCAGTTTCTGGGTTAACTATTTACCCATAGGTGGGACCCCAACAGGCGCCACCACCCTAGGTTAGGGTGGACCTGGGAACACCAGCAATTAAGAGGAGGTTCCACGCTCCTCAAAGCCTCCTTATCAGAGACTTTGCTGTTGGACGTAGTTTATCGTCATACCCAGGACGCGTATGTAGTTAGTTTCGGGGTTAACTATTTGCCCATAGCTGGGACCTTAACAGGTGCTACTACCCCGGATCAGGGCGGACCTGGGAACATCAGCAATTAAGAGGTGGTTCCACGCTCCTCAAAGCCTGCTGATCAGTGGGCTTGCTGTTGGACGTAGTTTATCGTCTTACCCTGGACGTTGTAGCAGAATGGGCAGCCGAATGAATATCGTTTGTGTTAAACTTGTAGCAGAAGTGGTAGTACCTTGAAGAATTATGCTAATAGCAAGCGGGTTATGTTGTATGATCGAGGAAAACTTGCTCAGTGTGTTTCACATATTAAATATCTTCTGTAGACTAAGAATGAGGGCAATCAGTCTGCCAGTTTTCGCGGAAAACTTGGTGGACATGTTTGACATGCCCAATGTTTCGTTATATTCCTGGATATGTTAATTGGCCATGTGGTATCTCGGAGTGTAATGTCCACTTCTTCTAGCTTTTGATCTGCTGACTCTGTATGTCATGACTATCCATCAACTCAAACTCGTGACGTAAATGAACAATACTGTAAGCCTGCTTGCCTCTTCATTTCTAATTCGTTTCGGTAACCTCACGAAGCTACCTTTTAAAATTGTTGAAGGTGTCAAATTCCTTTCCACTGATTGGTTGAAAATAATAATGGTGTTGTGGCTTTGTTAGGGGCCAGAAACAAAGACACAAAGAGAGGAACTGAGTTAAACAAATATTAGGTTGATGCAAAAAAAAAAAAATGTCGTTTTCTCACATAGTAACATATGTGAGAAAACGACATTATTTTTGCATCAACCTAATATATTAACAGAAACAGTTATACAAACATATACAAACGAGAGTTCTACAGCAAGAATGTTCGGTTCGACTGTCAGAGCTGACGGCTGGAAACTTCTATAACTAACCTGCTCTTTTTTTTATAGCTGGGAGAGTCTATGCGTGCATGGGTAAATTACCATAACACGTGGGGAATCTTTTTCTCAAGTATATTCCTTTTCTATTTTCCTGAACCAGATATAACGCTAAAATAATCAAACACAGAAACAAGCATTGTTTAATAAGTTCTCGTCCTAAAAACTCGTTGGTTGGAAATGTTTTTGCCCTAGGTAGGGGTAGTTAAATCGTATTATTTTTCAACATTAGTTATACTGCTTCCTATGTCTTAATTCTCCAAATTTCTCCATTCAAAGAGAATTCCGAAGTTCCAATTTAATTTTATTTCAGATATTTCATTTAGTAGTTGTACAATTTGTTCAAAGAATTCATTTTTAGAAAAATAAATTAGGACACATGTCTCGGTGAATAAAAGCGTTGGTTGAAGCAATCCAGTGACTTGACGCAATGAGTTGTGAGTTCAATACCTGGCTACAGCAGAGGTGAACAAAATCTTATTAAGTTACTAAAGGGAAATAACTGAAACTGAGATATAAAGAAAAGGCATGGCATGTGGAACTAGATCAATCTACCGACGAAAATAAAGAGATCGGTTCGAAATTCTAACGTATAACACCTGAAGGGGGGCCGGAGCGTTCACCGGCCGAGACGTCATGTATATAACAATAAAGATGAGGGCAATAGTCCGAACAATGCAAATAGTGTAAATATCTTAGGTAACTTACTTAGTCTTATTATATTGTAATTAGATGTAATCAATCGTTTCATCCCTTTCAATACTGAAGAGAGAAAAATTATGTATACGTTAGAATTTCTAAATTTCCCAGTATGTCATTTGTGGTAGTTTGAATAAAAAACCATTAAAAAAATCCCAAAAAACAGCAAAAAAAAAAAAAAAAAAAAAAAAAAAAAAAAAAAAAAACATACATAATTATTTGGCATTTTTTTTTTTTTTAACAATATTTATGAAAAAAGAAACATAACAATTCAACAATAATATTTTTAAATGATTATCCCGGGGCGTATGATTATCGACACGTATTTTTATAACCTGAAAATAAAATAATATTTTTATTAAAACAAAACAGCAACTTTTATTAACAAATAACTCGCCTACAAAAACACCTGATAATTATGCACCAACCCAATAGTTGTATATTTATACAGATGCGTTTTCATAATACGCAACGCCTCGTAGGCAATAAAACTGTTTCTGCACAAGACTACACAAGGATCAGAGAGACAATAACCGTTGAAATTAATTCTTCAGGTTTATAAGATTCAAAAGGTTAGGGTGTATACATCCATATATTTGAACATTAAATTTAGAGATCATTGAATGTCTGTTTTCGAGATTACAGAATTTGTAAATACTTGTTATTTAGAAGTAAACTCACACATTCAACTTTACCGGAGATTTTGTACAATCTTCGGAAACTGCTAGTATTCATCTCCTGAAATACGTTTTTCTTTCTTGTAGAGTTTCCGATAACATTATGTACTATATAGGAATTAAATCCTATATACGGAGAAGCTCGGATTGAAGAATCGGAGAACTGAGTTCGAATTCCAGTCGAATCCATTACATTCACTTCACGTGCTAATACCGTCGGGAAAGCTATGAATTATCTTCTTCTCCCCCCCACCCCAGCTATGGGTAAATAGCATGATAAACCGGGTTCTACCGCAAATTGAAATCTACTGCGGGAAAAAAAATCTGCCTCGTCAGTCATGTATCGAAAGATAAATGACCACCTAAGCGTGTATCACGCATAGCACATAAATGACTGATATATTTTTCAATCAATAAAATCTCATCAGAATGTTTTTTTGGATAAACAACAATTACAAGGCCAAATACCGACAAATTACTTGGCGGACGTAGTTGTAGACATACTACGTGTTATTTTCGGGTCATTTATAGAATAACAATAACTCCCTTCATCAGTCCCGAAAATTCGAGAAAAAAGATTTTAGCAAATCAATGTGAAATTATTTCCTATCTAATTAAAACCTTGTATTCAAAAAGTTCACACCTGTATGTGAAATTAGATTTTGGATCCATGGAACAGATATAAAAATAGAAGCATACTGTTTCTTGAGGTTCAAAACAAGTTCGGAGACCATTTTGATCTACACGTGCGTTCATATACCCATATACACACTAGAAAAGATGAGCCAACGGCCACCAACAAAAGCCTTGTTCACGCACTGACATAAACATTAGGCTGGCCGCCATAACGTATGTGTCTACATACATCTCACAATGCTCTAAGAATGCTTGTTAAAACAAACTTCACTACAAGGAAAACTGTATATTTTATTGCTACTGTATATTTCTGAAAAGAATATATAAATGTTATTTCAACTGAAGTTCTGCTTCTACATTTCTTTCAGATATTAACCTTTTTTATGGTTCATTTAAAAGATGTGTTGTTGTTGTTATTGTTAAATGTTTGCAATCTCAACACTCAGATAACAACAAAAACCTGGGTAGACAGGTCTCAGCTATTATTCAGGTATTTGTCTATTTCAAGACAATGTAATTAATGTAAAGTTAAATC
The DNA here is from genome assembly GCA_963932145.1 of Acanthosepion lycidas. Classification (NCBI taxonomy): domain Eukaryota; kingdom Metazoa; phylum Mollusca; class Cephalopoda; order Sepiida; family Sepiidae; genus Acanthosepion; species Acanthosepion lycidas. Next base: position 18,674,971 of record OZ010605.1, read on the forward strand.
TTATTTTGCAAACAGTAATTACAATAGTAATTCAACAGGAAGTAAATATAAACCCACGAGATTTGCAAAATAACCTAAAGACACTCATGACCTTTGAACCAAACTCATTTTAATTGGGAAATTCACATTGAGCAGGTACAAAATTACAGATTTGCCGTTGATGGCAAACTTCGAGTTAATTTTGGAAATTCATTAAATTATCTCGAATCATATTAATTTACTTCATAATTACCAACTTTTGTAAGTAGACACTGTAGCTTATGTCTATAATTTAGACACTACTCGTAATATCAAGTTTTAATTATATGTTCTTATTTCTAGTGTTTACTTTGAAGCCATATATATTAAGCAATGAAAACGTATACATTCAATAATGTCTGCGTGTTAAGGGCGAAGTCAGCAGACTTACCATCAACTATTGTGGCTTCAACTCGCCTCTTATTTAACCGATATGTATTTATTTTACTTAAAAAACAAATTTGCTGAGGATAGACCGCACATATCCGAGTATAGTGTGCTTTTTTGTTATTAGTTTTTTACTAAAAAAAATAGGGGGTCGATCTATACAAGAGTAATTATTTTGAAGAGGATAGATATGGGTTCGCACTATACACGGGTGATTATTTTAAAGAGTTTAAATATCCTGCATTTTCGGTGACTGGTTACACAGGTAATTTTTTCTAGCGGAAGTTAATATTCATGTAAAAAAGTGGGGTCACACACCATATATACCAACCTCTGAGACTTAATTCCATGTTCTTAATTGTTGCTATCATCCAAACTGTAACGACGCAATCAGTAACACTGCACCGGGAGTGATTTATATAAATTGTTCTAGGTTAAAAATTAATATTAATTCCAATGATTAAAAACAATAAATAACTTATAAGAAATTTAAGCTGCTTGTGCATCCATCGTTCTGGTCTTTCAGAGAGAAAGCCAACGCTTCGTTGGGTTCTTGCTTATTTTTTGAATTTTGAAAATATTTTTGGTACATTTTGATTTGTTGTAAAACAGCTGATTTTTTTTATCCCAAACCAATAAAATGTTTTCCCTCCAAATTTCGATGAGTATATTTAGAGCTTACATGTAGGATATTTTAGGGGAGCCTTGGGTTTAATTTTCGCAGTCTTCAAACAGTTGCTACAGGAAATCAAGTCGCATCGATCGCAGAAATTTGCCAACCACCAAATAAAAATTGAAAGGAACATCAAAATCGGTCCCACACCAAGGAAAAGTCTTCGGCTGGCGCGTTTGTTCTTTTCTTCGCCCTTGCCAGGAACCTTGTTTGTACCAAATTATTCTTTGAAAACTATTCAGTGAGTATTTTCTACTTTTCTTCATTTTGAGTAGTTTTTCTTTTCTGAGGACCGTATGCTGCATTATCATATTTATTGTAAAAAAGCATTTTTCATTTTCAGTGATAATTTACATACATGTTATTGGCCATCATTTAGCACATAAAGCACTTAATTTGTGTAATTCATTTGTGTGTTAAAAATAAATTTTTCGTATGTTTTTAAATTTGGTTCGTATCGTCTGTTTTGTATTGTGCCCACATAAATTAAATGTTGCTTCAAACATTTGTTTCAACTATTTTTGTAGGTATTTTTTTACCAAATAAAACATCCTATAACCTTATGCAATCAGTGTATGTTCAAATGCTTTTAGAGGTATTCTGAGGTTTTACTCTATTAGAAGCCACTTGTCAATACAATATTTATGAGAAAAAATGTTGCATGATGCTTTATTATTCATGATATTTGAATTGTCTTCAAAGAAATTTGAGTAAAAAGCAAACTTCCGTATCATACTCTGAGTTATCAAGATTGGCCGGGAAAACAACCAAGATTCCGAAGAGAAAAATTGTCTCGGCCAACATAACGAACCAACTTTCTTAGCTGATCTAACACTGGATTCAATGTATTCTTTCCACCTCATGTCATCTGAGAAGGTGCAATGAGTCATTTTTAGAGGATAGCATCAGCCATGCTGATGGAAGACAGAGAGTGGTCTCTCAGATGATTAATGGAGAGAAATTTAATTCAGAAGGTGTTAAAATTGACAAGCTATCTCTTGGCCCAGTTAACGACGGTCTTGAGGTCTTTTTTGGACATCGGATGCCATTTTGACCTTATCTGACTGATCAGCCTTACAGGCAGGAGTAAATGGTTGTGTTGTCAGCGTAGATGCCAATTTGCGAGCTGATGTCACTGGGAAGGTCGTTAATGAAGATTAAAAACAGCGTAGGACCAAGGATGGAGCCCTGGGGGTCACCTGCGTTTGTTGCCACTATAGGTTCTGAATTATTGTAATATCCTTTTTAAATATGTCAAAGTTACTTAGCAGTTCCTACAGTTGTTTCTGAAGTACTTTTTCAAGCGTTTTTGTATAATCTATAATAAGTATTTTGTTTTAATGTTAAATAATCTGAAATCAATATTTATACAAGAATGTTTTCATTCAGACATCAAAAGCCATCAAAAAAGTAGCCTAACGTTCAGGTTTAGCAAAACTAGCTGAAAATAATTAAACTATAATAACAGATGGAACTTACTTAAGGTGTTAATATTCTATCAACAAATCAACAACATTATTGATTTGCAGTCGGAAAAAAAAACTATAAAGATCATAAGCTCATTTTTCGTTTCTGCATCTGCAAGCCTCTGTGGCCCAATGGATAAGGCACCGGCCTCCTAAGCCGGGGATTGCGGGTTCGACTCCCGTCAGAGGTGTTGCTACTTACTTTTTTTTTAATTCTATAGATATATAATTTTCTGCACCCTCAAGAGAAGAATATGGAAAATATTGTTGTAATATCTTCGATTACAAATTTTTCAAAATTTGCTTCAAATTGTATTAGGAAATATGAACCTTGTCACATCGTTTTTCTAACGAATTATTTCGGTACCATTTCAAATTTTAATAAGCCTATGGTAAATTTTTAAATAATTGAAACTCTATTTCAACTATTTATGTGCGAACAATATCGTACCATGACATTAGGCATTTGGCTACCCTAGTTTGTGACATTTCATCTCCTGTTAGATGGCTATGTTTTTCTACCTTGTGAAAATGTCTTTTAAATATTGAAAAGGAAATTTATAAATGCCACCAGGAGGTCCGTGGCAGTAATTAATAACAGCTTAGATTGAGGAATCAGATAGCCTGGTTCGAATTCAAGTTACGCGTATATATCCTCACGAAAATCATTATACTCTCCCAGGATGGATCTGGTGCCTATAGTCTTGTGTGGCAACCTGTCTAGAAGAAAATTCAGAATCCAAAATCTCCATGCATGCTTTAAATAGCTTCACCAACTAATTTAAGTAGCTGCTAATCTAATTTTATTTGATTTCAAAAATTTGAATTTGAATTAATCATTGTATTGGAAACCTTCTCTGTGATAGCCATTGAATATGTAGTTTTTGAAACTGATATGACACATTAATAAAATTCTTTGAAGAAATTATATCCAGAGCTGTTTAATGATAATTCCATTTTCCCGTTACTTAAGTAACTGGTATTCAACTTAATTATTAGGTTGGTGCAAAAATAATGTCGGTTTTTGACGTTAAAAATTACGTCAAAAACCGATATTATTTTTGCACCAACCTAATAATTGCATCATATATATATAACCAAAGATTACAAATGCAAGATGTTTACAATGATATCTGTAGAATTTTTTTACATTCTCAAAATATGTCTGTTTCCCTGCTTAACGTACAAAGATACCGTTGGTGTTGACTCCTTAATTTTGTCTACGTCTTTGATGTACTAAAGTCATTCTTTAATAATATTCAATTTAAATGTATGTTTTAATGCATTTCAGTATTACAAGAAATCAGATCATTTCTGGAATTTCTCACGGTCAATTTATTGCGAATTAATCTTAAAAAGAGCTTGGGGTCACCTCAAATATTATCAGTATCTGTATTTCTGGATTCAAATAAATTAAATTATTTACATTCGGGCTAGTATGATAGAGTGATCAACTTTGGGTCGGGTATGCATAGTATTTCGTGGCTAGAACAATTGAAGCATTTATATTTATAAATAAACGACAAATTCTGTCTGTTCGTCCGTGTGTCGGAAATCCCTTTAACTCGGGCTACACTTGCTCAACATGGACATATTATACCTTTTTAGAATCAGAATGATCCCAGCTGGTGTTTGAATATATAGTATTGGGACTGGTGTCCGGATGATGATGAAACAGTTAAAAATTCAAATTTTAAAATAAATGAAAAAAAAAAAAATGATTTTAAAAGTTTTTAATTTATATTGAATTTAAAGTAACACAAAATCTTTGAGAATTTAATTTTTTTTGTTTTAAATTCAGTTTAACATATCTCCAAAATTTTGTCAATTGAAGAAATCAATTTAATTTTTTCAAAATGCCAAGAAACCAGAGTTAAAAGGAGAGGTTTCGTAACGTGAGGTGTTGAAGTTCCGCAGAGTTTATGATTTGAACACAATTGAAGATCCACAGAGTTTGTGATTTGAAGAACGCAACTCAAGTGAAGTTTCACAGAGTTTGTGATTTGAAGAACGCAACTCAAGCGAAGTTCCACAGAGTTTGTGATTTGAAGAACCCAGCTCAAGTGAAGTTCCATAGAGTTGGTGATTTGAAGAACGCAACTGTCAGCTTGAATTGGAATTTCTGCCTAAATCGGACTTTGCACTCAAATTGGGCATATTTGGGCATGTAGCATATTTTTACACGGTGGAGTAATGGATAGCAGCTCGGATTGAGGAATTGGAGAGCCGAGTTCGAATTCCAGTCGAATCCATTACGTTCACTTACGTGCTAATACCCTTGGAAAAGGTATGAATCCTTTTCTTCTTCCCTCAGCTATGGGTAAATAGCGGGACAGACCGGATTCTATAGACTTGGATGGCAACTAGTCTACCGCAGAAACAAATGGCAACCTACTGCGGGAAAAAAACTGCCTCGTCAGTCATATATCGAAAGATACATGTCGCCTCAGCGTTCCATATTTTAGCGCTATGCACTTAATTTAAATCTGATTCATATATACTTGAATTTACGCAATGTTTTGTTGTTACAGAAAATTTTGTAGTTACTAAGCACTTTTTATAAAAAAAAAAAATGGTCGTGAAATCTCCGTGGCCTAAAAGATAAGCAACGTGTCGAAAATTGCGTTTTCGTATCTCGTCGGATGCGTATACTTTACACATGTTGACATTAAACAAGTTAAATTTGAGTTTTATATATATATATATATATATATATATATATATATATATATATATATATATATATATATATATATATATATATATTAATTTACATAATTGTGTGTTAATATAGAATGTTTAACATTTATGCAAGATCTTTTAATATGTTTGCTCTGATTGGTGCCTCCGTAGCCCAATTTAGTTCTACAGACTAAATAAAGGGTTCGGTTCGAAATTCCAACGTATATCACCTGTAGAAGGCCGGAACATACAACGGTCACAACGTCGTGAATAATGCAATAACGATGAAGACAACAGTCCGGACAATGTAAATAGTGTAAATAGATAGAGAACGATCTTGTGGTCGAACCAACACTCCCCAACTGTGAGCGAACGATTTATGACCACTTCCTGTCTGTCACGATGACAAATGATTATATAGTCATTAGTTAAGGACTTGGCATCAGCTGTCTGCAAGAGAAGGATTTGAAGAGGATTTGTCTAAGTTTTCATTCGTCACAAAGCAATCAAACTCACTGTAAAAAAGAAAAAAAAAAAATAAGACAACAGTACAAACCCATTTAATTTTTTTATCCTAGCATATTTGTGTAGATATTGTACAAGACATACGATAGTTCGCCAAATATTGCTTTTCTCACCGGTTGCCAAAATTATTTCTTTAATCCCAGTCGATTGTGGGAATGTAATAACTTAGAAAACCTGTTTGCCTCTTCCTTACTATTTGGTAAACGAAGGGACATGAGGCTATCAGTAACACCAGAAATGGTCTCTGGTTAAATGCAGATGTTCTGACCCGTTAAGCCGGTTCTGGCTTTCACAGCTAAGACCCGTCATATCATTTCCACAGCAGTGAAGCATCTTCATTGCCCCCTTATTCCATTATTAAGCGGGAAGTTCTACACACACACACACACACACATACATATATTATATTTTAGTTTATATATATATTTTCTTTCTAAAAACGTTTGGTCTGAAGAGATGAATATAACAATATTCATTAAATAAATTATAACCGAGATGGATTTTTAAGGTGTTTTCTTGATTTATTATTATTATATTGCTCTGTAACTTTCATTGAACTCTCTTTGGATTAATGTCCTCCTTGGAATTATCCCTACCAATTAAAACTTGGTATATATATATATATATATATATATATATATATATATATATATATATATATATATATATATATGTGTGTGTACCGTAATTTCTCGAAAATAATACGCACCCATAGATAATACGCACCCCAACAAATGATCCAAAAATTAAGAAATATATCTATCCCTATGTATAATACGCATCTATAAATTTTGTCAAAAAAAAAAAATGAATTACAAAGACATTTTGTCGACCTTGACATTAAGAATAAAATCAAAACAAAGCGGCTAAAATAATGTTGAAAATTACCAGCGGTTTTCCCGATTAATATAACATTTTATTTTTACCGCCAAAATGTCGTCAAAACTTGTGAGTGAATGATAATTTGTTTAATGGCAATTTAAATATTGATTCTATAACAGAAAGTGGAGATGATGATGATGATGATGAAAATTAAAATCTCAAAAAATTCTTAACTTGATATCCTCTTTTCTACGAAATTGACTTTTTTTTATAGATTTTTTTAATTTTTTCGCTAAATAAAATATGCGGTTACTGATAGACATAAATTTATTGACAAAAAATGTTACAATTATTATTATTGGATTTAAAATGTAAATTGGGATAATATCTTTCTTATTTTAGAACAACAAGTATGTATTTATTATTATAAATCAATAATGAAAAAATATTTTTGTTTAAACCAATTTATAATACGCACCCCTACTATCACCTGTACTTTACAATAAAAAAAATGCGTATTATTTTCGATAAAATTACGGTATATATATATATATATATATATATATATATATATATATATATATATATATATATATATATATGTTATATTAATTCATTAAGTCTAGAAGAATCCTGTGTGTGTGTGCATTCTTCTTTATTGTTCTCGCCGATATAATCACTATATTTGCAGTATAAATCACAGGTTGGCTCTGTAAATGTTGAACAAGCATATGTGCCTGTGCATTCGTCTGCAACAGGGATTAGCTAGCCATAGATAGGCATACTCGGATAAGAGCTACCAGCCGTCTGTGTGTATGTCGGTGTGGGTGTGTGATGTATACATGGGAGTCTGCGCATGCGTCGATACAATATAAGTAGACTTTGATTTTGACCGGAACCATTAACATTTCAGACATACTGAGTACTTCCTCTCTAGAACCTTGTTACAGAATCTCTTGCTTTTTTCCTTAAGAAGCGACGATTTTTTTTTGCACAAATATATAAAATACGAACAATGCCGACTTTTCTTTTTTGTCTTTTTTCCCTACTTCTCTTTTCTCAATTTCGTTGCCTGATGCCGTCTTGATAAACCATTATGTTAAAGTGGAAATTTCCGCTCCTTCTTGCTAATAAACAATGAAAGATTACCTTTGCATGGAACCTGGGAGGGGTGAGTCAGATAAAAGATCGATTGTTTTATGCCTTTATACTAATAACCTCTTTATAATGTATAGAACATCCCGGCCTGTAAGATGGGGACATTCTTTAAAAATTATTCAAATCTTCGCAGAAGTACTCGTCTATGCCAGATAAAACTTGTATCTCCGCTGTGTACAATTAAAAGAAAATAATTTCTTAGTACTGACAGTTAATAATTTTTCAGGCAGAACTAAGTTGACAACGAAATGAAATGAAAATCATTGAATCATAAATAATTTCCGTTCTTGTGAGCATATTGTAATGACAAATGTATCATTCTAACTAACCCTTCTTTAAATATATCATAACAGGCGATGAAGAATAGGTTACATACAACAATGTTCAACGGTAAAAAGGCAAGGATAAATCTCCACAACCAACTCAGATGAGCTCAGAGGAAGAATGTATTATTAAACGTTAAGCAGCCGCAACGTATCCAAAAACGTTTGGTCGAAAAGCACTCTGCGCTCGCCAATAGGAAAAATGTCACCCGTTATAATGCAAAGCTGCATACAGTAAGAATAAGATAAGGAAACTTTTGGAACTAGGTTGGTCTGTTCTACCCTACTCGCCACAATCACCTGACCTTGCACCAACTTTTTCGGTCAATGTAAAATACCTTGATGTGGTAGTTTTCCTAATGAAAACCAGATTCAGTGTACGTCGAGAAGTTATCGAATGTCATGAAGTAACTCCAAATTATACTAGGTGTGCACTGTAGATAATTCTTATTTAATCAACTTTAAAGAGGGTTTTTTTTCTTTTCCTTGATTGTTTTGAATTAACAAAAAGGTTAAATCTCTTGTTCCTGCTCAGTTATGTGCCATGCATGATACACGCTTAGACGATCATGTATTTTTCAATACAAGACTGACGACGCAGATTTTTTCCAGCAGTAGGTTGCCATTTCTTTCTGCGGTAGACCAGTTGCCATCCAAAGTTATATAACCCGATCTGTCCTGCTATTTACCCATATCTAGGGAGGGGGAGAAAAAGAGGATTCATACCTTTCTCAAGGGTATTAGTACGTAAGTGAATGTAATGGATTCGACTGGAATTCGAACTCGGCTCTCCGATTTCTCAAGCTGCTAGCAACTATAAATCCTTTTGTACAAATAACTTTGTTCAATCCCTTCTTAGTAGGTTGAGTCATTTCCGTTTGTTTGTTTTTGTAACAATTCGTTATGAATATATCATCCTAACTAACCGTTCTTTAAATATATCATAACAGGCGATGAAGAATGGGTTGCATACAACAATGTTTAGCACAAAAGGTAGTGGATTGACAAGAATAAATCTCCGCAACAAACCTCAAAAGCTGAGCTCCGTGGAAGAAAGGTAATTGTGACTGAGGTGCGACCTTCTGGGTATTATTTATGTGTTGTTCTTAAAACAAAATGAAACACTAAATGCACATTTCTATGTACAGCAGGTGCAACTTGTCTATAAAGGTTTGATCGAAACGTGTCCTGTCCACGTCAATAAGAAAAGTGTTGTTCTACATCATAACAACGTAACATTGCATTCAGCAAGTCTAACACTGAAAGGTTTTTGAAACTTGCTTTGACTTTTCTAACTCCTACTCGCCATATTGACTTGTCTTTCCACCAACCAAGTTTTACCTTTTTTTTCAATCGCTGCAAAACGTTTAGCAGGGGAAAACTGTCTCTAATAAAATTCTAAAAAAGATTTTCACATTAAAACCTACAGAATTTTACTCGAGGTATTGAACCGTTGCCTGATAAATAGCAAAAAGTCACTGCAAATAATGGTGAATATGTAATTGAATGCAATTGTAATTGTACTTTATTTTTTGAGGAATAAAGTTGATGAATTATTTATGAGTCATTCTAATAAAAATAGTTATTTTCATTCTTCACATGGATCAAGGTTCAATGAAAGTGACATGGGTAATGTCAATAATGTATAATAACAGAATTATATTTACACAGCAAATAAAAAAAAACAAAACAAAGATGGTTTATATTTCTTGTAAGTTTCGAATGAAATATATTCTAAAAAGTGTAAAATATGTTTGGAGGGAATTTTTTTTTGTGTGTGTGTTTTGAAGTACATATATATGTTTCTTGTCGGGATATTATTAATAAAAGTTAAATTATCGCCTTACACTGAATGGTTACAATCGGTACTTGTTTTTTATATAAAAAAATGTTTAATAAAATTTATCTATAAGAAAAGAGTTCGATAACTTCTTTTTTCCCAAGTTAGAATTTTCCCCTTTGCCCAATAAATATGCAAACAATGTTTTAGGACACAAGACGAAACGGTTTATTTGTTGAGTGCACGATACTTTTTATTCATTTTTAAATGAAAATGTTATCAAATATGTCATCAGATAGGGCAGAGATATGGTACAGTTACGATAAAACTACGGTATATATACGGCACAGGTACGGTAAAAATACAGTACATGTGCAGTACAACTACGGTACAGATACTGTACAAATATAGTACAGATATGGTACAATTACGGTACAAATACAGTACATATATGGTACAAATACGGCACAGATACGATACAAATAGAGTATAGATATGGTACAATTGCGGTACAAGTACAGCACATATATGGTACAAATACGGTAAAGATACGATACAAATACCGTACAGATATGGTACAAATACGATACAGATACAGTACATATATGGTACAAATATGGTACTGATACGGTACAAATAGAGTAGAGATATGGTACAATTACGGTACAAATACAGCACATATATGGTACAAATACGGTACAGATATGATACAAATAGAGTACAGGTATGGTACAAGCACGATACAAATACAGTACATATATGGTACAAATATGGTACTGATACGGTACAAATACCATATAGATATGGTACAAATACGATAGATCGACATTATACAGTGAATAATTAAGATCAAAATTCGTGTATTAACTGTCAGTCTACGAGCTCAAGGACCTAACCTTGCATAATCTTGATAATATATATATATGTGATCTGACTTACCCACAGTAAAAAATATGTAAATAACATCATGTCATTTTATAAGTTTCATTTCCCATACTCAGTTTATGATTGTAATATTTGCTTTTGTATTCTTCTTCTGCAGTCACAATATAAAAAAAAAACATTTCATCGTTATCGATATATATATATATATATATATATATATATATATATATATATATATATATATATATATCAATAATGACGAAATGATAAACACACACCCACAGTAATATACACGCTTATCATACTCACTCACTCCCTAAGAACCAAATAACACACACACGCGCGCGCGCACACACACACACACACACACACACACACACACACTTAACAGAGACACATCCCCTCTCCCGGAACCAACAAAACTGTCAAACTGACCAGGGGAATTCAGAGCAGCATGGATCCATCCAGCTCTTATCTCAAATAACAACTTAAAAGAGACTGTTTGACCAACACAAGGAATGTTAAAACAATTCATGTTAAAAATATGAAAAATAAAAAAAACAAATGAAAACTACAGACAAAAGTTCATTTCCTCCATCAAGACATTCATTTCTGTAGTTCACTGCTACCAGCAATCAGATTTTTTTTCTCCTGATGATGGCCATGTTGGCCGAAACTAGTCGGGGAATCTCAATGAAATAATAATAAAAAAAAACGAAAGAATATTAATCTACAACCCAGTGTGTCTGAAGATTTTAATTTTTAAAAAAATTTTTATTGTTCAATATATATATATATATATATATATATATATATATATATATATATATATATATATATATATATGTATTCAATAGCGAGTGGCGACTGTATATTTCACTCTTGAACACAATCTTAAGGCTATGTCTGAAGATTGCTTTCAGACATGAAACTGTCGCCTTTTTATATATACATTTTTATATTTAAGCACTCTCTACCCCTGATATTGAGCAGAGCAGTCTTATACATAATATAGCATAACTTAAAACTAGATATAATGTGTATTTATAATATAAACTTACTTTAGGTTGTTTAAAGAAGATTGATTTTACATTCTAGTAGCGGTAATCATGTGGTTTAGTTAGTTAAGTAATGATGACTTTAAGGTTTTAGTCTATTCAATATAAAATGTCAAGAACACTTTACCACGCCCTAAAATCAAATGTCAGAGGATGGGTTCGGTGGCATCTACAAGACAAATACAATGACAGTTTAAGAGATGTCAACATTTTCAGTCACCGGCCGGGAAGGCATTGAATGTTATGGCATTTTGCCCGATATTTAGAGCAGTGGAAATTTAGGTGAGCAGTAGGAAAACTGGAAAAAGAAAAAAAAAATTATGGTGATAAATACAGAAAAAACAAACTTTCATAAAAATATGCAACAGATCATATGTCAAGTAATTTATGTCCTTTGTTTGGCGTTCCAATATTTGAGTGAACTTTACACAGATCATCAACACGATTGATGGATATCATATTTTACACACTGAGAGAACCCGCTAAATCTCTTTAAAGGACATTTCAAACCTTATCTATACTTCTTATTCTCATAAACACTTTCTATCATCTCTTCTTTCATTCATGTCATACATCTTTTAAATCGAGTTGAAATTAATTCCGAGTTGAAATTAGTTCTGTCACTCCCTATTAATAGTCGGCAACGATTCTTCTGATGAAGTATTAGCCGATAAAAAGCTTACCTTTGAAGGAAAAGTATGCGGTTTTGCCTGTTTAAAACACACACACACACACATATATATAAATATATATATGATCTGGCTTACCCCGCTAATTATAGAACCCTCCTGAAACGTACATTAGAGTTTTGTAAAGATTCCCTCAACTTTCAAACTTTGAAAGTTCTGGCTCCTGTAAGAGACATAACGCTCTTAAACGATTCCATAGCTTTCATTTTACATCAAAAATCTACCGAATTGCCCTGTCTTGATCTCGAGCAAACGTTTCAAAAGAATAAAATCAGAAAATTTAACAGAGCATCAAACACCACAGGCTTTATGGCTTAAAGCATGGAAGAAGAGAAGAATAGGAAATTTTATGGTTAGAAAGAAAGAAAAGAGAAAGGGGTAAAAAGAAATAAATTCTTATTGTCGGTTGTTGACATGTAGAGATAAAGTGTCTCCCCAATCCTACCTCTGTGTCCAATTCTTCCCCCAAACAGCCGTAATTATTTTTGTGTCAGCGAAAGGGTGGTTAATACCCACTCGTCTTTCTCACATTGAGCGGAAGAATAAGTGTTTTTTCAGGTCATGAAATAGAAAGATTCATTTCGGCCTGTGGGTGATATTTTTCTGTCTTCTTTTATATACCGTGTCCCTTTGGGGTGTGGGCGATCATAGCCTCCGACAACTTCATATCTCTTGTAGCTCTAAGCAATGCTTATCTCCTTGTTATCCCTTCCAGTCCCAATTCAAACTACCAATTATTCGAAAGTTTTGTTCTACACTGTTTCCGTTTACCGCACTTGCCTTCAATATGTCCCTGTGAATGTCAAATTCTCGAAACTCTCTTTCCTCAATATGTGTTCCAGAATTTTCAACTGTTTCTTTCTGATTTTAGGTACAAGTGTCCTTTCGTTTCTATTTGGCTTCTTCGTTAATCACGTATTCCGTCCATGGTATTCTCAGCATTCTTCTTTTTAAAAATCATTTCACCCCAAGCAAGACGTTAAAGCTACTAGGACGCAAAGCGGTTATTGAGTGTTAGAAAATATGAGAAAAACTACTGTTAAGGAGAGAAGACAATAAAAGAACAAGAATTAAGAAGGCAGAAGATAACGATTGACATTGCATTTAAATTTTTGAAGCTCAAAATTTACAGGGAAGCTAGAAGCCAGAAGAGAGTTTCATAAGTGGGAAGTGCGATAAATTAAACCGTTAACATAGAAATTACGGTTACATCTTGCCATTTCAACTGTAAAATGATGAGACCTTACCGCCAATCCAGTACTGCGCTTAAATTCATAAAATCAAGGTACCATAGCGGAAAGCTCACCAGAACAATTACCATGAAAGTATTTATTTAAAAGGCACAAGGAAGTCACCTTAAGGTCTCATCCTTTTCGAATCATATCATGAATCTGCAAATATATAGCAGGAGCACCAGAGAAGATGTGACAGTAATATTCTCACGTCTCCTCTTTATCTACGAGTAAATTTTTCAGAATTCACTGCCATATAGGAGGATTCATATTGCATAATAATTGAGCACTATAATGTTTTAAAAACCCCACAAGATCATAACACATGATTTAGGGTTCTTTGGATATAATCATCGCAAAGCAAGAGGCAGGACTAAGACCTAGCCTCACCAATCGACGCTGAGTGAAGAGGAACTATCAACAGATGATCAGAATATAAAACATCTCCAAACATCAAATGAGCGTTACATTAGCATCGAACGAGAAGAGAGAAAACTGATCGTCCTTCGGCGTTTCTCGACACGTCCTTGAATGCAACATTATCATAGATCGAAAATTCTACATTGAACTTTTCAGGACAGTTTTCAGCTAATAACTGTGTCAGATCGTATGTTAAATCCAGTAATTAGATACCCGATCCACTAAGAACAATTCAGAGCAGAAGTATTGATTAATTTAAAAATATCAGTCTAATGTCTCCCACCTGAGCTATTTTAATAACTCTTACTGGAATCTGTTCCTTGCACTGCTGAATGCGGTAAGAATGTTGGCGTCAATACAACGCTTCAACAAAAACACTAGGAATACTTACCGATTTAGAATGTATAAAACTTAGTTTGAACAGTTCATACCTTCATGTACTGCCACGTACATAGAGTTGAATCATCCTCATTCCACCCGTATTTCATTAGTAAGAAGGAACTTTTCTATAAATACATTCATGGTAATTGTTCGGGTAGGATCTTCGCTACGGGGTTAATTTTTAAATTGTTGTTTTATTCCCCTCCCCTCACAGGCAATGAATTGTACATATGGAGACTAATTAGGACTTTCATAGAGACAAGAGGTATTATGGTGAATGTAGCAAGAAAGGTAAGTAAGAATGTTTGGTTTTGGTGTGAGGAATATTGTTGTATGTTTGGGTCAGTGTTTGTGGCTAGCTACGTTTAATGTAGCAGAATAAATAGCAGTATATAGCAGAATAAATATCATGCTTCGCTATGGTAACTAGACATTTTAAAAAAATTTAAGCGCAGTACTAGACTGGAGTCATCAATTTACTATAGAGCTGGATAGATGTAGCCGTAAGTTCTATGCTAAAATTTTCTTTTCTTTCATTTCTCGCTTGTTGAACTCTCTTCCGGCTTCATGCTTTCCGGCCAACCTTAATCTGCAAAAAATAGAATTAAAAGCAATGTCAATCGCTATCTACTGCCCTCTTCTCTTTCTGGTCATTATTAATGTTTCTGTTCCTAATTCTCCCACCTCTTAATTGCTATTGTTCCAAGGTCCATCCTGACTCTGGGTGGTAGCACCTGTTAGGGTCCCATCTATGGGCAAATAGTTAACCCCCAAACAGTGGTCAAAACACTATGAAAGTATAAAAATAGATTTTTAAAGTAAAAATACCAGCAATACATTTAAAAAATTAATATTTATTTTGTTCATACGAATCTATCTAAAAAAAAAAAACAAACTTGCCAGCATTAAATAAGCCACTGAGGTTGATTGTAACTGGAGGTTGAAAAGTAAAACGAAATTTACATAAAAGCCTGACAGGTTAAAAGAAATATTAGACAAAATTAATAAGAATTGGTAACGCCTTATCTATTAATCAAATTCAAGATAAAATTACCTTGCTAATGCTACTAAAATATGTAAAAAAATAACATTAGCAGAAACGCCAGATGTTCAGGTAAAATTAAAAATAAGAGCTGTTTGATTAGATTTGAATTTCTGCAGCCAGTAGTTTCTGTGGCTTAATTGGTAAGGCACCTGTCTCGCTAAAAGATGTGAGAAAAAAGAACTGAATTAGAAAATTAATAAAATTATAATCCAAAGTAAAAATATAACATTCGTACATCCGAACAAGTGGAAAAATAAAATGGATGATTGATTAGTGCTTCTCGCTTTGAAGTACAGGAAATCAGTAGCTTCTAACCTGTGAAGACAACTGTAAAAAGAACATTTTTCACTCAAAAAATCTTGACCTTATGCCAAGTAAATAAGTATTCGTATATGCGTGCATACAGAAGTTGACAATAGTTCTTGTCAAATCTGAAAAGAGATTTTCTTGCTTTTTTTATAAAGATAAGTATTACGTGTGCGCTTCCGACGGGGCTCGAACTCGCAACCTCTGGTTTAAGAGGCTGGTGCCTTATTTAAGCCTAGGCGTTTTTATTAGTTCACTCTCTGCCATTGTTTTTCTTTAACTCTTTGAGCCCTGCGTTCCTGAACAATTTTAATTCTTCTACCAGAGCCCCAGAGTTAAAATTCGTAAATAACTGGTATGTAATATTTCACGGTAGATATGAAAATAGGTCAACCGGTGGCTGAGCATTACGTCATTTTTTCTACCAACGGTTAAGTGGTGGCCAGAGCTCAAAAGGTTAATGCTCTCATTCCAAAAGATGTACAACTCATTCTTTATTGCATTGGTTATTTTTCGTTACTTTAGTGTTTTGACCAATCAGTTTTCCAACCTTCTTTAAGTTTTATTATTGTAACGATTATAAATTGGTGATTTTGTGCAGAGAAATAGCGAATCCTTGTTCGAATATTCGTAAAATAAACAAAAGTTTTATATATATTTTTAAATTGCGTGAAATATTTATGATTCGATTTAAGAAAATGAAAAGATTTCCTTTCATTATGAACTTAAATTTAGGTTAATCTATCTAAAAATCGTTAGAGTTTATAATCAAGAAAATCCTGGAGATAAATATATTGCTAAAACATAGGCTTGATATTGATTGTCATTTCATTATTGGAATATTTTTTCGTTCTTTTTCTCCTTCATTTTTCTTTTGAGTTCCTTCTTATTAAATTTCCGTTTTTGTTCTTTCTTTCTTTCTTTCTTTCTTTCTTTCTTTCTTTCTTTCTTTTGCTTTTTTGTTCTTTTTTTCTTTTTCATTCCTTCTTACGTTATTTCTTTTTTTGTGTTAATTTTTTTTTTTTTAATTCCTATGTTCTTTCATTATTTCTTTAATATTCGTTCCTGTACTTACATTCACTTTTCTTTCTTTCTTTCTTTCTTTCTTTCTTTCTTTACTGTTTCTTTCATTCTTTCTTTCTTTCTTTCTTTCTTTCTTTCTGTACTTTTTCTTTCTTTCTTTTTTCTTTCTTTACTGTTTCTTTCTTTTTCTTTCTTTACTGTTTCTTTCTTTTTCTTTCTTTACTGTTGCTTTCTTTTTCTTTCTTTACTGTTTCTTTCTTTCTATCTTTCTCTACCGTTTCTTTCTTTTTTTCATTCTTTACTGTTTCTTTCTTTCTTTCTTTCTTTCTTTCTTTACTGTTTCTTTCTTTTTTCTTTCTTTACTGTTTCTTTCTTTCTGTACTCTTTCTTTCTTTCTTTACTGTTTCTTTCTTTTTTTCTTTCTGTACTCTTTCTTTCTTTCTTTCTTTCTTTCTTTCTTTCTTTCTGTACTCTTTCTTTCTTTACTGTTTCTTTCTTTCTTTTTTTCTTTCTGTACTCTTTCTTTCTTTTTTTCTTTCTGTACTCTTTCTTTCTTTCTTTCTTTCTTTCTTTATTTATTTATTTATTTTACATTGTTTCCTTCGTTCTTAAATTCCCCTTCCTGACTTCTTTGTCCTTTCAATCATTCGTTCTTTGTTGTTTCTTTCTTTCCGTTCTTTTTAATTTTTTCTTTTTCATTCTTTCTTTTTTCTTTCTTTTTTATGACTTTTTTTATTTTATTTCTTTCATCGTATTTCCTTTGCTTCGTCTTTCCTTTGTTCATTCATTCTTTCGATCTTTCTTTTTCTTTTTCATTTCTTCTTCTTTATTTTCTTTTTCGTTCTTTCTTTCTTTCTTTCTTTCTTTCTTTCTTTCTAGTAACCATTGATTGATTTCGTCCTTTCTACGACATTGTCAACTCGAAATAGTTCTTGAACTTGACATTACACAGATCAATGACAAAAAAATCAAAACCAATTATAGCAAAGGGCAATTAAGTTCACCTAAATACTTAACCAAATTACGCATGAGAAATCGATGGAGGTGTACATGAGACGTATTCAATATATCACGCGACCAGACTTAATTGTTACATTGACTCGCCATAACATAATCTACCGTACGACCAGGGGAGTAGAGTTCTTAAAGAATCGAAATAACAACACTGACAGATTTCGGTCGACAATTGTCAGCCTGCCTATCTATCTATCTATCTATCTATCTATCTATCTATCTATCTAAATTTGTTCATATCTATATATCTAGCTGTATGTTTTGTTTAAGATATTTTAATGGCGGAAAATACTGAGATTCTGACAAATTCGAGGCGTTATTTTAGGCTGGTCCTTCAATTTTTACAGCACCCGATATGAAAAGTACTAGATTGGCAGTTAGGTTTCATGATTTTATAGTTGAAATTGATCGCTGTAACCATTAGTTAGGTTAATACGTCAGGAGGTTTCTGCAATTGACTGCCGATTTTCTCATTTTCGTTGTTTGTTATAATGCGCTATTTATTGGTGTTAGGTTGTGCGTGTGTTTGTAATAATCATATACATTATTTCTATTTTTCATCCTTCATTTAGTACACTCACCCTTTCCAAAAGTGTTGTGTAGAAAGACGACCGGCCTTCCGTACATTAACTGTTAAACGTGAACTCATCCATCTGCTAACATCTCCCCCTTTGGAACGGTCAGCGCAAAACGGGTCGCAAGGAAACAGATGATGACAACGTTGCATTTAAATTTTTGTACGTTCTAGTCGACAGGAAAGGAAGAAGCTGTAAAAGAGTCTCAATAGGGCGTGAAATGCGAAAGAAGAAACTTTCAGGATAGAACTTACGGTTGCATCAAGCAATCACAACAGGAAAATATAAACTTGCTGAAGCGGACAGATAAATATACAGATTGATCCAAAAAGGCTGAGATAGATAGATAGGAACGGACTGAAATAGATAGACATGAACAGATTGAAATATATATATATATATATATATATATATATATATATATATATATATATATATATATATATATATAAGGGAACATAGAAGTCAACACTTAGGTCTGTTTCATGCTAGTTGCAGTCGTCCGGCCACCAGAACATAAATTTGTAAGCCAAATTCCTTTGTAACTAGAGATGTTACCTGATGAACCAAGAAAATATATTTTCTGGGAAAATAAATTATAGTCGTGGAAACTTAAGGTTGTCTTGTTTTATTTAATATATATATATATATATATATATATATATATATATATATATATATATATATATATATATATGGGCTGACGATTGCATCTAGCATGGAACAGACTGTCGCCTCTAAGTGTTGACTTCTATGTTCATTTTTATATTTACACACTCACTATCTCTGATATTGAACACTTTATGTCATAAATATAGCACATCTTAAGACTATATATATATATATATATATATATATATATATATATATATATATAAAGAAATATATTTTTAAGGTGTGCTATATTTATGGGATAAAGTGCTCAATATTAGAGACAGAGCGTATGTAAATATAAATATAAAAGTGAACATTGAAGTCAACACTCAGAGGCGACAGGCTGTTACATGTTCACTTTAGTTACAAAGGAATTCGACTTACAAATTTATGTTTTTATTTTATTTTTAATACAAGTTTTTGAGGGGTATTTTGAGATTGATGCAAGGTGACAGAGGGAGTGGGTGGGGAATCATAGAATGATCTAGATTAGAAATGGACGGTAGGGGTAGCGTTGTGATTAAATCCATCTTTATTAAGTTACGTAGGTTCAAATGTACTCTGTCAAGAGGCCAGACAATTTGACCTCTTAAATAAGTCTTTTGACAGGAAAAGGAAAGACAAATGGTAAAGCAGGGGGGAGGAAAAAAGGAAGAAGAAGAAAGAATGATTGAAACAGGGGAGGGGAAGGAGAAAGAAAGAGTGAATTATCATATGAGCGCATATCGCGGCGACACTCGATAAACACATCAATTCAATTTATAGTTAATCCGTAACAGTATATTAAAGATTACAAAGTAGCAATAATATAAAACAAAATAAATTAATATTATTAATAATATTATTAATCTTGATTAATATATTAGAGATTATTAACAATATGAGAATAATTTTTTTTTAAATTTTAAAAATAAAATAGAAAATATATAAAAAATATTAATAATATTATTAATAACAGCTATTACGTAAAGGTTTAAAAATAAATTTAAAATTTAAAAGTTATAAATGGTACGGAAAAATATATATAAAATTTAATATTAATAATCAGATCGCTACTACTACTACTACTACTACTACTACTAATAATAATAATAATAATAATAATTACATGAAAAATAAAGAAAGAAAAATTAAAACCTAAAAATAAAAAGTATAAAAATAATAATGTTGCTTGATAAATTTGTTTAGTAACCTTATTCTGATGGGAAATTATGCAAAGTAAATAAAAATCATAAATCCATACACGCATATACATGCATGTACACATACTCATGCATATACATACATACATACATACATACATACATACAACAATATCAAGCAAAAACATACAATTATGCAAAGACCTATACATAAAAGAAAATACATACACATATACGTCTTAAATATATACTTATATACATACAAACGTATACAATTAATTACAAATTTACCTATCTACACCTATGTACATATCTATATATCTACATATATACATATATACACCTATAAACACATACACATAAACACAACCAGCACACAAAAATGATTATTTATATTATTACACATCTACAGATATAAACACATACATACATACATATATATATATATATATATATATATATATATATATATATATATATATATATATACCTATATATATATACACATATACACATACACATGTATATGTATGCATACACATGTACATACATATATATATACATACATACACATATACACACACACACACATATATATATATAGATATACATATATATACATATATGCACATATACAACCATAAACACACATATAAACACACACACCACACACGCACACATGCACACACGCACACACACACACACACACACACACATATATATATATATATATATATATATATATATATATATATATAAAGCATATAAAATCATTTACACATAAATTGTTTAACCTAAGCCCTTAAATCTACATATACATACTAAGTATTATTTGGCATTTTGATAATTAAAAACCGGTTGTTACCATGGGCAAGTCTCTCCCCCCAAAATTTAGGTATAGTTTGCTATTTTGAAAAGGTGTTTATGTCTGCATTTGAATATGATTTCATTACGTCAGGTCTATTATATTTTATTGTTAATATTTTCTCTTTAATGCAGAGGCCACATTTAGTTTATAAGAGTTCAGTTTATAAGACTTCTAGACCTGGACATAATTTTCCATTTCAACTGCGGACTGAAGCCTTTTTCCATAATATTCCAATAACATTTAGATACGGCTGTTAGATTCTTGAGTGATTCGTTATTGAAAGAATGGTGATGGTTACAAAAGCGTTGCCTCCAATTCCCAGTCGATATTCCAATATAAATCTTTTTCTGGTTCATATTTTCTTTGAGGAAGATTGTGGCTTCATAAACTGCATTTTCTATCAAACATTATCCTTCCACTGAGCACTCAGTTTTAAGCCTGCAATTACAGGTGGAAGTATTTTCTTGTATTTGATTCATATAAAATTCTGTAATCAGATTATTACTGTGGGAATTTATAATTTTCTCCATACTCTTTACACACGAGTAACTAATTTTCAAATTCATTTTATTAAAGATTTTATTCAATGTATTGTTATTACTAAAGTGTTTATCTATAAACTTTAAGAATTTTCCAATATTAATGCTAGATAATTTGCGGAATGCGGGGGTTGAACCATATAATTATTTTTTTCCTATTTCTGGATTTATTTGGTTTTTCTTGATAATTTAATGTTTTCTGTAATTTGCTCTATTTGAGGGCTTGATTGTATTTAAGTTTGCTTTCCTTAAATATTTTGTAGCTGGAAGACAGTTTGTTGATTCTGGTATTGACTTTGTTGGAATCTGTTTTATAACTGATTTCGGGTGGTTCGAGTTGATGTATATGGGGGTTTGATTTACTTTTTCAGAGGGTCCGAAGGTGTTATTGGAGAGATTAAAAGTAACATCCAGGAAATTAACGATTTTTAAGCTAGATGAAATTTTAAAACCTAGAAATTGGAAGGCCTTAATGATTTTCTTCCGTAACATAGAAGGTAGAAGAATATTGCTATTAGATATAACAATGAGTTCATCATCTCTGTACAGCGCCACATTCTTGGGGTTCAAGAATCTACTTAGGGTAATAGCTGGCCACTCGTATTCGAGGATACCCGTCTGTTAGGGCGAGTAGTCAATCCCTATTACAGACGCTCGCCCAGGCACATTTGTACTTGCCCAACACCCACAGAACCCACCTGTGATTTATAATGAAACTATGCTGAGCAGACCTTAGTTACAGTTTCTGGGAGAAAGTGTGTTATCGAGTGTGATCACCAATTTGAACAAGGCCAGCACGCTCAATATATATATATATATATATATATATATATATATATCGAGAGAAAGAGAAAGAAAAATAGATAGATAGAAACAGACTTAGATAGATTTGTGTAGGCTAGGATAGAGAGTGAACGTTTGATAGTAAGAATAAGCGGAGAATGAGGGAGAGAGAGAGAGAGATCGATAGATATGAAAAGAACAAGATAAATGAGCATGCACAGAATAGTTAGATATGAACAGACTAGATACGAATAGACTGTGATAGAGAGATCAACAAATAGATAGATAGATAGATAGATAGATAGATAGATAGATAGATCTAAACAGACTGAGATAGATAGATAGATAGATATGTGGCACCATTTAACGGGGCAGAAAGAGAAAGGAAAGAAAAGAGGAAAAGGAGAGGCTAAGGACCGAATCGTGGGTGATAAGCAAGAACACACACACGGCTAAGAGACAATGGATAAAAGGATATTTTGATAAGTAACAAATGGCGAAAGAGTGTCATTACAATGACAGGGAAATTCTGAGTAAAAAGAAAGGGAAAGAAAGAAAGAATCAGATGTTTTGGCATCGGCTGTGTTATCTAAGGATATGAAAACAAACTATTGGTACGGGAAGACATCTTATTATCAACTACAGACCGGCTGGCCAAAGAAAAAAAAATTCAAATGAAAATGTTATTTCGATAAGTGACGAAAAACAGGCAACTAAAGGGACTTTGGACAGATATGAAAAATTAAGGACCACCTACGAGTGTCCGTTGACCGATTTTCCTTCGACGGAACATCCTTGGCCTGCGATAATAAAATTGTTATCAGAAATATGTACCGAAGGAAAATGAATGGGAACCTAGAAGTGTTTTTTTTTCTTTCTTCGAGGCGACAGACTGACTGAAACTTTGGAGATGTTTCTTTTTGAGACCGTGTTAGGAAGACCACCCATTCTGATAATTAGCGATAAAATACCTGACGTAAACCACGTGTAGAACAAGAGTTATGACCGCCATTGTCATATTGTCCCGTTCGCGGCCAGAGAAATGATAACGGCGATTAAGAGGAAGAAAAGGGAAAGAGAAGAGATAATTTTTTTTTTTTAGTTAAGCAAGATATTTTTTTTTCTTCCTGAAACAAAGCCGCGGATTCGTCCACGCCCGACTAAGACATCATTGGTCGAGTGGTGATCACGTGACGCACGAGGTAGGTTGTTGCAGCCCATCTGGAGGATGAGTAAGAGAGGTTGCTACGAAGATGTGGGGAGGGCAGTTCACGCCCCTCTGAAGTATGATGAGAAGGTGGGAGTGAGGAAAGGTTCCCAAAATGGAAAAAGGTGGGAATTCCTAACCAGAGAGGTGAATATGTATTTAGAATTATCGAGGAACCCCCCGGCGCCGACAAACTCACCCCGGTTTTGGTCGGCGCCCATATAAACGAAGCCACAACGAGCAGAGTTGAGTTGAGTCCCAGCAGTTCCCAGAGTCAGTCTCCAGTTGAAGCAAGCCTCGCAGATAGCTGACCAAGATTCACGCACATTCCGGACACTTCTTCAACCCAAGAACAATTATTTTGAAGAGCGACTTAGATCCAGATCACCGAAATAAGTTTTTTTTTTTGACTTTCGTCCAAAGACCCACCGAAACACCAATTTCTTAGAGAGCAGACAACTTGAAGTGTTAAAACTTGCCTAGCGGAAAACGACGTGTCACAATCCATAGAACGGGTCGGGAGATAGATGCAGACCTATGTATCGAACAACTAGACATAAAGTTTGTTACCTTTTTCTTTGATACTTTGAACTTTTGAGTTTTCATTTTATTGTCTTTTATGCATATTTGTGTGGTATCACCCCCGTTGAACTCGGTTTGCAGTAAGGCCCCAACCACTGTTTGATCTCGTCTGCCTAAGATCAATTCACAACGTGGGTAGGCGGACTGGGGGATCAGTGCAGTTACCTTGGTAACCAGGCGTTGGAAGCGAGTTGGGAACGACGAGGCTGATATCAAATCTAACCAGATTCCCACCCGAATCACCAAAAGGTTAGAACGTCACATTTGGAGCGGCGACACCCGAACGGAGCAGCGAGGAGCGAACGGCTGGCGCCGCGCCGAGTACGTCACAATTGGTGCTGTTTAGGGACAGTTGGTGCCGTGGTAGACTAGGATAGAACGTCACGGTTGGCGCTGCGACCAGGGGACGACGTCACAGATAGTTTGATAGATCTAAACAGACTGAGATAGATAGATAGATAGATAGATAGATAGATCTACACAGACTGAGATAGATAGATAGATAGATAGATAGATCTACACAGACTGAGATAGATAGATCTAAACATACTGAGATAGATAGATCTAAACAGACTGAGATAGATAGATAGATAGATCTAAACAGACTGAGATAGATAGATAGATAGATAGATAGATAAATAGATAGATCTAAACAGACTGAGATAGATAGATAGATAGATAGATCTAAACAGACATATATATATATATATATATATATATATATATATATATATATATATATATATATATGTAATGAAAAACAAATCACTTTAATGTACCATTACGATAACTTATTTCACCTAAATCCTTTTTTAAGGATTCAGGATCATCAGGTAAATCTTCCAACAACGAAATGATCAGAGCTGATAAATCCAAGAACATTTACAAGATTAATCCATCGGAATATAATCATCTGATTCTGAACAAAGTATCTAACTCTTATAAAAATGATAATAACTCCAAACACTTATCCTCCATACACAGAGAAACCGCTAAATTTCCATTTAAACACAACATTGCTGATAAAATGGGCACTACTCACTTAAAAGATGCCTACCTACTCTTTAAAGACCATAAACCTAACTTTCAAAATAATATACAGTCCAGATTAATAAATCCCTCCAAATCAGAATTAGGACTAATTTCTCGAAACATTCTTAAAAGAATAAACGTATCTATATTAGAAAATTATCCCTTAAACCTTTGGAAAGATTAATCTGACACCATTAAGTGGTTCAAAAATCTAAAATCTAAAAATAAAGCCACCTTTATCCAATTAGACATTATCGATTTTTACCCTTTCATTTCTAAAGATTTATTAGAAAATAGCCTAAATTTTGCTAGAAACTATACTGAAATCACCGACGAGGAAATTAAAATCATAATGGATTCCAGAAAATCTGTACTTAAACTTAACGAAACTACTTGGTTTAAAAATAACAGTGACAATTTCGATGTCCCAATGGGAGCGTTTGATTCTGCTCAAATAGCGGATCTAATAGGGATGTATATTTTAGATATTCTGAGCAGATTTCTTAACCCCCAAAATGTAGGGCTTTACAGGGATGATGGTCTCATTATTATACCTAACTCTAATGGACCTCTTACATCCCAACTCCAGAAGAAAATAATTAAGGCTTTCAAATATATAGGTTTTAAAATAGAAATATCATCTAACCTGAAAATAGTAAATTTTCTAGACGTAACATTTGATCTTGAAAACAACACATATAAACCTTTCCAAAAGGAGAACCAATCGCCCATATAAATAAATATCGACTCAAACCACCCTATAGCAATTATGAAACAGATCCCTAACACTGTAAATACTAGAATAAATAAACTATCCTCTAG
This sequence comes from Acanthosepion lycidas, assembly GCA_963932145.1. Classification (NCBI taxonomy): domain Eukaryota; kingdom Metazoa; phylum Mollusca; class Cephalopoda; order Sepiida; family Sepiidae; genus Acanthosepion; species Acanthosepion lycidas. The sequence goes on from OZ010605.1 coordinate 18,701,062, forward strand.
TAAAAGCATCTTTGATCAAAATAAATCAACATACAATCAAGCCCTATTAAAAAGCAAATTCAAACAAACACTCACTTATATAGATAAATCTACTAGCGACACGTCTTCTAAATCTAGAAATAGAAATAGGAAAATTATATGGTTCAACCCACCCTTCTGTAAGCTGTCGAACATTAATATAGGAAAATATTTTCTTAAACTTATAGATAAACATTTTAAAAAAGATAAGCTATTAAAAAAGTTGTTCAATAGAATGAATTTAAAAATTAGTTATTCCTGCATGAACAACATGGAAAAAATTATTAGCTCCCATAATAGTAAAATTTTAAATTAATTTTATAATCAACTTCAAAAAGATCCTAATACAAGCCCAAAGACCAAATCTACCTGTAACTGCAGGGAAGGATCTGTCTGTCCAGTAGAAGGTGTATGTTTGTCCAAAAACATAGTATACGAAGCTACGATTTTCCCCAAAGAAAATACTAAACATAAGAAGATCTACATAGGTATTTCTGCAGGAAGTTGGAAACAACGATTTTACAACCATCGTCAATCCTTTTATAATGAATCAAAAAAACACCAAACTGCACTTTCAAAGCACTATTGGGAGTTATTGGAAAACAAATTAACCCCACAAATAGAATGGAAAATCATCTCAAAAGCCAAAACTCCGATTAATTTCAGAGACCGATGCAATTTGTGCATTATGGAAAAAATACTAATTATAAAACATAAGGATCCGGACATACTATTGAACAGACATAATGAGTTGATTTGTAAATGTAGGCATAAAAATCACCTCAGTTTAAAAAAGTATGTGTAGATATATAAATAGAAAATATAAATTGTTTTAAATGAATATATGAAAATACTGACACTGTGCTCTTTGATAAATGTGTTGGAACTTAAAATTTTTTTTTTTTTTTTTTTTTTTTGTGAACTTATTTAGATATATATATATGAACATTATAGATAAGGGTAACTATGTATTTATATTGTGGACACATATGTATGGTAGTATGGATATATATGTATAAATAGATATACACGTGTGTGAGTATAGATATACTAATATGAAGCATGTTTGAATACTGAATATTTTTTATATTTTTTTAACGTGTATGCTGCATGGGTGTGGATGTATATGTATAAATGTTTTAATGTTTGTTTTGTATGTATATGTATATTATATATGTATGTACAAGTATATGTGTGTGTACATGTACTTAAACATGTGTGTTTTTATGGTTTTAAACTACTTGTAATCTATATATGTATATAGACGTAATTACCTTAGAATTTATATTTGGTAAGTGTACATATGTATATGTATGTATATATATATATATATATATGTATATATGTACTCTTTTTATATTTTGTTTTGTATGTAGGGTTTTGTGCTTATATATAAATGTATATCTGTTTAAGGGTGTGTATGTGTATATGAGTATGTCTCTCTCTCTCTCTCTCTGTATATATATATACGGATGATTAAATGGTTAGATTAATTTTTTGATATATAGATTTGTATATGGATATATGAATTGTATATGTATGTATATGTGTATATATGTGTGGATGTATATATGTATGTGTGGATGTATATATGTATATATATATGTATATGTGTGTGTGTGTGTATGTATATATGTGCGTACGTACATAAATTGATTTTAAATGAAATATTGGGTCTTTCTAATGACATTTTAAATTTATTTTCTTAATTTTGTAATGTCCTTCTTTTGTAATATTCTATAGTTTAAATTTTGTTTTCTTCTGAAGGGAGTTTCATTTCTAAATTTAAAATTTAAATTTAAATATACCATTCTTTGACTATTAATAATAGTAATAATATTAGCTAAATTCCTTTAAAATGAAACACTTCCGAAATAACATTGATAAAATTAAATTTTAACTGTGAAATCTATATATATTTCAAATATTAAAATATAGATAAAGATTGCAAAATGTATATATAATTTATGTGCGAGGTTAAATGAATTTTTGTGTAAATTATCTAAAGTGTTTCTATGGTTTTATTTTTATTTTTATTTTTATTTTTTTTACTTGTTAATGATCGTATGTATATGTATATATATATGTGTGTGTGTGTGTGTATGTATATATGTATATATATATGTGTGTGTGTGTGTATGTATATATGTGCGTACGTGCATGAATTGATTTTAAATGAAATATTGGGTCTTTCTAATGACATTTTAATTTATTTTCTTTATTTGTAATGTCCTTCTTTTGTAATATTCTATAGTTTAAATTTTATTTTCTTCTGAAGGGAGTTTCATTTCTAAATTGATGATTTAAATTTAAATATACCATTCTTTGACTATTAATAATAGTAATAATATTAGCTAAATTCCTTTAAAATGAAACACTTCCGAAATCACACTGATAAAATTAAATTTTAACTGTGAAATCTATATATATTTTGAAATATAGATAAAGATTGTAAAATGTATATATAGTTTATGTATGAGGATAAATGAATTTTTTTGTGTAAATTATCTCAAAGGTTTTTTTTTTTTTTTTTTTACTTGTTAATGATCGTATGTATGTAGGGATTCACATGAATGCATTTGTGAGGCATATATGAATAAATGAAAATTAATATTACCCTCAAATTCTATTATTAAATAATGAAACCTAATCTTTAATTTAGTTTACCAATGTAATAAATAAATTGCATTCATGAATTAATTTTGAATATTAAAATAGATGTTATATATATATATATATATTTTTTTTTTTTTTTTTTTTTTTGGAAATACAATTAGTCGGGTGAATAAACTATTAAGATTTTAAATATTTCTTTATGTCCTAGATAAATATGTTTATTACAATAATAGTTATATTTAGTCCTGAAACTACTTACTTAAAAAATTAAATATTTAAGTTAATAACAAAATTTTTTTCAGACATCGAATTTTCTATCAAACATTGTAAACTATCTTTTACATAATTTTGTTAAAACAAAATTATAACAACTCCATCTCTCTTTCCCCCTACCCCCTATCCCTCTCTTTACCGTAAGACTCGCTTGTATACATTTTCTACAATTCATTTCCGTTTTATTAACCATCTAAAGAGGTCAAGTTTTCTGTCACTCCTCCTACTCCAATATAAAACATACTTAAGAGAGATATAAAATTAACCCCTCCCTATACTTTATATTGTCTGGTTAACTACCACTCTCAACCCCCTCTATTAAATTACAAAAATGACACTACCCACCAATTTCTAATCCCATTTTTTTCTCATTTCGTTGTTGGAAGATTTACCTGATGATCCTGAATCCTTAAAAAAGGATTTAGGTGAAATAAATTATCGTAATTGTACATTAAAGTGATTTGTTTTTCATTACATATTAGCTCTGTCCTAACATTGAGCTCTCAGGATTTCATCCTCTTTGGATTTACCAATTCGGTTTACCAAGTTCCTTATAACTTAATTATATATATATATATATATATATATATATATGATTTTGAAAAACTTCCTACGACGACAATGATTTCTTGATTTCTATTTTTATTTCCGTTTATTTATTTATTGTGACTGTCAAATAAATAAATACACAAATGCCTTTTAATGAAACGAACAGAAAAATCGACGAATGTCATCCTATTTAATCACAAATAACAATGTCTACAAAGAAAAGTATATACCTGAAGTGACACGAATGTCACATTAACTATTAAGATATCAGCTTCCGCAAAATGTTTACCTATCAAAAATCGCTTATCTGGTATGTGGTTTCTAATTGGTCGGATACACACTCCATTTTCTCCCTATATAGATTATTTTGCCACGGAAACCATTTTGTAACTACCTCCGCCGATTTGTTCTCGTCTATTTCCTTTTCCACGCCACCTTTAGCGGGATTCTTTGTATATTTTTACTTAAAAAGAAGTCGAGTAAGGATATTGCCTAAGCAGTTGGATTTCTGTCCCCAGTTAGGCGGGAAAAGAAAGCGTTTTGTTAGCCACTCGCCACTAGATTTGTTTTTACTAACTAATGGATGTCAGTTATCAGTTATCTCCTGTTAATTCCTGTTAGATCCAGTGACAGAACCCAAAGAGTGAGAGTTCAATCCCCGGTTAAGGCAGTGGAGAACTTGGAGAGGGGAATTAACAGGAGATAACTGATATCCATTAAACATAGCACGTGGAACTAGAACAGTCTACAACAGTGAGCGAAATAAACGGTTCAGTTCGACATTCCAACCACCTGAAGAAGGCCGGAGCGTACAACGGCCGAAGCGTTGTAATAAATATGGCAACAAAGATGAGGACAATAGTTCGAATAATGTAAATAGTGTATATAATACCTCATCTCAGAAATATAGACAGATACTGAAAGGCCGAAATGTTGTAATGAATATGCCGACAAAGATGAGGACAATAGTCTGAATAATGTAAATAGTGTATATAATACCTCATCTCAGAAATATAGATAGATACTGAAAGGCCGAAACGTTGTAATGAATATGGCGACAAAGATGAGGACAATAGTCTGAATAATGTAAATAGTGTATATAATACCTCATCTCAGAAATATAGATAGATATGACATTTACCACGTGAACTACGATGAAAATGAAATGAGGAAGATATGGTATATAATTTTGTTTTTGCGCAGGGGTTTCTTGAGACATGTAATTTATTTTAAGGGTTACGCAAGGGTAAAAAAGTTGGGAAACGCTGCTCTGAATCAATTATGAATGAATAGTAATTTCGATCCTTACTGTGTGCGCGATACGTTAAGCTCTTACTATATGCAGATTCATAAATTCGGTTTGAATTAAAAATTTCGATTAAATATTTTGACAGTAAATAAATCCCAAACTCACTTCAAGGTTGGAGTTATTTTTTGGCATAGGCTAAATTTAGAAAATGAAAACGATGTTGCTTTTGGATACGAAATCTTCACAGAAAGTATTCAGCCATATTGAACGTCTCGATAAATGTTTGTTCAACATCGACGTAATTTGGCAAGCAATTGAATTTTCCAGTGCTGAAAGCTTCTCAACCTGACCAAGAAAGACATGAATAAAAATAAATAAATTTGATGTTTCATCATTTAGTCAAACTTTTGGAATGAGATCCGCCAAAATAAATCAGAAAATGGGTTTTCACCTCGAAGAACTTGAGATTGCATTTACCGTAGTCAGAAGAAGGCAACATGGAAATCTTTAATTAACAGACGATCAGAAAAATAAGGCAAAACAAACAAAAGGTGAATACGGACCTAACAAAAAACAAACAAAAAGAAAAAATAAAAGAAATCAGAAATAATTGCATAGATTTTATCAAGGCAAAAATGCTTTCTTGCCTATGTAAAGTCCATGAAAAGACGAAACGCGCCGGCTAAGATAAGTTTCTTTCTGTCTTTATTCACACACACACACACACACACACACACACACACACACACACACACACACACACACACACACACACACACACCATCATCATCATCATATATTATATTAATTATATAATTAAATTTGAAGTTTTTAGCTTCGGTTTTTGAAACATGGTAATTCCTGTGTAGCGAAGAAACCATATTTTAAATCAGTTTATTTATAATATATATATATATATATATATATATATATATATATATATATATATATATTAGGTTGGTGCAAAAATAATGACGCGTAATGTCGTTTTTTGACGTGAAAAAAATACGTCAAAAACGACATTATTATGTCATTATTTTTGAACCAACCTAATATATATATATATATATATATATATATATATATATATATATATATATATATATATATATATATATATATATATATATATAATTTTTTAAGGTATGCTGTATTTATGGGTTAAAGTTCCCAATATCAGGGACGCGTGGTCAAGTAGTTACAACGTTCGCATTCTAACCATGAGACCCGGGTTCAAATCTTCCCACAGTTAATTTGTCATGGAGACTTCCTGGGAGGGGGACGATCCCAGCATGCGGCACCTTTGGAAAGTGAAAACTATATCATGTGGGTGAAATTGGGTAGACGGAACCCGTGGGGCACGAAGTTACAAATCATCGAGGGAGAGGGTTTGTGCATGCTGGCCTTGTTCAAATTGTTGATCACGCTAGAGAACACGCTCTTTCCCAGAAGCTGTAACTAAGGTCTTCTCAGCATAGTTTCATTATAAACCACAGGTGGGCTGTGTGGGTGTTGAGCAAAAACAAAATCCACCTGAGCGGGCGTCTGAAATAGGGATTGGCTAGCCGCCCTAATAGACGGGTATCCTCGAATACGAGTGGCCAGATATATATATATATATATATATATATGTCAGGGATAGAGCGTATGTAAATCTAAAAGTGGACAATGAAGCAGACTGTCGCTTCTGGGTGTTGATTTCAATTCTCGCTTTGGTTTTCACACACATATATATATATATAGGTATTCATTTATATATACTGTTGTGGCCTTCTTAGGGCCAGAAATAAAGACACAATTGAATTAAAAAATATATATTAACAGAAACAGTAATATAGACATATACAATCGAGAGTGTTATAGCAAGAATGTTCGGTCCGATTGTCAGAGCTGACTGCTGGAAACTTCACCCCTCCAAAAGGCAGTTCCTGCTCCTATTTATAGCTGGTACGTGGGTAAATTAACAATATATATATATATATATATATATATATATATATATATATATATATATGTGTGTGTGTGTGTGTGTGTGTGTGTGTATGTGTGTGTGTGTGTGTGTGTGTGTGTGTATTTATATATATATATAGTTTAAAATTAATTATACTTGGAGGGGAGGAGACTAAATCTAGGTAATGAAACGTTTACAGATAGATAAAGACAGCGAGAACATAAGAATTAATGAGATGTTCAGACCACCTTGTTGATAACGAGGGTCACTACATGCACTGCAGCCACAGTAGAAGTGATGTGCCTTGGGCAAGACAGCCTGATGGAACTCAACCCTCTCCAGGCTTGTTTGAATTCATATTTTCTTTCTCCTTGACCGGTTGCCAAATCCAGTCTGTCTTACTATTTATCCATAGATGGGGGAAAGAAGAGATGCATTCATTTCCCAAGCGTATTAACCCGTAATTGAATGGAATGAATTCGACTGGAGCTCGGATTTCCGCTTTCTCAATTCGAACCTTAATCCATTCCTCCACCGTGGATATTTTAGTTAAAACCTAATGAAATTTCAGTGTTTCTTTTTTATTTCTTTTTAATTTTCTTCTGTTCGGGCCATTTCTCTGCTTTCCAAGGAAAGTTTGAATGTCTCTTGTCGAATGTCTTCTGAGAGCGTTAGTTTTTCACAAACAATTATCAAGTAATTTTATGTGAGTTAGGGTCTGTCTATAAATATAAACTGTTTTCTTTGTTGAATTAGGGTGTCGCTTTACCATAGTCCTTGTTTTCGTCCGTCATTTTTTAAGGTGTTATTATTTTATAGTTGTGAAATATATTTAGTATATTTGTTCTAAAATTGAATGAAGTTGTATCGATATTGTTGGCATGCAATACTTTTACCCATGGGAAACTGATACTTCACTCCGATGGTAGGCAAAAGAAATGGCGTCATAGTTTATCAAAAAAGTGCGCATATATTCTGTACTTACGCAGAAGTGACCCCTTCGTTCTTACAGGATCTATATTAAACTTGTAATATTAAAAGTAAATAAGGACTTTTTATAAAAATCCTATTATAATTGTGCTTGCCCCTCCCCTCCTCATTTCGCACTACCGTTACGCCCGGCCAGTACCTCATAAATAATGGACTATTCCGTTTTGATCGTGTGGAAAGACTTATCAAAGACGCTACTTGGTTTCAGTGAGAAAATGAAAGAAAGAAGGGAAGGTAGTTTGTTTCAGTGAAATATCGACCTGCATTCATATTTATGATCGTTATTGCTATATTTTGTTGAAGTTGCTAAGCTCAAATATGTAACGATATGATAGGGGAATTTCTACGGATATTTTATTGTCGTAGAACTCACCATGAGCTTATTCAATCATTAACTGAAGAATTAAGATTCATCATAAATTTCAACTAGGAAAACTGTGAAATTTTCACGGGTTAAAACTACTAAGATTATTACGGTAAAGTGAGTTAATTTTTATCTTGAACTGGGAAAAAACACTTTGGAATTATCAGGTATTTTTTATTCGCCTTAAGAGAAAGTTTCCACTTAAAGCCTTCCTTCTCTCTTTCTCTCACTATCACTATTTCACTCTTTCTCGCCTTTTCACTATTTCACCCTCTCTCTCTGTTTCTCTCTGTTTCTCTCTCTCTCTTAAATATCGTTGTTGATGTTTGCTCCGACCCGATCTTGTGACATTCGCCTCAATTGCTTTTGCTCCCCGACGTTTGACGAGAGAAACTGCCTCCTTTCTCTGACGTCAGATCTGTCGCGTAATCTCTGACATTTGTTTCCGTTTTCGAGGTGCCATTGTCTGGCTCAGTCGCGGTAACGTATCGCAATGACAGGCCAAAATAAACCTCAGTAATAAAAAATATGCTTAAACTCATGTTCTCGTGATTTTATTTGTTTATTTTAGTTAATTCACCGTTAGTCTAAAAGATTTTTTTAAAAATTCAAACAATTTAATATATGGTTTTCCTTACCGAGAGCCATATTGCGTCTACGTTATTAAAATATATGATTATTTCATTACCTTTCAAAATAAGATCAACAGAAAGATATATAGAAAGATAAGTATCTTGAAAGGGCTCGGATTCGAGAAATAATAAGAAAATACAACCCAACAAGAGACGATCACATTTATAATCCAAAAATTTGTTTGTAAAATTATTATTCAATGTGAAATAGCATTGGTTGGTGATGAATCGGCAGATTTTTATTATTTTAGCTCTTGGTAGGGAGATGATTCTGTTTGATGCTTTTTAAAGAGATTTATGCATTTATCAATACTAAACAAAACAATAAGCTAAAGTTGAAGGAGGAATTTACTCGATCGCCTGTAATAATTGTCACAAAAAATACATAAGAGAAACCTCAAGGAATCTAAATAAAAGATTATATAAACATAAAAGGGACATCTTACAAAACAATACATCAAATGCATCAGTTGCTCACCGTAACGGGACTGACCACAAATTAGGCATAAAACATGCAATTCTGATTAAAGGAGAAATCAATTCACTAATACGAAAATGTTTAGAGGGCGCCTTCATCAAAAGATCATCAAAAGTAAATTTGTGCCCTGGTTCTTACGACATTTCACCATTCCTGGAAGATCTTCTATTATCACAATGTGGGATATCTAATGGCAATAGTGATTGAAACAAAAAGAAAAGAATTAAAATTCCAAGCCCCCTTGTATTTGCGCATGCGTGGTCGCACCAATATAGATGATGAAGTCATAAAGGATGAAACGCGTCACACGAAAACTTTTCCCATCTTTTTCATATATATATATATATATATATATATATATATATATATATATATATATATATATATATATATATATGTATGTATATACACACAGTACTGTGCAAAAAAATGACTCAGCAATAATTTTTTCAATTATTTTTAACTTTAATTAAAAATAAAAAAAAAATTTATTTTTTAATTAAAAATATTGGTATTATTAGTAAAATTAAAAAATAATTCGGAACTATTAATTTTTGAAACGAAAACATAAAAAATGACCATTTTTGAGAATTTAACAAGTTTTCTACTGTGCAAAAAAAGTGACTCATTAAAAAATGTGTCATTATTTTAAAACAGGTCGTAAATTTATTTCCATAATTTTATTCCAGAATATTCTTAAAAATTCTAGAAAGTTCTAGAATTATTTTAAAGTATATAAAGAAACCAAAAAAAAAAATAAATAAATAATTAATTAGTGATTTGTTATCAAAAGCTATAAGCACAAAACGCAATCTGTCAAAGTAGCAATATTTGGCCAAAAGCTGGTAAATCGACTTGAGAAATTGCAACTAGTGTCAACACTTTTCAATCATCTGTCTTGAGGGTTTTGAGAAGCTTCACTTCCACTGAAACCTTTGTCAAGGTAAAAAACAGGGGTAGAAAACACAAGATCGATGGGAGAACCGACCACAAAACCATTAGAGAAATTAACTAAAAGCGGTTAATTACCAGTATAGAAATTGCTGCTACCTTGAAAAATGACCTCGCAGTACGCTGATGGCTCTTGAAAAGAAGGTTACAAAGCCTATTCAAAAGTTTTTAAGTCACTGCTAAGTAAAACGCATAAGGTTAAATGTTTAGCATGGACAATTATTTACAAGTCTTTCACTGAGTCTGATTGGAAAAATATTCTTTTCTCCGACGAGATAAAAATTGAAATGTTTTCAAAAGAACTAAAATCAGACGGAGGAGCGAAGAAAACCCTTTGAAAATGACAGTTACTTCTGTGAAGTATTCTGTCAATTTTATGGTTTGGGGTTTACTTCTCATTCACTGGGATTGGAATTTTCAAACCAGTAAGAAAAAGGCTGAACACTCAAAAATATGGGACACCTGCTTGCTGCCATCTGCCGAAGAACACGAAATTGATCAATCAAATCTCATTTTTATGGAAGGCAATGCTCCTTTCCACGCAACAAAGCAGATGAAAAAATTACTTTTCCGAAAAAATGGTCAATATTATGGTATGGCCATCACAGTATCCTGGCCTAAACTCAATCGAGAATTTATGGAGCATAATAAAATTGAGACTTTCGAAGAAAATCATTCAAAACAAAGAAGCTTTGATTGAAAATTTTATTGTGGCGTGGAACAATTTGCTAAGAGATGACATCTGAAAAAACTCATTAAGGGTATGCCAGACCGAGTCAAGGTTCTGATAAACAAAGGTAGAAGCATGAATTGCTAATGAAATATTTGTTTTGTGTTTTTATTTTAATCAATTTTATTTTTTAAGAAAATATTAGATTAACATTGTATAGTCTTAATTTTTTTTTTTAAGCATTTCACCCCAAGCAAGGCGGGAAGCCACTAGGGCGCAAGGGGTTACAGAAAATTTAGAGCAAGATCAGATAGGAGTGATAGAAGAAAGGATGAGGAGGAGGGTAGTGGATAGATCAAGACAACTGGAGATGTCGATTGACATTATACTTGAATAGCTGGAGATTATAGCTCTCAGGGAAACAGGAATAGGGAAGGGAGTTCTACAGGCGAGAGGTGCGAGACATGAAGCTATTGGAGTAGAGGAGACGGCTACATTTAGGAGTTTCGACAGTGAAGGGGTGAGAGCGGGATGCCAGCCTCGTAGGGCGTTTGAACTCATGACGACTGGGAACCAGCGAATGCAGCTCCTCGGAGCAATTTCCATGAAAGTATTTGTAGAACAGACAGGAGAGGCGACGGCGCGTCTGTGAGAAAGTGACTGTAGACGAGATGCCAGAGCAGGGCCAACTACATTGCATACAGTATAAAAAGTGATTCACTTTTTTGCACAGTAAATATTTACCTTAAAAACAAAAAATAACATGCTTTAGGTTTGTTTTTAAGCATTTTTATGAAAAATTGCAGACAAATGTATCATTTCCCTTACTTAAACTCAATTGTTTTTTTTTAATTTCTTATTTTTTATCTAACATATTGAGAAAAAACAAGATTTTTTCCACAAAAATTTGAGTCACTTTTTTTTGCACATCATTGTATATATTAATATAATTCTTGTGTTATTTATTAAAATTTGTTGCATTTTATTATTATTTTACTTCTTTGTCATATTTATATGCGCGCGAACCGCATAAAATTTCGATAAATTACCCTATATAAACGGAGGTTATAACTACTATAATTATTATATATATATATATATATATATATACATATATATATATATATATATATATATATATATTAGGTTGGTGCAAAAATAATGACGTAGTAATGTCGTTTTTTGACGTATTTTTAACGTCAAAAAACGACATTATTACGTCATTATTTTGCACCAACCTAATATATATATATATATATATATATATATATATATATAGAGAGAGAGAGAGAGAGAGAGAGAGAGAGAGAGAGACAGAGAGAGACAGAGAGAGAACATGGATATAACTTAAAGAAACTTAGGCAAACAAGATCGGACATTCTCTTCCTCACCACTCACAAACAACTAATTATGTCCCTAAAGGACTGTAGTAACTAGTATATATTTATACACTGTTAGATAAACTCATCTTCATAGCGCACATTTTTTTTGTTTTATTCTCCACTTTTTACATTTTCATTACCATTATTATTATTATTATTATTATTATTATTATTATTATTATTATTATTATTAGTTTTTGTTGTTTTTATTCCAGTTTATTTAATCCGCACTACCGATTTTCTGACAATGATTTTCCAAAATAATTCTTTATCCTTTTTTTTTTTTTCACTTTTTCTTCTCTCTTTTTCTCTTTTATTTTATCTTATTTTATTGCCTTTTTACACTCTGATCCTATCTCGATACACAATACAATCTATTTTTATATGTTTTTCTCTTTTACCTATTATTATTATTATTATTATTATCTTTATTTTTAGTACTTTGTTATTTTTATTTCAATTTATTTTTTCCGCACCCCCATTTTCTAACAATGATATTCCTAAAACAATCCCATTTTTTGTGCTTTTTCTTTCTTCTCTCTCTTTTTTCTTTTTCTCTTTCATTTTATTTTTATTGTTATTATTTCGCTATGTTCCCACACTTTATTCTAACGCACAAAATCTTTCAACACTAATACCGTCCCCACCCCTGGTTATTTTTATCCTTTTCCTCTATGTTTAACATCTCACTCCCCTTCCATCCACCGCCAATCACAATTTTTAAATCTAAGATCAATTTCCAAAAAGTTTCGCACAGCGAGAAATCAAACAGGGAACGGATTTTTGCTAACAGTCAAACCTACGAGCAGAACTCTACCCAACCTCAAAAACTAATGTTGGATAGGCTCCACCGTCCCTCTGTTTAGTTCTCGCATCCGCTGATGAAGAACACAGGCGTGTTCAAAAATTCCGAAGTTGGAGCCATAATCTCCGTGCTTCATTTTTGTTACTTGTTTAATATTAATAAATGTTTTTCGTACTCATTACATCAGGCTCCCTTTCGTTTGACTTTGTTTCATTGACCAACTTATCCACTTTATCATATATATATATATATATATATATATATATATATATATATATATATATATATATATATATGTATATATGTATGTATGTATATAGCCGAATGGGAAAAATGTAGGTAGGATTATTTATTTTGTAAAAGATACAAAATTGTGGCACAGAGGCGAAGGTGAAAAGAGAGAGGCTGGTCCTCATTAGCTATCCTAGTCCTAATTAATCAAAATCACGACCCATTCATTACAATTTGCCAATTCCCCACAAGAACCCATCCATCATCACTCAATCCTGCATATACCATAATACTACATATTCGCAGGGGACCTACAGAACATCCCATGATATAAAAATTTCATTTCATTGTCCATAAATATAAATAGATAAATATATATAAATACTCTAGAGTGTAAGAAAAACAGAGCTATTTAATATACATATATTTAATATACAATTGTGCAATTAATGTAAAATATTTTATATATATATATATATATATATATATATATATATATATATTTAATAAAGCTGTTTTACAAACCATGCATACCCTGTCCTATATATATATATATATATTAGGTTGGTGCAAAAATAATTTCATTTTCTAAAATATATTACTATGTGAGAAAACGAAATTATTTTTGCACCAACCTAATATATATATATATATATATATATATATATATATATATATATATATATATATATATATATATATATATATATTAAGAAAATTATCTGACTGACGATTGCATATAGCATGAAACAGACTGTCGCCTCTAAGTGTTGACTTCTATGTTCACTTTTATATATATATATATATATATATATATATATATATATATATATATATGGAAAAGGTTATAATTGTTCCAACTAGAAAAATGTATATTTTTGACAAAAGATAGAATCCGCAAACGTTTTTGGATATAATATGGGTTTGTTTTAGTGTATAAATTATATTTTATTTTTCATATTTTTGCTACACGTGTTTCCGGTCTCGTGACCTTCTTCAGGCAAGGGTTAAGACTCAAAGAAATCAATTTTTAAAGGAATAAATTTTACTTATTTTCTTTTAATGTTTTATTGAGATAGAGCGTATGTATATATAAATATAAAGGCATACGAGCGAGCAATCATATAGAAATAGAAATACATATAAATAATCTATAATGTAAGATAAAACAGTGCTCAATGTAAAGTAACAGAGCTATATATATATATATATATATATATATATATATATAGTTGGATTTATGTGAGTATGTGACCCTGGGGTTTCACGCTATTTGTCATCGTCAGACAAACTAATTAATTTTGAAATTTTGGATTTATATATGGTTTGGCACATCGGTGGTGTTATGGTAATGAGAGGAAAAATTGTCGTCGGAAGACCACCCATACATACGCAGACATACATACACGCATGTTCACACATTGCAGCTCACACAAACATATATGAACAGTGTGGGCCTGAGCGGATATGCGCATTCATGTGCCGTTGCGTACATACGTACGGAACTGGTCGCTGTATTCAATGTTGGATTGTGTGGCGGACATCTTTCGTCAGTTGCCGTGTCAACACGCACACCGTTCGTTTATTTTGTTCCCGAAATAATGTTCTCTCGGACACGCATATATACGTATGCATGTGCGTCCAAACATCTATCTTTTTTTATGATGAGGTCTGTGTAAGATTAAAACTGTTTAATTTTAATTTTTTGATTTTTTTTTAATGCTATAATATATATATATATATATATATATATATATATATATATATATATATATATATATATATATATATTACTAATGAATATAGCTTTTTCTCATACTGGTTTGGATTAAAAATATAGAGAATTAATTCGACTGAAAGGCTCGAGATATGAATTGCTGTGAAAAAACGTATAATTTATTAGTAATATAAACTATACTTCTGCTATTATACCTCGAACGATCTTTTATTGATACTAACACTCTAGGGCCGATATTTTACGGTCATATTTCCCCATTCCTTGAGCGCCTATTGAAACTTAAACTCAACTCAGACCTCAAGCGGAACGCATACATATGAGTTAGCTAAAAATAATAGGAAAATGTGTGGTTTCCTGTATTAGTCTAGTAATGGATAGCGACTAGAATTAAGGAATCGGAGAGCTGAGTTCGAATTCCAGTCGAATCAATTACATTCACTTACGTGCTAACACCTTTGGAAAAGGTATAAATCATCTTCTCCCCACCCAAGTTATGGGTAAATATCAGGACAGACCGGGTTCTTTAGCCTTTGATGGCAACTAGTCTACCGCCGAAATTAATGGCAACCTATTGTGGGAAAAAAGCCTCCACTATGGCTAAATAGTAGGACAGAACGGGTTCTATAGCCTTCGATGGCAACTGGTCTACCGCAGAAATAAATGGCAACCTACTGCGGGAAAAATGTGCCTCGTCAGTCATGTATCGAAAGATACATGATCGCCTAAGCGTGTATCACGCATGGCACATAACTGATTGATTGAAGTTCCTGGCACCCGATATCTTCTATCTTTACAAGAGCCAGACCAAGCGGAAAACGGATTACTTCTGCCATATATGTGCAGATGATGCATCGTTTACACTTTCAAGTTTTGTTAGATTCCAAAAGCATTTCAGCATCTTTGTGGTTGAAGAATTATTTTCCAAATTACAATCCCTTTGCCACAGACGAAACGTTGCAAGCCTCTCCCTGCTTTATCACTATTTCCATGGAAAGTCTTCAGACGAACTACATTCCTTAGTTCCAACAGTTCTAAACTTCACAGCTAGGACCCGCCATATGCCGCCCATTGTAGCGTACTACCTTCATTTCTTTCGTATTCCATTGGTGAGATGTAACTTCGATTCGAACACCACATCCTACGAACCGCCGCTTTGTTGAACCGGCTTCAAAGAGGATGCTTCTCCGATCACTATAATCTTAACCTGTTCAAGTCTAAGGTTAATTGTTATCTTCTCCACATATCTCCATAAATTGCGTCTCTTACTCTACATTGTAAGAGACTCTACCTCGAGTGCTTCTTGGGTTTTGTATAGGGTGAAACTTACTCTAAAAGAAATCTCTCGCATGTCGGTAGCCATAAGCCATAAAAATGCTGGCGCTGCAGTCTCAGATATAATCATGTACTGTCCACTTGATTACGTAGGTTTTCCTAATCACTAGACGGTCACGGCCTATTGTGACATAGACTGACCGAAGAAAACCCCCACTTTTACCCAACATCTTCATATCCGTCATTCATGGCAGATAATCCATTCCTTTTTGAATATCTTTTTTGATTAGAATCGAAGGAAAACATACAAAGTTTCTGGTGACATGTCTCACATAACACCGTCGTTATTCAAAGCGCATTTGACATTTTGGACAAGTAAGTGCAAACATTTTCTTTCTATCAAATAATTAGTCATACCGTTTTCGTTTAGTTATTGTTCGCAAACCATTTATACTGTATCTCCTTTTCGGATACTCCAATATGTTAACCTTGTGTCAGGCTTTGTAAATATTTATACAAAAAAAAAAAATAGTAGGCATACTATTAAGAATGTTCACTGGACAGTATATCAATTGACGAACTGGGATACATATTACCATAAATTGTGGCGTACAAGTCGACCTCAAGATTTTTAACTCAGTATTCTGAGCTAGGCCTATATTTACCGTATAAGTCGACTCCCCCAAACAAAGATGATGAACAGTGTTTGGAGCAAAAACAGGAAAAATAAGAGCAAAGACAGGAAAAATTAAGAGCAAAAACATACGAAAAACAGGAAAAATAAGAGCAAAAGCAGGAAAAATAAGAGCAAAGACAGGAAAAATTAAGAGCAAAAACATACGAAAAACAGGAAAAATAAGAGCAAAAGCAGGAAAAATAAGACCAAAAACAGGAAAAATAAGAGCAAAAACAGGAAAACCAGGAAAAATTAAGAGCAAAAACATAGCAAAAATAGGAAAAATAAGAGCAAAAACAGGAAAAATTAAGAGCAAAAACAGGAAAAACAGGAAAAATAAGAGCAAAAACAGGAAAAATAAGAGCAAAAACAGGAAAAATTAAGAGCAAAATCAGGAAAAACAGGAAAAATAAGAGCAAAAACAGGAAAAATAAGAGCAAAAACAGGAAAAATTAAGAGCAAACACATACGAAAAACAGGAAAAATAAGAGCAAAAACTGGAAAAATAAGAGCAAAAACAGGAAAACCAGGAAAAATTAAGAGCAAAAACATAGTAAAAACAGGAAAAATAATAGCAAAAACAGGAAAAATAAGAGCAAAAACAGGAAAAATTAAGAGCAAAGACAGGAAAAACAGGAAAAATAAGAGCAAAAATAGGAAAAACAGGAAAAATAAGAGCAAAAACAGGAAAAATTAAGAGCAAAAACATAGGAACTGAGGTTTTCTTACCAACTCAGATAAAATTCTACATGATTTTCTAATTGATCTACAATTTTGTTTATTTATCAAATAATGATAATCGAATAGAGTTGCCAGATTGAACTAATAAGTAATTACTCTGGCTTCATTTGAAAGGTAAGCGCAACTAAATTCTGAATTTACTTCCATCTTTCTGAAATTTAGCAACGCATATATTTCAAAAACATCCTAGTCTGCTAATCCTCCTATCGAAAAATATTTAACAAACTATGTTTACAGGACATGAGTTCGAATCTCAACGCTTGTCACCACATTTTGGCTTTATGTTAGAATAAATTAATCTCTTAAATAAATACCAAACATGATTTAGTAGAAAATTACTGGATGACACCGAGTCCTTCAGCTTATTTCTTGCTTCAGCCTCCTCTTTTCCAAGTAACCTGCAATAGATTGGACTAAGTTACACAGTACCAGCATTCAGGCGCAATCATTGATCTGACCTATAAGGAATGGTGGATTCATGCCTTTCCCAAAGACTTTCTATGTTGGTAAACATTCTCCAATCAGTTAAAAGGTGTTTGTCACATTAGAACGATCATGAGAATCTATGAATGTTCATAAATGACATGAAAAAAAAAAAAAACTTTTCGTGTGACAGTTTTTTTTTCCAACAGTGACAAAAGAGCGCTGGAGAATTCTTCATATAACTATTAATAATTTATATATCGACATACAGTTTTCACCAACGTCTAAGATGCACTTTCAAGCAAAAACAAAACAATAAAAAAAAAAAAAAACCGAAAAAAAAGCCAAAACAAAATAAACATTATATACATGAGTTGTTGTTGATGGGTAACTGATCACTGAAATCAACTTACAATAGAAGGTAGTGGATGTTGGCGATCATGGCTCTCCACTGTTTATTGTTTTTTGTAGCTCTTAAATAAATTTAGTCTTTTTGTTATATCTCCTAAACCCTATTCTGCCAGCCATTTACACAAACTCATTAGTGAAATTATACGCCGTATTCCTCTGTCCTTCTTGCCTATAATAAGTCCTGTGATTGTCAAAATTTCAAAGCTCTTTTTCCTTATTACGTACCCTAAAAATTTCAACTGCATTTTTCTGATATTAATTATGAGTGTCCTTTCTTTTTGCACGTCATCTACATCTTCCTCATTAGTTTAAAACTGATGAAAAAGATGCCTCTAACATGATCGGGAGCAATTTAATAGTCTGGCATAAGGGCATCATAAAAGAGGATTTTGAGATAACTGAATTCATTATAATTGTAGTAGTCTGAAATATATTTCTGAACATACTGCGACACTCTAATGTATTTATTAATCAGAGTTTAATCTGGCACAAGGTAATAATATAGGAGCCCTGAGCATGGTGTAGTATGAAAATTGAAACCAATAAAAAGCAATGCTTAATGAGACTTTCTTGCTAAACATCTTTTTACGGGAAGCGCCAGAGATTTACTCAGAATAGAGCAAATTACTTTGTTTAATATTGGTTGACTTGGAAAAGTCATTTGACTCTGTAATATAGTCGACTGTCTTTGCATCAATCTACAATAATACATCTGCATAATATATAGAATGAAAATAAAACTGACAACTGCTCTCAAAATGACCTGCAATCAATAGTTAGCTGGGGCAAGAAATGGCTTGTAAATTTTAACGCCTCCAAAGCAAAACTACTTTAACTTAATCACCATAAAAAACCATTTTTGCCCTCCATCACCAGGTTTGATGCTAACCCCAAGGAGAGTCAGTCTTTGCGTCTTCTTAGGGTCACGTTTTCATTGACATGAAGTGGAGTGATAGTATTGAATCAATAGATAGGTCTACAGCTAAGAAACTTGGTTCCTTGTCTCATGCAAGACAATTTTTCATCAAAATCCATCTTGCACATTTACAACTGTGACTGAGTAGTGAGTTCGATCTTCGTCGGTTGCCCCATACTTTCGGCCTTGTGTCACATCTAAGCTACGCTTAGAAAATCACCATCTTGCAAATTTATAAATCTGTCATTCGACTGTACAGTTTATATTGCTACCATATCTAACCTAGATATACGACTATATATCTCGAGATTATTGACAAAATCCAAAGAAGGGTCTGTCATATAATCAGTCCTAACCTGGCATATCGAAACCAGTCACTTTCCCACATCTGTGACGATGTTACCCTTTGTTTTTTCTATAAATATTTTAATGCCAATTGTTCTGATTAGTCTTCCTCGTTTGTACCCCGACTGCACGAATTTAAGCCTTGTACTAGATGGACAACTAAGATGCTTGGTTGGGTGATTATATTTAGCGGCATATCAACGATTATCGATTATTTAATGCCAAAATCTACGATTTTATGTTTTCAATTAAATATATTTGCAAACGATTGTAGTATTGTTGGTCGTTTTACAATATGAATTGGTATTTTTTATATAAAAATGTATTGCTGGTATTTTTAATATTCAAATATATTTTATACTTTCACGATACTTTGTGGGGTGTTCCCTATTCCCTGGGACCTCAACAGGTGCTACAACCTCGGGCCAGGAAAGACATGGTAACAATAGCAATTAAGGGGTGGTTCCACGCTACTCAAAATCTCTAATCTCCCGATCAGAAGACTTGCTGACAGATATAGTTAATCGTCATACCTAGGTCGGGCTACTAGATCTCATTGCTTTATTCTTGAAATAGCGAGATGTAATCTTAAGTTTTAATCTAATGTTTTTCTTTTCTAGCACTTCCCTCCTGTAGAACTCACTTCCAGTTACTTGCTTCCGTGCAACATATAATCCCCCCCACCAAAAAAAAAATTAAATGGAACTTCAATCGCCATGTTCTGGAAACCTGTACTTTTATTGACTTCTCTCACAAAAGGCTTCTCGTTCCTTTTAACTCCCAGTAACCCCTTGCGTCTTTCTCCTTACTAAAATATTCTTATTCTCTTTCACTCTCAGTATTCCCTTGCCTCTTAGTGGAATTATCACCATCTTCTGTCTTCCTGAAACCTTTTCTTTTATTGTCCTTTCTTCTTACTAAAATATTCTCTTTCACTCTCAGTATTCCCTTGCCTCTTAGTGGCATTATCGCCATCTTCTGTCTCCCTGAAACCTCTTCTTTTATTGCACTTTATCCTTACTAAAATATTCTCATCCTCTTTCACTATCTGTAACCCCTTGTGTCTTAGTGGCATTATCGCCATATTCTGTCTCTCAGAAACCTCTTCTTTTATTGTCCTTTCTCCTTACTAAAATATTCTCTTTTTCTTTCAGTCTCAGTAACCCCTTGTGGCTTAGTGGCATTATCGCCATCTTCTGTCTTCCTTAAACCACTTCTTTTATTGTCTTTTCTCTTCACTAATGCCTTCTCGTTTTCTTTCACTCCCAATAAAATCTTGCATTCCAGTGAAATTACTTGAAAACAAGTGGCTCTACTTGTAAACTGGAAATAGATTGAGTTTTAGTCTTTCTGATTTCTGAGCGGCAATCCGGTTCTTGTTTTTCGCTGACAGAATCGCATATATCTTTGGTGATGATGATATAAAAACATTTCGTTTCATTAATATGGTGGATAAGAACATTTTCCCAGTGGTCAGCTCACGCGCCAAGGTACTTAGAGGCGATTATGTCGACTTAATCTGCTAAGAATGTCTGAATACTCTCCAAATCTTTTTTGATCCTCGCAATTCAGGTAGATAGAACAAGTTGATAAACCAAATCAATAAGAATTTTTATGAAATGCTTGTGCAACTAATATCGAGAAATTTGCAAAAGCCATCCAGTAAAATACGTTAGTCATTGAGTTAATTGGATTCATCAGGTGGCGGTAAATGGTGGTTATAGCCATCATTTACCACCGCCCTGATGAGATGCAATGGTATGCATCGAAACGTGAATGCATGTTCGAATATAACATAATATAATAAAGAATTATCGCTCTACTGTCGTATTGAGCCCTATTTTTAAATTAATGTTATGACCGTTTGAAATTATATTTGATTCGCTCTCATTTAATTTCTACATAGATGTGTGTGCGTGTGTCGTGTGCGTGCGTGTGCGTGTGTGTGTGTGTGTGTGTGTGTGTGTGTGTGTGTGTGCGTGTCCTAACAAATTTTTAGCAATTTTGTTTAATCTGTTTTGGTTTTTATCGTATTTTTCCTGTTTTCGAAGAAAATATTTTACATTGGATTTGTTTTGGGTTTGTTTTAATTTGTTTTATGGCATATCAACCTCAATGGGTTATTTAATACCGACAAGATTTTTATTACTAGTAATATTTTTTTCCCAAGTATGTATTGCTGGTAAAAATCTTTTTTTTTTTACAAAAATATATTGCTGGTAATAATTTTTTTCCAAACTTTTTCCGAAATATATTGCTGGTAACTTTTTCCTTCAAAAATGTATTGCTGGTAATAATTTTTTCCAAAATATATATTGCTAGTAATAATTTTTTGCAAAAATGTTTTGTTGGCAAGATTTATTTCTTCAAAAATCTATTGCTTGTAATGACGTATTGTTGGTAATAATTTTTTTACCAAATAATTTATTGCTGGTACTAAAACCTATTTTTCCACTTTCATAGTGTTTTGACCCCAGTTTGGTGGTCAACTATTTGCTCATAGCTGGGACCCTAACAATGCTACCACCTCGAGTCAGGGTGGACCTGGGAACACCAGCAATTAAGAGGTGGTTCCATGCTCCTCAAAACCTCCTGATCAGAGGCCTTGCTGTCGGATGTAGTTTATCGTCTTACCCAGGATGCGGATGCAGATGCAGTTTATCATCTTACCCAGGACACAGATGTAGTTAATCGTCTTACCCAGGACGCGGATACAGTTAATCGTGTTACCCTGGACTCGCATATAGTTTATCGTCTTACCGAGAATGGTTTACATTGGAATCAAATCTGTCCAAATTATATTTTACTCTGTTTTTGTTCAAGTATTTTCAGTCATTATAAAGAAATTGATTATTTTATTATGCGAAACAAGATTTTGCAGTCTATATCCTGGTATTTTGGGAACGCTTGAATTCAAATTAAACGCCATAAAGGATAGGAAGTGTTGAAGAGTCATGATCGTTCATGTCCTAAAATGACGCGGTACAAAGGCATCAAAGAAACGAGTTACATTATTAATGTTAAGTAAAGTTTAGGGCAGTGATATTCTACAAGGTTTCGTTAATCCTATTTTTTAAAATTTCGTCGATATTTTTCGTTGGTATGAATATATCAAAGATAAATCATAGTCTTTTCAATATTATTAAGGTTTTGTTTTCTCTGTGGGTCATGTAGAAATAAAATTGGATCATTGCTGCAACGTAATTTTTTTGTGTAAATATTACCATAATGATTATAAAAATGTACATGTGTCGTGCAAGATAGACGTTTTTTACTGCAATTCAGAAGAGTGATAAATCCAACATTTTTGTTATTTTAAACAAGGATAACTCCACTGCAAAACTTGATTCTTGGGAATTGGTTCGAGTCCAGTATTTTTCAGCTCCCAATTGTTTGTGCTTGTGTGTGTGTGTGTGTACGAGTTTGTGAGAGCATTATTTAGAGTCTTTTTTCTTTTTTGATAGTGTGACTTCAATATGACAGTATAGCGCCAGGTCTTTAGAATTTGTATTAACGCAGTAAGTTAACCAAGGATAGAACATTAAACATGCCATAAAATCTATCTGCTACAAAAACAAATTATTGCAAAACTGGTCCTTTAGTTGAAATCTATAGAAATATTTTTTTTTTCTCATTATACGTTAAAATCCAATTATTTTAGCGTTATTGCATTTTACGCGATGCGTTCTAAAGTGACATGAACGGATTTATCAGTGTTAGCAAAAAATACAAAAAAACAAAGCAAATAAAAAATATTCGCAGTTTGACGTAAAACTGGAATGATATACATTGTGACATTTTATTTTGTATAACCTTTTTTGCTTGATTTACCGCATTGGGACTTTAAAAAAAAAAAAAAAAATCACGTTGACAAGCATGGCATTAACTTAATTGAAGTCACTCGTCCATCTGAAAAAGTGCGTCTGCATCCGGGTTTTTTTTTTTAAAAGTTAATTAAGCTGCAAGAAGAAAAAAAAAATCTAGATTTGACGTCATCAAATCAGAAACTGTTCAGGCGGCATCTTAATGATGAAGAAAGTGAACGAAGGATAAATTATATGGATTTATTGTCCTTTTTCTTCAATACATACATGCATGCATATGATAAAATAAAGAACAAATAGGAAGCGTTTATCAATCTAACATGTTTCACTTTTATTAAAGCTTCATCAGAGAATGAGATATGGGGGGAAAATAATGGTATTTTTAGTTTTGTATTGTTTGATTTCCATTGGTCAATCAGGTTTCACGTGTACTCGACTCGTTAAACAAACATGAGTATACCGTAATTTGTCGAAAATAATACGCACCCATAAATAATACACACCCCAACAAATGATCCAAAAATTATGAAATATAGCTATCCCTATGTATAATACGCATCTATAAATTGTACAAAAAAAAAATACAAGAATAATTAGGAAGGCATTTTGTCGACCTTGACATTAAGAATAAAATCAAAACTAAGCGGTTAAAATAATGTTGAAAATTACCAGCGGTTTTCCCGATTAATATAACATTTTATTTTTACCGCCAAAATGTCTTCAAAACGTGTGAGTGAATGATAATTTGTTTAATGACAATTTAGATATTGATTCTATAACAGAAAGTGGTGATGATGATGATGATGAGGATGAAAATTAAAATTTCAATAAATTAACTTGATATCCTCTTTTCTTCGAAATTAGCTTTCTTTTATAGATTTTTTGAAAAAAAATTCACCTAATAAAAATGCGGTTACTGATAAACATACATTTATTGACATAAAAATGTTACAATTATTATTGTTGGATTTAAAATGAAAATTGTGGAATTTTTTTTTCTTATTTTAGAACAACAAGTACGTCTTTATTATTATAAATCAATAACGAAAAACTATTTTTGTTTAAACCTATTTATAATACGCACCCCTACTATCACCTGTAATTTACAGTAAAAAAAGATTTTCGAGAAATTACGCTAATTGATGACGTTTTGAATTCAAGGAGAGACGACACATTTATGGATATGCATTATCATCTGATTGCCACATAGAAAAACTAAAAAATATATGCACTATAGGAGTAGATATGTTTTCTCATCATCCGGTTCACACTCCTCCCATGTCTTTTGAACAAAATTAGATGTTTATCACTTGTTTCCGGTTTAGAATTGGGTTTCCGGTTCCTTTAAAAGTCTGCTTAAGCTCTACACTCCTAATGCTTGTCCTTTTCTCCGCTAATACAAGTCCACACAGTATCCCTCTACCTCTAGTGACTCTTGGGCATTGTATTGGGTGAGCCTTAGTTAGAAAATAAACAAAAAACAAAACTTATATACCTATAGAAATATTTACGTTTTTTTCAGGTAGACTTGGAATCTGTTCATTTCTTGAAATTTCGGATGGACGCGGTTTTTTCTCCATATACTATTCTCTGATGAAGTTTTAATAAAAGTCAAACATGTTAGATGGATAAACGTTTACTATTTATTCTGTATCCTATTATCAAATAATTTATCAGATTTGATCAAAACTCATACGTGCATATATACAAATATAAAATCGTCAGTTAATTGAAACGTATTCACGTTGGCGCAATTTTCTTTTCTGTCAGTTTATATATGAGTAGGGACTAAAAATTTTTCGACTCAACCCACTACTTAAAATCTGAACAAAGGGTTTTTTTTAGCGATAGTTACTGAAGATTAAACAAGCATTATTATAGTAGTTTCTGGAATGAAAAGATATTATTATTTATCTTATTAACAATCGGACTAGTTTTATTATCCTAGGGATGAAGCCACATACTGTGTAATAGTACCTTTTTAGACCTTATTAAACGTGCCAAGCGTACGCGTTTGAAAAAGATTTTAAAAACGTAATATTACACAATTTTATTATTTAAAAGTTATTTCTTGTGGATACCCATAAATATGTATAACTGGTCACTAGTATTCGAGGATACCCGTCTACTAGGGCGGCTAGCCAATCCCTATTGCAGACGCTTGCTCAGGCACATATGTACTTATTCAACTCCCCCACTGCAACTATGCTGAGCAGACCTTAGTTACAGCGTATTATCTAGAGTGGTCAACAATTTGAACAAGGCCAACATGCTCAAGTCCTCGGCCACGATGACTTGTGACTTCGTGCTAGCACAGTTATCGTCGACGGCTCCCAAGGGTTTCGTCTTCCCAATTTCACTCACAAAGCTTGGGCCAACCCTTGGTATGGTTTTCATGCACTTTCCAAAGGTGCTGCACGCTGGGATCGACCCCTCCAGTCCGATAACATCAGTAAATCTCCTTCCTGAAAAATCGACCATGGTGAGATTCGAACCCGGGTCTCATGGTGAGAATTTTCTCACGCATCTTTCATTGATATGTGAGCGATTTGTTATTCATAACTTTCCGAAGAGATTTAGCACGAAATACATATTTTTAGTACTAATGGTTGTAAAAAACCCCCCAAAAAACAAGCAACAATTCAACACGCTAATTGAAAATTGGATATAAAAAAATTAAACAAGTATAACAAGTTAAATATCTGAGAAGTTTTTAACTGAGGAGGGAAAGTGTGGCACTGAAATCCGAAGGTGCATTTGTATAGCGAGAATTACCTTCGAAAAGCAAAGCAAAGTATTAAGAAAGAGGAAAATTTCGTTAGAAACAATGAAAAAAGTGCCGAACTGTTACGTGTTATCAGTCCTTCTATATGGCAGTGAATTCTGGACAATCTCCTCACAGATGAAGAAGAGAGTTGAAGCGACAGATATATGATTCTACAGAAGGATGCTGAGGATACCTTGGATCTAACATGTGGGCATCGACAAAATTTTAGAGAAAATTGAGCCAAAAAGGTCACTTATACTTAGCATCATGAAATGACCATCGAAATTTGTAGGTCAGATTATAAGGAAAGAGGGACTGGAAAAATTGATGCTCACAGGACAGATTGAAAGCAAGAGGGCTCAGAGAAAAAAAAGGGCAACTGTTGTGATAAGGGCCAATTAATCTCTTTACTATCATGAATGGACTGATCTCTTCATAATTAGTCTTGGATAATTGTCTAGGAAAGAAGATAAAACCATTGCAGTGACTTGTCTAGCTGAGCATTAAATACTACTATCACGACTGACTGCGTCGAGTTAAGGGTTGCGTCTTGCCAGACCTCATATCACAATAATAACCTACCAAGCGATTAAATAGATAGCTGAGCAGGGTGCAGGAGATAACAAAAAGACGAGGACAGGAAACTGTGGAGAGGCATGATCACCTACATCCTGAATTGGAACGGCACAAAGAAGAAGAAGAAGAAGAAGAAGAAGAAGAAGAAGAAGAAGAAGAAGAAGAATGAGCTTCAGTAAATCGATGGAGGAGTAAGGTGTAAGAGATGACAAAAAGACAAAATTTATTAAAAGGCAAAAAGGACAGGAAATTGTGGAGAGCCACGATCGCATACGTTTTGAAGGGACACGGCATAAAGAAGAGGAAGAAGAAGAATGAACTTCAGAAAATCGATGGAGGAGCAAGGTGGAGGAGATGACAAAAAGACAAAATTTATTAAGAAATAAAAAGGACATGAAATTGTGGAGAGCCATGATCGCCTACATCCAGAAGAAGAAGAAGAAGAAGAAGGAGGAGGAGTTAACCGATAAACATATCGCTTTACAGACCGGTACAGACTG
Organism: Acanthosepion lycidas; assembly: GCA_963932145.1. Classification (NCBI taxonomy): domain Eukaryota; kingdom Metazoa; phylum Mollusca; class Cephalopoda; order Sepiida; family Sepiidae; genus Acanthosepion; species Acanthosepion lycidas. The sequence continues at coordinate 18,728,410 of OZ010605.1, forward strand.
CTTGAAGACTTCGTGCATAGTGTATGTTTAACTTTACAGAAACGTTGTGGCAAAAGTCTTTTTTTTTTCTTTTTTTTAACTGGGATGAATGCATGGATATATAATTTGTTATAAACTATTTATAGATGATGCATTAATTATATTGATACAAACTGAATAAGTAATTTAAGGATTATGTCGATATTTAAAATTTGTATTACATGTTAAGGTAAATTTATTAAATATAGGTTATATCAGTAGGAATCATGAAATCATATCATTCAAAAAACATGGCTTTTATCCTGAGGTTGAATAGCAACCTATGACGTCAGTAAAAAAGAAAAAGAAAACCTCAAAAACACGGAATCCTCGGTTTCCACGCAGATACAAATACGTGCCTACATTTATCTACGTCAATCTGTTCACACACACACACACACACATGTACATATATATGATGTGTATTTTGGTAGCAATCCTTCTTTTATACATGTTTCATTAAAGACGACAGATAATATACTACGATTAAGCTTTTTGTGTATTTTTTCTTGTGTTCGTACAAGTGTTTTCTTTTCTGAACAGTGAGTGTGTAGAAACTGTGTTAAATAATTTTTAATATATCGAGCGTATCGGCTATACTTTAAGCAATTATCAAGGATGATTTTATTTATCAATTTTTATACTTTATTATTATGTTTTTTGTTTTGTTTTACTTTTTAACTGGATGTGTGGCTTATGTGAATGTATCTAGAGTTAAAGGAAGGTTTAATTTTTCGAACACAGTCAGCATATTGTGGCCGTGTTTGCGGTTAAAATTATTTAGTGTTGGATTTTTATTTTTTATTTTTAAGGCTACCATTATTTTAAGTCTTTTTTTTACATTTGGAATAGGTTATCATACTTGTATTTTCTACTAGTATGCTTCAGATGGAGTTTGGTAGGCTTGTGTGTGAGTGTGTGTGCGTGCGTG